>CM075808.1:27982103-29207936 GCA_037975025.1 Excoecaria agallocha
AGAAAGGTGTTTCCCATGCACCATGGGTATAAAACCCATTCTTAGAGAGATCCATATTGAACCTCTTCAATACTTTATCTATATATGTACTTTGAGAAAGACCTAGCAACCTATTGGATCTATCTCTATAGATCCTTATTCCCAGAATATAGGATGCTTCTCCAAGGTCTCTTATGGAGAATTGCTTGGATAACCATATTTTAACAGATTGGAGAAGAGAAATATCGTTTCCCATGATCAATATGTCATCCACATATAGAACCAGAAAGACAATTGCACTCCTACGGACCCTTTTATACACACAAGGTTCATCTTCATATTGTGAGAAACCAAACTCTTTGATTGTCTCATTGAATCATATGTTCCAGCTCCTAGAGGCTTGCTTCAATCCATAAATAGATCTTTGAAGCTTGCATGCCTTTTGGCCATTTCCTGATGTGAACCCTTCTGCTGTATCATATACACATCCTCAGTCAGATTTCCATTTAGGAAAGTTGTCTTCACATCTATTTGCCAAATCTCATAATCATAATGAGCTGCAATGGCTTAAAGTATTCGTATAGACTTAAGCATCGCTACAGGAGAAAAGGTTTCATCATAGTCAATGCCTTCTTTTTGACGATAGCTTTTTGCTACTAAGCGAGCTTTATAGATAACTATATTACCTTCTACGTCGGTCTTCTTTTTGAAGACCCATTTGCACCCTATGGGTTTTATCCCTTCAGGTGGTTGAGTTAAAGTCCATACTTTATTCGCATACATGGAGTCCATTTCAGACTACATAGCCTTAAGCCATATATCATGTTCTGAACTATTCAAAACTTCTTGATAGCATGTAGGCTCATTGTTCTCTACTACAGTTATGCCTCTATCAGTATCAATGTGAAATCCAAATCTCACAGGGATAGAATGCATCCTAGTAGATCTTCTAGGATTTTGTGTATAATCAGGTTCAACTATAATCTCATCATTATGAAATTAAGTCTCGGGTTCAATCGATTGATCTACTTCTATTTGTGGGTCTTGAACTTCACCAAGTTCAATTTTACTCCCACTGTCTTCTTGTAGGAGAAATTCTCTTTCTAAGAAGACAACATGCCTTGAAACAAATACCTTTTGTTCTAAGGGATGATAGAAATAATATCCAAACATTTCTTTGGATATCCTATAAATAAACATTATTCAGACTTAACATCCAGTTTGTCTGACACTATCCTCTTCACATAAGCAGGACAACCCCATACTTTCATATGAGAAAGTGTGGGTTTCTTGTTATTCTACATCTCATATGGAGTAACATCAACCGATTTACTAGGAACTCTGTTTAACACATAAACAATAGTTTCCATTGCATATCCCCAAAAGGACTTAGGCAAGTCTACTCGGTTCATCATGGATCGAACCATATCTAATAGTGTTCGATTTCTCCTCTCAAATACACCATTGTGTTGTGGTATATATGGTGGAGTCCATTGAGATAAAATCCCATTATCTCTAAAATAATCTTGAAATTCTTGGCTTAAGTATTCTCCACCTCAATTTGATCTAAGTGTTTTAATACTCTTGCCAAGTTGTTTCTCTACTTCATTTTTGAATTCTTTGAACTTTTCAAATGCTTCTAATTTATATTTCATTAGATACATGTATCCAAACCTGGAATAATCATCTATGAAAGTAATGAAGTAGGAGTAACCTCCTCTGGCATGTGTAGTCATTAGACCACATATATTTGAATGTATTAAGTCCAAAACCATTTTAGCTCGTTCTCCTTTACCAATAAAGGGAGCTTTTGTCATTTTTGCCAATAAACAAGATTCACATGTATCAAATGATTCATAAACAAATGATCCCAAATCACCTGACTTGTATAATTTGGTCATGCATTTCTCATTTATATGTCCTAAACGACAATGCCATAAGTATGAGGTATTTAGATTATCTTGTTTCATTCTCTTGGTATGCACATTATGCACTTCTTTAATTAAATGAAGAACAAATATACCATTCTCAATGATAACTTTTGCATAAAACATATTGTTCTTAAAAATATAACAACACTTATCCTTTAAAGAAATGTCATAATCGTTCAATAAACGACTGAAAGAAATAATATTTTTGGATAAAGCTGGAACATAATAACAATTATTTAATTCCAATATTAATCCACTTGGAAGAGGCAAATGGTTAGTCCCCACAATTGTTGTAGAGATGTTTTGTCCAGTAGCTGACTGCAAACATATTTTTGCCTTTCCAACTCTTCTAAAGCTTTTAAGCCCCTATAGATCATTACACAAATGAGATCCACATCTGGTATCTAATACCCAAGATTGTTTTAAAGCAATAGAATAGTATTAATTTCAATCATATGAATACCTGAAGTAGAAGCATCAGCTTGCTTCTTCTCCTTGAGAGAATTTAGATAGGCCTTGCAGTTACGCTTCCAATGACCATATTTTCCATAATGGAAGCAAGTTCCTTTGGGATTCTCTTTCTTGGCAACCTTTTTCTTAGAGATCTCACCATTCTTTGGCTGCGACTTGGTTATCTTCTTCTTATTTTGCTTCTTGCCTTTAGCAGAAATGACAACCATGACACCTTTTGGATCCTTCTTGAAGGATCCATCAGCTGTTTTGAGCATGTTGATTAACTCAGGAATGGATCTTGGATCTTGTTCATGTTGAAGTTAAGCACGAAAGGTGACCCATTTAATTAGATTTGAACATATTCGATATAATGTGAGCTTCACTGTGGTCAACAACACACACTATAAAGAACTCTGGTTCTCCTTAAATTAATGGAAGGCTTATATACCTTAGTATTTGTTTAAGGGTTTTAGTTAATTAAGTCTCATCATACATGGTTGGCATACATTGGTATGCATCCTACATCTATCACATAAATATAAGAATACAAATATGGTATAGTTATGGACTTTACTACATTGATTTCCCCGAGCCAAAAGGGAAATCAAAAGGTCACACCTAGGTAGTATGCATGATTCAAACAAGTAAAAATAATTACATTATCTTCAAACTTGTTGGATTTCCATCTGGCCTATCTTGCTGCTTGATAGTGGTCTCCATCTCTATCTCTAATTCTAATCAAAATAATCTAATTACATATTACAATTTGAAAAAGAAATACAAAACAAAAATAAGTGGTCGGGACATGAAAGTCCTCATTAGGCCAAAACATGCATAATGCTCAATCACATTGGGCCTTGTCCATAACTATCCATCATGCCAATCATACACCCTTATATGCATTTCTAATGAATAAAGTAAAACATATAATGGATTACTAACTTTGTTTCAACTCTTGAAACATACTTTTGAGTTATTTTAATAATGTGATCAAATTAGAAAACTTTTTTTCATTTTGGAAACTTTCATTTTAGGAAACCTTTTTGCATGCATATGTTCTTGCCTTAATTATCAATTAATTATTTATTTAATTAATCATATTAAATAATTAAAAAATAAATTTTGGGCTTAAAACAAGGGTTGGCCGAAACCCACACAATAAAACCCTAAAATGTGTTCACACACAAATTAATTTTGTGTCAATTGGACCATTTGGGCCTTTTGGAATGAGCCAAGCCCACTCTAGTCCTTAAAACCCATTAATAAACTTAATTATAGTTTATAATATTTAATTTGAATAAGCTCCTTGGGCCCACCAAGTCATTCACTATTTTAAATTAAGTTCGTAAACATAATTATGAGAGAGAGAGAGAGAGAGAGAAAGAGAGAAAGAGAGAGAAATAACTCCTCTCAAGGTGAACGACTCCCCTTTTAAAATGCCAAACCCCTACTTTCTCTTATCTCCATCACGTGACTCCACTCAAGTAAGTGGATGGTGACATCATTATCACAAGACAATTCCTACATCAATCCTTATAAAATCTTCATTTCACAATCTAACTCCAACTTGTTCCTTTACTTATACTTAGTCTTTAAAAATGTAACTTTTGATCTAATTACTCACATATAATAAAATCAACTTGCCAGTTTACCCTCATACACAACATATATAGTGAAATTACCATTTCATCCTTCACTAAACTTTAACCTTTAATTTCTCAAATGGCTAACTAACATTCAACCAAAATTACCTATAATCATCATAACTTCCACTAGGGTTCAAATGGGGTGCTAACATTTCTCTCCCCCTTAAGGAATTTCATCCTCGAAATTCAAACTTGAAATCTGTAACTTTATTACAACCAACTTTCCATGATTATACATTAACTTTAATGAACTCTAATCGAAACCTTCATATCAATGCTTTAACTCCAAATAACGGTTATGCTTATTATATTTTATGTCGATTTCCCTTTTCAGCAATGGCCATACATATGTTATGATGCTATTCATGTATTATTAGATGATATGGGATGTTATGCAATAAATGAATGATTTCATGTATGCATTAGAATACAAATGCGAATTCTCGTGTATGGTACATATTTTGTCACATCACAATACAATGAAATGTGTTCAATTGCCCATACTAATTAGGAAATCTCCAACATATATATATATATAGAGCACCTTAATCAACTTCAACATATCATTTAGTATTCAATTTGAAATTTAAATTTTCACTAAAATATTATCATACATACAAAACTCCAATCAATCTTACATTCCTCAAGCATGTATAAGCATTTTCATTATAAAAATTTATCAAAACATATAAATAATATGTTTATCTTACTTCAGTTGAAAGCTTAGTCGTGCTTTTCTTTTGGGGCTTTGGGCAAGTTGCAATAAAATGGTTTATACTACCACATTTAAAATAAGCCCTTTCTGGAAATTTGCATACACTCTAATGATTTCTAGATCAATATGAGCATTTAGGAACTTGAATTCCTTTACTTTGTTTTATTAAGCCAAGTACAGATTGAGATGCTTTACTAACTGACCTATCTTCTATTATCTTCTTCCTTTTTCTAACTTTCACTTCCTCGAAATTCTTAATTCTATTTCTTATAATCTCTCGTTTTCCTTCAACTATTCCTAATACCTTTTGCTTAATTAATTCTTATAGGATCTGGTTTAGTTTACAATTCATTTCCTTTAGTCCATCTAGTAAAGAAGCCAATATTTCATTATATGTTACTTCCATAGAATTAGAGGTAGAAGAGTTCAAAACCCTAGAATTATTGACTTCACTAAGCTCTTTGCCCGAACCTCCTTATTTATCCATCTTCAATTCTATAACAAAACAAAACAATAATAGTTGCATTAAACCAACACTCAACACTTTCTATGATAATAATTTATAACTCCTATTGGCTAGAAACGACTAAAACTAAGTACTCTGATACCAAAAATTGTAACATCCTAATCCATAAGACATATGGAACCACCTATACAGGTATAAATCCTAAGATAATCAAATAAACATTAATGCTTACAGCCATAATTGCTGATAAGAATTCTTAGCCATTACAATACTCCAAAATTATGTAAAACATTTGCATAAAAGCCTGCTAATCACAACTATAAAGCCATGAAATAAAGATTGCATGCTTCAATTCCTTTACTCCTATGCTGGTTAAACGACTGTAGCTAACACTCTAGAAATAAAGTCTACCATGTTACCTACACGGATAATAAAACCCATGCTAAGATATAAAGCTTAGTGGGGAACAACATGTTTGAGGGGTAATCTTTAACAAGAAACATCAATTATCACAAGTAAAAAATTGAAAAATAAATATATAGGTTTCCCACATTGATAATAGATACAACGTTCACAATAAATCAAAACTTCAAGTGGACTCATCTAGTTTCTATAATGCTTTACTGATCATTTATGTTAACAAGCTTTTAATCTCTTTTGATTGCCCATTAGTTTATAGCTTTTATATTCTAAGAACTATAAAGTTATATATCATGAATATCGTTAGCATAAAACCCTAGTTTATGCATTAAGTTACATTAGGTACAAAGTGGTTCATTTAACATTTGATCACAAACATAAAAAGGGATAACATGCCATTAACACACACACAAGTAAAACTGAATAATTTTGCAATAAATCCATCAATGAATATAACCAAAGAAGGTATTGATAGGCATAATTTATTTACATAAGTCACACAATCTTAAAATATAGGATGCATTCTTTATCACATCAAGGTTTATAACCATGTTGTAATAAATACCATAATATCAGTCTTAAATACCATTAAGTTTCTTTATTCTATAGTTTAATAAGATGTTTATGTTACTTTAAATTAAGCCTGTATACTATAATCCTAACGAAATGGATAACAGGTCAATCAATATGTAACGAAAGTTACCAAAACATATCCAAAGATATGAAATCAATATGTACTTGAAGGTACCAGAATAACCAAAGGTATGACAATCATACTTGAAGGTCCCAAAACATTTCTGAAGATATGAAGTTAGATCATATTTGAAGATACCAGAACATATCCAAAGATATGAAATCAAAAGACCCATCAGGGCCAAACAATGCAATAGACCAGTCAGCAAATCCAAACGGGGTCGGTTACAACCCAAATGGGGTTGTTATGATCCAAATGGGACCATCAATATCCGATAGTAGCTGCAAGTTACCCTAATAGGCATGTCTATTTATCCATAACCTAGACAAATGCGCAGGTAAAAACCACTTTTCATTATTAATCCATGCTTTACTAGTGATTTACTCATATATTTATTGTTGTATAATAATATATAGAGTGTCAAGCAACACATGCTCAAAATCAATATTCTATGAACCCGATACAATATACATAATTAAGCATAAGAAATCTGCAGTTGCAAACCAATCACAAACATATATATATACATATTGTGCAATACTTACTGGATATGTTCTTTGAATTTCTTAATCTAGTCAGTGCAAAGATATCCATCCATCAAGCGTGTTGTCATGAGTCAAACAATATGATTTTAAAACTACATGCTGATAAAACTTACACAAATCAAGATGGTTCATTTGAATGTAATTATTTAAACAAACAATGCATGATACAACATGCCAATGCATAATCACTTCAGCAAGACGTACTTTTATGGTTCATCGTGACCACCTCCCACGTTCTTTTGTACTTAATTTAATCATCGTATAGCAATGCTCTACTACTATATTAAATGCATGTATTTAATACATTACAACTAATAAAGATGCTTCCAATATGAGATTGATATCTACTCATGTCATTTCATATGTCTTATCTTCTATTTATGCATGTAAATTCCATATCGTGACTACGTATATAAGTGCATAATCTTTAAACACCTATATAATAGAATAACCATATGTAAGTGCACAATATTTAACCATTAGTTCTCTCTTGGGTCTCTTTTGTAGTTTATTAGATCACAATAATAATTTCTTAAAATTTTATAGAATGATGGAAGGATATAGCATTTAAGTAAAACAACTTACCTTAATAAAATAGTATGCCTTAATCTTGACCATGTGCACCATGATTGTAATTTATACCTTTAAAATCTTAAAATTTTCTCTTTACATGCCTATGTGGTGTATAAAGTATTTGTGTTCTATTATATCTTAGCAAAACAGTGTTAAACATTATCAAATTCAAGTTCCTACACCTTTAATTCAATTAATTTAATATCATTTAATCTTTGGTCAAAAGAGAAGTCAAGCGTGAGACGTTCAACAAGAGTATGCAATAAAATAGTTTACATTCTCACAATATAGATTAAGGTTTATATTGATTATTACCAAACCTATAATAAGGATAAACTCTTACTAGGTCATTTAACCGAACTATATAGTGTACCAATTAACCAAACTACATTTAGTAAGCATGCAACATATAGCCTAATAATATCAATTATTTATGAACTATCAGATAATTGGGTTTATTAAATCTTTGGGAATGTTATAAGGTCATTAGACTTCATTTAAGACCCATTATAACTTTACCAAAATAAAGGTGTAAAATGCATTATGCCTTGTCTCATACTTTGGGTGAGTGGTAAAAATAGCTTGGGTGAGTGATGATATAAGTTGGGTGAGTGTTAACATCACCCGCTTGAGTGATGAAAGGCTACAAAAATGTGACTTAAGAGGAGGCAGGAGATAGGCACTCGGCTGAGTGACTAGATCACTTGGCTAAGTGACTAGGTCACTCGACAAAATATCCTGACTCAGCCAGGATAAGATCAAAATGCCCAAAATTTTTATTTTGGATTTGAATGCCATATTCAACCCTCAATTTGAAGACAAGCAATACTTACTAACAAAACTTAAAACCCCTCACTCATAACCAATAACTGTTGGAAATTATCGGTTACATAAATCACATATATAAGCGAAAATTAAAATTTTTAACCAATATTTCTGATCTTACCATGAATTTACAATATAAATATTAATGACAATAAGAAAAATCACCTTTGATTTTTGTTGAACAGTTGATTTTTCTTCTCACCGGGTTGTCGCAAACCACAGTGTCAAAAATAGAACACCTCCAATTAGTAATCCATACTAGAAAAGGATCAAATGAACCAAGATTGATGGAGTTACAAGGCTAGCCAAAATTCCTTGATGCTAGCAAGGAATGAGGGTGGCGGCTAGGGTTAGAGAAATGAGAGAGAATTTTCTTTTCTCTTAATGTTTACTTCACATTAAATCCCTTTAACTTGGATTTTTATAGCTAGGTTAAAAATCCAACTTCATAATGGGATTGGGCTCTTTAAAATTTCTAGAGAAATATTAAATAGGCTTCTGGAATTATTAATAATTTATTTGGGCTTAATTAAATCCAATTTAAATCTTTTCATAAAGGACTATGCACAAAACCCATAAACTAGGCCCTTTATGCATACACTTGAATTTAATCACCCAAATGAATTTCAAATCCATCCAAATTAAATATGTAGGATCCATAAAAATTATGAAATATATTTAATTTATCTTGGTCCAAGAATTATGCCTTTAAGGCCTTCTATATGGTTTTGGCATGTAACCCTTCCTCTGGAGGGTTTCTACGCTAAAGCCAATTCTCTGGGCCTCTTTAATTTCTCCAATGGATCTATTAATTATTCTATCAGCCTTATAACACTTATAGTCCAATAATAATTAATTATGAAATACAATATTTCAATTAAGTCCATTTTGATTAATTAAACTCTTTAATCTACTTGATCATAATTAATTAAAATCTTTAATTAATTAATCTGTTATTCATTTCTCTTATCCCATAATAATATCAAATATTATTATCCTTGTAATTTTATCATTTTATCCTTTACTCTATATGTTTGTGACCTATTGGGTTTCTATCCATATTGGCAGCATAATATGTAATTATGAGTTCTATACAAAACTCATATGATTTTAACTTCTTTAAATCATTTTATCAATCCCTTATTGATATTTATGATACACTATTATACAAATCATCAGCGGCCTCTAGCTAAGCATCATGACTATCTAAATGTCAGGAAAGTCAAGTTGTTTGACTATACCATTCCATAGAAACAGTTACCGTGCAATTACTCCTTTCACCACTCTTCTTTCAATTAGATTCTGAGTATGGATTTATGTTAACTCATATAAATCTAATTATGTATGTTCAATTAATTTAACCATTGTTCCCAAAATACCGTTCATGGATCCCTATCCATCTTGGCATATTACTCTAGCCATAGATTCTCTAAACAAGGCAATTATAGAATCATGAGAGATAACTTCCCTTAATAAATCTGGGATGGTGAATCCTTTATCGATTACTCAACTATCTTAAAGTAAGTCATGATATACCCAACCTCCTAACTATGTTCACTCCCACTTGGAAGTTGTAAAGACCCAATCATGACCCTAATCGGATTATTATTAATTAATGAGGACTATCGTTAATTAAGGCAAAATGGGATTATTTTGCAATTATCAAGGTTAAGTCCCAATAGGGGTAATTTGGTAATTTTAAAATGTAAATATATGAGGTAAGTTAAATTAAATTGAAGAAATGGATACAATTGAAGTGAATTAGAAAGTCTTGGGGTTAATTTGGAAGAAATTGGAATGATGGGGGTTTAATTGTATGTAAGGGTGTAGTGGTAATTTCCCTAGGGAGATATTTACCCCACTAACTCCTTTACATTAGCTTCTTGGAGAAGGGACTCTTGAGGGTTTTTGAGAAATGGGATCGGCATTTTGGGATTGCTGGAGATGTCTCTCTCTCTATTCCTAAGTGGTTATCGGATGAAGAAAGGGATCTAGGATTTTGGGTGTTCTAAGAAGGTAATATTTTCCCTCTCATAGATCTCTTCTCTTTTTGATTTATTTTGATATTAGGGTTGTAGAGAGATGATAAGTTATTGCTAGTTGACTTTATGTATAAGGAAAACAAAGAGATAGATTAGTGGACCTTGAAGGAGGTGAAGCTCAAATGTCAGGAACGGGAATTATGTTTACTTTACTATTCATATGATTGTTGAGAATCTTCACTTCCTTCCTATGTGGATTCTTTTTATGAAGATGTAGACTAAATCTTAGGGATTTAGGTGAGTGGGAAGGGTTCTAAAGTCTAATGAATACTGATAATCTTGTTTTTAAAGTTTATTTTTTGGATAATTTTATGTGTTTTAGTGTCTCATCTTGCATGCTTTTAGTGTTTTAATGCTAAAATATTTTTTCTTTTGTTTATTTTAGTCATTTTGATAAATTTAAAGTGTTTGGGTGATTAATGGTCTTAAAATTCAATTATGCAGGAAATTTTGCTAAGGCATGGCTGAGACAAACTATCCCAACCGTGTCCAATGCAGATGGTAAAAACTCACCATTTCACTAATGGCCACAGCTGAGAAAAAGTGTCCCAGCCGTGGAAAATGCCTTTTGATCCAGAAGCTCGTCGCGGCTGAGACAAACTATCCCAGCCATGCCCATAGAAATTATCACTGTCTCCTTTTATCGCGGCTGAGATAAAAGTGTCCCAGCCATGGCCTCTTGGACAGCTCTGTAAAAGCTGCAAATTTTTTTTGCTTAGGAGGAGGTCTTTTCTAGGGTTTCGTGCGAAATACAGTTTTTCATATTTTGAGGGTTTTTCATACTTAGTATTGGTGTTTTACTTGTAAAAATCACTCTTTTAGTTTAGTTTTACTTCAAGAACACAAAGATAATTATAGTTTTAGTTTCAAGTTTTGAAGATTACAACTTACAATCAAAGTGCTATTTGGAGAAAAAAAGAAAGAGCTTCATCAAATTCAAATCTTTAACTTTCAAATGGATTTTATAGTTTTCACTCTTACTTTGTTCATCTTTTATATTATGGATAGTGAGCAGTTATCTTTGTAGCTTGGGGAAGCTTTGAATCCCTTACTCACAATGTGAATATTGAGTATATTTTGATTTTTACATGAATGAATGGTCTATTTTACTGTTATTTATTTTCATGGATTTTCAATCTATTGAGTTAATTTCCATACATGGATGAATGATGTCCATCATATATCTTTGAATGTGTATTGAGTCTAGTGGATTGAAGTCTATGAATAATCTTGCTTAGTTTTTCTTTCATGAATGCTGTATTATTTTAGATGGCTCCGGAGTGGGATTCTAAATGTGCAGTAATTGTGATTTTAGGACTAGAGTGTGGAGTGAAATGGATGAGATTTGGGTTGTTTGGCTCCAAAATGGGAAGGCAACCCAAACTTAGGATGTTAGACCCATGCAAAGGCTAGTTGTTGGGCTGGCTCTGAAATGGGAAGTTTAGCAACTAGAGTAGCTAGCTCCGGAATGGGATGCTTGGGTTAAGAGGGTTATCCCGAATTCATTCATGTATACTTTAAGATAAAATTAATTCATAGTGGGTATTGGGTGGATGAGTGAACCTAAGCAACATTTTAATTTCTATACGTTTTCATACTTGTTAATTTTTCTAAATTAAATACATACTCAATTCACTGTTATTAGAATTAAACTTCCCTTCATTGCATATTTTAGCTTTTAAAGTTTGCACTATACAAATTAAACAACTCATACACGCTATATTGGGAATTCTTTAGCATACAATTAATTTCCACAGTTTGCAAACACATTTTCCTTGGGTTCGATATTTATGGGTCCTAACTATACCCCACTTTATTACTTGTTGATCTAGTGCACTTGCTAGGGTTGTAACAAGTTTTTGGCACCATTGCCGGGGAATTTGGCGTTGTTAGTAAGCTGTGATTATTGTTTGTATGTGTTTTCTTTTCCTTATTTTATTTTTCTTGATTCTTTTCAGGTGAAATTGGTGCATGAACAAAATAAGACAAGAGCAAATACTGCCTTTTGATCCTAAAATCGAGAGGACCCTACACCAAAGAAAGAGAGTTAATAGAGATAACTAGATGGAGCACGATCCTCCTCTTGATGAGTTTCCTCTCGAGAACGAATAAGTGCCAAGGGTACGTGAACAAATGCCAGAGGCAAAAAGAGAAGAAATGCCTAGACAAAGAACCATAAGAGACTACGCTGTGCCAAGGTGGAATGAAGATAATCAAACAATTATATTACCGAGAGGAGTACAATTTGAGCTCAACCTAGCCACCATTACTATGGTACAGAGGAATCAGTTCTCTGGTTTAGAAGTATAAGATCCAGCTCAACATATCAACATATTTCTTGAAGTTAGTGACACTGTTCAAATTTCGAGTGTTAGTCGGATGCAGTAAGGTTGAAGCTGTTTCCATTTATATTGATTGGCAAAGCAAGAGAGTGGCTACAAATGTTACTATGGCAGTCAATATGGTCATGGGATCAGATGCAAGAAAAGTTTCTAATGAGATTTTTCCCTCCAACAAAGACTGCAAGCATTTGAAATAGTATCATGGGTTTCCATCAAATGAATAAAGAGCCTTTTCACGAGGCCTGGGAGAGGTTTAGGAGATTATTGAGAAGCTATTCGCATCATGAGATAGCAGTTTACCAACTGATGACCATCTTTTATGCTGGAGTTACACCTCAAACAAGGTCATTATTGGATGCAGCATCAGCAGGATCTTTCTTGAACAAGCTACCTGAGGATGCTTTTCAATTGTTGGATGAGATGGTAGCAAATGACTCTCAATGGACTGCCCCTAGATCAGTCCCAAAGAGACAAGGTTTACACAATGTGGACGAAGTGGCATTGTTAAAAGCCCAGCTAGAATTTGTAAAGAAGGAGTTGAGTGGATTGAAAGTTCAAAATGTGGCTGCAGTAAATCAAGGACATGGGCCATGTGAAATTGGGCAAGTTATCCAAGAAGGAGGAGTTGTAGGAGATGTAAATGCATTAGGCAATTTTAGAAGAAATGATCCCTACAGTAATTCATATAATTCGGGATGGAGAAATCCCCCAAATTTCTCTTGGAAGGATGGAAATCAACAAGCCTCACCTTCTCAACCACAAGAAATGCTTATCATAGTCATGCTTAGTCCTACCAACCACAAGCCACCAATCACTACCAAGCTCCTTATCCACCGAGCCACCATCAAGGGCAAAGCTCTAATCATTCCCAACCTCAATCATACCACCCGTCGGGATTCCAATTAAGACCACCCATTCAAGAAAAGAAGCCTAACTTAGAAGATATGTTTTGCCAGCTTCATGAATAGCCAACAACAATTCATGACAAGTCAAGAATCAAGATAGAAATCTCAAGAGCAATGGAACTGGAACCGAGATGCTTTAATGATAAATTTAGAGACTCAATTGGGTCAACTTGCAACTTCAATGTCAAACAATCAACCAAGGACATTTCCTTCAAATGTGGATCGCAATCCCAAGGAGGAGGCCAAAGCAATTACTTTGAGAAGTGGTAAGGAAGCAGCACGAGAGGAAGAAAGAGGTAAATCACCAACTTCATCAACTGATTTGGAGGAACCAACGCGAAAGGTAAGTATTTCTAACTCTAAAGTAGAGGTAGATGTGGATGCTCCAAGGAATAACAAGGGAAAACAAATTATGAATTTGAACATAGAGGTTCTTGATATCAATAGGTTGCCTTTTCCTGCTGTAGCTAGGAAGGAGAAGAAAAATGAGCAATTGGCTAGGTTTCTAGAAATGTTTAAGAAATTACATATTAACTTGCCTTTTGCTGAAGCCCTAGCACACATGCCCAATTATGCTCAATTTATGAAGGAACTTTCTTCTAACAAAAAGAAATTAGAAGGGTATGGAATTGTACAACTCGCAAAAAACTATAGTGCAATTATCATGAATAAGATCCCAGAAAAATTGGAAGATCCAGGTAGCTTTACTGTACCTTGTGAAATTGGTGACACCTTTTTTGGAAAAGCTTTATGTGATTTAGGAGCTAGCATTAACTTGATGCCTTATTTCATATGTAGGAAACTCAATTTAGGGGATCTCAAAGAAATAGGAATGAGACTTCAACTTTTAGATAGATCAATGAGAAAGCCGAAGGGAGTTATTGAGGACTTACTGGTGAAAGTAGGAAAATTTATTTTCCTTATAGATTTCATGATCATGGAGATGGAAGAGGATAGGAAGACACCACTTATTATGGGTAGGCCATTCTGAACACTGCAAAGGCTTTAATTGATGTATATGGGCAAAAGGTCACTCTTAGATTCAACAACGAAGAATTGGTGGTAGATATGAACAAGTCTCAAAAATATCCATCAAGTGATTTAGAAGAGTCGATCTTTTTCATGGACAAAATTGATGAATGTGTAGAGGAGATGTAAGAAAAAGTGTTGTTGAATGATCCAGTGAATTTTAGCTTGATGCATTCTTTGGGAATTGAAGAGTTGGATGGAGTAGAAATAAAATGGATAGCAGCTGTGGAGAAGGGATGGGAAGAGGAGAATCTGAAGTAAGAGAGAACTACTTTATAAGAGGGGGAGTTGAAATCTGAATTTAAACCTCTTCCTCCTCATTTAAAGTATGTATTTTTGGAAAACAAAGAAAAGCCAGTAATTATCTCTTCTTTATTGACAGGTGTTGAAGAGGAGACACTACTCAAGGTGTTGAAAAAGCACAAAAAGGCTATAGGATGGGAGACAACGGACCTAAAGGGCATTAATCCAAGCTATTGCACTCATCGGATTCGTATAGAGGAAGATTGCAAACTAGTAGCTTAACCCTAAAGAAGGCTCAATCCAACTATGCAAGAGGTGGTAAAGAAAGAGGTACTCAAACTACTTGATTCAGGTATAATCTATCCAATCTCTGATAGTAAATGGGTTAGCCTAGTGAGAAGGGGTGAATGACAGTGGTAAAGAATGAATTAGATGAACTCATTCCAACTCGGACAATTACGAGTTGGAAGGTGTGCATAGATTAAAGGAGATTGAACCATGCCACCTAAAAAGATCATTTCCCATTGCCATTCATTAAACAGATGTTAGAAAGGTTAGCGGGGAATAGGTTTTATTGCTTCTTAGATGGCTATTTGGGATACATGTAAATCCCCATAGCCCCTAAAGATCAGAAGAAAACAACCTTTACCTGTCCTTATGGCACATTCGCCTATAGGAGGATGCCTTTTGGCTTGTGTAATGCACCGGCTATGTTTCAGCGATGCATGATGGCAATCTTTCATGATTTTATAGAAAAATTTATGGAGGTATTCATGGATGACTTTACCATTTATAGGCTAGACTTTGAGAACTGTTTAAAGCATCTTGATTTAGTATTGGGTAGGTGTAAGAAGACCAACTTGGTATTAAATTAGGAGAAATGCCATTTTATGGTAAGAGAAGGTATAGTTTTGGGACACAAAATTTTTGAGAAGGGGATTGAGGTAGACAAAGCAAAGATAGAAGTTATAGAGAAGCTTCCCCCACCAATCAATGTCAAGGGAATTAGGAGTTTTCTAGGCCATGCAGGTTTTTGTCGTCGGTTCATAAAAGATTTTTCAAAAATTACAAAGCCTTTATCTAATTTGTTAATGAAAGATGCTCCTTTCGAATTTAATGCTGAATGTTTATTGGCTTTTGAATTGTTGAAGCAAAGGCTTATTTCAACTCCAGTGATCATATCCCCGGATCGGAATTTGCCCTTTGAACTAATGTGCGATGCAAGTGATTTTGCAGTGGGAGCAGTACTCGAACAAAGGCAAGAGAAAGTATTTTGTAAAATTTATTATGCAATTCACACTTTGACAGGAGCTCAAGTTAATTACACCACAACTGAAAAGGAGCTTCTTGCTATTGTATTTGCCTTTGAGAAGTTTCGATCATATCTACTTGGAGCAAAAATTGTGGTGTGGTCTGACCATGCAGCATTAAGGCATCTCTTTTCCAAGAAGGAATCCAAGCCAAGATTGATAAGATGGGTACTCCTCTTGCAAGAATTCGATTTAGAGATCAAAGACAAGAAGGGAGCAGAGAACCATGGCAGATCATTTGTCAAGATTGGAGCATGATCATGTTGAGAAAGGGGAGATTGTGGACTTATTCCCTGATGAGTGTATTTGTATATTATTTGTTTGTGAAATCTCTGTACCTTGGTTTGCTAATGTGGCAAATTTTCTCGTAGGTGTTTATATGCCAAGGGACTTCACGTGGCAACAAAGAAAGAAGCTGCAAGCCGATGCAAAGCATTACATTTGGGATGATCCTTACCTTTTCCGTCTTTGTGCTGACCAAGTGCTAAGAAGGTGTATCCCCAATGAAGAGCAAGCAAAAATTATTTTAGCCTGTCATAGTGGAGAAGCTTGTTTGGACTATAATTTTGTTAAGCAAGTACCCAATTTGGCAAACTAATGCTAGACAAGAGGTTTTCCAAGTTTTTGGTCAACAAAAGCTAGATTTTAAAGGATTGAACCATCTTAAAGTTGTAAGTATGAACTTTTTTTTTCCTTTTTTTAATGTTTAATAATTATAGAAATTAGTTATAATATGTTTGTACAGAAAATTATTTTGGGTTATCTATTTTTTGAAATAATATATAAACAATTAAACTTTCAATCTTTATAACTTGCTTGCACTTATCACGTTAACATTACACAAGTACTAACAATAATGAATCACTATAATTCAAATGATTGGACGTCCCGTCCCAAAAAAATATAATTATATAAAAAATAGTAATAAGTTTAAGAGCTCATGTGTTTATATGATTTTTCAAAAAGTTGAGTTACTTAGATGACTTTCCCATGTCAAATTTAATTAGTTGGCTTTATATAAATTTGTTTATTAATTAATTTGTGATGATAAACAGGTAAGTACGATATTGTATGAAGTTCTCAGGCTTTACCCACCAGGAATTTTGCTTGGGCGAAGTGTTAATGAAGAAATAAGGATTGGGAATTTGGTATTACCAGCTGGAGTACAAGTCTCTATGCCTACAATTTTCATACATCAGGATCCAAAATTATAGGGAGAAGATGCCTTGGAATTTAATCTAGAGAGATTTTCTGGAGGAGTTTCAAAGGCAATAAACAACATTCAAGGTTGTTATTTTCCTTTTGGATTGAGTCCTAGAATTTGCATTGGCCAAAGCTTTGCCTTAATTGAAGCAAAGATGGCTTTGGCATTGATTCTACAACACTTCACTTTTCAACTTTCTCCATCCTACTCCCATGCTCTTGTCTCTTTCATTACTCTTCAACTTGAGCTTGGTGCTCCTTTAATATTACAAAAACTCTAATTCATATTAATTCATACACAATGTATTAAGTTTTAGCTTAGTAATATTGATTAAATCTTCCATGTAAATTAACATCATATTATTCACAACACACTGTAAAAACCAAGTTGACCCACTCTGTTTTTTTTTTCTTATTTTTGGAAGTTGTATGTCATAGTCAATACTAGGTAATGATATATAGCACACCCAATGTATAGCAATGATGTAGATTTCATTTTACAACCAAATTAAATGCATTTTGTTAAATCACCTAACCGATTATCAGATAGTATATGAACAAATAAAATAAATGCTATTGCTAATTTGATATGCATCTAGGAGCATTATTTCCTTGAATCCCTTGGCATGATGCAAAAACTCAATATGTCATAACAAGTTGGCACCTTCACAGAACAACTATTAACTGAAAAAAACTAAATTTTCAATAAATTTTAATACCTACCTTCCTTGTTGATAGTGATTCCCAACAAATAGGTAGTCCACATCTCTCATCCACCATTTGATTTTTCTTTCCATAGATTGGAATAGACGAGGCTGATGCTGGGTGTATACATTTTCAGTCCCCTAAAAATACATGGAAAGAATTCATATGAATAATTAAATATTTATTCTAAAGAAGAAGATAAGATGTGTGCATTTATTAGTGATTTTGCGGAAACAGACCTTCAAGTTATGAGCCATGTTACAAGCAATATTCAGAAGATCTTGATTCCTATAAAGATCATCGATTCTCTTATCAACACCATCTTGCTTCAAGAGGAATTAGACTAGTTGCCATTTCATGATGATGAATATATCAAAAATTTCAAATTTTATGATATAGTCACAAAACAAGACTGATCTCTCTCAACGTAATTAAACCCTAAGCCAATACAACACAGATGTCAAACACAGTTGTAACAAGACAAACCGGTATGACTATTTTAGACTGTAATTTGTTGTACTCAAATGAAATTAGAAAATTAAGAAAAGCTATCACATGAGTAAATTTGACAAGAACCTAACTTAATCTAATGTTCCAATTATCATTAAAAATGATATATACAATGATGGTGGACTCTTATTCATGAATTTGCATGAGCATAACATACTATTGCAATACTGCCCAAGCACTGTACAGAGCAAGAAGAATAGACATAAGCAAAAGTACGTAGGAAAATATTTATAGATTGACAATTACCCCAGGCTTGTACTAAGGAGATCGAGAAGCCAGCCTTAAGACAGTTAATATCAGACACATGCTCAATGTTTAGAAGATTTGTGACAACCTGTCAAGAAATAAATGAAAACAGGGGACATTGTTCACCACTTCGATATTTCTAATTGTAATTCAGATTGCCAATGAGATAGTGTTAAATTGAAATCCCTCCAGAAATTGTAACAATTTTTATATAGGATGGCATTGAAGTTTCAAGGGTGTATTATAGAAGATTCTCAACCAAGGCAAATATCTACGGAGCCAATTGATAATTGAAATTTCAAAGGAATGATAATTAAATAAGAAGCAAAGTTATGAGTTATGTGGCATTAACCAATCAAGCATAACACTTTTATTACCGCAGTTAATTTTATTTATACTTACAGATTGAGATTCAATTTATACTTAAAGAAAACTACGAATTACCCCCAAATTATGACCCTATTAACAATTGGTCCCCCAAACTAAAAAACCAGATAGTTTTCTATTTTCTATTTTATTTTTTCTTAGAAAATTAGAGAATTTATTTTCTGTACGAAATTTAGAAAATGCATTTATTTATCAACAAATGGAAAACTAGAGTGCTTATTTTTTGTGTACACACGCGCGCACTCACACACAACACACACACACACACACACATGCATACATACATACATATATATATGTGTGTGCATGTATATATATGTGTGTGTGTGTGTGTATATATATATATATGTATGTATATGTATGTGCATACATACATATGTATATGTATATGTATATGCATATGTATGTGAATATATGCACATAGATGCACATGTATTTATGCATACATACATATGTACATGTATGTGCATATATGTACATATATATATATATATATATATATATATATATGTACATACATACACATATACATACATATACATATGTATGTATGTATGCACATATAGATACATGTATATGAATATGTATGTGTATGTATGTGCATATGTATATATGTATATGCATAACTACATATTTATATGTATATGTATGTATATAGATAAATAAATACATATGTATGTATATAGATAGATAGATAGATAGATACATATACATGTATGTGCTTACATACATACATACATGCATGCATGTATGTACGTATGTATATATATGCACATATATATACATACATATACATATATGTATGTATACATATACATATGCATATGTATGTGTATATATATATGTACATATGTTAGTGGTTGTGCCCTAGGCCAAACATTAGGGCCTTTATGTAATGTTAAATTTCATTTTATAAAATTGGGTTTTCTTTATGTTATTGTATTGTAGGCATGTTACATTATAATAATATTTGTAAATAACAATTTAATGTTATTTTGACTATCCCTAGTTATTTATTGTTAAATGATTGATGATAAATAAAGACTAGTATAAGTTTAATTGATGATCATGGGATGATTATATATGATGATATGAATTAATCTTATAAGTACTTGTTAGGGAACAAAGTACTGGATAGACCCGCAATGAGACACTACATGGGTCAATGTCATTAGTGATCTCATAATAGTTATGTTATTAATCCTTAGACCTGAGATTATCATAGTATCCTACATGACGAACATTATGTTTTGACACAATCAAACATTATCTTTAATCGGATAATTATAAAGATTATGATTGGACATAATGAGAATCATGTAGAGGATAGTGAATAATCAAGAAGGAATTTGTCCCTCTCTTATGAGAGAGATATCTGTCGGGCCCCTCGATAAGTAGGACTGAGAAATGCATGGCCGTGCTCAAATGAATTGATGGAGTGATCAATATCATTTGATATTATCAGTCTACTTAGTGATCGGGAAATTATATGTTTGGACTATATAAGTTTGACATGGACCATGACTTATGTTCAAACAAGATATCGTGTGACAAAGGAATTATAACATGTTCTATTAGGTTAAAATCGAATTATCGATATTCATATTATTTGGGTAGTCATAATGTCTTGCTAGAGGCCACTTATGACTTGTGGGCCCGTGATGGGATTGAGACTCACTGCCAATATAATATGAACCTATTGGGTCGCACACATAGAATGTAATGAATAGACTAAGGGTTAATTCGGGCATATCGAATTTTATTTTGTGAAAAATTAAAATTCGAAATAAACAAAAAAAAATGATGATAATGATAATATTTAAGATAAATATTATCATTACATTATTATTATTATTTTAAGATAAGAAATAAGGCATTTCTTATTTTAAAATAAAATGATGATAATAATAATATTTAAGATAAATATTATTATTATTATTATAATTATCGTTTTAGGTAAGAAATAAGATTTTTCTTATTTTAAAACGAGCCCTACGTTTTCTCTCTCTTAATTAGGGTTAGGTTAGTTGTATATATATATATATGGTATGTATATATAAAACCCGAATTAAGCAAAAAGGACTTAGCCGCCACTTAAGAGAAAAGCAAAAAGAAAATCGTTTTCTTGTGTGATTCTAGAGAGAGAATAAAAAAAAAACCCTAGCCGCCAGGAAGGGAGCTAGCACCCCGGGCGATTCTGTTCGTTGCTTTCGCGTGTGGATACTGGTAGAGGGTGTCATTTCGCGTGAGATCGCACCTACAATTCGATTTATCTGCGCTACAAGAGGTTGGTAATCGTTACACTTTTCCTTTTATTGAATCAATTGGATCGCTTGGATCCGTGGTGGGTTTCCATTGTTCCGCTGCGATATTTTATTTACTATTTCGAAACCTAACAACATATATATAAAATATCCATATGTATGTATGCATACATGTACTACATATATATTCACGTGTATATACTTATGTATTTATGCACATGCAAAAATATACATATGCATGGATATGTTTATTTATATGTATGTATGTACTTATATATATATGTGTGTGTGTGTGTGTGTGTGTGTGTGTGTGTGTGCGTGTATTAATATTATTTAGAAAATTTGGAAAACATCTTTTATTAGTTTTCCAATCTCTTCTTTATTTTGGAAAACTGGAAAGTTTATTTTCTGTTTTCTATTTTAGAAAACTGACGAAAATAAACATGATCTGTATTTTTCTTTTTCTGTGAAAAATTTTTCTGGAAAATTGGAGCAATTTTCTCTAAGTAAACAGCCCTTAGCATCCCAGGCTTTCGTGAAATATTCAATTTGAGGAATCTATTTGATGAACCTTAAATCAAACAAAAGTATGTTTTAACGATGGTTTTCTAGTGATAAAATGCAAATTTCACTACTATAGTGTCGGATTTCGTTATCCGATGAAAAAATAGGTTAAAATAAAATACCTTGAAAAATCAACACCGTACAAAATTATGTGTTTGCCTAAATCAACTTCTTATGAAAGCAAAAATCTAACCATGTTCCAAAAAACAAAAATTTTAATTCAAAATAATAAAATTCAATTTTGCTTAAATTAATTATAATGATAACTATATAATAGTAAAAAAATAATAATAACTCTTACCACACAAGAGAACTCATCTCTTAGCTTAACCATACAAGAAATGTTTTAAATTATTTTAATTCAATGGAATTACAATCAAAAGAAATCTCTCTAGTTTGCCTTTAATAGCGACAAGAATTGCATTCATTACTAAAACACATTTTTCGTTTGATTCAATGGTTTATTAAATGGATTCCCATAATTAAAAAAGGAATAGAAGTTTAAGGAGACAATTGTTAATAGCTTTATAGTTTGGAGGGTAATTTGTAATTTCCCGTAATATTTAAGTCTTGCTCTGCATTTTCTTAGGAAGCTGTCATCGTCTCCTCTAAAAAAAGCCCATATACTGTGTTTTTGTCCTTCCCAACCAATAGATCCCACTTTGATGAATTTTTAAAAAAGACTTAATTCTATGAGAACATTCTACCAGTTATTGTTTCTTTTATATTACGTAGTCAACATCAAATCCCTAAGGTTGTGGAAGTTGGCTCTCTGATGTATTCACCATGCTCCATGATAGAACAAAAGACTTTCACTTCAACATAAAGAAATAATGATAAAACTTAAAATACATTATTCTTATTATGCTACCTCAAAAGTTGCACCTTACCCCCTCCCCCCCCATTGTAAGCCAACTCCTGTTTTGTTTTTGAAACTACCATGAGCTTTCTTTCTTCAACTATCTTGCTAATTTCAATCACAAATGTCACATGGTTGGAGACATTTCTTTACATTTTTCGATATTCAGGATAATAGTCAACAAATTTGGCCATGTCCTCTGCAGAAATTCAAAGCACTTACTATTTTAATGGCCAATCAAACTTTGAAAGGTAGCAAAAATTATCAAATTATCAAATATAAGATGAGCAATTTTCTTTCCTGCGTACTAACCTACTGTGTGGATGTTTTGATTACTTCTTGCAACTTGCTGAAAATCGTTCACCATGTGTTTAATGTTCATACCAATATCCCCAAAATTCTCATACATGTTTGCTTTAAAGAAGGCATCTTGCTCGGATGACAACACTACCTCCTGCAAGTCCCAACAACATGAAGATAATAATTACACAAATTACAATGATTTAGAAATGTTTGCAGCAAGTGGTTGTCAGAAGGAACAAAAATCAACCTGTTGATCTTTTTCAACTTTGCCAATACTTCTCAAATCTACTTTGTTGTCTTGAATCCCTATCAACTCATGAACCATATCTTGCAAACAAAAGAAAGTAATCATGGAGCTAAGATATCATTACAAGACCAAACTAATTCAAAAGTGTATCCCATGTATGAACAATGCAAAAATATTACATAACATGGTCTGCCAGTCACAACAACATTTATCTAGTACATCCACTAATTTAACAATGAAGTCACAGGGTCATCTCCCAGGTCAAGTATCACCAATAAAGGAGAAACTTCAGTACGTCTAAAATAAAAAAAGCAACTTTTCTACAGGTACAATAGTTTGTGTCATACCACAAAGAATTGAAAGAAATTATTTTCTGTGAAATAAAAGTTCAAGGCATATGTGCCTCTCATAGCAGGGGTAAAATGCATTGGAATGGTTAAAAAATAGAGACAACAACACATAAAATTATACATGTACGAACTTGGATTTTTCTAGGAATGTTTTAAAAACATCGATAAGAAGATTCACATCTAATGTAAATACTGAAAACTATCTGTTATAAGCAAATACATAGTGTACATATAATGCTTACATCCTATACATTATTCTATGAAATTAATACCAATAAAATAAAACCAAAAACTTGTAAGATCAACATAAGAAAATAGCTTCCATTGTGATGCAACAGAAGCTTACATGTTGCTTACACATGGCATATGTAGAAATATTTTTGGAATTAAGTTTTACTCACTTTTCTCTTAAGTGCCATCCTCTTTGCAATGTCTGAGGTTCTTTGATATCAAATAATAGGTCTTCGTTTAAATGCCAAACAATAATTAGTTGCCCTTAGTGCATAGTGGGTAATCTAGGATCATAGGATATAATGGCTAGCCATAACCATCCACTAACCATAGTAGCACTAAAAGATCAGAATATAATTAAGGGTTGGCTATGCTCAAGTAGTCACCTCACATACAGCGTTGTGGGATGGCTACATTTAAGTAATCAGCTCACATACAGTCATACAGTATGTTCATACATTTCTTATCCTGCATATTCAATTTGAGGATTTTCACTCGTCATCACTATGGTTTTCATTACATATTTTGTTTGAGGATTATTATGCATAAAAAATGTTATAAAGTTGGTTGAATAAGAAATAATGTGAAAATATGAGCTTAATAATTCCAAAAACGGTAAAATTGTAAATTTAGGAGAAAACAAGAATAAAATGGTAAATCATGCATGAAGGATGCCATAAAGTTAATTATATAAAAAATAATGTGAGAAATGTAGTTATTCGTTCAATAAGGGAAACATTATAATTATGATGAAAATATAGACTAAAAAGTAAATTAGGCATAAAAGAGGTCATAAATATAAATAAATAAGAAACAAAGTTAAAAACATGATTAATAGACTCAAAAGGGTAAAAGTGTAATTCTAGGATAAATCAGAGGCAAAATGTAAATAGGTGAATAAGGACCAAATCGTAAATAACAAAACTTTAGGGATCAAAATATAATTTATCACTTCATAAAGAAGCATAAGGCCAAAATGAAAATTTTACACTTAAAAAGGAATAAAAGTAAAAGGAAGTAAAAAGTGTCAAAATTGAGGTCAAGCCAAGCCAATAATGAGGAAATAAAAAGTTTATGGACTAAATTGTAATTATACATTTAAGTAAGAGTCATGTGGAAATTAATAAGGAAAAATAAGTACCAAAAGGATTAAATAGCAAAATTATGGTAATGAAAGGATCAAATTGATTTAAATTAGCAAAAAGTAACATAAAGGGTAAAATGGTAATTTACCACTACATAAAGTAATCTTGAGGAAAAAAATGTAAATTGAGGAGTAAAATGAAATAAAAGATATAAAAAGGGTAAATAAAGGTAAAATGGCCAATATAAAATAAAATTGTAGTAAAAAATGTTAAAAAGGGAATTTTGAATAAATTTAGCAAATAATAGGCAGAATCGAAATTTGGAGAAAAAAGTTGAGAAAATAGGTACAAAATTGTAATTTTACAATGGAAGTGAATTTAAGGACTAAAACGAAAGGAAATGAAATTTTATGGTGCAAAAAATGTTTAAAAAGAAAAAAATGAAAGATAGAATGGTAATTACAAGAAAAGAGATGACACAAATGTCGATTTAGTTAGATAAGAGATTTAGATGGTAATTCAGTGAAATATAGGACCTAGATGTAATGTTAAGGAAAGATAAGATTTAAATGTTATTTTGATAAAGGTTAAGGACCTAAATGAAATTTAACAAAAGATTGAGGTTTAAATATAATTTTGAAAGGAATGGAAATATTAAAGGGTAAAACAATGTTGTACTCTAAATCAAAGTTAATAGTGAAATTTGTATTAAATAAAAATTTATGTAGATAAAATAATCAAATAAAGAAAAATATAAGAAATAAAAAACATTCAAGAGTAATTAAGGAAATTCGAAAGATAAAGCCTTATTCAATTAAATAAGTGAGAAAATTTTATTGATATTGAAATTTTAATTATATTATTAATATGCTTGGTAAGACTAAATTTATAAATTATAATGAAAGTAAATTAAATGAATAAACAAATTAAGTACTAGATAAGGACTATTATGTAATTAAATAAGAAAGTAAGGGTATAAGTGTAAATAATTACTAAAATTTGAATAAAGAGATGTAAATTGCTAAAATGGTGAAAATGTAAGAAAATAATAATAAAGTCAATAAGGATTAACTGTAATTTAACAATGAAAATAAAAATACAAATAAATTTATATAATTGAAATTTTGTGTAGTATACACCATTAGGCAACAACGTTGCTTAGCACGTGGTTTGTTAATTGTGCACAGGGACAGGTAAATAAGGATTCGAAGAAGGTGTTATGGAATGACATATACACGTATCGTTGTTGTGGATATGAAGCTTAGATAACTAATGTATTAGATTTGGATACATTGCTAAAAATGTATTATGTTGTGTCGTGGATGAAAATTAAAAGAGAACCTATTCATATTAGAGCATATGTGCATGAAATTTTGTGATTGTGTTGCATTGAGAATTGATGGTTAATTTTAGAAGTGCTATGTATGCTATTGGAGTATCAAGGTGGAGGTTGCTTTTGAGAGTATTAATTTATCAATATATAGGTCTTGATGGCAAGGTTTACAAGATGTTATGCTATCGAAATTTATATCTAATGAATAGTAACCATGTGTCATCGTTAGTGGTACTATACGGTGTATGGAAATCATGAATGAATGTAGGGTGTTACACACACACACACATATATATGTGTGTGTGTGTGTGTGTGTGTATGTGTGTGCATATTTATATATATAGCTGTATATAAATAAATAAATATATATATCTGTATATATATATATATATATATATATATATATATATATATATATATATATATATATATATATATATATATATATATATATATATATATATATATATATATATATATATATATATATATATATATATATATATATATATATATATCCTAAATTCCCTCTAAAGAATAGGCAGTCAATTGACCTGCTTCGATACATGATACATCAACAAAGCAATCCAATGAACTTTGAACATTGCACAATATTTCAAAAAATTATCAGGATCGTCTGGCTGGCATTAAGTTGTAAATTTGACGAAACCTTCTTTAATTGGTAATGAAGCTACTTTGATTATTAATCCGAAATAACTGAACCATCTGACGAATCAATTTGGGAGAACAACATCAAATTTATGTGAAAAATAAAAGAACCATGAATTTTGACAATTCCTTAAGTAAAATGCTTTGTACCAAGATTTTTGATAATCATAGTAACTATTTACCAACTTTGGAGGATACCTAGATAAATTCTTCAATAGATATGGTATGGAGCCCCACTCTGATTGGGTAATGATATGGATCATTTTAACTTTAGTATAAGTATTCCTATCATTTTTTCTGTGATCATAATTATGTTATATTTCTATTGATTTAGTATCAATCAATATACTTTCATAATATTCCTTTGATTTATTATGATCTTCCTCATGAAAATGCCAACTATTAGGAAAAATATACTTTATCAATTTATAAAAGCTTTTGATTCTCTAATATATTAATTTCTTCTGGTTTTAAAACTTTGATAAATGAATTTTTTTTATTTAAAAAATAAGGAAAAGTAATTTTTGCTGTGGGTGTAGAAGAAGAATGTATCATAGGAGAAGAGGGAGATGAAAGAGAGGCTAGAGCTATATAATATGGCCGAGGAGGTACAAAAGGAGAAAATGTTTGAGGTCTAATAAATGAAGGGAAAGATGGTGATGGAGGATAAAAATTTCTAGAAATGGTTTTAATGGGAGGAGCCGTTAGTGGAGTATTTTGTTAATAATTTCCTGATGATAATGAATTCCCTATTGATAATGTAGCTTTTGTTAAAACTTTCTTACTAGAACTCATTTGCCCTGTAAGAATTCATGAGAAAGAAAATCAAAAAAACTATTATCTTTTCCTTTAATGAACTCGATATCAAAATCAAAATTGCTTAATAAAGCCTGCCATCTAGCAAATATTTATTTAGAAATTCAATTTTTAACATCTTTTTCTAAAACATACTTTGTTGATAAACAAACAATTCATAATAAGAACTTTTTCATATATAAATCATCTTCAAATTTTTTGATTTATAAAACAATGCTTAAAATTTATTTTTGAATAGAATAATTCTTTTGAGTCTGATTCTAGCTTCCTGAATAGAATCTTACAAGTTCTTATTTACTGTTTTCTTTTTGTTTTTTCTTTAAGATTTCTTTATAGCCTATATCACTAGCATCTATTTCAATTATTAAGAAAACTTTTGGATGAGGAATATTTAAGCATGGTAAACTTTTAATTTTTTCTTTAATTTCTTTTACTATTTTGGTATATTTTTCTATCTAAGGTGTAGGTTTCTTTTTTAGTCTATTATATAAAGGTTTACACAATTTTCCTAAATCCTTGAAAAAATCATGTACATAATTTAAAAATCCTAAAAATCTTTGTAATTGGTTTTTAATGGGTTAGTTTCAATAAAATAAAAGTCATTTGGGGTGTAACTAAGAGGAAGGATAACTTTGGGAAAAACTTAAAGAATGAAACAAAAGGGGGATATATTTTTAACATGCAAAAGAATGAGGGAGTTAAATGAATTTTTAGTATCTTATTTTAATTGAAAGAATCTATATAGAGGAGAGAGAAAAAATTTTCTTGGTTCTTAAGATGTAGGGGATGGAAATAAGAAGGAAAAAAAGGAGAAAGAAATGCAGATTTTCATTCGATCCTTCATCTCTCACTATAAATGATAATCTCTCTTCTCTCTCTCTAAGAAAAATCCATAAATCTCATCATTCTTTCTTCCTTCTTCTTAAAGTTGGCCCTTCATCCTCTAAGAGTATCCTTTTATTTCTATATTTATGCTGGTGATCAAGAGCAAAGGAAGAAGAAGAAGTGGAGAGAAAAGAAGATTTATTGAAGATTTGGTGTTGCATGAAAGGTTAGGAAATTTTATTCACTTTGCATGTGATTTTTATTGATGAAAATATGGATTAAAATATGTAATGGATGGGTTTAGAGTTGGTAATATAGTTACAAAGATGAGATCTAAAGATTTATACCTTGCATGTGTTTTATTGATGATGATTAAAGAAGTAAAACTCTATCTTGGTTCACTAGGAATTTGTTTTTGTATTTTGAGCATATTTTGAGTTATACAACTCTAATTTAGGTGTTTTTGTTGGTAATTACACCTAATATATGGATCTATAATTTTTTATAAAAAAATTGTGTTTGAATCTACCTTTAAGTATGTTTAATTTTGAGTTGAAGTAGGATGTGAGCTGCTGTCCAATTTAAATGAGCAGATGTTAGTATTTTGAACATAACTCTTGGTAAAGAGGTCTAAATGCTATGAGACAAAACTCTAGATAAACTATACTTCCATATCTAGAATTTTAATGGAATACAAAGTTTAATTCTACCTCTAAACATGTCAAATTTAGCTTAGAAATTATAATTGCCTGTAACCTTATCATTAGGAATATTCCTTAGTATTTTGTTGATATGTTGAAATTTAGAAATGCAAATGAGGTGTTTTTTTAATAATTTTAAAACTAGATACATTGGGGATTAATTTTGTATAATACCATTTTGATTGAAAATGTAATTTGATAGGTCTAAATTAGCATAAAAATTTAACCTATAAATCTACCTTAAGATAGAATGGACCTCATGGTTAGTACAAATTCGGTAACCACCGTAAGCTAGTCTATAACCAAAAGTGCACCTATCTCATGGTAAGTACTCATATGGTAACCACCATGAATTTTGACACTTGCAAAGCGATCCACAAATCCATTGCATTTTGACACTTGCAAAATTTGCTTAACAATATCATCATCCATTTGCACTTAGCAATATGGTACGGGTAGTGGAACATCTCTTTTCCATGCCACATAGGCATATTGGTCCCTACTTATTCTAGACTATGGTAACATGCTTAGATTCAATCATAATCAAACTTAAGGTTTCTAAACCCTCTTGCTCTTCAAGCATATATTGGATGTACATATTTCATTTGGATCCTCTAATCACTAATGGAGTAATTGTTGCACAATATTAAAGAGATAAAGCAATACATGCTATTTACTATACATCTAAAAAATTAACCTAATAAAGCTATCTAACCATCTAAGTCCTAATGTCTAACCTTATTTGTTAAAGTTTTACGCATAGTAAATGTCAATTGTTTGGCATTAAGTTGTTAAACTTAATTAAGAATATTATATATAAGATAATCTAAGTCTTAACTCAATTATCATGCAATCATTTTACTTATAAAATATTGCTAAGCAATTAACAATAAAATAAACACATTCATAATAAATGTTAAATTCCAATATAATATCTAAAAGATAAATAAACTCATTTATTTAATCAATCATTAAATATCCAACAATCTGAAAAAGAGAAAACATTTAAAATAAGATAAAAAAACGCTTGTCTTTATTCTAGTAACAGGAAATATAAATCCTAACCACAAATCTGTTAACCATTAATAACTTGACACTCATGTCAATAACTCAGGGAACCTAAAATGTGACAAAACTAGTCTTGTCACTGGAAATAATTTCTCGACCCTTTCGAACAAATCAAAAGGTATGCCATAAATCGATGATGAAGCCATGGATGATACACACAATGTCTGCTTCTAAGCACCATCTCAGATTTAATGTTACTTCTCAACACTCCTCTTTTGGTCACCAAATACAAAAAACTGGATAATGGTTTTCTTATAAATTCCATTTTCCTTGATCCAGGCATCAACCAACCGGTTTCTCATATCTGGATGGCGATCAAAAAAGTCTTTCATCACTTTAAACAAGGTACTATCAACACCTCTTTGGTCCAGGCCATTAGCCCAAATGTACTATTGCATCTTTTCATGCATACACGGAATATGATGTACTATTGTATCAATGTTGTCAGCTCGAACCTTCTTATGCATCCTCATTTTGCAAACCGTTTGCACTTTTGCTTCGATTTCTACAATTCCTTGAGGAATTTTTGGAAATCCAGAAGTCTTTATATTCACCATTTCTGTCACACATAATAGAAAATTAAACAGTAAGTACACTCATACACAATCATGTATGATTGAAACTCATTTCAATCCAAAAGATAAAGACAAATTGTTACTCATAATAGAATATAAATAGTCAATACACTCATGTACAAACACACATATGATTGAAACTCATTTCAATCAACAAACAATGAAATATCCACATAATATAATTTTCAAACAAATTTGAAAATTTAAGAAGGCAGAAAAAATAATTTTCTCAATTTTTATCAATTTTAAAATAATTTTTATGGGAATAAAATCCAAAAAATATTTTCTAGTCCTAAAAAAATTTTCAAAAATGACATAAAATCAGAAAATTTGAGAAAATTAGATTAAAAAAATTTGAGCTAATTTGGAGGTTGGAGGAGGCCGTAGGTACCATCACACGCCGGCAAGAATGGGCCTCACGCACCACACGTACGATAGATGCACCACGCGCCATCTAAGGCACTCTACCACGTGGCGCATCCTGACTGAGCCATATAGCGCTGACTGGCATGACCCCACTGCCACGTGGCAGTTACTGACTAGACCACTTGGTGCTAATTGGATTAACAAAATTGACACGTGGCATGACCACGATCTGCCACGTGTCAGCCTATCATTGGCCCACGTGTTGACATGTGGCATGACTTAATAAGCCACGTGTTAGCATCAACAAACCACATGTCAGCACCGTAGGCTTCGATGTGGTAGGACCCATTCCACGTGTTAGCCCCACAGGCTGCTATGAGGTGACACATGTCATCATATGGTTGGTTCACGTGGTTCCACATGGCATCATATGGACCCCCATTGAAACGTTAGCTGACACGTGGTGCTTCACCATAATGCCACGTGTCATTTCCCTATTGGGCCACGTGGCTGAGTGATGTTTCACTCAGCGTGCGTGGCTAGGCGCGTGCTGGAGATGCGCCTAGCACACTGGTGGCACGTGCAAGCCTCACACCGCCTTCTCGATGGTTTCAGGCCACTGGACTTTTTCTAGGGTGGGGTTTTTGAGGTCCCTAAGTCCAATGGTGTGGTAAAAAATAAAAACTTTCCACTAGAAATTTTAATTACGGATTTTTTAAATAATTATTTAATTTCGATGTCCAAAAATCACAAAAAAAAATTTCAGACCGGAATTAAAAAAAATTACATATAGAACATATCTAATATTCATATCAATTCAGCCTATAAACATATCTAAATTTTCACAAAAAATCAGATCTACGTAATAGATATGCTTGAACACAAAAATATGGCTCTGATACCAATGTAAGAAATTATATATATCACGATATATTGCAAGAAGTAGACATAAATATCTCTCGAAGTGCAGATTGTTGAAGCGAAAGCAGAAATTGATTGTTTCACGTTACTGGCAAAGCCTATCACCCACATATCACGAACTACAGGATGAAAGCATAGATCCACGAACTAAAAGCCCCTTAGACAAAGAGAATATGTGAGATAAATTGATAGAGTTTCGGTATCTCTAAGTTTTCTCCTCTTCTTCAAATGAAGAAACTAAGCCCTTATATAGGGCTCTAATTAAGGAATACTTAATTTCCTTAATAATGATGAATTAAATTGGCAGTTACAATATTAATAAGGAAATAATAAATATGGTAGTTATGAAATTAATATGTAACTGCCCATATTAATGTATACATAAATGGTCGATTCTCTAATTAAGGGAAAAATCAATATGGAACTAATTCCATATAAATTATTTTCCGTTCTAATATTATCTCTATTATATCGTGGCCAATTTATCATTTCTTGAGTCATGGGCATATCCCAAACTCCTTCATCTTTCTTATCTTGGATCTTGGCTTTCACACTGTCGATGAATATCTGCATATTTGGAGACTGATGGAGAGAACCAAAGATGGCGGAGACTTATGGCTAGGATTGAAAATGTGTGTGTGCGCGTGCGTGTGCATGTGTGTGTGTGTATATATATATATATATATATATAAGGAGAAAAAAGTGATTTTTGATAAATTCGATCAATTTAATTTCTTCAATCTTTTAATTGCAAGAATCAAATCGAACAGATTTGCCGAAAATATAATTTTGGTTCAAAACCAAATGAACCAAAAACCAAAATAACCAAACCAAATAGATTAAAATCCATTCATTTCAGTGCAATTTTTGGTTTCAATTTGGTTTTATATACCTCGTTTAACTGCATAATGATCCCACCAACCTTTTAATTGTCCAGTAAAACCTACTAATATAATTTAAGCTATAGCTGCTTCATTGTTTACTTTTGATCTATATGCACTAGAAACCATTATTATTTCTTGTAATAAATAAAATATTTGATATTCTGGTAAGCCATCTATGTTCCTTTTGTATATAGAAGTGCCATCATATCCTGATTGATAATGTTTCATTTTATATTGAGTATCTGGTGGTGTAAGTCTAGGATAATGATTTTGAGCTTTTTTTCTTAGATGCATAGGTATTAAAATGTAATTTATTAATTGAAAATTCTTGATTATTTTCTATAAATTAATCTTCCAAATTATCTATTTCTGAATTACTTTCTTCAACTATTTTCATGATATTTTTATCTTTAATACTTAATTGTGCCTACTTTTCTTCGATCTTTCTTAATGTAGAATCTTCTTCTTTTATATTTATTTTCATTCATGGAAAAAAATCAAAAGGTTGAAATAAAGGTGTTTGCAATTTAGTAGGTAGTTTTTCTACTAAAGGTTTAGACTTTTGGTCTATCTCTATTTGTGGTTTCGGTTTTTGTACTATTTCTTCTACTCTATTTAATTAACTAGCTATGGTATCTAATATTGATTTGAGAAATTATTTTGTAATATGACATGTTGTAAATCATTTCCTTCATTTTTACTTTCGAACTTTATTTCTTTAAATGGTTTGGAATATTAAGTTTTATTATTATTTTATAATTTAAGACTTTCTTATGGAGGATGTATAGATATTACTGATTTATCATCTTTAATTACCCATTATTTTCCTATTTTTGAATGGACATTAACTTCCTTTTGAAATGGGTAGTCTATATTATTATAATAAGAATATTTTTTAAACCATAAATATAAATAAATATTTACTTACTTTTCTTTCATTTCTTTATACCATAAACTTCTAAAGTTACTTAACACTTCTTGAGAAAATCTATTAAAATACCATTCTGCCTTTTTTGTATTATTTTATGCTTTTAAATAATTTCTTAAAAATTCTTTATTTATTTGAAAATTAGTCATTTTTTTTCTTTTTATTGATTAATTTGAGAAAAAGCTTCCATTTGAGATCTAGTTAGACTAATAGAATATTCACATTCCTTTTTTTTTGTATATAATGGTCTCAAAATACTTGTATTTAAATTTAATCCTCTTAATTCTAAACTTTTTGCAGATACTAATCTAGGTAGTATATAGACTGAAGGTTTATTGTTTGAATAAGTATAAATTCTGCTAGATTGACTATAGTCTGATGAAAAATCTATTTGAACAGATCCATCACTATATCTTAAAATTTGAGAAAATTGATTATTAATATTAATTGGTCTAGTTTCACATATTTCTTTTAATTCCTAGTTTTCTAAACTAGTTATTTCATCCCATCTGAGTTGTTTTGGGATTTGAATATTAGAATGAGATTTATTAGCTTTAAATAAAAATGTTTCTTTTCTTTTAAAAGTTTTTCTAGTTTTAGGATTTATAGTTGTAAACATTACTTTATACTATATTCTGTATATTACTGCTTTTGCCCTAAAATTTTCTTTAAAATTTAAATTCTTTGTTTTAACGCTTAAAATCAAAGTGTCTAATATATTATAATCGTATAATATTATTGAAAATCTCAGAAATTATTAAAATAAACTGGTCCATTTGGTAAGTTAGTTTCTACCATTGTTAATAAAGAATTAGAGAAGTTAATATGTCTAGCATCTTTTAGACACATTAAACTAGGTCTATTTAATCCTAATCTAAATAAAGATTTTATTGCTATCTGAACTAATCCTATATGTAAGAATCTATATTTTTTCTTTTTATCTTCATTTATTGCCCTTTCTAATAACTATTGAATATTTTCATGCTCTTAGTTAATTGTTATTGATTGTTTTATCTGTTTAATAGAATAATCATGAAAACATTCAAAAGTTCTTATTGAATATATTGTTCGAATATCCTATTTAGGTATAGTCCAACCAAACAAATAATTTTTAACTTTTTCTATATTTACTTGTATAGAATTTATATCTTCTCTAACTTTATTATTATCCTTACTAGTTAAACTAGATCCAAAATCTTTAATAGAAAATATTCTATTAAATCTATCCATTTAAGTACATATAACTAAACTAAATTTAAAAAGAAATTAAGAATGAAACCTATGCGGATCACGAAACCATTTAGCTAAACGGGAATGCCAACTTGCCTTCATGGCTATTCAAGGGCTGACCAATGCTAAGCCTTCAAGGCTAACCAGTGTTTCATTATTCTAAGCACAATCTTAAATTTCTCTTAATCAAATATACTTATTTGGATATCTTAATAGAATATTTATCTAAACAAGACTCAAAGTATCTAATTCAACTTTGTTATTATATAAATCAATTAAAGTATATATTTCAAATAATGATATAATAATTTCACTTAAAGTAAACTCCCAATCGAAACCACCAAAGATAAATACCAAACTTATCCTAAATAAACAAATTATAAATATGGCAAGAAAGGGTCAAATCCACAGAAACTATAACTGAATTAATTTTAAACAACAAGATTTTTAACAATAAAAATAAATATGCAGTTTTTTTATAGAATAAGAATTAAAAATAATGAACTAAAATAAATAAGTAAAGATGTATAAAATTAATTAAGAAAAATTCAATGGATGATAAATTCCAGTTAAAGACATTCCTAGCACATGATTCATTAAACTTATCATCGATGAAGACATAATTCTAATATTCAAACAATGAGTTAGTTATAGCCATCAGATTCACGCTTCCGACCTAATCTTTCCATGTTAATGAACTAATCAAGTAAGAATGTAGTTAATTCCTAGCCAATAAATAGCGCAATAATTTAATCTATTGACAAAATTAAGAATTAGAATGATTTGATCTAAGTCAACAAATCTACAAGCAAGACTGATTTAGATCAAATCATACATTTGTTCAATATAACAACCTTTATGAGGAAGCTACACTAATTGCTACTTGTTATTGACTTCAGTAAATAATTATGGATTTAGCAAATTCAATTAGTAATATATTACTTAATTAAATTTACAATGAGCTCAAATTGCACACCTAACAAATAATAATCAGGATATGGTTTTTTAAACCACAGTAAATAATATGAACACCAAATGAGAATAAGAACGAAAATTAAACACAACAATCTCACAGTGAAAGAATTCCTAGCTTTGAATTAATCTTTAATTGAAAATAACAATTTAGCCATGCATAGCCATGGAAAATTCACAAAATAAAAAAATTAAGAATTACTCCCTATTACAATTATGGTGTTACCTAAATCATAGGAGGAAGAAGATGATTCAAATATAAACTTCTTACCTTTTTAATAATCTCCAAAACAAGAAAAGAGAAAGAGTCCTAACCAAACTGGGAAATAAAATAAAGATTCCTAAAGTAATTTTAAAATCTTAAAAATATTGCCTTTTATCTTCTAAATTGTGGTCTTAACAATCCTAAATATTAGTTAGGGTAGAAGTGGTGGCTAGGCCAAAATTTCATAAGAGTAATGCCAAAACCATAACTCTTTTGTCAATTCCCTTAGGCAACGAGGAAAATCCTTTGGGCAAGGCTTGGCTTCTTGCCTTGGGTAAGGTAACTTCCATAATTCAACCACCATCTGCTCTTTATATCTAATTTGCTCCAAAAATCTCTTGCTTTTCTATATCAACTCCACTTAGCCTCAAAAGTGTAACTTTCTCATAATCTGCTCCTACAATCAACAAAATAAATAAACCAATGAAAAGTTCCTAAAGTGACTTAAAATAAAACAAAATGTCAAGTTAAAATCAAGCAAATATATGCATTTTTAGTGACTTAACACTCCCAAAGAAATTTTGGTTTGTAATTTAACTTACACTTATAGTACCCCTACCAGGGTTCTGATACAAAAAACTCAAGATCACGTTAACTTCTATTATGGGATTAATTTATGATAGAGTTATAGCTTATATATAAAGAGGACATTATAGTTTTAACATATAGGTCTAGATTTTCTAATAATTTCTAATTTATCAATTAAATATTTTCTACAATAGTGTAATAATCTGAAAATGGAGGCAAATTGAAACTTTCTATTTTATTACATTTTATTCTAATTATGCTAATCTAGGTTCAAGTATTTTTAATTCTTCCTTTAATTCATATATATAGTATCATATTATCATAAAGGTTTATTAACATATGCCATCCTAAAACAAGATATGGCATTAATTTTTCTACAACAATTATTTCTTGTATTATATTACGATCAAAATCTCTATAATCACACATATTATTTTCATGTAAAATATGAGGATAAACTATATGATAAACTTTTAATCTAGATATATGATCATTAAATTCACAAATTTTTTGTTTAACATTCCAAATCTTTTCATATCCTTCTAAGAGTTTTTTCTTTTTTTTTGTTCTATATCCATTATTTGAAATATTTTATAAATCAAGAAAACATTCAACTGGATTACTTGGAACAAAATCAATTAAATTTATTTTCTTACAAAACTTTTGGCAATTATAAAATTCATCTAAATGTAAATTTTCATGCATCTCAAATAATTATTCTTTTAAATGAAATAATTCTCTTTTTAATAAAAATATAGCTTTATCGTCATCAAAATCAATAGAACATAAATTTTTTACAAATTTATCTATATATGAAGATATCTTAAAAGAAAATACTTGATGAAATATAATCTGTTGATAATTTACAAGTAGAAGTATCGAAATAAGTTAAAGAAGGTGCGGTATAAGAAGGAGTACAAGTGTAAGCTTTTGAAAATATAAGTTGTAAATTTGAGGTTTTGTTACAAAAGGAAGTAGATATTACAAGAGGCTTTTTATTCTTTTCTCTTGTTTTGAAATGGAAGTGTTGGTTGCTCTCTAGGGTTTTGCATTGCATTTAATGAAAAATGTCTTCTTATATGGAAAATACTAAAGTTGAAGATAAGGACGGTTGATTCTCAAAGTCTGTTAAAGATAAGATTTGATTGTTATCTGCCCCACTTTTGATGAAGTTGATATAATGATTTCTTATCTTCTTTTGAAAAATGAAACTTAAAATGATGATTTATTTTTCAAATATTAACATTTATTGGATGAAAGTTGCTAGAGAAATCCTTTAACTATCGAAAAACTTTTTAGCTTTTTAACTTTTTTTTTTACATATTACAATTCAATATCTACATAAGGGTCTTGAGAATCTTCAAATGTATGAGGAGGAGGAGGTGTACCACTTTATGATGAATTTTCTCTTTCTGTTGAAATTCGATTGATAATTGAATTGAATTCATCTTCAGAAGAGGCTAATGATAATAAATTGACAATTTGATTGTTATCTATAATGAAACTAGTTGGAGGACTTAATGAAAAAGTTATAGAAGTCTTTTATTCAAAATAATTAATGATTGCTTGAATATTTTCTTTTTTGACTTGAAAACTATCCCACCATTTTATCCCGATTCCTTATAAAGAATAGGAAATTGATTGACCTACTTAGTTACATGAAATGTCCAAAAAATAATCCAAGGAACTTTAAGCATTGCATAATATTTTAGAAGTTTGTCATGAGTGCTTGGCTGGCAGTAAGTTGTAAATTTGATGAAAGCTTCTTTAATTGGAAATGAAGTTGCTTCAATTGTTAATCTGAAATAATCGAACCATTCGATAAACTATTTTGGGAGAACACTATCAAATTTTTGTGAAAAATAAAAAACCATGAATGTTAAAACTGCTTAAGTAGAATGCTCTATACAAAGCTTCTTGAAAATCATAGTAACTATATACCAATTTTGGAGGATACCCTGATAAATTCTTTAATAGATATGGTTTGAAGCCCCACTCTAATTGAGTAATAACATGGATAGTTTTAACTTTAATATAAGCAATCCTATCCTTTTCTCTATGATCATAATTATGTTCTATTTCTACTAATTTGGTATTAAACAATATAGCTTCATAATATTCCCTTGATTAATTCTGATATTCCTTATGAAAATGCCAACAATTAGGAAAAATGTAATCTATCAATCTATAAAATCTATGATTATTTGATATATTAATTTATATTAGTTATAAAACATTAATAAATAACTTTATTTGATTCAAAAAATAAGGAGAAATAATTTTTGTTTTAGGTGTTGAAGAAGAATGTATAATAAGAGAAAAGGGAGATGAAGGAGTGGCTAGAGCTGTAGAATATGGTTGCGGAGGTGTAGAATGAGAAAATATTTAAGGTCTAATAATTGGAGGGAAAGATGGTGATAGAGGACAAAAAGTTATAGATATGGTTCTAACGGGAGGAGTAAGTGGAGTATTCAGTTGATAATTTCTTGATGATAATGAATTTTCTAATGGTAATGTAGCTTTTGACAAAACTTTCTTATTAGAACTCATTTGTCCTTTAAGAATTCACGAGAAAGAAAGACAGGCAAATTATTTTTTTTCCTTTAATGAACTCGATATCAAAATTGAAGTTGCTTAATAAAGCTTGCCATCTAGCAAATATTTGTTTAGAAATTAAATCTTTAACATCATTTTCTAAAACATACTTTGCTGATAAACAATAAATTCGTAATAAAAACTTTTTCATATATAAATTATGTTCAAAATTTTTGATGCATAAAACAATGCTTAAAATTTATTTTTTGATAGTAGAATAATTCTTTTGAGTTTGATTTTAGCTTCTTGAATCGAATCTTACAAGTTTTTTTTTATTGTTTTCTTTTCATTTTTTCTCATTAGCATCTATTTCAATTATTATGAAAGCTTATGGATGGGGAATGTTTAAACATGGTAAAATTTAATTTTTTTTCTTTAATTTATTTTACAAATTTGGTATATTTTTTTTGTTAGAGGTTTAGGTTTCTTTTTTAGTCTATTCTATAAAGGTTTACATAATTTTCCTAAATCCTTGAAAAAAACATGTATATAATTTAGACATCCTAAAAATATTTGTAATTTTTTTCCTTTATTTCATTTGGAAATTTTTTGGTAAATTCTAAGCTTTTATTTATCGATTTTAAGATGCATTGAACTATATCATATCCTAAAAATTGAACTTTAGTTTTAAAAAGTTGTATTTTCGGTGCAGAAATAACTAATCCTTTTTTATAAACTATGTAATTTTTTTTAAATGTTTGATATGTTGACTTATTGAATTGGAAAAAAATAAATACATCATCAATATATATTATTGAAAATTTATGTATTGATCTTGATATGCCATTCATAATATTTTGAAATTTTAAAGGAGCAATCTTTAAACCAAAATGCACAACATTCCATTCATAAAGTCCAAAAGGAACTTTAAATCTTTTCTTATATCTATCTTCTTCATCTACTTGTATTTGCCAAAATCCTGATTTCATATCAAATTTAGAAAAAAAAAACTATTTGCATCATATAACCTTTTTAGTAAATCTCTTTTATATGATATAGCGTATTGTATCTATTGTAAAACTGCATTTAAAGGTTTATAATTTGTTACTAGTCTAGGGGTTTCACTTTCTATTTCAGTTGTATTCATAACATAAAATATTGAGCATGACCAAGGAGATTTTGAATCTCTTATTAATCCTTTCTCTTTTAGATCTTGCATTTCTTTTCTACAATTTTTTTTTTAAATTTGGTGTCATTTTGATAGCTTGTGATTTTGTAGGAATTTTCTTTTTCACTAAAGTCCTTTATGTATGGTAGTTTTACTAGATGTTGTTTCATATTCCAAAAAGCATTAGAAACTGGTACATCAACTTCTTTTGCAAAAGTGTTTTCAAATCCCTGGTTTTTTCTTTTATTTCTGGACACTTTAATTGTTCTTTTATTCTTTATCCTTTTATTTCTTTTATATGAAATTTAATTTATTTTTGTTTATTTTTTAACAAATTGATTTCATGTATATTATTTATTATGTGACTAATTTCTCTAGATGTTATTGGAAATGCAAATTCAAAAAGAATTTCATTATCTAAAATTTTTTTGTTTTGATTCCTTTATCACATACTTGAAAAGGATATAACATAGTAATAAAAGTTGCTCCTAAAATAACTCTTAAATTTAATTTTTTTGCTAAAACTATATGAGTTTTAAAATAATACCATTTATTGCAAATTTTTACCTTAGATAGTTTATAATTAATTATTAATTTCAATCCATTAGCTATGCCTAACCTTTCAGAAGTTTTTCACAATATTTAGTTGGAATTAATCCTTATTGAATAAAATTTTGATATGCTCCACTAACTATTAATGCTAAAGTTGTTAAATGAAAGTCATTATTAATGACTATATGTAATTTTACATGCCACTTTTGATAATTTATTGAGATATAATATTAATATATTTGTCTTGTTTTTCTTTTATAACTATACTAGAAGAAACTACTCTTTTTTTTAATTTTTAATCTTCTTGTACTAAATTATTGAGGCTAATTTTTAAACTTTCTTTTCACTAAGGCTAATTTTCAATTTTTTTTTCTAAATTTTGAACTTTTCCCTTTAAAATATTCACTTCTTGTTTTAATATTTTAATCTCTTATTGAAGATCTTGTATAGTTGATTCTCTTTTTACTTTAATTTTTTTTTATATATTTTTATTAAATTATTTGGTATAAAATATTTCTTTTCCTTTGTAGTTATTATTTCTTTTAATCTAATTAAATAATTTCTTTTTACCTCTTGATCATCTATTTTATCAATGATGTCTAATAAGAATTCTTTTTCATTGTTTAACATATTTATATTATTACATTGACAAGGTGCTACACAACTATAAGATTCTTATTTTGAATTACTATCTATGCTATTAATGTTGGATTTTGATAGGAAAAAATAAAATAATAATGTAGCAGAAAAATAGAAACCCACAAGTATCCATGCTATCCAATTAATTCAATGAGGAGAAAGTAATGGTTACCAATGTCTTAAAGTGTAGAAAATCAATTCTTTAGGTGCTGCCTCTACCAAAATGAACATCCTCTACCAATATCCACACTTAAATGCAATGGACAGATTCTTCAGGGGTGCTAGCTTTCTTCCTTGGTGGCTAGGGATTTTGATTTTTTGTTCTTTCTTAAAGTTACAGAAAAATGACTTTCCTCTCTCTCTCTCTCAAAAGTGATAGTTGCCACTTTTAATGTGTGACTTATAAGGATTTTAAACTCTGCATTTCATGATACATATAGGTGACCTTGTAGCACCCCCTATGCAAATACCGTATTTATCTAATAATTTAAATACTATTAATCATGCTTATACAACATATTCGCTTAACCATTATTTTACCATTAATCATGTCATATTGTTTCATATACCTATGTACGTGCTACAAGTCTATTCCTGTATTGCATTTCATACTTATTATAATGCATACTATACTATATGAATATTACTTTATGTATATCACATGCACACATACTCTTTCTTAGCTTTACTACTAGTGAGTTACAACCCTTCTCATAGGTTATATACATTTTATAAGATAACTGACCATAAAGCAAAATATATGTTAATAGTAATACAAAAATATCCTACATCAAGGTTAACAGTCGGTAGTTAGCCCTTCTTGATGCAGAGATCGTCCCTTAGCAAAAATCTTGTTAACAATACCTACACGGATAAATAACCCGTGCTAAGCTATAAGCTTAGTGGGGAATATCTACATATGGATGACCACTCACAACGGTCATCAAAATATACATATACAATATATACTATAAATAACATGTAAAACATAACATGACAATAATAACAAATACTTTAAAGCTTAAAGCATACCCCATGTACATAAAAATTGTACCCAAGAGAGTAACAAATATTTCATTTTCATAATTCATATAGATGGCAATTTTCCATGTGAACATATTCAATGAAACAAAATTTCTATGGACAAACCAACAATATAATTCACAATAACGATCTTTAGTAAGATAAACTTTAACTGATTAATTATGACCATTACTACAAATAAAGTTTAGCCTACCTTAGCTTTATCAGTGGATAACGGGAACTATCGATACACATCGGTATCAAAATGAAGAATATCCAAAAATATCGGATCTATAGACCCAAACGGGGCCAAATTATACTGTAGACCAATCAAGCAGACCCAAACGGGGTCGCCTATCAACCCAAATGGGGCTGTTTATGATCCAAACGTGATCAAACATACTTTAGACCTAATTGGGCAGACTAAGGCAGCTGCAATTTCCCTATAGGCGCCTATCTATCCACATCTGAAACTCTATTGCAGGTAGAACTATATTCATGTTTAATTCACATATTAAGACTGTATTCAAAGTATACTATTTGTACATATATAGAGTCTTGTAAAACTATGAGTTCTCTAGTGCATAAATAGATATATGCACATTTCATATGCCAAGTTATACAATTAGCTCATCCAATTCGTGTGACTATAAATTTGCATCATGACATATAGGCATGACATATAATTATCATATCATATACTTGATCATGTTCTCATTAAGCCTCTCACATGTTCATAGTCATGCTACAACATCTTTTATCTCATAGGGCAATTACATGCTCATACACTCATATACATAATCGTAAATGTACATACTTGTAGTTACATTCGCATATAGTAGGCTTATTCCTATAAGCATGTTTACCAATATATATATGCCTTTATCATCATTCAAATCATATGCACTTTTATGTCATAAGATTACATATGTATACATCAATTTGGCATATGACAATCATGTACAAGTCTAATTACATGTATAGGTTAGATATTTCATCACTAATCTTTATTCATATACACAAACGAATGATATGTATGCATATAAATCCTTCATTGATAGTCATATTACATGCCCTATCAAATTTATTTTACTATCACATAAAGAACTATTTGTCTCAACTAATTAAAAATCATAATATCAAGTGTAGCAACAATCTGCATAGGGCAGCATTCCTGACTCGAATTGTGAGCCACATTCAGAATGGAAGATGTCATTTTTAGTCAAAATGATCTTTTACAATCTTATCCCTCTATGTGTCTAGTTTCCAGATCATCAAGATTCATCTTAATATCTGACCTATAGCTCAAGTTATTCAAGAAATACTATAGGCTGTTTTTAAAACCAAAATAGTGTGGACTGTCACTTAGACAAATTCATAACGTAAAATTTAGAAGGATTTAGACCAACATTTCTTCATCAAAGTTAGACTTTCATGTCTCTAATTTTTCCAGAATTTTATTTTGTAACATTTCAACATCTCTACAAAAAGTTATGCCCATTATTGTAAATTCTATTTTTGTGAGCAGTCTAGGGAACTAGTCTAGATTCAACCCTAAATTTCATGTACTTAGAGGTAGATTTAAATAATAATAATAAATTATAAATAAAAAAGTATATAATATATTATAAATAAAAAGTATATAATATATTATATAATATAATATATATATATAAATAAATAAAATATAGATAAAATAGAAAAATATCTATTAATAATTATTAATAGATATTAATTAAAATTAAATTAATAGGCATTAATAGAATAATTAACAGTTAATAGATAGAACAATAGGATTAAATTAATATGTAATTTCTTAATTTCTGAAATTATCTTGTATATTATTTTTTGTTTATAAAAAAATAGAAAAAAATTGGAATAGAAAAGCGTCCATTGTCATTGAATTTTCATTCATATTATTATGGATAGACTAAATAAATAAAAAAAATAATACAATTAGGGGTCTATGATTGGCTTGAAGAACGTCTCGAGATTCAGGCGATTGCAGATGATATAACTAATTTAGGTTTCTTCATATGAAATATAGGTATGGAAGTCTATTTTTTAATGCAAAAAGAATCACTCAATTTGCTGTTCTGTAGCTGAACTTATGAGCAAAACAATCCAGATAGGTTAATCAGTCATGAAGAAGCATTCGACTCGTGAAGAAATTCACGAGTGAAGCAAAAATGCCAAATTCACGTCTCGTGAAGGGGTTCACGAGTGGAGAAGAAAGTTACATATCACGACTCGTGAAGAAGCTCACGAGTCGGACTAAAATTCACGACTCGTGAAGAGATCCACGAGTGAGACCAACGTTCACAAGTGACCCAGATGATGAAGATGCACGACTCGTGAAGAGCTTCATGAGTCGGACAATAGTTCACGACTCGGCAAAGACACAATATATTTTTCAACCTCACTTCGATAAAATCCAGCAAAATGCAATCTTAAATTTCTTTCAATCATAACAAATTCCAGCAATTAATTCCACATGCAATATGAACAGCCCTAATTCCCATACCTTGGCTGAAATCCCTATGTCTTCAACCTCTTGCAATATCCTTTCCTTTGCTCTTTCTTCCTTCCTCTTCTCCTTCATAAACATCATCATCATTTAAATTTCCAACACTTAATTAACATTCTCCTCAGCCAAAATGAAAAGAAGAAGAAGATGATGAAGGGTTCATTAATAGTTTAATTACCTTAGTTTAATGCCTTAAACTCTTGATTAACCAACAAAAATTATCATCTAATTTGCTTGAGTTGATTCAATGGAAATGAAAGGAAGAAGAGATGAAGATTTATGGTTTTCTCTCTCTCAAGATGCCGACCTACACTCTCACACACACCACATCCTCTCTCCACTAAAACTTGTCTTTTATACTAAAAAGGAAATTCCCTCTTTAGTCCCTTGAAAATTTGCATGCCACAAAATAACCTAGCTAATCATTGCATGTTAAACTTTAACCCCTCCTTTTAATTCCTTTCATACATTAACCTATCAATTTATTCCTTCTCTCAAATTGACCTTTAAATATATGCTTCTATCCACATTTGACCCTTAAGTTTTCGAAATTATAAATTTACCCCAAATTAATACCTTTTTACTTCAATAGCACCCTCAATTAATATTAAACCATACTCTTAAATTTTATTTTCATATAATTTACCCCCTTGACCATTACTTATACAAAATTCTCATTTAATTTAATCTTAATCAAATAAAAAAATCCCATTTAAAAATATGCAAATTAAATTAGGATCATTTTAGGGGCCTTACAGACCTAACCGCAATTTAGAGAGAGAGAAAATTTTGAGCCCACATTTCTTATTAAAATAAGAAATACTTTATTAATCTTACTTAATATTTTTTTATATTTCTTTTGAATTTTAATTTGTCATAAAATAAAATTCAAAACACCCAAATTAACCCTTAGTCCATTCATCACATTTTATGTGACCTAATAGGTTCATATTATATTGGCAGTGGGCCCCAATCACATCACAGGCCCATAAGTCATAAGCGGCCTCTAGCAAAATATTATGACTAACTAAATAATATTAATATCGATAATTTGATTTTAACATAATAGAACGTGTTATAATCCCTTTGTCACATGATATCTTGTTTGAACATAAGTCATGGTTCATGTCAAACTTATATAGTTCAAACATATAATTTCTCGATCACTAAGAAGACTGATAATAACAAATGATATTGATTGCTCCATCAATTCATTTGAGCATAGCCATGCATTTCTCAGCCCTACTTATCGAGGGGCCCAATAGATATCTCTCTCATAAGAGAGGGTTAAATTCCATCTTAATTATTCATTATTGTCTTTATGATTCTCATCATATCTAATCCTAACCTTTAATATTATCTGATTAAAGATAATATTTGATTTTGTCGAAACATAATGTTCCTTATGTAGGATACTATAATAATCTCGGGTCTAAGGATCGATAACATAACTATTATGAGATCACTAATGATACTAATCCATGTAATTTCTCATAATCGATCTATCCAGTACTCTGTTCTTTAACAAGTACCTACAAATTTGATTTATATCACAATATATATAATCATCCCATGATTATCAATCAAACTCATACTAGTCTTTATTTATCATTTTTTCTTAAATGATAAATGACTAGGGATAGTCAAAATAACATTAAATTATTATTTATAAATATTATTATAATGTAACATGCCAACAATATAATAATATGAAGAAAATCAAACTTTATAAAATGAAATGTGATATTATATAAAGAACCAAATATTGGGCTAAGGGCAAAACCACTAACAATTAACTTTGGATTCTTATATTGCATTTAAATCATTAACTTCTTCTTCACTACTGGAAGTTTCATTTATTATAATTTTAACTATTTTATTTTTTATTTCTTTTAAAACAACTAAATTATTTATATATTTTCTTACTTTACAGTCTCTAGAATAATGTACTTATTTTCCACATTTATAGCAAATTACTATATCTTTTTTACTAGCTTTTGGTTTAGATTTTTGCATTTAGATTTTTTATTAATGTGTTTTTCTTGATTATATTGTTGTTTAGGTTTATAATTTCTTTTTTTTAATAATATATTTTCGTTTAGGTTTTACCTTTCTTTTATTAGATGATGGAGCTCTAATTTTTTAATAACCATATTGTTCACAAAAGGATCCTTGTTCATTTCTTCTAACTATAATATCTTTTTTCAACTTTGCCTTTAATTTTAAGTTAGTACAAATTGCTAATCCTTCTATATAAACAACATTTATTATTTTTCCATAAGTTAATTCATTATATGGTATAACACCATTATTACCATTTTTAATATGTTTTGACTCTTTCTATAAATAATTTTGGTAATCCCACGATAAATCTTTCTTTCAAACAGGTATTGTTATAATAAGTTCTAGTCATTAGTTTAGTCAAAAATAAATCTTTATACCATCTAAAATCTTGTAATTTTGGACAAGTAAAATTTATAAGAATTTTGGAACTTCTCTCTTTATATAAACGAGGATCTCCTATAAAATTTTTAGCTGTTGCAAATGTCAAAGTATTTATTATATCATCCTTTTCAGTTTCTATTTGAGTATTATTTTTTATTTTTATAATTCATTTTCACGCTGTTAATATATGTGGCGTATCTACTTTAATTATATAATGATCCCACCAATCTTTTAATTGTCCAGTAAAACTTGCTAATATCATTTAAGCTATAACTACTTCATTGTTTCCTTTTAATCTATATGAACTAGAAGCCATTATTATTTCTTGTAATAAATTTAATATTTGATATTCTATTAAACCATCTTTGTTCCATTTGTATATAAAAGTGCCATCATATCCTGATTGATAATTTTTCTCTTTATATTAAGTATCTGGAGGTGTTGGTCTAGGATAATAATTTTGAATTTTTCGCTTAGGTGTATAGGTATTAAAACATAATTTCTTAATTGAAAATTCTTGATTATTTTCTATAAAATGATCTTCTAAAGTATCTACTTCTGAATTAGTTTCTTTAACTATTGTTATGATTTGTTTATCTTTAATACTTAATTGTAACAACTTTTCTTTTATCTTTCTTAGCGTAGAATCTTCTTCTTTTATATTTATTTTTTTTGGAGAAAATTCAAAAGATTGAAATAAAGGTGTTTCCAATTTAGTAAGTAGTTTTCCTACTAAAGGTCTAGACATTTGGTATATCTCTATTTGTGGTTTGGGTGTTTGTACTATTACTTCTACTCAATTTAATTAACTAGCTATGGTATCTAATATTTGATTTGAGAAATTATTCTGTAATATGACATGTTGTAAATCTTTTCCTACATCTTTACTTTCGGATTTTATTTCTTTAAATGGTTTGGCATACTAAGTTTTATTATTATTTTTTATCATCTATATATCTATTGTTGATTTATTACTAATATTTATTACTAATTTATCATCTATAGTTACCCATTGTTTTCCTATTTTTGAAGGGACATTAATGGCCTTTTGAAATGGGTAGTCTATATTATTATAATAGGAATAAATTTCAAACCATAAAAATAAAGGAATATTTAATTGCTTTTCTTCCATTTCTTTTTACCATAAAATTTTAAAGTTACTTAAAACTTCTTGAGTAAAGTCTATTAAAATACTATTCTACATTTTTCTTACTATATTCTGGTTTTAAATCCTTTCTTAAAAATACTTTATTTATTTTAAAATTAGTCATTTTTTATTTTTGTTGATTAATTTGAGAAAAAGATTCATTTGAGATCTAGTTGTACTAATAGATACACTTTCCTTTCCTTCTGTATATAATGGTCTCAAAATACTTGTATTAAAATCTAGTCCACTTAATTATAAATATTTTGCACATATTAATCTAGGTAATGTATATGCTGAAGGTCTATTATTCGAATAAGTAGAAATTCTACTAGATTGACTATTGTTTGAAGAAAAATCTATTAGAACAAATCCATCATTATGTTCTAAAATTCAATAAGACTGATTATTAACATTAATTAATCTAGGTTCACATATTTCTTTTAATTCCTAGTTTTCAGAACTAGTTATTTCATCCCAACTAAGTCATTTTGGTATTTTAATATTAGAATGAGATTTATTAATTGTTGGGAATCGATCGGTTATATGTATCACGTGTATAACTGGAAATTTAAGTTTTTAACCAATATTACAGATCTTTCCATAAACATATAATATATATGTCAATGAGAGAAAAGAAAATCACCTTTGAGTTTTGTTGAAAAGTTGATTTTCCTTCTAACTGGGTTGTCGAAAACCATAATATCCAAACTTGAATGCCTCCAATCATGATCTACACTAAAGAGGAACTAAATGACCCAAGTTTACTGGGAATGCAAGGAGATAAAAATTTCCTTGATTGTAGCAAGGGGTGGCAGCTTTGGAGGGAGAACAAGATAAAGATGACACTTAACCTAAATCCCACTAATGTTTGGATTTTATAAGCAGGTTAAAAATCCACTCCTAATGGGATTAAGTTGATTAAAATTCTGAAGAAATATTAAATGGGCTGCTAAAATTTCATTAATTAACTTAGGTCTAATTAAATCCAATTTAAAGGCCTTTCATAAAAGGCCTTACGTATAACCCATAAAATAGGCTCTTATGCACGTAGTTAGATTTAATTACCCAAATAAACTCCAAATCCAAAAAAATTAAATATGTGGGCTCCATAACACTTATGAAATAGAATTTATTTATTTTAATCCAAACATTAGGCATATAAGGCCTTTTATTTTGGTTCTGCATGAAAGCTTTCCTCCATAGGGCATTTGCGCAGAAGCCAATCTTTTAAACCAATAATTATTTCTCCAATGGCCCAATTAATATTATTTTAGCCTTATAACATTCATGGTCGAATAATATTTAAGAAGAAATACAATATTTAAATTAGGTCAAATTTTGTATAACATTTCCATAAAGCTTTGCAAACTTTTCTACTTATGTGTAATTAATTAAACTCTTTAATTAATTATTTTTTTATTTATTTTTCTTCTCCCAAAATAGTATTAAATATTATTATCCTTATTATTTTACCATTTTTTCTCTTACTCTATATGTGTGTGACCTATTGGGTTCCTATCCATGTTAGCAGTATAATATATAATTAAGAGTTCTACTCAAACCAGGATTCTTCACCAAGAATCCTAGTTGAAGTATGACTCTTATGATTTAAACTTTTTTTATCAATCTCTAATTGATATTTATGATTCACTATTATACAAGTCATCAATGACCTCTAAATAAGCATCATGACCACCTTAAATGTCAGGAAAGTCAAGTGGTTTTTATTATACTCTTTCATAAAATAGTTACCATGCAATTACTCCTTTCACCACACTTATCTCATTTAGGTTTTGAGCATGGATTTATGTCAACTCATATGAACCTCAATATGTATGTTTTAATAATTTAATCATTGTTCCCAAAATGCCCCTTATATGGATCCTTATCTACTTTGGCATCCTCCTTTGGCCAAAGATTCTATAAATAAGACAATTATAGAATCATGCAAGATAACTTCCCTTAATAAATTTGGAATGGTGAATACTTTATTAATTACTCAACTACCTTTAAGTAGGTCATAAGATACCTAACTTGGTAACTATTTTTACCCCCGGTTGGAGTTAAGTAGTTATGGAGTCAAAGTATATCACTTACTACTCAAGATAACTTTGGTGATCTAAAGTTTAAGGATATTTGCACCACTGCTATAAGGAGATTCCTTACTGATATAGATTTAATATCCATGTGATGATTCTTTTAGTAGGTCTCAAATGAATTTGTTCTTCTAATAAGCATTCATATGTCAGCTTTGATCATCTTCTATGATCATTATTAAGAGAATCATTACTTGAATCTTTCAAGAAGCATAACATGTGCTAGTCTATCCGTATTAATAATATCCTATCTTATTAATACTATGACAAGGGATATTTAGATATTATCACATTTACATGCAATAGACATCTCACATGATGAACTTTTTTATGATTACCTTTACACTATGTTTATAATATCAAATACTTCATTTATTAATTTAAGATAAACAAACATCTATATTTAAACATATTATTAATAAATTAATGTTGCCTTCATAAATAAAATGAGTTCATATATGTGAAATACATCCCTTTTTACATGGGCTCTAGGGTATACTCTCCATCAATCTCCCATTTGCACTAGAGCCAATCACTCATGTATCTTAAGCCTATATAATTTGTATGGTGATCATGCTTGTTTTAGGAAAGTGCTTTAGTGAGGGGATCTGTCACATTATCATTTACGGTGAACCTTTCTATCTTCACATAATTCTAGTTATTATCTTCCTAATGAGATGGTAATGCATGAGGGATTGCTAATGAGACCATAGTTCCTTTACTTATGCAATGGCTCCATTGTTGTCACAATATAAAGGAATTAGGTCAACAATGCTAGGTACCACTCCTAATTCAGATATGAACTTCTTAATCTCTATTACTTTTTTGGCCTCCTCCGAAGCACAATGTACTCACCTTTTATCGTAGAATAATCAGTTGTTTATTTTTTGAAACACTTTTAACTAACTACTTTTTCCATTATGAATATAAAACAAGACTGTGACTTATAGTCATCTTTATCTGATGTAAGCTACCATCGGTATATCCACTTACCATCAATATATCCACTTATCTATAAATTGACCTTTCCATATACCAAGAATACATCCTTAGTTATTGTTAAGTGCTCAAGGATATTCTTAACTGCTGCCCAGTGTTCCTCTCTAAAATTGGATTGGAGTATACTTGTGACACTCAAAGCAAATGTTACATTTGGATGTATACATAACATCTCATATATGATAGAACCAATCATAGATGTATATGGTATTTATCCATACTCTTTCTATCCTTTAGTGTCTACAGACATATAGGTTTAGAAAGGTGTTTCCCATGCATCATGAGTATAAACCCTTCTGATGCATGGGAAACACCTTTCTTAGAAAGATCTATATTAAACCTCTTCAATACTTTATATATGTAGATTGGTCAAGAACATCAATTTGTACCTCAATTTAGGCATACCAAAAGACTTTTTCTGACAAAGTTGTCTTCTACAAAGTTTTAGCCCTCTGTTTCTCATTTCTAAAACATCAAAAATCTTCTCAATCAGAGCTATAAATCTCAATATATCTCATAAAAACCGCTGACTACTCCCAGTGATAGGGCAGCAGTCAATACTCGAATTCAATCAAATTCTTCTCTATCCTACAGTTTGATTCAGATTTTGTGTTCTTCATATGAAATGAAGATCCGTAATTCTAATTTTATATCCAATTTGAATTTATCAATTTGATTGATGGAAATGCAAGATATCAGAAATAATGTCTAGATAGGTCATGTGAACTCTAAGACGATTTTCACCTTATTTTCAACCATACTTCCTATTTCAGTTTTAATTCAAGTCTAACCATTATTTTTTCATGATATTTACTTAATATAACATCACATATTACTAATCTCACATCATATGCATAATAAACACACACAATCAAGGTTAATTTCCTATACCTCTCTAAAGACTCCATCAAGCTTTCTTATCTTCTCCTTCCTCTACCTTCTCCCTTAATCTTTTCTTGATCCTAGCTTTAGGTTGCTATGACAATCATCTCTATTTCTCTACCATCTACTGCTCTACCCATATGAATTATCATCATCATCATAGGCTTGAGGGAAGAGAAGAAGCAAAGGAGAAAAATAAAAGAAAGGAAAGAGGAAACAAAAATGAACCCTAAGGCCAAGAATGGCCGGCCACCACAAAAGAGAAGAAATCTAATTTTTCTTCTCTCTTCCCTAGCCTCCCAAATGTCAATTTATTATTAGTGATTCAATAAAAATCTTGGAAAACTTCATTTTGGTCCCTCTTTGTATTTTTGTTTCATAATTTTGTCTCTCATCTTCCTTTATTTATAGTTTTACCACAATTCTTTTACTTTGTCTTTTCAATAAAGTCCTTAATTTTAAATTTTCCCTTAATTAGTCACATAATTAACTTTTGTTTCAAGCAAAATAACCATCTATCTCTCTTAGGGTACCATTAGGGGTATTACAATTCTCTCCCCCTTAAAGAATTTCATCTTCGAAATTCGTACCTATACATTAGAGATGGTATCTTATACTTATATAACACTACCATTTCTATACTTCTGTCTGTACTCATATATTTATCTCACTTATCTTGTAATTCTATACTGTTTCTTCTGGCTTTATTGGTTCTTTATTTACTACATATATATTTCTACACTGTATCATACTTAAATTCATTCTATCTCTATCTGGAACATAATAGCAATTGTTAACTCTAGTATCAAACCACTTAGAAGAGGTAAATGATAAGTCCTTATAACTAATATAAAGATGTTTTTTTTTCAGTAGCTGAGTGTAGATATATCTCTGCCTTTCCAACTCTTCTGTTACTTTTAAGCTTTTATAGATCATTACACAAATGAGATCCACATTCGATATCTAATACCTAAATTTGCTTTGAAATAATGGAATAAGTATTAATTTCAATCATATAAATACCTAAAGTAAAAGCATTAGCTTGATATTTCTCTTTGAGAGAATATAGATAGGCCTTACAGTTATGCTTTCATTGGCCATCTTTCCCACACTGGAAGTAATTCCCTTTGGGATTCTCCTTCTTGGTAGCCTTTTTCTTAGAAATCCCATGACATTTAGGCTATGCATTGGTGGCCTTTTTCTTCTTATTACTTCCTTTAGTAGAAATAACAATCATAACACTATTTAGATCCTTCCTAAAGGATCTTTCAGCTGTTTTAAGGATATTGATTAGCTTAGGAATGGTTACTTAGACCCTGTTCATGTTGAAGTTAAATACAAAAGGTGCAAAACTTGGAGCTAACAAGTAAAATATCAAGTTTATGTATAGATACTTATCAATAACATAACCAAGCCTACCCAAATGCTCAATGTATCCATACATCTTTAATACATGAGTAGTAGCTGAAGTATCTTCCACAATTTTGCAGCTAAAAAGAGCTTGAGCAATCTTATATTGCTCAATTATAGCTTAAAAATCATAAAGCTTCTTTAGATGCAAAACAATGGTTCAAGCATCAATCTTCTCATATTGCTTCTGAAGCTCAGAGGATATATCACCCAGCATTAGACATGCTGCTACCTCACTATCCTATATGTATTTATGATAAATGCCCTTTATCTCATCAGGTGCATCATCTGATTGGAAGTGGTGGTTAATTTATATCCAAGATATATTGCATCTTTTTGGTCCTGAGAACAATTCTCACTTGCTTGATCCAGTCAGAATAATTGCTACCAACCAGCTTGTTTTCTAATATTGATCATAGGTTTATGTTCGATGTGCTCATGATAATGACCTAGGTGTGAAGAAAGTAAATATATGAGAATAGAATCATGCATATGTATGCATTAATTTAGTCTTTAATAATCCATTTACTTACACTATTTTATTATAAACCAATAGCCCTTAATATATGATCCTGGGCCAATATCCAATCCTTGATATGAAAATCTATTTTGCCTTGATTCTATTCCAAACTTAATTAAGGAAGGATAGGATATTTTCTTGGGATTAAAGAGAACAATTAAAACTAGGAAAAAAGATAGAAACAAGCATAGAGTGGTTTTGAAAAAAGAAACACATGTTTAAAAAAGAAGGAAGGAAAAAAGCTTAAGGGAAAAAAGGGTTTTATATAGAAGAAGGGAAGAAAAAGAAGCACAATAAGCTTATTTCACCGGCTTTAGTTCGCAGCAACACTGAAGGTAATGTAAAGGGGCTATCATTCTGTTAAATTAAATAAATCTTTTTGGTTTTATTTTGAGCTTCAAGCGCTATTCTCGGTGTTATTTTCTATAAGTATTTTGTATGAATTGATTCTTGTAAATATGATGTTTAGTGTCATGTAGTTGGTGTTTTCATGTGTATTCTTATGAATAAGCTTGAGTTTATGATTATTTTTGTTTTTGAGTTGAGTTTTACATCTTTCATGGTTATTTTCTTTCTCTAGACTTCACATTCTCTCATTAGATTTGTAATCATCTCAGCACTAGGTCAGCTGCGAATAGTATTTTTCGATAGTAAATAGTGCTTTTGGAATAAAAAGTATACCTAGTGGTGAAAAATATTTTATTAAATTATTGTGAAATAATTCATAATTTGATGAGAAAATGGTGAATTATTGTGAAATAATTCACAAACTATGCAAAAGTATTGAAAAAGTTAACTAACAAATGTATTTTATAGAAAAAGTTAAATATAATTGTCAAATATCCAAAAAATGATTTGAAAATATGTGAATTTTTGCCCTTAGCAATAGTTAGGCAATTGAAATCTAGCTTAGGATATGATTGGCTAGCTATAGGAACACCTGTACTGCTATACAAGTCATGACGACTTGCTATGCTATGGTAGGATCACTGATCTTCCATAGTATCTATTTGTGATGTTATTTGCTCTATGAGAAATGATCCTTTGGGCTCATTTTTCAGTTTGTATTATGGCTCTATAAGGTATATATCCTGTATATCTGGTCGAAAAATTTCTGCCGGGATTATACTTGGGGCATTGTGATAAGAATAAATTAAAAGTATAAAAAAAAAGCTAAAAGTGAAGTTTAAATAAAAAATTGACATTATTGAAAAGAAAAAAAGTTTAGGGGCAAAATGATAATTTTCCTAAAATATTGTACTTAATGAGTAAAAGTGATTAGGAAATAATTAAAAGGGTAAGATGGAAATTTAATGATCAAACAGTCTAAAAATAAACTTTTGTAAAGTATAGGGACTAAAATGTAATTTTGCATAAAAAGTTAAAATAAGGACCGATTAATTGTTTTATATGCCAAAAGTTAATTAAAAAGTGAAAAAAAGAAAATTAATGGCAATTTTGTAATTAAAGTGTGAAAATGGTATTTTTGTAATAAAATTTAAGAATTAATAACTACATTGAAAAGTTACCAAAGTTTTAGTATTGAATTGAAAAGACTGTTAAAAATATTGAAAAGTACTTTTTGACAAGAAAAATTGGTAATTTTGCATAATTAGTATAATTATGCATGTTGAGAAATACTTTGATTTTTATTCACCACTGCGCATATTTAATGCTTAGCATGCAGGATTTACTGTGTGTATGTATAGAAGATAAGCTGGAGTAATAGTACACCTGGGTGAAGAATTTTGAAGGAATAGAAGTTATTTATTTTGTATTGGCATGTATAATTTTGTAATAGTTGAAGTAAAAGAATTGATCTGTATTGGTACAATGATTGTGTATATGTAAATATGTGGTTGGCTAGTGTGGATGGTATATGTATGATTGAAATGAAATTGAGTATGTGGATGAGATGTATATATTATTTTTAAACTGTTATGCCCCTAAAGGGCTGTGGAATTGTCTGTGTTTTAGAAGGCTAGTTAAGTTTATAGTCATTGTATTGTCGGATTTTTTGTAAAATAAATAGTAAAATTTGATAGTTATAGATCAGTGGCAAGCCAAACTTATGACATGAATAATGGATAAGCATTAATAAGTAAAGATTTATGTGGTTAAGAATATGATGTTTAAGTTAAGAAAGGAAAAAAAATTTCGGACAGTCACTTAAATCAGTAAGACCGTTATAATAAGGGTGTTACGAGATTAATTTATGTAAATGTTGTTGATTATTGCATCTTGATCTTATTTGAGCTTAATGGGTTGTTTGAATGAAGTTTGAATGTGTTTTGACTGAGCTTTAGCCTTATAACTTAATTTTATAGCTTGAGTTTTCATTCATTGTGACATTCTAGAATTACTAGTTCATTTTGGAATGACTTACAGACTCAATCTATGAGTAAGGTCTTGGATATGGTTCATGAGCCTGCTCATGGAATGAGTCCATAACTCATTAGAAAGGGTGTGACTTGCCCGTGTCAGTCTATGACTTGGTCTTTAAGTAAGCTTGTGACTCACCTGGTCCTGTGAGTGAGTCCATGACTTACTCTCATTGTTTTCCTATGTTTTATTTTTATTTGCTTTATATTCCATAGGGAATCTCCTTTTTTCTTATTCCTTTATATGCCTACATGTGTTCTTCCTTTATAAATAGTCTACACATTATTTCCTTTTATGACTAAATCTTTATCCATCTTTGTTTACATGTCTAATCAATTCACTATTTGTCTTTGATGCCTGAACCCTTGGAATATTTTGGAAGAATGAGTAAAGATAGACTAGGAGGCTTATATTTAGTTTTTTTTCCTTTTATTTATTTATTTATTTATTTATTCATTTAATTTGTTTTGATTATTTGAGCATTTTAGCTTGTATTATTGCCATTTACTAGTTTGTAATAATGTAGTAAAAATGGGCATTTTGGCATGAAATTTAAAAGAAAGTTCATTAAATTATTTCTACTCAATTTATTGGGTTTTATCAATAAAATGGACCAATGTCCTATTTTATTATTCCTACCATGCTTAATAAGTTTTCTAAAATTAAGCATGGGAAACCAATGTTTTCAAGCTAAATGAATACCCCGATTTATATATGTTTACTATCTTGTGCATTACATGTCATCGGTTTTTTTCCCTTGGCATGAATAAAACATGTTTCATTTAAAGCCGTAGAAATGAATAATTAAGTCTTAAGTTTCACATGCCAGGACTAACATCCCAAAATGCACGTGGTTTATGTATGAATTTTATCACTTTTTGTAACACCATAATCCACTAACCATGGATAATCATCAATCATCATCATCATCATAAACCTAGTAAAGTTCAGGCGGAAATAATAAAAATTAATAACATAGGCCATGATTACATACCATAATAAAATAATCATAACATATAAATAAATAATCATAACAGGAATGGCTTTCAAGAATCCTGAAATCCTCAAGGCAATCACTTCTTGCCAGATCCTCTAGAGCTTAACTCAAACCTACATTCCGTGCTAAGCTATAAAGCTTAGTGGGGAAAAAAATTCTACCTCTTTCCCTGAGTCATATAATCATGCATAAATATGCACAACCATTTTATTTCAATAACACCAAATAACATATGAGTTTATTATACTGATCATTTGAGAAAGACTTCAACCTCAAAAACGAATACTATGTTACACTAATCTAGAGTATTTACTTAACTTAGCTCGATCCTGCTTAGACTAGTTAATTCACTGATATCACCATAGCTTACTATTCATGTCCAACTATTATCATTCATGCATTTCATAATTCTTTCTTCTTACAACTCAAGAAATCATTATTATTGATAGTACAAGCTGGACTTGCTTCAATTAACCGATATGGCATGCGTAAGAGAGTGCTTATGTCATGCAACATCCCTTTTCTCATTGTTAGACATGATTTCTTCTTATAATAACTCAATTTTCACTCCTGTTTCATGCATATGTGTTCCTTAATATTATCTTAACATGGTAACACTACAAGAAAAATGCTCTTTAACGAAGGAAAATCCGGTCATTAAAACACTATAACAACCAAAAAAATTCAGTCGTCACCGGTCGTTAAAAGCCCCATCGTTAATAGTATAGACGATTGGATTGATATCTAGTCATTAAAGATATTAACGACCGAAACAAATTCAAATGTTAAATATAAATTTTTAGTGATGGGATTTCCCTTCGCTAATTATGTTTTGCTTATAACAAAGGGAATTTCGGTCGTTAAAAAAGCCCTTTTAGCGACTGGATTTTCCCTTCATTAATTTTTTTCCACTTTCATTGAAGGGAAATCTAGATGTAAAATTTAATTTATAATGACCAAAATTTTCCTTCGTTAATTGTTTAAATCTTTTAACGAAAGAAAATCCGGTCATTAATGATTATAAATGGCAACCGGATTTTCTATCGTTAAATGTAAAACCGATCATTAATATAAATAATTTTATTTAAATATTTCACGTACACTCCATTCACACTCCCACACATACATACATATTAAAAAATATAATAAATACTATTTTCATAAATTGCAAAAAATCAATTACAAAGTATACCAATATTTCGAAATTGTTTAATATTCTATTAGTCACATATAAATTTGTTTAGAAAAATAGCCCCTTGCTATACCAACATCTATCTAGCTAGAATTTTAAAAAAAATGAATAATGAGCATCAAATCTTTGTTGTCCATTGATCAAAAAACCTGTAAATATAAATTTATAATTAATATTCATTTATAAAGGCAGGAGATCAAATGGCTAAGAAAGTAAAAAATAATAATAAGTATAATAATATATTAACAACATATTATCATATTGCAAATCAAACAAGATGAAAATTTATATAGAAAGACGACAAGAAATACATGTAAAATACAATCATAATCATAAAACAATAAATTATTAATATTTCCACTAATTTTACTTTATGAGACCATTATGTTAATGATTGGTTAATATGCTAATGACTATACATATGCTGTCTCTCAATGGTCAATACAGCCATCTCTTATTATCTGTAAGTTTCTTATTATCGTTAGCATAAGTTATTAAAAGAATATATATATATATATATATATATATATATATATATATATATATATTAATGTTTGATTTATTTGCTGGCATAAGTATTTGAATTCAATTGAAATAGTGAGGGTGTACCGTTGAAGTCATAATCTTTAGCATTTTTGTTGTATGTTTCTTCTGAAGTCTGTTGGTCTCTTAAGAAAGCAATGTTCTGCTCTTTGGGAGGAACAACATTTGAATGCACAATTGTAGACCTACAAAGAAATCAATTTTAATCACTAAGCAATTCAAATGAAACAAAAACCAAACAAAATATTGCGCTGCGAAACAAACAACATATGGATATTGGAACCATCACATAAAAGCCTCCATGCTTGTAATAAAGTCTAATGTTCACGAAAGAAATGAAAATGAAAGTAATGTTAGATAATAGAGATATGTGATTTTATTTGATTTATAAAAACATAAAGAAGAGCTCAATAAAGACAATAAACTTGAGAAGAAAAACAAAGCATGGCACTGCCATTTCATAGGGAACTTCAATATGGAATTTCACATGATTTGATTTCAGGGCAAAATAATACCACATTAATTTTACTCTTAAAATTATGTTCAATTTTATGACAATAAATCATTAGTTATCTACCATATAGATAACTACAGGACAATCAATATCATATAAATCACAGTTTATATGATATTTCCATATCAAATTTTCCAATACCATTGTTTCCAAAGTTAATACCTATAATAATTCCCACAAGAATCTACATGCAAAAGAAATAACAATCATTATAAATGATTTATTTTATCACTTAATTTGAATAAATTGGATAGGGTGTGAATTTGGACGGTTCGGTCCAAAATGCAATAGAAAAAATAAAAAAAAACTTGACTAAATCTTTACAAAGAATATAATCAAACTAATCCAACTATATTAGGCCAGTTTGATTCAGTTCAATAAATTCTTCAATCTATATATTTTACATATAATTAAATATAAAAATATACAATGCACATTATTCAGCATGTTTGTTTTTTTATTTTTTCAATATTAGGCTTTTGAAAATTTAACCAAATAGAGTAAAGATATAACATGACAATTTGCATAAAACAAATTCTTTAGAAGAGAAAAATAATAATGGGTTTTAAATTCTTCACTAGAGATTAATTTATGGTAATTGGATTATATGGCCATACCTTCGAATACCTACACAACCATGGCCTTAGAAAATGCCAAAGTAAAGTTATATGATGCTGTCAATTTTTGACAACAGTGAAAACTACAAATAGCTTAGAAAATTCAGCAAATGCTATATGAACGTCATTAGAAATCAAACTATAAATCCAACAAGTTACTCGCCATTAGAGAAGAACAAAACTTGTAAGAAGAAAATGAAAGAATCATTGATCATTAGAGATAATACTCGTATTTACACCCTTGACTAATGCTACTATTTATAAGAAACAAATCTTAAAAAAAACATAAAACTTTAGCAACAAAAAAAAAGAGTATTATACCAAGACAAGTATTACCTAATCACTGAATGAGCATGTTGTAAGTTGTTACTTGCATTAGTTGCTCAATGCATTTAAGACAGCTCAAATATTATACAAAGAAACTTATTATCATCATGTATGAAATTCTAAAATACAAAGAAAATTACAATGTTGTGAACTATAAAATAGTTATTAAAAATGCTAATAGAACTACCCTGTAAAATTATAGTAAGGTTAATAGTTATGGAATTAGAACTTCTCATCAGTATTAATTAACTCACAAGTCAAAAATGAAAAAGTTCACAGTAATATATGGAACAATGCCAATGAGGGAAGGTCTAAGAACATGATAAAAAGATACAACTCCTTCCTCCAATAACATGTTAAGATATAACCAGAGCTGAGGGAATGAGGGATAATTGAAGCCCAACAACTTGCCTATTTACTAACAAAAGTGGATGTCATGCCTGCACATGCACTTGTGGCAAGTCTTCCAACAACAGATTTCATCCTTCCCAGTAAAAAATTTCTATAAAATGCACACAAACATTTTATTCCTATTTACTAACAAAAGTGGATGTCATGCCTGCACTTACACCTATGGCAAGTCTTCTAACAATAGATTTCATCCTTCCCAGTAAACAATTTCTATAAAACCCACACAAACATCACTAATATTTCTCAAAACAATAACAATAATAGAGAGAGGCTGAATAATGAAAAAGGACCTGAGGGAGGTTTCCTTTCAAATAACCTTTTATTCCTTCTTCTTTCCCTATCAGTGTTATAGCCTACAGTTCATCTGATGAAATAAGAACTATCATAAAAACTTACAATACAATTGGATGCAAGGGTTGAAATTAATGCTACTAGATTTTATTTGAAAAATACTGAATTAATTATAAAATATATTCTAAGAATAATAAATTAAAAATATATATAAAAAAACCATATGCAGTAAAATTAAAGAGTAAAAAAGAAGAAAAAGAAATAGTTACCTTATTATAAAGGATAATTATAAGCTGCAAAATCCACAGAGAATTCCATAGAGAAAATGATAGTAACAAAATTTAATCAATGTATTCCTATGTATATTAAGCATGTCTCATAGTTGCTAAAATTAGCTTACAAATAGAAAAATAAAAAGAATAATTGTTAGCTTACAAATTAGGGAGAAAGTACTTAGAAATCCTACTTCACTTGTTTGAATAGTTGCACCTAAGATACCCTTTCTAGATTGAACAATTAACAAGGTTATTCATTCACTCAACCTCATTGCAACCTACTGGTTTCAAGTTTAACAAGGCCTAGCAATAGCTATGTATTCAAGTTTAAAAATAATTTATAGAATGTTGAAGTTAAATATAAATATTTGAATTCTCTCACTTCAATTTGCTGAATGAGCCTAAAAGAGAAGTTTAAATGTATTAACCTTCGTGTAAAAGGCCAACTACCATTTATATGTTAGAAATGTGCATGCTCATGGTAGAAACTTTACTTAATGGCAGCAAAGGAATTTCATTTTGGCAAATTATTTAATGATATATAGCCATAAAATATCCAAAAATAGCTTAGTATTTATAAAAAATGATGACACTTCTGAATAGCTCTCTACACAATATCAATTACCAAATAAAATAAACTAAAAGTTGAAAATGTTTGAAGCTTGTTTTGAACATTCTTAAAGTTGAAAGTGAATTAGTAAAGAGAATGCCCAAGTTCTTAGTTTAAATGAGCAAAGAAAATCAAAGAATGAAGGACTTACCTCCTTCTGTAATTACCAAATATAAAACCCTAGAAATACGCTTCAAGTAGCATGCCATTAAAAACAACACTTGTTAGAAAGTTCTATTGAGTTGAGGAGAGTCCCCACTTAACCTTTGTAGCCAATATCACAAAGGAAAGAATCATAACTTTGAATGCATCGGCAAGTGAACCAAATCCAGCATAAAAAAGAAAAATTAATTGGAATTTCCCAAAACCTACTTTGAGGATCCAATTATGGCCCTAACAGGATTATAGTTAATTAATCAGGATTAAGGTTTAATAAGGCAAAATTTGATTATTTGGTATTATTTAAGTTAAGTCACATTAAGGGTATATTGATAATTATGCACATGTGTATTGGTGTTTAGCAAAAATAGTAAGGAAGAATGCAATTGAATTAAATAAGAAGTTTTGGAGTTGAATGTTAAGAAAATAAGTTTTAAGGGGTTAAAATATATAAGGGCATTTTGGAAATTTCTCTTTGGGAGATATTTACCCCACTAACTCTTGTATTTAGCTTTTTGAAGAAGGAACCCTTGGGGATTTGGAGTGTGGGTCGGCATTTGAGGGAGATGGCTCTCTCTCTCTCTCTCTCTCTCTCTCTCGGTTACAGGATTAAGGAAGAAAACCTAGGGTTTCGGGTGTTTCAATCTCATGAAGGTAATGTTTTTCGTTTAAGATCTCTTCTTCTCTCTTTACTTTTAATTTGTGATTTCTTTGGTGATGAGAGATTTCAAGATCTTGTTGTCATCATGTGTAAGGAAATGAGGGAGAAAGGGAGCTAGATCAATGGATATAGAAAGAGTTCAAGCTTGAATAACAGGTATGGGATTTGTTTTGGAAAAGTTACTATATATATTTTCCCTCTCATGTTGCATGTGTTTTGATTGAGATATTAAGGGTAAATATAGTAGGTGTTGATGATTATAACATGGTTAGTAACCTAAATTATAATTTAAGTAAGGGGAATGGTGAGATTTGTGATTAAATTTCATGCCTGTATAATCGGGATTTGTTCTTTCTCCAGCACGTGGCAACACATGTTTTTCCTCTTGGAGACACACGACCACGTGTGTGGTTTCCTCATAGAAACACATGGCCACGTGTGTGTTTATTCTTTAAAATACACAACCACTTGTGTTTTTTGCCTTCCCTATGCATGGCCACGTGTTTCTTCCTTCTTCACTATGCACGGCCACGTGATGTTCCTTTCTCCTTGCCCATGACCACGTGTGAGTTTATTCTTCCTAACCCATGGCTAGGCGTGTTGGTTCTTCAATGATTTCCTTTAGCTATCAACCATTTCAATGATTAAAGATTAAGAAAAAGTTTAAAATAAAGGAATTCATGTATCGATTTCTTTGCTTATATAATGGGAGCATGATGTGTGGCTTAATATATTTTGGTATTATAATTCCTTTATCTATAAACCATTTCTATGAAAGTAAGTTATTGGAATGTATACCCATGAGATTCACTTTGCCATGCTATGATGAATGCGTAAAATGTTATAATAAGAACTAGTTGTACTATAACATACCCCATCGAGTCTCATATGCTTTGATAATCATGAAATATATACATATGACAATTGGACCTTCCCAGGTACTCATGAAAGGTAATGCCATTCTCCATATAATTACATGCAAGACTGGTTAGACACTACACATAGAGGTTGCCCATGCTCTTGCATAACAATAATTCATCATAATCAAAGGCTATAGTAGGATATAATGTGATGTTGTGTGGCATTTAGTTGCCACGATAAGATAACGTTAAGAAATACATGAAATGAGCAAAAGTTATAAACTATAAATGTATTCTATAATTATGATCGCATGATATATGAGAAGTAAGCTATGCTTAATAATATCTGTTATAGGTGCTGCTGGTTGCATGCACTTCTTGTGCTTTGAATAAACACTAAATGGTATAGGATTGAAGTTTACCTCTTTAGTAATCATTGTTAGGAGTCAATAATGAAAGGATTATGAAGCAAATGTATGATGTTAGAGTAATAAGGAAAGAATTAATATACTAATTGTAGTTATGAAAGGTTTTAAAAAACTAGATGAGTTTATGAATTGCTTTAAGTTGGTAAGAATAATAATTAATATCGTAAGTTTATATGTTTTTAAATAATGAAGTTGTGTTGATTTTATGATAACTATTATGAATTATCCATAGAATTGTGGTTCCCCACTAAGCTTTATAGCTTAACACGGGTTTATTTGTCCGTTTAGGTTTTAGGATAAGCTCCAGAGGATCAGACTTGATGCAGTTGCCTGAAGGATTTTAGGATACTTGAAGGCCACTTATGTTATGATTATTGATTTATATGCTGATTATTTATTGTGGTATGTAATTATGGCCTGTCTTAGTATTATTATTAGTTTTTCTGCCTAATCTCGATGTTAGGTATGATGATGATTGACGATGATTGATGACTACCAATGGTTAGTGGATTAGGGTGTTACAGTTAGTGGTATTGGTCTAGACCATGGTGTTATTGTTAACGGCATACATTTTGACGATTATGTTAGGTGTTTGACCTATAATCTATATATATATATTGGACCATTAAAAATATTTTGGTAAAGATTGTGAGATGATATCCGAGGAATTATCAACATCTCTTTCCTCCTGGTATTAGAAGTGCTTAAATGCCTTAATGTTTTAAGATTGAGGTATAGCATAAGATTGATTATGAGTATGTCTAGAGTATATATTAAGATGTTTAAGGAAAAGTTCATATGAATAGAAGAGAACTTGATTTCGGGCATAGATGAAGATGCAAGATATTAAGGTTGTGAGGATACTTAGGATAAGAAATACAACGAGCATAAGAGTATATGGAAAATGGAGACAGATACATATGATTATAGATTATGAGTTTTGTATGCATGTAGAGAATTTTTATTGTTATAGTTGCTTATAGATAAAGCACATCTAAGAATTTCTAGCAATAAGGATAAAGATTGCCAGTTTCGAATTTCGAGGACGAAATTCTTTTAAGGGGGAGAGAATTGTGAGGACCCAATTATGGCCCTAATAGGATTATAGTTAATTAATCAGGATTAAGGTCTAATAAGGATTGAAGTTAAGTCACATTAAGGATATATTGGTAATTATGCACATGTGACTTGGAGTGTAGCAAAAATAGTAAGGACGGATGCAATTGAATCACATAAGAAGTTTTGGAGTTGAATGTTAAGAAAATAAGTTTTAATGGGTTAAAATGTATAAGGGCATTTTGGAAATTTCTATTTGGGATATATTTACCCCACTAACTCTCGCATATAGCTTCATGAAGAAGGAACCCTTAGGGATTTGGAGTGTGGATCGGCATTTGAGGGAGATGGCTCTCTTTCTCTCTCTTATGGGATTGAGGAAGAAAACCTAGGGTTTTTGGTGTTTCAATCTCATGAAGGTAATGTTTTTCGTTTAAGATCTCTTCTTCTCTCTGTACTTTTAATTTGTGATTTCTTTGGTGATGAGAGATTTCAAGATCTTGTTGTCATCATGTGTAAGGAAATGAGGGAGAAAGGGAGCTAGATCAATGGATGTAGAAAGAGTTCAAGCTTGAATAAAAGGTATGGGATTTGTTTTGGAAAAGTTACTGTATATATTTTCCCTCTTATGTTGCATGTGTTTTCTTTGAGAGATTAAGGGTAAATATAATAGATGTTGATGATTATAACATGGTTAGTAACCTAAATGATAATTTAAGTAAAGGGAATAGTGAGATTTGTGATTAAATTTCATGTCTGCATAATCAGGATTTGTTCTTTCTCCAGCACGTGGCCACGCATGTTTTTCCTCTTGGAGACACACGGCCACGTGTGTGGTTTCGTCTTGGAAACACATGGCCACATGTGTGTTTATTCTTCAAAATACACGGATACTTATGTTTTTCTCCTTCCCTATGCGTGGCCACGTGTGGCTTTCTTCTTCACTATGCACAGCCACATGATGTTCCCTTCTCTTTGCCCACGGCCACGTGTGAGTTTTTTCTTCCTAACCCGTGGCCAGGTGGGTTGGTTCTTCATAACACACGGCCACGTAATTCTTTTCCTTCTTCCCACCCATGGCCATGCATGTTTGTTTCCTTTCTTGTATACGGCCACGCATATTTGCTTTCTTCTTGCACATGGCCACGTGATGTTTCTCTCTTCCTTGTACATGGCCACGTGTGGTTTCTTTTTGTAAACACACGATCACTAATTCTTTTTCTTTGAGAATGCATGGCCAGCCAAGCATGTTTTCTCCTCTCCACGGTATATTCTTACCTAAGATTTAAGCCTGTAACTAGATATGGTAAGGCCTAATGAGCATCGAATTAAGAATAACATGAGGCAATATAGTAACTTAAATGATATGTTATACAATGTGTTTTATAAAATAAAAATAAGGTATGCACTAGGTAAAGGAATGGTTCTGTCCAAACTACTATGATTTAACCTAGTGGTAATAAAAGAATAGTCGTAAGGTTGCATGTCCGAATTAAAAGAAGGGGGACATCGCATTTTATGTTAAATTATGAAATCATAAAATCATGAAATCACCTGTTTGCTCATGCTTATAATACATTATGATTAGCACAAGAGCATCCATAGTGTGTCAACGACTAAGATGACATGATCACATATACCTCAAATAAGTATAAAATGTCACAAGATGAAAATGCAAGTAAGACGATCAAAGTATATATATCTATATATATATCTTAAAATCTTAAGGTGTATAACCTATTGTCTATAATTTGAGAGACCCTAAAAGAGAATCAAGTGATTGAATATGAACATTTATTGACCTTAAGCTGTAAGAGAAATCATTTATGTTAGTATATTGACCATAAATGCTTGAGTGTTGCTATATATATTTATGTCAAAATGTGAATAATTATGAAAATAGAGAGTTATTCATGGCAAGCAGTAACAAGGTACGTCATCGAAAACTATCCATGAGGTATGTAAGTACTATATGTTGTATAAGTGATATAAGTAATGAAAGCATGTATTTTCATGATTTAAGCTGCATATATATGTATATGTACATGTGGGCACGCACAATGCTAGTTATGAAAGATTACATATTATTATTTATCTAAACCTAAAGCCATCACGATATGAATGAAAGAAAGTGATGCAACTATATGATCATATGATAGCCTCCATGTGTATTGAAGCCTTGAGCTCAATGTTTGAAGCATGATGAGAATAATGTGCACTCTTATATGAATGATGGCATTAAGCAAATATGTTGTATTAAGCAAAGAAAAGTGTAAGGACCCAAAATAGGCCCTAGTAAAATTCAAGGGCAATTACATGTTATTAAAGTCTAATTGAGTATTATTGAGTGAATTATTAAGAGTTAAGATATTAATTAGGGCAAAAATGTTATTAAGTGATCATTAATTATGTGATAAATGTGTAAATTATATGGTATGAATTTTATAAGGTCATAATTAAATTATTATGGTTGGTTTAATAATATTCAAGGGTGTAATTGAAGTAAAAAGTATTAATTTGGGGTAAATTTGTAATTATGGCATTTTAGGGGCAAATTGTGGATAAAAGTATAAATTGAGAGGTCAATTTAAGAGAAGGAATAAATTGATAGGTCAATTTATGAAAGGAATTAAAAGGAGGGGTTAATGTTTAACATGTAAAGACTAGCCAGGTTAAATTGTGACATGCAAAAGGTTTAAGGACTAAAAGAGATATTTTCCTTAGCACTATATAAGTCAAAGATAGTGGAAAAATACAGATTTTATCATTCTCTCTTGCAAATTCAGCCATTAAACTTGAGTGAAATCCTCTCATTTTAAGTTACATGTATGGATGGTTAGCAAGGATCAAGGCTAGAAGTAGTAATGTGAAGAATAAGTTAGTGTATATCTACAAGGTAATTAACTTAATTTGATAATTCTTCTTCTCCTTCTCCATCTTCTTATTTTGATTAATAGTAGATTGGGTTAGATGCTGGAAGTTTGTGTTAATGGATGAAATTATTGTGAAAGGAAAAGAAGGAGAAAATTAAGAACATGAAAGAAGAAGATAGTGAGAGAAAAAGGAGAATTTTCAAGAAGATTTGAGTTGCATGTCCAGGTTTGGGAACTTATTCTTCATGCATGTGTGTGGATATCAATGTTTATGCTTGTATTAATTAATTTTGATAGTAATTTATTAGTTTATTTATGGTTAATGAGAGATTTAAATAGTAGAAAATCGTGTTTTTGAATGTTGATGAAAAACAAGGTGTGGATCTTGTGAACAAGTCTGCTTGTTTTGTCCATATATGGAGTTGTAGACCTCATATTGAGGTGATTCAAAATTCTGGATAAAAAATATTCAATTATCTACAACTCATTAGAAGAATTCGTGTCTTGATTCTGTTGTTAAGAAACTTATAAAATTCGTACAAGTGAACTGTTTGTGTGTATAGGCAGTTTTGAACAGTTACCAAAGTTTTAACCATAACTCCTTGTATTGAAGTCATAATTGAGTGAATTTTGATTCTATGTAAACTTGATATAATGATAAACAACCTTTTAGAGATACCTAGGGCTAAATATGTTTGTATGCTATCCAAATATTCACTTGAATTTGTAGTGAGCTGTTATTCTTGGTTTTGGAACAGATTGTGGAAAATATGATATATCTCCTTGTGTAGTGAACGAAATACTATGAGGTTAAACTATGGAAAAAATATACTTCTAAACCTATACATTTCATGAAGAAAGTAAAGCCTAATTATGTCCTTAACCTTGTCTAATTTTAGCTTAATTCCAGACCTATACACAACATTGTGAATAGAAACAGTATTTGATAAAGTGTAAATATCTTGAGTTATGGAAGTGATATTGAAATGATTTTTGATGTTATAGAAATGGGAAACATAGGGGATCATGTTTGTAGAAGGACAAATTTAATAAAAATGACGTTTTTAAGGTCAAAAATAGCATATCAGTTGGATTTGAAACTCTGCCACTGTGCAGACTTCTTAAGGCAGAATTTTAAATATTTAATGTTAAATGTTGTTATGTTAAATCTATGTATACATGAAAGTGCACTGATTTATAAGTAGGATGTAAACTATTTGATTTAAATGTTATGTATATACATGTATGTTCAAAATCATGTACATGGATGGTTATGTGAAATTATGCTTATATATATATTTAATCAAATGATAGTGTATATTGTTATACATTTATTCAACTATGAAATTGATAATGAAATATTAAAGTATTATAAATGAAATTTGATGCCATAAAATGTATATAGAGTTTAAAAATTGAAGAAGAAAACATGAATATATATAAATACATATACATGAATGCTGGAAGTTATATTTATGAACATGCATAATTGTTCATATGGATGCATATAATGTATATTACCTCAAATAGAATGTGCATGTATATGCATGTTTAAACATTGAAAATATAGATGCTGATACCATCATTAATGAACATAATTAAGATGTTGAAATTAAATAGTGTATATATATATATATATGCCCAAACAATTATATGCTTAGGAATATAGCTAATTAATATCGATTTATTTGATTTACTAATACACTATAGTATTAGACATCAACCTTGAAATGTAAACATGGATTATTAATTTTTCTTGCTTATATTATGCTAATTGACTATGCTTGTCTTGCTAAATATTGGTATGTATGTATATAATAAATGAATATTGGGATTTAAGATAGCATGATGATACTATCTTGTTGTTTACACATTACAACTTAAAGTTGTTGTACTTAGTTATATGACCTAACTTTGATTGGGCTAATATATTTATATATATATATATATACATGAATGTCTAAATGATACTATACTAAAGAATATACGTGTTTATTATTAATCTATTGAGGTTAATGTTGGGTATAGCTAAAATGTCAACTTTATATATATGAAGAAGTAATGCTATTAATAGAGTATATGTGTGTTTATAGTATAAACATAGTGTATTACACGTGAATGGGTTTAAATCTTGAAATATGCTTTTACTTAATTATGATGTAGACATGCATATTTATTTACATATAATTATGGTTTCTATAAATATATCATATAAGTGTGATAATACACAGCTTATACAAGTATGAATTTATAATCATAAACAAAAGTATTCTTAAGCATATGATATGTTTAAAAGAAATATGGAAATATAGATATGTGGGCATGTATATTTTGAATAGAGGCGCTTAATATAATGAGATGATAAATGTTGTTTACAGATGTGATATTGTGGAAATACATGCCATGATCTCCTTATAAATAAAGGATAGAAATATTTAAAGGTGGAAGTAGTCATATCATGTTTATCTTACATAGTTCATAAGAGTATACATTTTATTATAAGTGTATAAATATAGACATGATTAAGCTTATGTGAATAAAGTTAAAGTAAAGCAAAGTGAGTTTTTATGAAAGGATTTAACTGCCTGCATTGAGTCTAGGAAATGGATAGATAGGCATGCCTATAAGGGTGCCTTGCAGCTGCTTCTGAACATTTTGACCTGTTTAGGTCCACTTGAATTTAAAAGTATAGTGACCTTGTTTGGGTTTAAAAGTTAAAGTTAATTTAAACAACCCTCATGTGGGTTGTAGCCGACCCCGCTTGGGTTCGCTTGACCGGTCCATGTTATTTGATTGACCCCATTTGGGTCCATGTTATTTGATTGACCCCGTTTGGGTCCATGTTATTTGTTCAACCTCGTTTGGGTCCACCAATTTATCATACAGTTTTATCCCTACAAGGGATCATCATTTAATACCTTCAGGTATCTTATTTGTACCTTCGGGTGCCATCGTTATAATCAACAGTTTTGTACCATCGGGTACTACTGTATAACCCGTTATCCACCTCTTTAGAATAGTGCAGGCTTTATTGTCAAATGTTAAGAAAATTTTAATAAGGCATGCAAACTCTTAATTGACTTTATACTATTCTACATATGGAATTCCTTTTGTTGCACGTAAAACTCACATCTAAAAGAATGCCCAATAGTGTATGTATCTATACTACTAGTATCATAAATACATGCTAATTGTTAAATGATGAATTTGCATTATATTAATACTTTGATTAAATTGATGATATATATATATATGCCTTTGTGATCATAAACCTTAGTTCCATATGTATGCCAATACATGATTGATGAAGGAATTTTTATTAAGTTCAAGAGTATTATAAAATCTAATGGGCGCAACAATTTTATAAGTGCATATTCATATTGTATATTAAAGATTATAAAGGTTAGACAGTAACAACCAATGTTTTGAAATATTTTTTTTATGATTATATATGTGTTCACATTGTTGCATGTACACATTCTTTAACATGTATTTGCTATTTATGATAATGGTATATAAGTGTTATGTTTAGTTGACGATGACTGTGAGTGGTCGTTTATCATGATTTAGTTCCCCACTAAGCTTTATAGCTTAGCACGGGTGTTTCATCCGTGTAGGTTGCAAGGCTAGGACTTTCTCGAAGGACTGATATCTGTAGCAGGTTAGCCAATACAAGTCATAGAAGATTGATAATAGAGTCTTCTTTTTGTCCTTATGGAAACTTTAATTATGTTGGAAATTTTGTAATTACTATAGATGTTTTGTATATGTAATATTTGATGATAATGAGATACACCTGTAAGTAAAGCTTCTAATAGTTAACTTTTAGATATCTGTTTAGTAGAATAATAGATGTAATGTTATGATAAGCATGCTTAATTAATAATAAATAAAGTGATATGTACAGATTATGGGATAAGGGTGCTACAAAAAGTATGTTGAACCAAAATTGATGTATTCTTTGATGAAAATAATGATATGCATTCTTCTATGAAAAGTGGCTTTAAGCCAACTGATGTGCTAAGTAAAATAGAATATGTTAATTAAAGACGTCTTAAAAGTTAAGCCTGTGCGTCTTAGTTCATTTGTGGATTTGATAGGCATGCCAAGTGGGATACAGTCGCAGCTATCATAGTTGACCCCGTTTGGGTCTTGTTCCTTAATGGAACCATCATTTGACCCTGTTTGGGTCCATAGTTTTTTCCTTGCTGGAACCATTACTTGACCCCTTTTGGGTCCATTTTTTGATATCTTCGGATATCCATAGTTTGATACCTTCGGGTATCCATTGCTCTCTTTATCCACCTTTTGAACTAGCACTTAGGCAGGCTATTAAAGATGATAAAAATGTACACAAGATAAAGTAAAACATGCATTACTTGCCTCACTTATGTAACATAAGCATGATGAATGCCTTATTATATTGCTTATCATGATTTCCTTTAGCTATAAACCATTTCAATGATTAAAGATTAAGAAAGAGTTTAAAATAAAGGAATTCATGTATCGATTTCTTTGCTTATCTAATGGGAGTATGATGTGTGGCTTATTATATCTCGGTATTATAATTCCTTTATCTATAAACCATTTCTATGAAAGTAAGTTATTGGAATGTATACCCATGAGATTTACTTTGCCATGCTATGATGAATGCGTAAAATGTTATAATAAGAACTAGTTGTATTATAACATACGCCATCGAGTCTCATATGTTTTGATAATCATGAATTCTATACATATGACAATTGGACCTTCCCAGGTACTCATGAAAGGTAATGCCATTCTCTATGTAATTGCATGCAAGACCGGTTAGACACTACATATAGAGGTTGCCCATGCTCGTGCATAACAATAATTCAGACATAATCAAAGGATATAGTAGGATATAATGTGATGTTGTGTGGCATTTAGTTGCCACGATAAGATAACATTAAGAAATACATGAAATGAGCGAAAGTTATAAACTATAAATGTGATCTATAATTATGATCGCATGATATATGAGAAGTAAGTTATGCTTAATAGTATATCACTACAAAAAAACTGCAGATTAGCGACGGAAAATTCCGTCGTTAAATACCATTTTTAATTAGGGATGCCGTGACGAACAGTCGCCAATGGGCCAGTCGCGAATATATTAGCGACGGAATTCAAATTCAGTCGCTTTTTCCGTTGCTAATTTATATTCCTAATTAGTCGCCGAATTATAATAATAATATTTAGCGACTACATTTTCCATCGTTAATTCCGTTGCTAAATAAAAATTTAGTGTAAAATTTAACGACGAATATTTGTCGCTAATATGGTCGCTAATTATTTTTAAAATTATATCTGTCACGTATTAGCGACAGTTTTCTATCACAAATCCATTGCCAAATTATTGCATAATTGATTTTTTTTGGTTGCTGTATTTTAAAATTTTAATGCTGCATACAATGATTGTTATTTATTTATTTTCAACCTTTACATAACAATGATCTCACACATGCAAATATATATTTATTCCAAATTGGAATATATTCCAAAATACACATATAACAATCTCTCATGAAACAATAAAATAGTAAATATTATCGTACTAATTAGCGTCAATAGTATCTGAATTGTCTTATTATAAAGACTACAAAGACTATTCAAAAAATCAAAAGGATCATACATATAATGTTTTAGGGAGTGCTTGGAATGTTGGAAGTTGTAGCCTCAGCCTGGTGGTTGATCAATGACGAAATCAGCCAAGTAAAGAATCCTGAATTAGTTTCCCTGTTTAGTCTCTGGTATGAGTACACCAGCATATTCCATAGATCTCCAACAGTCCATTCATGTGACAAAATCTACTGGCTTACCTGCACCAACCCATCGAGTCCATGGAATGTTGGTCTATTCTTAAGAAACACATTTTAAACCATGAATAACGCACTATTTTAATGGCTAACATCTAGGCTAGGATTACAAGTTTTGAATTACCTACAAGTTGCAACTACATGTAATGGATTGGACATATTATCAGCAAGTCAAATATCCCTTGAAGGAATTATGGTTATCATCCATAGAGGCACTCTAAACCTCATAATCATTCTTCCTAGCCTATATTTCACTATCAACACTAAGTATTCTAAACCTCATAACAAATAAAATAAAGTGATACTTTATACAAAATAAAGTATAAAAGATTTAGATTTTAGAAATAACGAGAATATAACAATTAGAATAACAAGAACATAGCATTTCATACATACAAAATGCATGCTCACCTCATCTGGGACTACATATATTTCCCCTATTCTCTTGGCTATCTTTTGGACATATTTGAGCCCAAAAATCTTTAGGGCAAGACTGTCCTTCAAAGGTGATATGAAATCAGCATATTGCTTGTCCAAGGCTTCAATAATTTCCTTCTTAACTTCTACAATAGCCTTTTGACCAATATAGATGTTTATTCTATCAATAGAGACATCTCAAGATAAAAAAAACAGTTAAAAGAATTATAAGGTCAAGCAACAAAGAACTGCTAAAGCATTTGTTACCAGTACTCTCTAAATCATGTGGTGAGTTTTCTGCTTCTTCAATATTCTTTGGACTTGCCTCCAACTTTTTCCTAAGTGTATAATTGACCTAAATTGAAAATGGTGATGCAGTAATGCTCACATGCAATTGGCCAAAACAATCAAACTAGCAATGATAGTTAGAGTTGTAAACATTACATAATATACTGGAGAAACAATTGCTGCATTGAATGTATCCAAAGCCTGAACAATGATAACAGAAACATAGACAATAAAGTATGGTTACACAAATTTAAATAACCAATGGAACCAAAGACAGTGCTTAAATTATGGTTAAACAACTATAAAAAATTATATTTATGCTAAATAATTTAATACTTTCAAGTATTAATAAATTTATTCCTAGTGCTAATTAATAAAGAAGAACAATTATGGAGAAGAACAAAAAAAAACATAACGAACAGAACCAATAGTAAAAAAGCGAAGAATACAAATTGAATCGTGTTTTTTTTTTTGCTAGGAACTGATTTGTTTTTCAAAACTAGACAGACCCATCAAAGCAACCAAACAGTTCAGGAAGAAAAGCCAAGAATTTGCTGACTAGAAAGTCTATTAATCATCTTAAAAGCATTAAAATCTAATAATAGATGTGAAATATCCATTAATTATTGAATGAAAGAGCGACAAAACAACCAGAATGAGCATTTAAGATGATATCGATCAAGAAGATAAATTCTAGGTATTGGAAATCAAAGATCAAAATCAAAATCAAAATTAGTAAAAATCAAAATCAAAGGATTTTTTTTCTTTCAAAGAATATAAGCCAGGTCGAAAGGGAAAATATTTGTCCAAAAGTTATCTCAACATCTTCCATTAGCAAGACAATTTCCCAAGTCAACTCATGAATTACATGATATATAATTTAACATGAAGTAAAATAAGAGGAAGTGATATATGAAAAATAATAAAAGTAATCAATTTTCCACATAGAAAAGGAGAAATTCAGGTCGTAATAATAGATTAGGCAGCTAATTAAGTTCAACAAAGTGACTTGTAAACCATTCAGAATTAGCTTAATAAGTAAACCTAGAGCTAATTTCAACAGAGAATTATGTCAAAATTCCTGTAGGTAAAGAATATCAACGTGAATTCTGTATTGCAATATTGGTTAATGATGTATTAGCAATGACATAGTGATTGTCAATACCACATTGTTCAATAACTGTCAATATCATTTAAGTTCAACTAAAAACTGAGATACCATGTTCAGACCATAGTACACAATTCTTGAACAACTAAAAGATGAGGCCTGCTATTAATACCCCAAAGCTAGTTATCACATTCACAAACATATGAGTGGATAAATATGATTTCTCAAACTGCAGTTGTTACAATTCATGCAAATCTTTACAATATCTATCTTTATTAAATCAACTTTTTGCAACAATCTATATATACAACTGGAAGATATCAAGTCACCTTCTGCAAGGCATCCAGCAGTTCAACACTTCAACCACATTTGCTCTTAGATAAGGGTTTCTAATATATATTGGGCTTATATTCAGGACAACAAGAAAATCAATAACTTATTCATAGAAACAACAATTTAACTGTAATAAGCAATTCATCACCTTGGATCCAAACGGTTACTGTAAAAGGCATATTTTGGATCAATCTTATCCCTTTTTGTCAAATTGGCATCTAAAAATGGTTCACAGAGTACAACAAATGACGTATGTACTTTGAGAATCTAGCAAAAATCATCGATGGCTTTGCTGCTGATCATTAAACAAAATATAAAATGTCAGCATTACTAGAGACAATCACTGGCAAAATATATAATTAAAACATGAGAAAAACAAAGTCAACTTTATATACAGATTGACAGTGATTAATTGTATGCTAGGAACACAACTATCTAACAGGGATTAATGTGTGCAACAAGGAACGATGGTGAAAGTAAACAGACTAAGAGTACTAATAATCAAAATCAAAAACTACAAACTAAGCCCTTAAACTCCAGTTGTGAAGCTCAAAATTTCATTGCCTTGAGAACATAATTATCATCGTGAAGCTCAAACGGGGTGCTGCATATGAAGTAGCATATGAAAAATACAAGATTAAAAGTTAAGACAATAACCCTCTTTTAACATAGAATAAAAAGAAAAGGCATCGTTTCCAAAATATAACTCAGCTGAAGTTTTCTCTACATGATGCATGAAACCCTCATCCAATCCTACTTTCCATCTCTTACAAAAGTTTTATGCATTGCCATCAGATGTTTAAGCTAATTTGATAATTGTAAGTCATTTGGTAATGCCTACGTAATAATAACACATGATAAGCATAAAAGTACTAACTGCTTTATTGGTGAGGTAATAAACTTATAGTGATTTCTTATCTATTAAAGTCAAAATGCACCAGCTGCATATCTTCTGATATTTTCACTTCCAAAATTGCATGAGGGCGTGTCTTAAGTTTTCAAAATAGAAAGGGGAAAAATGTAAGCAATCAGAAGAAATTAACTCAATATCATTGAATAAAATGCATGATTAGGATCTGGAAGATGAAAATTTGCCAGAACATCATTATCATATTTTCATGTCAAGATGAGAGCTACAAATTCTCCAAGGAAGATATTAACTTAAACAAAAATAAGAGCCTCAACGGAAAAGATGTGAACAAACTCGCACTGCTGGATGTACAATATCATGTCGAAGCAGAAAAAACAAAATGATGTCCTAACACAAGTTTGTTAATGAGCCCATAAATTTTATTGACCTTGCAAATCCTAGTAAAACTAGCATATTTCTGAAAGTCAAATGACTAAAAAATTATATTTTCTTTTTTCATTATTTTTTCAATTTTTCAATACAACAAAAGAAACTAAGCGACAATCATAGAATCTCTAACCACACACACCAACTACCCCAAGTAGTAGCAGTAGTCTTTTCCTATTAAACTCCAGTTTTCCTATTTTATTTATAATAATTTATAAACTCTATTTAAAAAATTCTATCTAATAACCCTAATTATCCCATTAAAACTAAAAATCCCAATAAACCTAGTAAACCACGAATCTTCTGGACCAAAATCAATATTCTTTAATAAGAAAGTATAATAGCATCGTCACAAAGATCTAAAAGCCCTGAGTGAATAATTATCTACTATAATTTTTAGTAAATTCAAACTTTAATCAAAACCCCTAAAAGTTTCCCCAAATATCAGAATCCCTAGACATATATTTCTTACTTTTCCCTCAAATTCTGCTGTATTCCATCAAATAAATATGAAGATTGAAGTTCACCTCGTGGATAAATGGGAAAAATTACAGCAAAAAGGGGCTGAAACAATGAAGAAAGCAGAGGAAGAAAAGGCGGCGAGAGAAAGAGAAGGGAGGCTGTGCTGGAAAGGAGGACAGAAGGAGAAGAAGGCAATGCCAGTGAGGTTGCGCAGATGGAAGGGACGACGACAGATGGAGGCGACATGACCCGAGGAAGGGAGGAGGAAAATCAAGAAGAAGAAGAAGAAGAACAAAGGAGGGCCAGTGGAGAGCAGGTTGATCCTCCTGGAATTTAAGCAGCCAAACATTTATTTCCACCCTCTCAAAACGACATAGTTTTGGGTAAGGGTAGGAAATATTTTAATTTTAACCCATAACTATTCTACTTTATATTCAAACCTTAATTCTAATGTAATTTGACATATAAACTTACATACCCTCTATTTTATTTTTAACCTTATTATTTACTCTATTCATCTTTTTTTTTTTTCTATTATTACCGGGCAATCTCTAAGGTCAGATCGGTTCAATAAATTTATTCAGGTATCTATAGCTTAGGATGTTACAGATACAAATTTGTATATTAAATATTAATATTATACTTCAAGCATTGGAAAATTTTATTACATATTTTCTATTTTACTCTTTTTTTTTGCAATTTAAATGCATTTGTATCATTTATTTTCAAAATATTATCCACTTTTTTTTTTTTACATTATGGTTAATTTATGGATTATCCATTGTATCCCTATTTAATTTTATATTATTAATTGCGATTTAAATTTTCCATGATATAATATCAAATTTTTTTAAGAGTTTCAATACAATTTAATTACTCATTTTATATTAATTTAAAATGAATATAATAAAAAATTTATATTAAAGTTTTGCCTCTTAATGATAGTAATTACATTTTTTTAATCTATGTTAAAAATGGAAGTAAACAAAAATTATAGGATAGAGATATTATCAATTTTATGTTTAATGGCTCAAATAGAATGGCAGGTAACTCAATTGTAATAAAAGTTCTTATGTTCTACGTCTAAATATGGAGAGTTTTTACAATATATAAGGGAGCACTTTACCAATTTTATGACTCTACCCGTAAATTAGTTGGATATATCAGACAATTGGATTTCATAATAATCAAATCCAACTTTCCATATTTACATGGAAATATAATATATATATATAATCTCTAAGGTCAGATTGGTTCAATAAATTTATTCAGGTATCTATAGCTTTGGACGTTACATATACATATTTATTTATTAAATATTAATATTATACTTCAAGCATTGGAAAAATTTATTACATATTTAATATTTTACTCTTTTTTTTTGCAATTTAAATGCATTTGTATCATTTATTTTCAAAATAATAGCTTAATAGTTTTGCCAAGCTGTTTTAGGTAAAATGATAGCTTGACATATTTGCCTAAAACAAGGCAAAATGATAACACAGATTTGCCTAACATTAGATTTTGGTATAATTGATAAAAAATTATTATCAACTTATAAAATAATTTATAATTTTCTATTACAAAAGAAAATATTCATTTTATATGGTCTATATTAAAATTACTTGAAATTATACATAAACCATGGGAGTGAAATTAAAAAAACATATTTTTTAATTTATTTGTGACGGATTAGCGACTAAATACCTACGTCGCTATTTGTATTACCAAAACAAAATACTTATTAACGACAAAAAAATTTTCGTCGCTAAATCATCGCAAAAAAAGGCGCCAAATTTTCCTTCCAAAATTAGCGACGGCAATATTTGTCGCTAATTCCGTCGCAAAACATGGCACGTATACTTCCCGCAAATAATTAATAACTGTTTATTGATTTTGTCGCTATTCCATTGCAAAAAAATAGAAAATATCATTCTCACGACGGAATTATAAAATAGTAGCGAATCCGTCGCAAAATTAGCGACGAAAATAGTGTCGTCGCTAATTGATAGTTTTTTTGTAGTTTATGTTATAGGTGCTGCTAGTTCCATGCACTTCTTGTGCTTTGAATAAACACTGAATTGTATAGGATTGAAGCTTACCTCTTTAGTAATCAATGCCAGGAGTTAATAATGAAAGGATTATGAAGCAAATGTATGATGTTAGAGTAATAAGGAAAGAATTAATATACTAATTGTAGTTATTAAAGGTTTTAAAAAACTAGACGAGTTTATGAATTGCTTTAAGTTGGTAAGAATAATAAAGTTAGTTAAGGTTGGACACTCCTCCTAAGTGCTACGTTAATAATTAATATCGTAAGTTTATATGTTTTTCAATAATGAAGTTGTGTTGATTTTATGATAACTATTATGAATTATCCATAGAATTGTGGTTCCTTACTAAACTTTATAGCTTAACACGGGTTTATTTATCCGTATAGGTTTCAGGAAAAGCTTTAGAGGATCAGGCATGATGCATTTGCCTTGAGGATATCAGGATACTTGAAGGCCACTTATGTTATGATTATTGATTTATATGCTGATTATTTATTGTGGTATGTAATTATGGCCTGTCTTAATATTATTATTAGTTTTTCTGCCTGATCTCTATGTTAGGTATGATGATGATTGATGATGATTGATGATTACCAATGGTTAGTGGATTAGGGTGTTACAGTTAGTGGTATCAGAGCCAAGCTTGAGTCTTTTCTGGGCAATAAGGAATTAAGGAATTGTTCTGGAAGATTAAGATGATATTGGTCTAAACCATGGTGTTATTGTTAAAGGCATACATTTTCACGATTATATTAGGTGTTTGACCTATGATTTATATATATATATATATTGGACCATTAAAAAGATTTTGGTAGAGATTGTGAGATGATATCTGAGGAATTATCAATATCTCTTGCCTCTTGGTATTAGAAGTGCTTAAATTCCTTTATGTTTTAAGATTGAGGTATAACATAAGATTGATTACGAGTATGTCTAGATTATACATCAAGATTTTTAAGGAAAAGTTCATATGAATAGAAGAGAACTTGATTTCGAGCATAGATGAAGATGTAAGATGTTAAGGTTGTTAGGATACTTAGGATAAGAAATACAACGAGCATAAGAGTATCTGGAAAATTGAGACAGATACATATGATTATAAATGATGAGTTTTGTATACATGTAGAGAATGTTTATGGTTATAGTTGCTTATAACTAAAGTATAGCTAAGAATTTCTAGCAATAAGGATAAAGATTGCCAGTTTTGAATTTCGAGGACGAAATTCTTTTAAGGAGGAGAGAATTGTGAGGACCCAATTATGGCCCTAACAGTATTATAGTTAATTAATCAGGATTAAGGTTTAATAAGGCAAAATTTGATTCTTTGGTATTATTGAAGTTAAGTTACATTAAGGGTATATTGGTAATTATACACATTTGTATTGGAGTGTAGCAAAAATAGTAAGGAATGATGTAATTGAATTAAATAAGAAGTTTTGGAGTTGAATGTTAAGAAAATAAGTTTTAATGGGTTAAAATGTAAAGGTCATTTTGGAAATTTCTATTTCAGAGATATTTACCCCACTAACTCTTGTATTTAGCATCTTAAAAAAGTAACCCTAGGATATTTGGAGTGTGGGTCAGCATTTGAGGGAGATGGCTCTCTCTCTCTCTCTCTCTCTTTTGGTTACAAGATTGTGGAAGAAAACCTAGGGTTTTGGGTGTTTCAATCTCATGAAGGTAATGCTTTCCCTTTAAGATCTCTTCTTCTCTCTTTACTTTTAATTTGTGATTTCTTTGGTAATGAGAGTTTTCAAGATCTTGTTGTCCTCATGTGTAAGGAAATGAGGGAGAAAGGGAGCTAGATCATGCCAAATCAATGATCTTTTGTCTGAGTTAGCAATTGCATTTGCATGCATGTTTATGCCATTTCCATCCTTGAGGTATATAGGCTGAAACGATTTGACCTGTGGGCTACTGGTTTCTAAAGGATGACTCGATCATCATGGTTGAGTGCCACGTACCTCAACGAACTAGTGTGTGCCATGACCTTATACTGTGCATTCTCATCTATTCATATTTGTGCTGTGTTTCTTTTCTTTTGCTCAACATTGTAAACTTCTAATTTTGTTGTTTTTGGATAGTGGCACCTAAACAAGCTCGTGCTTCCAGTTCTTCTCAATCCCAAGACAACTTTCAACTCGAATAAGAATTAGATTGTCAATTTATTATCATTAGCATGTTCTAAAGAAGAGTTCAATTCAATTATCAATCGAACAAGCCAAAAGAGTAAATTCATCAGAAAGTAATGCTTCTCCTCCCCGACATACATTTGAAGATTCTTATGACCCTTATACAAATATTGAATTGTAAAATGATAATGCAAAACTTAAATTCTGGAGTCATTTTAGGAATACCTTTAATTACTACATTATATGCATATATTTTTTTGGAGCCAAAGATTCCTACAACTTTGTCATCAGCTCCTCCAATCGATTTCATCTCGAATAAAAATTTGATTGTCAATTTGTTATCATCGGCATCCTCTAAAGAAGAATTAAATTCAATTATCAATCGAATTTCAGCCAAAAGTACAAATTTATCAGGAAGTAATACTCCTCTTCCCTGTCTAGCATTTAGAATTTCTTTGGGAATTTACTTTAAGTGAAACTATTCTAACATTATTTTAAATAAATACTTTATTAGAATTTTATAATAGATTTAGGCTCAAAATTCAACAAAGGTACGGTCATACTATCCCCTAAAAATTTATTTATACACCATGACATATTTAAAATCACAAAAGAAAATACCTAATGAAATATAATATGATGATAATTTACAAATATGAGTGTCAAATGTGGTTACAAGAGGAGTACAAGTACTAGAATTTAAATTTTAAAGAATAAAATAAATAAAATACCATTAGGTTAATAATATGGAAAATATTAAATGAAAAATTAAAAATCTAGATAAATTAATAAATGAATTAAAGGAATAATTGAAATTAGCAGAATTAGAAAAAATATAATAAGAATAGAAAGTTTAAATTTACCTCCATTTTTAGATTAATATATTATTGTAGAAAATATTAAATATATTGTCTATTCATTTTTAAAGCTCTGATATTACTACACTTAAGGTTCTTACCAATCCTCCAAAAAGCTATAGTTAATATGAGAGGCATTACTTTATATTAAGTGCATCATGAGACAATCCAATTAACGTCTTCACATTTAGTGCCACATAAGAGCGGGACCCATCACTTCTCGGGATTTTGGCCATATTTCCTCCCCCATAGCTCGAACCTTAGTTGGTTCTAATACTACTTAAGGCACTTACCAATCTTTCTAAATGCTAATTTAATAGACTGAGAAAATATATAATTGAACTATAAAGTTTAATTACTAATATAATAGAATACAATAGAGAATTTTTAAGTTTTCTGTCCTTTTGTATAAATTATATTTGGAAGTTAATTCAAAAGTTTCTATAAATCTTTTAACTCCTCCTCATCAAACACTTAAAGATTCTCAAGATCCTTATGTCAATATTGAGTTGTTATATTTAAGAGTAAATGTAAATTAAAATGTAAATGGAAATGGAAACGTAAAAAAAACTCTTAAAAGGATATGAAAACATTTAGAATAAAGTTTATCTTATAGTTTATCATCATATTTTACATGAAAAAAATATGTGTGATTGTAGAGATTTTGATCATAATATAAAATTAATAAATTAATGTCTTTTGAAAATAATAAACTAAAATGATGAAAGATAACATTAGTTTTTGAAAATAGCAAGTTTTGTCTGGAAAATGCCTTCTTGAAAATACATTTTAGCATACACTTATTGGAAAAAAAATTGCATTTTGAAATTATGACTTTTGAAAAGATGAAAGTAGTAATAAAGTATCTAATTCAACTTTGCTAACTCTAATAAAGTATATATTTCAAATAATGTTATAATAGTTTCACTTAAATTAAATTCCAAAAGGTTTAACTAAATATCAGATATTAAATTTATTACAATAAATGACAATGGCATCAACTGCTTATAAATCAAAAGACAATAGTGATGCAATTATAATTCAACTATTAATATCAGGATTTACTGGTTAATTAAAAGGTTGGTGGAATTATTATATTGTTGATGTTGATAAAAATCATATGTTATCAATGAAAAAAAGAACATTAAAAGTAAAAAAATAATATTAAAATAAAAATTGAATAGGACGATATAATAAATAATTTAATATTTGCCATTACTAAACATTTTGTAGGAAACCCTCATTTATGTTAAGAAAGAAGCTTATAAATTCTTCAAAATTTAACTTGTCTAAAATTACAAGATTTTATATGGTATAAAGATTTATTTTAACTAAAGTAAAGACTATAATGGATTGTAATAACACTTTTTGGAAAGAAATATTTATTATTTGATTACCAAAATTATTTGCAAAAAGAATTAGAAATAAGTTAAAAAATGATAATAATAATGGAACAATACATTATAATGAATTAACTTATGGACAAATAATAGATATTGTTAACATAGAATGATTAGCATGTTGTATTGAGTTAAAATTAAAAGCAAAATTGAAAAAAAGATAGTATAACTGAAAGAAAAGAATCAGGATCTTTTTATGAAATGGTTATCAGCATATTAGAGCCTTGTCATCTACTAAAAGAAGTAAAATCAAAAAGAAAATATATTCCTAGGAAAAAAAGTTATAAACCTAAATAGCAATATAAGCAAGAAAAAAGCAATTAAGAGATAATTAAAGTATAAAAAAGCTAAACCTATGACTAATACAAAAGATATAGTAATTTTCCATAAAAGTGAAAGATAAAGGCATTATTCAATAGATTGTAAAATAAGAAAATATATTAATAATTTATATGTTTTAGAATAATTGAAAAATGAGATAGCTAGAATAATAATAAACCATACTTCTAGTAGTGAAGAAAAAGTTAGTGATTATTTGAAAAATGATTTAAAAATAATAAAAGAAGAATAATCTGAAAATAATAGCTTACATAATAATTCAGAATCTTAATCTTGTAGTTGTGTAGGGCCTCGTCAATATAACATTATAAATATGTTAAGCAATGAAAAATAATTTTTACTGGATATTATAGAAAAAATAGATGACCTAGAAGTGAAAATAAATTATTTACTTAGGTTAAGAGAATTAATATGTTCAAAAGAAAAAAAAAAGATTTATACCATATAATTTATCAGAGATATGTAAAATGTTTGAAGTAAAAAGAGAATCAACCATACAAGATCTTCTAGAGGAAATTAGAATATTAAAGCAAGAAATAAATATTTTAAAAGAAAGGTTCGAAATTTAGAAGAAGAAAGTTTAAAAGTTAGTATTAGTAATTTAGTACAAGAAGATAAAAAGTTAAAAGGAGTAACCTTATCTAGTAAAGTGATGAATATATTAATAGTATATCCCAAGTAAATTATAAAAAATGGTATGTAAAATTAGATATAGTTATTAATGATGAATTTCATTTAACTACTTTGGCCCTAATAAATAGTGGAGTATATCAAAATTGTATACAAGAAGGATTAATTCCGACTATGTACTATGAAAAAACCTCTGAAAGATTTCGAATAGCTAGTTGATCGAAATTAATAATTAATTATAAATTATCTAAAGTAAAAACCATGTAATATAGGATATTGTTTTAAAACTCATCTAGTTTTAGTATAAAACTTATATTTAGGAGTTATTTTAGGAATACCTTTTATTATTATGTTATATCTTTTTCAAGTATGTGATAATGGTATTAAGACAAAAATTCTAGATAAAGAAATTCTTTTCAAATTTTCATTTCCTATAATATCTAGAGAAGTTAGTCATGTAAGCAAAAATATAGATGAAATTAATTTGTTAAAAAAATAAACAAAAAAGAATTAAATTTCTTGTAAAAGAAATAAATGGAAAAAGGATAAAAGAACAATTAGATAATCCTGAAATAAAAGAAAAAATTAAATAATTTGAAAACACTTTTTCAAAAGAAATTCATGCATAAATTCCTTAAAACTTTTGGAATATGAAGCAACATGCAGTACAATTACCTCATACAAAAGACTTCGATGAAAAGAAAATTCTAACCAAAGCACAAGCTATTAAAATGACACTCGACTTAGAAAAAATTTTTAGACAGAAAATACAAGATTTGAAAGATAAAGGATTAATTAGAGATTCAAAATTTCTTTTGTCATGCTCAACATTTTATGTTATGAATGCAACCAAGATAAAAAGAGGAACCCCTAGGTTAGTAAAAAATTATAAACCTTTAAATGACTTTTTACAATAAATAGATACCCAATACTATATAAAAGAGATTTAATAAAAAAATTATATGATGCAAATTTTTTTATGTAAATATTTTTTCCAAATTCTTTTTTATCATAAATTCTAAGCTTTCTATCCTTTTGTATAAATTATATTTGGAAGTTAATTCAAAATTTTATACAAATCTTTTAACTTTATTCTTTTGTCTTAATTGAATTTTTAATTCTTTATTGTATTCTATTATATTAGTAATTCTATTTTGTAGTTCAATTATATATTTTTCTTTGTCCATCTATTTTTCTACATTTGTATTTACATTTACATTTACATTTACATTTACATTTACATTTACATTTACATTTACATTTACATCTACTCTTACATTTTACAACTTCATATTAGCATATTGATCTTGAGAATCTTTAAAAGCCCAACGGGGAGGAGGAGTATTACTTTCTGATGAATTTGCCCTTTCGGTTGAAATTCGATTGATAATTGAATTGAATTCTTCTTTAAAGGATGCTGATGATAACAAATTGATAATCTGATTTTAATCCGAGATGAAACTAGCTGGAGCAACTGATGATAAAGTATAGGTATATATATTAGATAATTGATGATTGGATGAATTACAAGTTAAGGCCTAAAGGGTAAATTGGTCTTTTTATATTATATATGTATGTAATTAGATAAAAAATATAATTTAGAGAATCAATTGAAATAAAAGGAAGATGTTGGGGTAGGAAAATGAAATAAGAAAAGATAAAAAATTTAAGTGGGATTTATCTTTTAATGTGGTAATCATCCACTCACTTCTCTAAAAGCTTACATAAAGAAGGAAGGGTAAAAGAAATTGGGTAAAAAAGGAAGGAAGGAAAGGGAGAAAAAACACTCATCTCTTCACTTTTCTCTATTTAAGAAAATCTACAATTTTCACTTCTCATTCTCCTTTAAAATTTGCCATTTTTATTTCTTTCTTTCTCTAATAGAAATTTCCATCCTTAATAGCACCCTCAAATTTATTTTATTACACATCTGAGGAGTATATGATGATGGATCATTTCAAAAAGTGCGGTAAAAAAAAGATAAGGAGGAAGAAGAAATAGATATGAAGCTTTTTTAATGAAGGCTTTGGAATTTCATGTAAGGTTTGGGAACTTCTAATATTTGGCATGTGCTAATTTTGTGTAATGTTTAAGATGATTATATGTACTAAATGTGTTAATAGAATAAAGACATGCATTATAAGAATGAGAAATATGATTGATGTTTTGCATGTGTTTGATTCTATGAAAATTAAGATAACAGTATAGAAAGAATAGGAAATTAGTTCAAAAATCTTTGAATGTGTTTATTTTAAGGTTAATTTGATTAATGAATATATATTGCTCAAAATAGAGCCTTAGAACTCCAATATGTGTAATTTTAACTGAAAGAAAATCAAATTCACTTATTTAGGAAGTTAAAGCTTAATTCTAATCTTAATGAATTGAAAGAAACCATGATTAATTCACTATATTTTTCCCATCTCTCTTCAAAAGTTTGTTGCTCTATTTTATATAAATTCTTGGATTTAATTTCAATAACAAGTTAAACTTGAGATTCAATAGTGTTTTAAAGTAAGGAATTATATAAGTCTTGAAGGTACATTGCTGGAAACTAAATGTCATTGAGTTAAAGAGGATAAGCAAGATATATTATGGAAATTTTGCAATTAAATTTTGAGTTTTAAATGATGAATGTTGTATTTGGGGATGAACATTCTCTTTCACACTCACGATAGACCATGCATGCCACCTTGTCATTTCTTTCTTTTTTCTCTTTTCATTAACTTTTGCCTACCTTTATATATCGCTCTTATGGAACATGTTGTGCTCACGATAGAAGTTGGTATTCTTGCTTATTTATGATATTTTCCTTGCCTAATCTCCATTACTCCTAAAATGAAAACACAACAAAAATAAAGACATAAAAGTTCCTAAATTTAATCAAAATACTACACATAAATACACATGACTTTAATTGTTTATATGAAATGGTATAAGATTATGACTATATATAATTATAGTATTATAGTATCTATAGGTATTTATAGAATTACATGAAATTGTATATATATAAATATAAATATATAAGTGTGTGTATATATTAATATAGTATGACCATGTATGAAAGGGTAGTAGAGAATCCATGTCGGGCCCTAACTTTGGCCCTAATTGGATTATGGACAATTAATGAAGATTATGGTTAAAATAATATGAAATAGGATTAATTTACAGTAATAAAGTTAAGGTCTCATGGGGGGATTCTGGTAATTATGCATGTGTGTAATATAGGTACAATCAAATTATATATTTATAGTTAGGGATTTTATTGAAGTGAGTAATAAATTGGGATTAAATTTTAAGAAATATAAGTTAGTGGTGGTCAAAGTGAATAAGTGTAATTTTGGAATGGCAATTAATAAGATATTTACCCCACTAACTCCTCTTTAGAAGCTTTTTGAGGAAGAGACCTATTTTAATGAGTGGTGGAGACTGGCTAAAAAAATAAAGGGAGATGCAATCTCTTCTTCTCTTCTCTCTCCAGTTTCGGCTTAAGGAAGGAGATGGTTTAGGGTTTGATAAGTTGGTGCTTTAAAGGTAATTTTCCTCTTTTCTTGTAACCCTTTTTCTCTTCATCTTGGATTTGATTTCTAGAATTAGGGATTTAAGGAGATCATACTTTTTATCTACCATGTTTAATGGAAGAAAGAAATCAAGTCAGGTAGCTGGAATAAGATTTTTTGATGAAGGATTTAAGGCTTTAATATTAGGTATTGGAACTAGGTTTAAACTAAATTGCTTATGTGAGATTATTAAGGGAACCTTTCTCTTCTTGTATGTGTTTCTTTTGCTGAGATTAAAAACCTAGAGCTATCATTATAGATGGGCAATAAATTAAACCTCATGCTTGTGGTCTATGGTTGATTTAAACTTAATTGGTTTAAAAAGGATGATTCAAAGCTGAATGATTTATAAAAATAAAAAGATTCATGAGATAAAAGAAAGAACTGACAATTTAGTGGAAGAAATTAGAGATTTATCCCATTGAGTTATTGATGTTGTTTTCGTTATAATGCTAGATTGAACTTATTATATGGGAGTCATGGGAATTATTAGTAGATCTTAATTACATGTAAGAGTTATATACAAATTTTGAAATGATTAATTAATAGTGAGCTTAAGATGTTGATTTTGGTAGAATTTCAATTGAAATTTATGAAATAAGTTCGGATTTAAGGGATTATAAATCTAAGCTTTGTCTAAAGATGTTTAACGATAAGATAATGTTTAGATGTTATATATATATAAGGTATTATGAGTATGCTTGATGGTATTGAGAAGGAAATAAAAAATTACAGGTCTCGATTTGTTGGTAGGGTAGAAGGGAACCACTTAGCTGAGTGCCATAATTGCTTAATCGATTGCTAGGGCACTCAGCAGAGTGTTTTGAACAATCATCCAAGTCTTCCTCTCACTCAATCAAGTGATTGGCTACTCTACCTAGTGGAGGGTCATGATTTTGCCCAACTTTTTTCCTATTGTTCTACAAACCCCAACCATAATTTATATTCATATTAGCTTGCTTTTGGAATAGTTTCCATTTATCATAATCAATATAGCTTCCCCAATTGCTCAAGCTTGATACATAATGGTAAAATAATATAAGGATTTATAGTGAGAAATTGGCAAAGATAACTAAGCATGTTGTGACATAGTTTTTAGAGTTTGGAAAGTATAGTTACCATAACCATTGATATAGTATTTTCATAACTTATGTACATATAGTTTTGGCCATGTTAAATGGTAAGAATTCACTCTGTTATTGTATTAGGGGAAAATTGTTTTGAATAGCTATAGTTTAAGTAAATTAATGATCACCATAATCTAATAGACTATAAAAGAGAATTATGGTGTTATTATATGATATACATGAAAGTGTAGTTAGTATAGTAACAAGCTATTAGTATAAATATGATACAAATATGTAAAGAATGAAAATACCTTAAGCAAAATAAAATGAAAGACATTGAGAAATACTTGCCTTTCTTTATGAATCTTTGTTTGATAATTGAATAACTAAAATTAATACAACTATTATAAATGGATTGGATATAGTGATATGTTTATGCTCTTATGGTATTATGACTAGTATAAGTAGTGTCAATATGTGGATTTAAAAACCATATTCTTTATCTTATGACAAAATGCAAATGGATGAGTATACTTATACTGACTGGTAAGAACTTAAGAAACATATCAAATAAGTGATATGCCATGAGTATATATTTATATGCCTTTGAATTTGATTACACCTATAGATTGTTGATGCTCTATGATGTTAATAGCATCCGATTCTCTGAATATTTATCATTGAGCTAGTTTTGCATGACATTTTGTTTATTATTACACTGTGATAAATATATGTATTGAGTAACAAAGTAAAGTATGGAATGATAATGGAAAAATGGATTACCTTGATTAATTGCTACACTCTCATATTTTCTTATAAAAATCATACATTTTGTTATTTATGACGAAATCAATTAATTGGCATAAATGCTACATCTTATTATTTTCAGAATCATATCAATATTGTGATATTAGTTAATGAACATTGATGCAAATATATGAATATGTTATTTTGTATCCTTGTATTTTGTGGCTTTAAGCCAAGATTGCTCTGTGGAAGGATAAGTTTGGTAAATTAAAAATGTTCATGGATACTGTAAAGACTGTAGATCTTATTTCAGTTGTGGAGTAGATAGGCATACCTAGAGGGATATCATTATAGCTGTTATCATTGGCCCCATTTGGGTCTATCGTTTATTCCTTGATTCAATTATTGCTCAAACCCATTTGGGTCTATTGTTTGATATCTTTCGATATATATAGTTGATACTTTTGGGTATCTATAGTTGATACCAATTGGTATCTATTGCTCCCGTTATCTACCTTTTGAACTAGTACTTAGGTAGGCTACTTTCAATATTATACTATGGTTTAACTGCACCAAAATTTTCTTGTATTAATACTAAGTCACATGTGTATCTGAAATCTATAAATTTATGCGTATGGTATTGCATAATTTACTAGCTAAATCAATTATTTATGTCGATAAATACATGTTTTCTATAACCAGATGCTATTTACTCAAATTGAAATTCATATCACTCTATTCTAAGTTAATGTTTGATATATAGATCAACATGATACTATGTGAGGGATGATCTTCCGTGCAGATACGGTGTTTTATTGTTATGAGTATATAGATGTTATTATGTTTTCAAAATACATCCTATAGTTGAAATTGTAAGATGTTCATGCAAGAATTATGCATAGTAGTGCCCTCTTGGATTGATACAGCTTATCAATAATTTTTATGGTTATCATGTACAATTGATAGTTATGATATTTAGGCATATTGCTTATAAAGCATGAAAGTTAATTTGGTTAACAAAAGCTAAATTTTATGCACCAAGATAGTGAACCTGAATTGTATATTCCTTATGGCTATTCATTTGTTAAGTAATGGTTGTTAACTATGTGATTTGTAAGGTTACCAGAGGCTAAATGAGTGCATTTTAAGTCTTAAATTACTGTAAGCATGGTATCTATGGCATCTATGGTAATAGATTCATTTTGGGATAACATGTAATGGTTGCCTATTATTTGATGATTCTTGCAAGAGGTTATCTATAGAATTTTGTTCCTCAGTAAACTTTATAGCTTTGCAAAGGTATTTTTTATCTATATAGGTCTGGATAGGATTTTTTTCATAGGTTAATAGTTACAGTGGTTCATCACTCGCAGAGGTAATGGACTAGCAAAGTATAAATATTTTTAGTTGGATTGTATAGTCTAGTTGGAAGGTTTTTTTATATAAATGTCAAATTATGTTATTTTAGAGTATTATAATTGGCTAAAGAGTCTTATATGTAGTTATGGCCTTAAGCATTATTGTTTATTCGATTATTATAGGATTAATAACTTTGTCGGTGATTATGTATATTTGGTGTTAAAGGTCCTATAGTCTGGCCATCTTTGTATTCCCTCCTTGTCTTGGATCTTGGCCTTCATATTGTTAATGAAGATTTGCATATTTAGAGACCGATGGAGAGAACTAACCCTATTTCTTTATTTTAAGCTTGCTTTTGTTCCTTTTACATTGTTAGAATATCTTTACTTATCTAGTACTCTAAGTTGCTTATCATCAAGTGGTACACCATTCTTGGTTGTGTATCAACTCCATTATGTCTATTGTATTCTTTTCTAGTTTTAAGCTATCTTATTTTGTTAGTGCTTGTTCTTTGCTTTCTAAAATATGCTCAAGATTTTGGTTTATGGATTGAATTCTCAACTGTAATTTTAAAGTTGTAAGCTTTAGTATAAAAAGGCAAGAGAGAGTAAGGATATAAAGAAGGTAAAGCCTTAATTTTGTGAAACACAAGGGAGTGACATTCTTTAAGTGTAAACACGTGAAGTAGTGCTTGTGAGGTTTTTATCTAGCAATTTTTGCAGGTAATACACCATGATTGAACAAACTAGTGGGAAAGGAATGTCTTGAGATAAAGATGTATACATCCCAGATAACAAGATGTTATATCAAGCCTTCATTCATGAGATTCAAAAGTTAAACCTTAGAATTGATGGGATGGAAGAGAGGCTTGAAGAAAGTACATCTAATAAACCAAAAAGGTTAGCAAGGAGAGGCTGAATTATTGAGCAACATATAGTGCATAACTTTGATGATGAAGAGGAAGAGGAAATGCCAAGATAGATGTAAACTTGTGCAACATCAAACTCAAGATTCCTACATTCAAAGGCCAAAATAGTGTTGAAGAGTACTTGGAGTTGGAGAAAAAGGTTGAGATTATCTTTGAATGCAATAGATATTTAGAGGAAAAGTAGGTAAAGATTGCAGCTATAAAGTTAACTGATTATGCAATGTTTTGGTGGGACTAACTCAAATTAAGTAGAAGGACGGTAGGTAGGCATCCTATTTATAATTTGGAGGATATAAAAAAAGCCATGAAAAAAGGTTTGTCCCTTCACACTATCTTTGAGAATTACATCAGAAATTGCATAGACTTATGGAGCAAGGAAAATCAATAGAGGATTACTATAAAGATATAGAAATGTGTACGGTGAGAGCAAACATTGAGGAAGATAAGGAGGTCACCACGACTCATTTTATTAGGTGGTCTAAACAAAGAGATTGCTGATGCCATTGAGTTATATAAATATGACTATAAGGAAGAGATGTTGCATATGACAGTGAAGATTAAAAAGCAAAAGAGGAGTAAAAGCTTCAATAAGACTAGTAGCAACTTAATCAACATTTTGGGGTCCAAATGGACTAAAATTAAGGAGAAGAAGGACTTTAGGGTATCTAAACCCTATAGGGCAGATTCAGATTCAAAAGAAGTGAAGGCAACCCAAATTCCAAATAAAGGTGTTAAAGATAACTCCAACACTCCACCCATAGTAGAGAAATTATATGTTTTAAATGTTTGGGTAATGGGCATGTAGCACGTGAATGTCCTAATAAAAGGGTAATAATATCTAGGGATTATGGGGAAATCACTTTTGAATCAGAACACAATGATAATGAAATGCCTCCTTTAGAAGATTATAGTGATTGTGATAGTGAAAAAAAAGTTATTAATTGCTGAATGTGGGAGATTTATAGTTGTTAGGAGAGCTTTAAACTTGAATGTTAAAGAAGATAGCCTGGAACAAAGAGAAAACATATTTCACACTAAGTGTTCAGTTAATAGGAGAGTGTGCACAATCATTATTGATGGCGGGAGTTGCACGAATGTAGCTAGTGTGAGTATGGTTAAGAAGTTTAACTTGACATGTGAGAAGCATCCTAGAACTTATTGGTTACAATGGTTAAATGATAGTGGAGAGTTTAAGATGACATGCACAGTTAGAGTGCCATTTTCTATTGGATGGTATAAGGATGAAGTTTTATGTGATGTTGTACCTATACAGGCAGGCTATTTTCTTTTGGGAAGGCTTTGGTAGTTTGATAGATAAGATATTCATAACAGGTACACTAACAGATTTTATTTTTCTTATGAAGGTAAAAAGGTTATTTTAGCCCCATTATCTCCTCAATAGATTTATCAAGATTAAAAGAAAATGTTTGAGAAAGAGGAAGAGGTTTCAGCCAAAAGAGAAAAGGGGAGAGAGGTTTCGGCCCAAGGGGTGAGAGAGAGAGGAAAAGAAAGGAAAAGGGGAAAATAGGCCAAAAAAGAAACAAAACAAATAAATTACACATTAGTGAGTGAAAACAAGCAAGGAGGCGGCAAAAATAAAATTATTATGTGAGAAGACGAGAGGTCAATAATGCATTATCTTTAGGATAGCCTTTGGTCCTTGAAATTTATAAGGAAGTTTTATTTTCTGACACTGACCCTAATCTTTATTCTCTACCTCCTAGTTTTATATCTTTATTCTAGGAGTATTCTGATTTTTCCTTATGAGATGCCAGATGGATTACCACCTTTAAGGGGGATAGAATATCAGATTGATTTTATGCCAGGATTTACAATTCCCAATACACCAGCCTATTGAAGTAATCCTATGTAAACTAAAAAAAATGTAAAGGCAAGTGGAAGAACTCACGGAGAAGGGATTGGTGAGAGAAAGCATGAGTCCATATGTAGTGCCTCTTCTTTTGGTGCCTAAATACTATGGAACATAGAGCATGTGTGTTGATTGTCATGTAGTCAATAAAATCACTAGAATTGAAGTGGATGAAGAGAAAGTGAAGGCAATTAAGGAATGCCCTATGCCTAAGACTACTTTAGATGTGAGAAGCTTCCGTTGTTTGGCAATCTTTTATAGGCATTTTGTGCAGGAGTTTTCTTCCATTGTTGCACCAATTATAGAAATTATCAAGAAGGAAATTGGATTCAAGTGGAGAGAAGCATAGCAAAAAGTGTTTGAGATTTTGAAAGGAAAGTTATGTTTTTCTCCTATTCTATCTTTTCCTAACTTTGATAAAACATTTGAAATATAGTTTGATGCTTCTTGTGCAGGTGTTGTAATAATTTTAATGTAAGAAAAGAAGCCAATTGCCTATTTTAGTGAGAAGCTTCATGGAGCCCAACTCAACTATTTAACCTATGAAAAGGAGTTATATGCCTTAGTAAGAGCCTTGGGTGTGTGGCAACACTATCTCCTTCACAAGGAGTTTGTCATTCACATTAATCATGATTCCCTCAAAAACTTGAAGGGACAAGATAAATTGAATAAAAAGCATGCTAAATGGATTGAATTTATTGAACAATTTTCCTATGCCATTCAATACAAGCATAGAGAAGATAACATTGTTGATGATGCATTGTCAATGAGATATAATTTAATTTCTACATTTAGGTATAAGTTTCTTGATTTTGAGCATGTTAAAGAACTATATGTTGGAGATCTTGATTTTGGTAATGTGTATGGAGCATGTGAGCATCAAACTTTTGACAAATTTTATAGGCATGATGCGTTTTTGTTTAAGGGCACCAAGCTTTATTTGCCTAAGTGTTCAATGCATGATTTGCTTGTATTAGAGTCTCATTGTGGGGTATTAATGGGATATTTTGGGATGCATAAGACTTATGACATGTTAAATAAGCATTTTTATTAGCCTCATATGCACGTTGGATGCACGTAGTGATAGTCCATTCCAAGTCTTGGAACACATCAATGATAATGCTTACAAGATAGATTTACCAGGTGAGTATGGTGTTTCTGATACTTTTAATGTTTATAACCTTTCTCCTTTTGATGTGGATGAATATTTAAGGATAAATCTTTTTGAGGAGGGAGGGAATGATATGGATCCACCATCAATGCCATCAGCCACCAAAGATCCTTTGAAGATGCCTAGTGGTCCAATAATAAGAGGACGTGCTCAAAAGCTAAAAATGGCTATGTCATCTTTTATTCAAGATTTTGTCACTCAAGAAATTCATAAAGAGGCTTTTGATAAAAGCTATGGAGAGCTTGAAGGCCAAATTAACATACTTATCTTTTTGGAAGCAAGCGAAGAGATTGGGCCAATTTAAGCCATCAAGGGCTTATACAACTTTAAGCCTTAATTGTACAAGTCATGTGCTTTATTTAAAAGTCACATGACTCACTTAAGTTGTACTCTCAAAGGGCTAGGCATGTGGGCTTCTTGTTTGGGCTTAGTTTAGTTACTTTGGTTATTTATTTTAGTCTTTCTTTTGGGCTTTCATTTACAACCTATAAGGTTTATTAATTAGTTTTGTTTTAATTGTTTTTAATACTTATTAATTTGGGCTTATTTAATTTGGTTCGATGTGGAATTCATTTGGGTAATTAAATCCAAGTATATGTACAAAAGGCCTAGTTTGTGGGTTTTATGCATAATCTTTTGTGAAAGGGCTTAAATTGGATTTAATTGAGTCCAAATAATTATAAATAATTCCAAAAGCTTAATTAATAATTTTTCAGAAATTTTAAAGAGCCTAATCCCATTATAAAGTTGGATTTTTAACCTAACTATAAAAATCCAAGTGATGTGGAATTAGGGTTAAGTGTGAACAATTAAGAAAAGCTTCTTCTCTCTTTTCTCTCAACCCTAGCTGCCACTCCCAAATGCTAGAATCTAGGGATTTTAGCTAGCCCTTGTTTCTCCCAATTGTTAGTTCATTCATTACCTCTCTAGTGTGGATTACTCATTGGAGGTGTTCGATTTTGGGCACTGTGGTTTGCGACAACCCGGTAAAAAGGAAAATCAACTGTTTAACAAAAATCAAAGGTGATTTTTCTTATTCTCATTAATATGTATATTTTAAATTCATGGCAAGATCAGATATATTAGTTAAAAATTTTAAATTCTGCTTATGTATGAGATGCACGTAACCGATAATTCCCAATATGGTATGAGAGCCAGGTTTTGCCATGAATATATAATTCTATATTTTTCTTCGAAATAAGTTTTATTTTTGAGTTATTTATTTCATGAACTTTAAAATATCAGATTTGATTGTTCATGAATGAGAAATATTGATTTCTGTATATATGTGATCAAATATATAAAATGAAAAATAAAAACGATTCTTTAGAGAAAACAATGGCGTGAATGGCTTTTATTTTTCAATGAAGTTTAGGAGATGTTCTAAATTAATTTTTTATAGATCCACTCTAAGATAATTTTGATGATAATTTATGTGTTTAATATATGATATTAAGCCATAGGATCAAATGAAATTAAAATCGAACAAGTTTTGCATGAAAACTAGTTTAGTCGAAAAGTTTGATAAATTGGTGTTCTTGGTGTGTTGTTGATGTGTTCTTGTTTAGAACGATTTTTAATCTTCTAAATCTGATATATCTCATATATTAAAGTGTTTTTAATTAATTGGATTATTTAAAATGGGCCTTGAATTAATTGGATTAATTTTAATTCATTAAAACCACTTAATGGGCTTAATTATGTTTACGGACTTGATTTAAATTAGTGAATGACTTGGTGGGACCAAGGAGCTGATTTAAAATAAATATTATAGACTTTAATTAAGTTTATTAATGGGTTTTAAGGGCTGGAGTGGGCTTGGCTCATTCCAAAAGGCCCAAATTGTCCAATAGACACAAAACTAGTTTGTGTGTGAACACATTTAGGATTTAATTTTGTGGGTTTTGGCCTACCCTTTATCTTAAGCCCAAAATTGATTCTTTTAATTATTTAATATGATTAATTAATTAAATAATCAATTAATAATTAATTAATAATCAATTGGATTGATTATTAAGGCAAGAATACATGCATGCAAAAAAGGTTTCCTAAAATGAAAGTTTCCAAAATGGAAAAAGTTTCCTTATTTGATCACATTATTAAAATAACTCAAAAGTATGTTTCGAGATTGAAACAAAGTTAGTAATCCATTACTTTATGCATTAGAAAAGCATATAAGGGTGTATGATTGGCATGATGGATAGTTATGGACAAGGCCTAATGTGATTGAGCATTATACATGTTTTTGCCCAATGAGGACTTTCATGTCCCGACCACTTGTTTTTGGTTTGTATTTATTTTTCAAATTGTAATATGTAATTAGATTATTTAGACTAGAATTAGAGATAGAGATGGAGACCAATATCAAGGAGCAAGATGGGCCGGATGGAGATCCAACAAGCTTGAAGAAAATGTAATTATTTTATATTTGTTTGAATCATGCATACGACCTAGGTGTGACCTTTTAATTTCCCTTTTGGTTCAGGGAAATCAATGTAGTAAAGTCCATAACTATACCATATTTGTATGCTTATATTTATATGATAGATATAGGATGCATACCAATGTATGCCAACCATGTATGATGAGACATAATTAACTAAAACCCTTAAATAAATACTAAGGTATATAAGCCTTCCATTAACTTGAGGAGAACTAGTGTTCTTTATAGTATGGGTTGTTGACCACAGTAAAGCTCACATTATATTGAATATTTTCAAGTCTAATTAAATGGGTCACATTATATATCATATATATATTAGATGCATACATATGTGTGTTTATATATATATATATATATAAACAAACATACATACTTATGTGTGTGTGTGCACGTATATATATATATATACATGTATGTATGTTCATATGTATGCATACATACCTACATACATGCATACATTTACACACACACACATATATATATATATATATTTATAGGGTTTTAAATTTAATTATTGTATATTACGATGAAATATTGACTTCAATAGTAAAAAGTTTACTAGAAATGAACCATCATTTGACTCAAATTTTTATAAAACTTATAAGGGAATAGGGTATCAAGAGATTTTGAAAGGAAAATTGAGATTGAGATAAATGGAAATAAGTGTATAGAAAAGGGGTATTGGTAAAAGGTCTATCAAAAATACCTATAGAAAGAGAATTCATATTTTAGAGGAAACACAATTATCTCATATATAAAAAATCATACGAGGAATAGCAAGGTAGGTGGAGGAGCATAAGCTCATAATGCTTACATTATTCTAAACATCATTGGGGTGTGCGTATAGTTATGAAAAGGCTTGTTTTAGATGTAGGCATACAGATCATTTTATTGTGAATTACCCAAGATAAAAAAGTTTAATGTTTTAGCTATATCTAAAAAAGAAGAGGCAGACCATAGTGAAAAGGATAGATCTATGCATTTAACTACAGTGGTACGGACCGATAGGAATGAAATTCATATGCAGTGAGATGTCACTAAAGAAGATTCTTGTAATTACATTCTCTTCTTTCGATATTTGTTTATATGTCTTGATAGATTATGATAATGGAAATGAATATATGTATATAAGGAATATTATATAAGATTAAAATTTTTGAGGATGGCATGTTTGAGTGATAGATTATACCTCTGTACATATATTGGTATAAGTACAAAGGTAGTATAGGTAATAAAGCCCTAGCTTTGGATCGGATAGTATGCGATATGTATATATATGACTATTATTTAGGATTATAGTATATGTGTGTGAATAAAGTATATAGATATTATATCAGCACAATATATGAGAAATATTTAATGTCTATTTGATAAGGTTTTACATATTTGATGTTGATATGAGGATAAGTTCAGATTGATTGTGATGCTTGGTATACCTATTATTGATTTCTTAATAAGTTTAGGCAGATAACTAAACATTTCAAAGTATGGGATAGGGCAAAACATGTGCATTACATGACAATATGCATTTGCATTCTATTGTAAGTAGGAAATCATCATTCTCTCATAGCATAGCATTATATATCATTTCACAATACATAAAAAGCATCAGTTCATATGTATAGGCCCCAACAAAAAATGGAATTGATAGGATGTACATTGAGCACAATAAAGATTTGATAACAAAAGAAGGTTATAGTTATAGATAGATAAAGTTCGATAGAAATTAAGAGTGTTAATGTGAAGAACAAGACAAGTTGGAAAAGATAGTATTGGACAAACCTTATTTATGGTATAAATAGAGTTATAGATGTCTAACTGATGCATATTGGTAAATGTCATAGGTATAAATTTTGATGATGAAATTCTTTAAAGGGGAGAGAATTGTTAGGCCCCAATATAGGCTCTAGTAGAATTTATGAATGATTAAATGGTAGTTTTGGTTAAATATGTATTAATTAGATACATGATGATTGGATGAATTTCAAGTTAAGGCCTAGAGGGTAAATTGGCCATTTTATATTATATATGTGTGTGATTAGATGAAAAATATAATTGATAGATTTAATTGAAATAAAAGGAAGATACTGTGTTAGGAAACTGAAATCAGAAAAGATAAAAGATTTAAGTGGATTTTATCTTTTATTGAGGTCATCATCCACTAACTCCTTTAGAAGCTTATGTGAATAAGTAAAGGGAGAGGAAATTAGGTATAAAAGGATGGAAAGAGTGTGAATGCTGGCCATTCCAAAGGAAAAAGAAAGAAACACTTATCTCTTAACTTTTCTCTCTCTAATAAAATTTGCAATTTTCACTTCTCATTCTTTCTCTAAAATCTTCCATTTTTACTCCTCTATTTCTCTAATAGAAATCGACCTCTCAACCCTAAAGATTATCCTTAAATTTCTTCTATCACATAAGTGAGGAGTGTGTGACGAAGGATCCTTTAAAGATGTGCAGTAAACGAGGACAATGAAAAAGAAGAAATAGAGAGGAAGGGTTGTTAGTGAAGGCTTTGGAATTGCATGTCATGTTTAGGAACTTTTAATGCTTTTCATGTGCTTATTTTATGTAACATTTTAGATAATTATGTGTAATAAATGTGTTAATAGGATAGAAATATTAGAAATATGATTGATGTTGTGCATGTGTTTGATTGTATGAAAATTAAGATGATAGTATAGAGAGAATAGGAAATTATTTCGTAAATCTTTGCAAGTGTTAATTTTAAGGTTCATTTGATTAATCATTATAGATTGCTCAAAATAGAGCCTTATAATTCTATTATGTTTAACTTTTAATGAAAGGAATTCAAATTCACTTGTTTAGGAAGTTCAAGCTAAATTCTGATCTTAATGAAATGGGAGAAACAATGATGAATTCACTGTATTGTTCTCATCTATCTTTAAAATTTTGTTGCTCTATTTTATAGAAATTCTTGGATTTAATTTCAAAAATAAGTTAAACTTGATATTTAATGGTGTTTTAAAGTAAGGAATTACATAAGTCTTAGACGTACATTATTGGAAACTAAATGTCATTGAGATGAATAGGATAGGCAAGATAGATTCTGGAAATTCTGCAATTAAATTTTGTGTTTGAACTATTGAATTTCATATTTGGGGATGAACACTCTCTATCATGTTCATGACAGACCATGCATACCACCTTGTCATTTCATTCTTTTCCTTCTTTTCCATCACTTTTGCTTGCCTTTATATGCTCTTTTCATTGCTTAATCTCCCATTACTCCTAAAATGACAACATAACCAAAAAAAGACATAAAAGTTCCTAAATTTAAGTAAAATACTGCATATAAGTACATATGACTTTAATTTTTTATATGAAATGGTATAAGATTACTTGAATGTCTATACCATTAAGGTATTATATGACTGTATTTAATTATAGTGTTGTAGTATCTATAGGTCTTTGTATAATTACATGAAATTGTATATATGTAAATATATATATATATATATATGTGTGTATAGATATCACTATAGTATGAGTATGTATTAATTTTGGAATGGGAATGACATGTATAATTGAATAAACATTATTGGTTATACTATATTGATTATGTATGCTTAACATGCTAAACTAATTTGGACATGTAATGATATGTTTTAAATATTGTGATGCATAGGATATGTACCAAGTGAGTGGTACAGAGATGCTTTGATGAAATGATGATGTACATATATGTTTTTTCTCATATAATTATAGTTCTTATGAGTATGTGTGTGTGTGTGTGTGTGTACATGTGTAAATATGGAAATACAAGCATTCCTAATATGTGTTTTTAAATTATAGTGTATGCTTTAAAGAAAAGTGAAATATAGATATGCATAAATATTATTTGAATAAAGAAACTCAAGATAACATGGTGATAGGAATAACAATAGTTAAATAAATTAGCAAAATGAATAAAATTTATACAAATTAGTTCTTAAGCAACCAAAAGAGAGAATATAGGAGATGAAAAATAAAATTTGATGAAACAAAAATAAAGATACTCACTTGTTGAAGATTGCAAACCAATTAAAGCACAAAAATGGAATAGTTAAAGTGCTAGAGCCAAAAGTACTGAGAGAATATAAGAAGAAATGAAGTTAAGGTAAAAAGATAGCTAAACCATAACATCAGGGTTGGAACAAAATTGTCTCAGTTTTGACTCACACTTTTTCGAAATGAACTATTTTTATTTTTAAAGGTCACAGCTGGAACCAAAATGTCTCCACCATGACAAACTATTTTGTACTAAAAACTCTCAAAAATCTTAATTGGTTACAGTTCGAATAATTTTATCTCAGCCGTGACTAACCATTTTGCACTAAATTTTTCAAAATTTTTAAATGGTCACAACTAGAACAACTTTGTCTTAATCATGACACATGCTTCTATTCTAAAGGAACCAAAAATTTTAATTGGTCATGATCAAACAAAAATTGAGCAATTTGTGTCTTTTTTTTTTATTAATATCTAAAGATTTACATGCTAAAATGGAGTAATTTCTAATGTTTTAGAAACTAGAAATCTAGGGGAACAACTTTATAGGAAACAACCTTAGCTGAAAATGTGGTTTTGTAGGTTTAAAAGAGCATGCAATCCAAACTTAAGAAACTACCTTTACAATTTTTAGAACAAAATTGACCTCACAATCAATACCAAATTGGTAACGACCATGAGTCATTCCAAAAGTGAAATTGCACCTATCTCATGGTCAGCGCCAAATAATTAACCACCGTAACCCTCATTTATTTCTTTCTAAACATGAGGTTTAGGTCTTAAATGTTGGGAATTATCGATTACATGCATCTCATACATAAGCGACATTTAAAATTTTTAACCAATAGATCCGATCTTTCCATGAATTTACAATATACATATTAATGAGAATTAGAAAAATCACCTTTGATTTTTGTTGAATAGTTGATTTTCCTTCTCACCGGGTTGTCGCAAACCACAGTGTCCAAAATTAAACAGCTCCAATTAGTAATCCACACTAAAGAAGGATTAAATGAACCAACGATGGAGGAATACAAGGGCTGGCTGAAATCCCTTAATGCTAGCAAGGGGGGTGGCGATAAGGGTTGAGAGAGTGAGAGAATTTCTTTTCTCTTAATTGTTCACTTAACTCTAAAATCCCTATCACTTGGATTTTTATAGTTAGGTTAAAAATCTAACTTCATAATGGGATTGGAATCTTTAAAATTGTTGGAGAAATATTAAATGGACTTTTAGAATTATTTATAATTTATTTAGGCTCAATTAAATCCAATTTAAATCCTTTCATAAAAGACTATGCGCAAAATCCACAAATTAGGACCTTTATGCATACACTTAGATTTAATCACCCAAATGAATTCCAAATCCATCCAAATTAAATATGTAGGCTCCATAACACTTATGACATATATTTAATTTATTTTGGTCAAAGAATTAGGCCTCAAAGGCCTTCTATATTAAGTTAGCGTGAAACCCTTCATCAAGAGGGTTTCTGTGCGAAACATAATTTTTTGGGCCTCTATTATTTTCTCCAATGGATCTATTAATTATTTAGTTCCAGTATTAATCCACTTGGATGAGGCAAATGTTAAGTCCCCACAACTGTTGTATAGATATTTTGTCTAGTAGCTGACTGTAGACATATTTCTGCCTTTTCAATTCTTTTATTGCTTTTAAGCCCCTGTAGATAATTACATAAATGAAATCCACATCTGGTATCTAATACCTAAGATTGTTTTGAAGCAATAGAAAAAGTATTAATTTTAATCATATGAATACTTGAAGTAGAAGCATCAGCTTGCTTCTTCTTGTTTAGAGAATCTAGATAGGCCTTGCAGTTATGCTTCCAATGACCATCTTTTCCACAATGGAAGCAAGCTCATTTGGGATTCTCTTTCTTTGTAACCTTCTTTTTGGAAATCCCACCATGCTTTGGCTGTGCCTTGGTCATCTTATTCTTCTTCTACTTCTTGCCTTTAGCAGAAGTGACAACCATGACACTTTTTGAATCCTTTTTGAAGAATCCATCAGCTGTTTTGAGCATGTTGATTAACTCAGGAATGGTTATTTAGATCTTGTTTATGTTGAAGTTAAGCATGAAAGGTGCATAACTTGAAGCCAATGAGTACAAGATTAAATCTATGCATAGATCATTATCCATTACATAGCCAAGTCAACTCAAATGCTTAATATACCCATACATCTTTAATGCGTGAGTAGCAGTCGAAGTGCCTTTCACCATTTTGTAGCTAAATAGAGCTCGAGCAATCACATATTGCTCAGTTCTAACCTAAAAAGAATAAAGCTCCTCTAGATACAAAATGATGGTTCTAGCATCCATAATCTCATGTTGCTTCTAAAGCTCTGAGGACATAATACCCAGCATCAGACATGCTGCTGCTTCACTATCCTCCATGTATTTTTTATAAGTGCCTTTGATCTCATCAATGGCATCATCTGATGGAAGTGGTGGTGGATCTTAATCTGAGATATAATGGATCTTTTCAGCTTTGAAAACAAATCTCACTTGCCTGATCTAGTCAGAATAGTTGCTGCCAACCAGCTTGTTATCCAAGATTGATCATATATTAATGTTTGGTGTGTTCATGATGATGACCTAGATGTGAAAATGAAAACATATGAGAGTATGTTCATATATATGTATGCATTAATTTGGTCTTTAATTAATCCATTTACTCCGACTATTTTATTATGAATCAATAGCCCTCACTATTTAATCCAAGAAAACCCAATGGTATTCTTAGTGGGCTAGTATCCAATCCTTGTTATGAAATTTGACCTTGACTGTGGTCAACAAATCAAACTCCATACCCTTGAAAGGTAGGTATCTCTATACCAATTGTGTCTCTACACAACTATTGGATCATTAGATTATCAACTCTTGATACATGCATATCAAACCTAGGTGATATGCATGATTCAAACAAGTAAAAATAATTACATTATCTTCAAACTTGTTGGATCTCCATCCTGCCCATCTTGCTCCTTAATAGTGGTCTCCATTTCTATCTCTAATTCTAATCTAAGAAATCTAATTACATATAACAATTTGAAAAAAAAATACAAACCAAAAATAAGTGGTCAGGACAAGAAAGTCCTCATTGGGCCGAAACATACATTATGCTCAATCACATTGGGCCTTGTCCATAACTATCCATCATGCCAATCATACACCCTTATATGCATTTATAATGTATAAAGTAAAATATATAATGGATTACTAACTTTGTTTCATCTCTTGAAACATACTTTTGAGTTATTTTGATAATGTGATCAAATTAGGAAAATTTTTTCATTTTGGAAACAATCATTTTAGGAAACCTTTTTGCATGCATGTGTTATTGTCTCAATTATCAATCCAATTGATTATTAATTAATTATTAGTTGATTATTTAATTAATTAATCACATTAAATAATTAAAAAATTAATTTTGTGCTTAAAATAAAGGATAGGCCGAAACCCACACAATAAACCCTAAAGTGTGTTCACACACAAACTAGTTTTGTGTCTATTGGATCATTTGGGCCTTTTGGAATGAGCCAATCTCATTCCAGCCCTTAAAACCCACTAATAAACTTAATTTTAGTTTATAATATTAAATTTAAATCAGCTCATTAGGCCCACCAAGTCATTCACTAATTTAAATAAAGTCTGTAAACATAATTAAGCCCATTAAGTGGTTTTAATGAATTAAAATTAATCCAATTAATTTAAGGCCCATTTTAATTAATACAATTAATTAAAAACATATTAATATATCAGATATATCATATTTAGAAGATTAAAAATCGTTCTAAATAAGAACACACCAAGAACACCAATTTATCGAACTTTTTGATTAAACAAGTTTTCATGCAAAACTTGTTCGATTTTAATTTTGTTTGATCATATGGCTTAATATCACATATTAAACACATAAACTATCATCAAAATGATCTTAGAGTGGATGAATAAAAATTAAATTTAGAACAGCCCCTAAAACCCTTATTGAAAAATAAAACCATACACGCCATTCACAATGATTCTTTTTCTCAAAAGAATCGTTTTTATTTTTTGTTTTATATATTTGATCACATACATCCAGAAATCAATATTTTTAATTCATGAACAATAAAATATGATATTTTAAAGTTCATGAAATAAATTAGTGGAATTATAGATTCATGGTAAAAATAAATCTGATATTTTTCATTCAGGAAAAAACTATTCCACAAAAATATAAAATTGTAGATTCATGGCAAAGCCGAGGCTCTGATACCATGTTGGGAATTATCAGTTACATGCATCTCGTACATAAGTCAAATTTAAAATTTTTAACCAATAGATCTGATCTTTCCATGAATTTACAATATATATATATTAATGAGAACAAGAAAAATCACCTTTGATTTTTGTTGAACATTTGATTTTCCTTCTCATCGGGTTATTGCAAACCACAGTGTCCAAAATTGAACACCTCCAATTAGTAATCCACACTAGAGAAGGATTGAATGAACCAACAATAGAGGAACACAAGGGCTAGCTAAAATCCCTTGATGCTAGCAAAGGGGGTAGCGGCTAGGGTTGAGAGAGTGAGAGAATTTCTTTTCTCTTAATTGTTCACTTAACCCTAAAATCCCTGTCACTTGGATTTTTATAGTTAGGTTAAAAATCCAACTTCATAATGGGATTGAGTTCTTTAAAATTGCTGGAGAAATATTAAATGTGCTTCTAGAATTATTAATAATTTATTTGGGCTCAATTAAATCCAATTTAAATGCTTTCATAAAAGACTATGCACAAAATCCACAAACTAGGCTCTTCATGCATACACTTGGATTTAATCACCCAAATGAATTCCAAATCCATCCAAATTAAATATGTAGGCTCCATAACACTTATGAAATATATTTAATTTATTTTTTTCTATGAATTAGGCCTCCAAGGCCTTTTATCTGAAGTTGGCGTGAAACCTTTCCTCTGGAGGGTTTCTGCACCAAACTCAATTTTATGGGCCTTCATTATTTTCTCCAATGGATCTATTAATTATTATATTAGCCCTATAACACTTATAGTCAAATAATAATTAATTATGACATACAATATTTCAATTAGGTCCATTTTGATATAACATTTCTAAAAAGTTATGCGAACAATTTTAATTGATCGCAATTAATTAAACTCTTTAATTAATTATTCTCTTATTCACTTCTCTATTCCCATAATAATATCAAATATTATTGTCCTTGTCATTTTACCATTTTATCATTTTCTCTATATGTGTGTAACCTGTTGGGTTCCTGTCTATATTGGTAGTATAATTTGTAATTGTGAGTTTTATTCAAAACTCACATGATTTAAACTTCTTTAAATCATTTTATCAATACCTATTGATATTTATGATACACTTGTCGGGAATTATCAGTTACATGTATCTCATACATAAGTGGAATTTAAAATTTTTAACCAATAGATCTTATCTTGCCATGAATTTACAATATACATATTAATTAGAATAAGAAAAATCACCTTTGATTTTTGTTGAACAGTTGATTTTCCTTCTCACCGGGTTGTCGCAAACCACAGTGTCCAAAATTGAATACCTCCAATTAGTAATCCACATTAGAGAATGATTGAACGAGCCAACAATTGAGGAATAAAAGGGCTTATCGAAATCCCTTGATGCTAGCAAGGGGGGTGGCGGCTAGGGTTGAGAGAGTGAGAGAATTTCTTCTCTTAATTGTTCACTTAACCCTAAAATCCCTATCACTTGGATTTTTATAGTTAGGTTAAAAATCCAACTTCATAATGGTATTGGGCTCTCTAAAATTTTTGAAAAAAATATTAAATGAGCTTCTGGAATTATTAATAATTTATTTGAGCTCAATTAAATCCAATTTATATCCTTTCATAAAAGACTATGCACAAAATCCACAAACTAGGCCTTTCATGCATACATTTGGATTTAATCACCCAAACGAATTCCAAGTCTTTCCAAATTTAATATGTAGGTTCCATAACACTTATGAAATATATTTAATATATTTTGGTCAAATATTTAGGCCTCTAAGGACTTCTATGTGAAGTTGGCGTGAAACCCTTCCTCTAGAGGGTTTATGCGCCAAACTCAATTTTTTGGGCCTCTATTATTTTCTTCAATGGATTTATTAGTTATTATATCAGCCCTATAACACTTATAGTCCAATAATAATTAATTATGAAATACAATATTTCAATTAGGTCCATTTTACAAAATATTACTAAAAAGTTCTACGAACAATTTTACTTAATCATAATTAATTAAACTCTTTAATTAATTATTCTCTTATTCACATCTCTATTCCCATAATAATATCAAATATTATTATCCTTGTCATCTTACCCTTTTATCCTTTTCTCTATATGTGTGTGACCTATTGGGTTCCTATCCATATTGGCAATATAATATGTAATTCTGAGTTCTATTGAAAACTCACATGATTTAAACTTCTTTAAATCATTTTATCAATCCCTATTGACATTTATGACACACTATTATAAAAGTCATGATTGGCCTCTAGCTAGGCATCATGAATACCGAAATGTCAGGAAAGTTAAGTGGTTTGACTATACCCTTCCATAGAAACAATTATCGTGCAATTACTCCTTTCACCACTCTTATCTCAATTAGATTATGAGTATGGATTTCTGTCAACTCATATAAATCTAATTATGTATTTTCTATTAATTTAAACATTGTTCCCAAAATACCTTTCATGGATCCCTATAAATCTTGGCATATTACTCTTGCCAGAGATTCTCTGAACAAGGCAATTATAGAATCATGCGAGATAACTTTGCTTAATAAATATGGGATTGTGAATCCTTTGTTAATCACTCAACTATCTTCAAGTAGGTCATGATATACCCAACCTCCTAACTATGTTCACCCCCAGTTGGAAGTAATCAGTTATGGAGTCAAAGTATACCACTTGCCACTTAAGATAACTTTGGTGATCTCAAGTCTACGGATACTTACACAACCACTATGAAGAGATTCCTCATTGACATAGATTTAATATCCATGTGAGGATTCTCTTTGTAGTTCTCCAATGAAATTTTTCTTCTAACAGGAATCCACATGTTAGCTTTGATTATCTTTCATAATCACAGTTATGAGAACCACTGTTTGAACCAATCAAGAAGCATAACATGTACTAGTCTGTCTGAATTAACAATGTCCTATCTTGTTAATTTTATGACTAGGGATATTTAGATATTAACACATTTGCATGCAATAGACATCTCATATTATGAACACTTTTATGATTGCCTTTGCACTGTGTTTATAATATCAAGGACTTCATTTATCAATTCAAGATTTACAAACTCATGCATTTAAACATAACATTAATAAATGAATGATGCCTTTTATTAACAATTTGAATTCATACATATGAAATACATCCTTATTACATAGGCTATAGGGCATACTCTCTAACAATCTCCCACTTACACTAGAGCCAATCACTCATATGTCTTAGACCCATGCTATTTATATGGTGATTGTGCTTAATCTGGGAAAGTGCATTAGTGAGGGGATCCGCCACATTATCATCTGTGGGGACCCTTTCTATTTTCATATCATTTCTAGCTACTATTTCCCTTATGAGATGGTAGCGTCTAAGAATATGCTTGGATCACTGATGAGAACATGGTTCCTTTACTTCCGTAATGACTCTATTATTGTCACAATATAAAGGAATCGGATAAACAATGCTAGGCATCACTCCTAGTTTCGATATGAACTTTTTGATCCAGACTGCTTCATTCGCTGCTTCTAAAGTAGCAATGTACTCAGCTTCTGTATTGGAATCAACAATTGTTTCTTGTTCTCTTCCAACTAACTACTCCTCCTCCCATTATGAACACAAAACCAAACTGTGATTTACAATAATCTTTATTAGATTGGAAGCTGGCATCTGTATACCCATTTACTTTCAAACTACCCTCCCTATATACCAAGAATATATCCTTAGTCCTTCTCAAGTACTTAAGGATATTCTTGACAGCTGCTTAGTGTTCCTCTCTAAAATTGCATTGGAATCTGCTTGTGACACTCAAAGCAAATGCTACATCTGGATGTGTACATAACATAATATACATGATATAACCAATTGCAGATGCATATGGTATTCTATTCATGCTCTCTCTATCCTCTAGTGTCTGCGGACACATAGACTTAGAAAGGTATTTCCCATGCACCATTGGTATAAACCCTTTTTTAAAGAGATCCATATTGAACCTCTTTAATACTTTATATATATATGTACTTTGAGAAAGACCTAGCAACCTATTGGATCTATCTCTATAGATCCTTATTCCTAGAATATAAGATACTTCTCCAAGGTCTTTTCATGGAGAATTGCTTGGATAACCATATTTTAACAGATTGGAGAAGAGAAATGTCATTTCCCATGATTAATATGTCATCCATATATAGAACTAGGAAGACAATTGCACTCCCACTGACCCTTTAATACACACAAGGTTCATCTTCATTCTGTGAGAAACCAAACTCTTTAATTGTCTCATTGAATCGTATGTTCCAGCTCCTAGAGGCTTGCTTCAATCCATAAATGGATCCTTGAACCTTACATACCTTTTCGCCATTTCCTGATGTGAACCCTTTTGGTTGTGTCATATACACATCCTCAGTTAGATTTCCATTTGGGAAAGCTGTCTTAACATCCATTGGCCAAATCTTATAATCATAATGAGCTGTAATGGCTAAAAGTATTCTTATAGACTTAAGCATCGCTATAGTAGAAAAGGTTTCATCATAGTCAATACCTTCTTTTTGATGATTGCCTTTTGCTACTAAGCAAGCTTTATAGGTAACTATATTACCTTTCATGTCGGTCTTCTTTTTGAAAACCCATTTGTACCCTATAGGTTTTATCCCTTAAGGTGGTTGAGTTAAAGTCCATACTTTATTCTCATACATGGAGTCCATTTTAGATAGCATAGCCTTAAGCCATAAATCATGTTCTGAACTGTTCAAAACTTCTTGATAGCTTATAGGTTCATTGTCCTCTACTACAGTTATGCCTCTATCTGAATTAATGTGAAATCCATATCTCATATGGATAGAATGCATTCTAGTAGATCTTCTATGATTTTATGTATAATTAGGTTCAACTATAATCTCATCATTATGAAATTCAGTCTCGGGTTCAATCGGTTGATCTACTTCTATTTGTGGGTCTTGAACTTCACGAAGTTCAATTTTACTGTCACTGTCCTCTCGTAGGAGAAATTCTCTTTCCAAGAAGACAACATGCCTTGAAACGAATAACTTTTGTTCTAAGGGATGGTAGAAATAATATCCAAATGTTTCTTTTAGATATCCCAAAAATAAACATTTGTTAGACTTAACATCTAGTTTGTCTGACACTTTCCTCTTCACATAAGCAGGACAACCCCATACTTTCATATGAGAAAGTGTGGGTTTCTTGTTATTCCACATCTCATATGGAGTAACATCAATCGATTTACTAGGAACTCTACTTAACACATAAACAGCAGTTTATAGTGCATATCCCCAAAAGGACTTAGGCAAGTTTGCTCGACTCATCATGGATCAAATAATATCTAATAGTGTTTGATTTCTCCTCTCAGATACACCATTATATAGTTGTGTATATGGTGGAGTCCATCGACATAAAATCCCATTATCTCTAAGATAATCTTGAAATTCCTAGCTTAAGTATTCTTCACCTCGATCTGATCTAAGTGTTTTAATACACTTGCCAAGTTGCTTCTCTACTTCATTTCTGAATTCTTTGAACTTTTCAAATGTTTCTGATTTATATCTCAGTAGATAGATATATCAAAATCTGGAGTAATCATCTGCGAAAGTAATGAAGTAGGAGTAACCTCCTCTAGCATGTGTGGTCATTGGACCACATACATCTGAATGTATTAAGTCAAAAACCATTTTACCTCGTTCTCCTTTACCAATAAAGGGAGCTTTTGTCATTTTCCCCATTAAACAAGACTCAAATGAATCAAATGATTCATAATTAAATGATCCCAAATCATCTTACTTGTGTGATTTGGTCATGCGTTTCTCATTTATATGGCTTAAACGACAATGCCATAAATATGAGGTATTTAGATTATCTTGTTTCATTCTCTTGGTATCCAAATTATGCACTTCTTTAATTAAATTAAGAACAAATATACCATTCTTAATGATAGCTTTAGCATAAAACATATTCTTCTTAAAAATGTAACAACATTTGTCTTTTAAAGAAATGTCATAATCATTCAATAAACAACTAAAAGCAATAATACTTTTGGATAAAGCTGGAACATAATAAAAATTATTTAATTCTAGTATTAATCAACTTAAAAGAGGAAAATGGTAAGTTCTCACAACTATTGTAGAGATGTTTTGTCCAGTAGCTGATTGTAGACATATTTCTGCCTTTCCAACTCTTCTACTGCTTTTAAGCCCCTGTAGATCATTACACAAATGAGATCCACATCTAGTATATAATACCCAAGATTGTTTTGAAGCAATAGAATAAGTATTAATTTCAATCATATGAATATATGAAGTAGAAGCATCAGCTCGCTTCTTCTCCTTTAGAGAATCTAGATAGGCCTTGCAGTTACACTTCCAATGACCATCTTTTCCACAATGGAAGCAAGTTCCTTTGGGATTCTCTTTCTTGGAAACCTTCTTCTTGGAAATCCCACCCTGTTTTAGCTATGCCTTTGTCATCTTACTCTTCTTCTGTGTCATTCCTTTAGCAGAAGTGACAACCATGACACTTTTTGAATCCTTCTTAAAGGATCCATTAGCTATTTTAAGCATGTTGATTAACTTAGGAATGGTTACTTGGATCTTGTTCATGTTGAAGTTAAGCACAAAAGGTACATAACTTGGAGCCAATGAGTACAAGATTAAATATATGTATAGATCATTATCCATTACATAGCCAAGTCTACTCAAATGCTCAATATACCCATACATCTTCAATGCGTGAGTAGCAGCCGAAGTGCCTTCCACCATTTTGCAGCTAAATAGAGATTGAGCAATCTCATATTGCTCAGTTCTAGCCTGAGAAGATTAAAGCTCCTGTAGATGCAAAATGATTGTTGTAACATCCATCATCTCATGTTGCTTCTGAAGCTCTGAGGACATAGCACCCAGCATCAGACATGTTGCTACTTCACTATCCTTTATGTATTTTCAATAAGTGCCCTTAATCTCATCAATAGCATCATATGATGGAAATGGTGGTGGATCTTTATCCAAGATAATGGATCTTTTCAGCTCTGAGAACAATTCTCACTTGCCTAATCCAGTCAGAATAGTTGCTGCCAACCAGCTTGTTATCCAAGATTGATCGTATATTAATGTTTGATGTGCTCATGATGATGACCTAGATGTGAAAAAGAAAACATATGAGAGTATGTTCATATATATGTTGTTAGTGTAAGCCCTAACCCCAATGCATTGTTATAAAACACTTAAGTTAATAAATGAGGCATTTGTTTTATCTATTGTATTCCTGTGCATATCAAATGATAAAACTATCCAAAAATGTTATTTCAGTTTAATTTATCATGTATGAGGCAAATGGTTGTAAGAACTTGAAACAATTGATACTTCATTGTAAATATCCCTAGTCAGTCATGGTTATGGGAATAACAAATGAATTAAGACTAGTATGCTCTCTCTGATAAGTTGAGTTCTGTCTTATGGATCATAAGGACTAGAGTATCAATCAGAGATCATAGATACATGTTTAGAACATGGTATCTAGATTCGATCCGTTCATGAGAACATTACATGGTACAAGTCATAAGTGTTTCTCATGTGCAAGTTTTGCATTGGAGTTCTTAGACCTAAAATCTCTTTGAAACTCTTTATGAATTATTGTGTACTTTGACATACACCTAACGTACTCGTAACAGGGTGACAAGTATGGGTATGCTTGGCTATGCAGTAATTCATGTTAGAGAGTATGAGAGAAGCGAAGGGATTATCCCTCTTGATAAGAGAGAAAATATCATCGGCCACTTAATCAGTGAACTGAGAAGTGTATGGCCATACCGAGATGAAATAATGAGAAATCGTTATTTATCTGAGAGTTCAATATCACTAGAATATCAAAAAATGAATTAGTATATATAAGGATGACTAGTTCCATGCCTTATATTAATTCTGATATTTATGGGTAAGGGACTATGCAAAATTGCATTAGATCAGTAAATGTCATTTGCATTTTCATTTAATTTGCAATGCTATAATATCTTGCTAGAGAATATATATAGCCTTTGAATTAATTTATTAATTCATTGCCAATATTAAATGGACCTATAGGATCGCACTCAAAGCATCGGGCTTAAAATATTTAAATAGTGTATTGAGCATTAATTTGGACTTTTATTTAAACTCAAATTAATGTATGTAATGAGTATTAAAATTGCTTAATGGACCTTGGTCCATAAGAAAGAGAAATTTAGCCCACAAGGTTTAATTTTAATTAATTAATTATCTTGGATTAATTAAATTAATTGAGTATTAAATCCTAATAGCATTTGAATCAAAATAAAACACCTAATTAGGAGAGAGTGTAGTCGGAATTCAATATCCTAGTGAATTTTGGCATGTGCACAATCCCTAATTAAGTGATGGAATTTTGATTAAATGTCTTATGCCATTTTAAATTTATTTAAGTTTAAAACTAATAGGATTTGAATCAATTTAAATGACTTAATTAGGAAGTAATGTAGGCTGAAAATAAAACCTAAAATTAAGGGAATTTCGGCTACAACAAACTTCCTAATGTAGTGATATAAATTGATTAATTATTTTTTACCTAGGTGACAATTTCTCTCTCTAGTGCTGCCACTCTCAAGAGAAAGAATTCTTTGTTCATCTCTTGTGTTCTTAGGCAGCAATAGCAACCAAAAAGAAGAACAAGATAAGATCTTGTGGCTTCAAACCATTCCCATTGCCGAATACACAGACATAAAGCTAGCATTATTGGTTTTAAGTTATCTTCGTGAGTGTGTGAACATAGTGTGCTATGGCATAAAGGCTGCTCCTTTGGCTTTGGTGATCAAGATTTAAAGTATATAAGTCCATATTATATGCTGGTAATCTTCAACTTACAAGTTTTGAAGTGTATCCAAACTTGTAAGTTTTCAAAAACCCTAAAATTGCATGTTTCGATTCTTTATTGTATATTGTGTGGCATGCATGATCTAAATTTTTAATTTTTCAGCTGCGTGATTATCATGTATATTCCATGTGATATCCCATCATATATATACATTAATTAAGTCTTTAATTAATCCATTTACTCCCACTATTTTATTGCGAATCAATAGCCCTCACTATTTTATCCGAGAAAATCCAATGGTTTTCTTAGTGGGCCAATATCCAATCCTTCATATGAAATTTGACCTTGACTGTGGTCAACAAATCAAACTCCATACCCTTGAAAGGTAGGTATCTCTATACTAATTGTGTCTCCACACAACTATTGGATCATTAGGTTATCAACTCTTTATACATGCATATCATATATGCATTCCCTAATCTTGCCTCTAGAACCATTAGCCTTGACTGTGGTAAACAAACTAATAGGCTAGCTAAGATGACCCATATAATTAGATTTGAACATATTCGACATAATGTGAGCTTGACTGTGGTCAACAACCCACACTATAAAGAACTCTGGTTCTCCTCAAATTAATGGAAGGCTTATATACCTTAGTATTTGTTTGAGGGTTTTAGTTAATTAAGTCTCATCATACATGGTTGGCATACATTGGTATGCTTCCTATATCTATCTCATAAATATAAGCATACAAATATGGTATAGTTATGGGCTTTACTATATTGATTCCCCGAGCCAAAAGGGAAATTAAAAGGTCAAACCTAGGTAATATGCATGATTCAAACAAGTAAAAATAATTACATTATCTTCAAACTTGTTGGATCTCCATCCGACCCATCTTGCTCCTTGATAGTTGTCTCCATTTCGATCTCTAATTCTAATCTAAGTAATCTAATTATATATTGTAATTTGAAAAGAAATACAAACCAAAAACAAGTGGCCGGGACATGAAAGTCCTCATTGGGCCGAAACACGCATTATGCTCAATCACATTGGTCTTTGTCCATAACTATCCATCATGCAAATCATACAACTTTATATGCATTTATAATGCATAAAGTAAAACATATAATGGATTACTAATTTTGTTTCAATTCTTGAAACTTACTATAGAGTTATTTTGATAATGTGATCAAATTAGGAAACGTTTTCCATTTTGGAAACATTCATTGTAGGAAACCTTTTTGCATGCAAGTTTTCTTGTCTCAATTATCAATCTAATTGATTATTGATTATTTATTAATTGATTATTTAATTAACTAATCACATTAAATAATTAAAGAATCAATTTTGGGTTTAAAATAAAGGGTAGGCCGAAACCCACACAATAAACCCTAAAGTGTGTTTACACACAAACTAGTTTTGTGTCTATTGGACCATTTGGGACTTTTAGAATGAGCCAAACCCACTCCAGCCCTTAAAAACAATTAATAAACTTAATTTTAGTTTATAATATTTAATTTAAATTGGCTCACTGGTCCCACCAAGTCATTCGCTAATTTAAATCAAGTCCGTAAACATAAAAAAATCCATTAAGTTGTTTTAATGAATTATGATTAATCCAATTAATTTAAGGTCCATTTTAATTAATAAAAAAAATTAAAAACACATTAATATATCAGATATATCATATTTATAAGATTAAAAATTATTCTAAACAAGAACACCCCAAGAATGCAAATTTATCGAACTTTTAGATTAAACAAGTTTTCATGCAAAACTTGTTCGATTTTAATTTTGTTTGATCCTATGGCTTAATATCAAATATTAAACACATAAATTATCATCAAAATTATCATTAAAATTATCTTAGAGTGGATCAATAAAAATTAAATTTAAAACAACCCCTAGAACTTTTATAGAAAAATAAAACCCTACACGTCATTCATAATGATTCATTTTCTCAAAAGAATCGTTTTTATTTTTTGTTTTATATATTTGATCACATACATCCAGAAAATTAATATTTCCCATTCATGAAAATCAAATATGATATTTTAAAGTTTATTAAATAAATAACTCAAAAATAAATACTATTCCGCAAAAATATAGAATTATAGATTCATGGCAAAATCAAGGCTCTGATACCCTGTTGGGAATTATCGGTTACATGCATCTCATACATAATCGGAATTTAAAATTTTTTACTAATAGATCTGATCTTGCCATGAATTTACAATATACATATTAATGACAAAAAGAAAAATCACCTTTGATTTTGTTGAACAGTTGATTTTCCTTCTCACCGGATTGTCGCAAACCACAGTGTCCAAAATTGAACACCTCTAATTAGTAATCCACATTAGAGAAGGATTGAATGAACCAAAAATGGAGGAACACAAGGGCTGGCTGAAATCCCTTGATGCTAGCAAGGGGTGTGGCAGCTAGGGTGAAGAGAGTGAGAGAATTTCTTTTCGCTTAATTGTTTACTTAACCCTAAAATCCCTATCACTTGGATTTTTATAGTTAGGTTAAAAATCCAACTTCATAATGGGATTGGGATCTTTAAAATTGCTGTATAAATATTAAATGGGCTTATAAAATTATTAATAATTTATTTGGGCTCAATTAAATCCAATTTAAATCCTTTTATAAAAGACAATGCACAAAACCCACAAACTAGGCCCTTCATGCATACACTTGGATTTAATCACCTAAATGAATTCCAAATCCATCCAAATTAAATATGTAGGCTTCATAACACTTATGAAATATATTTAATTTATTTTTGTCCAAGAATTAGGCCTTCTAGGACTTCTATCTGAAGTTGGCGTGAAACCCTTCCTCTAGAGGGTTTCTACACCAAACTCAATTTTTTAGGCCTCCATTTTTTTCTCCAATGGACCTATTAATTATTATATCAGCCCTATAACACTTATAGTCCAATAATAATTAATTATAAAATACAATATTTTAATTAGGTCCATTTTACAAAATATTTCAAAAAAGTTCTACTAACAATTTTACGTGATCATAATTAGTTAAACTCTTTAATTAATTATTCTTTTTTTCGTAACTCTATTTCCATAATAATATCAAATATTATTATCTTTATCATTTTACCATTTTATCCTTTTCTCTATATGTGTGTGACCTATTGGGTTCCTGTCCATATGGGTAGTATAATATGTAATTGTGAGTTCTATTTAAAGCTCACATGATTTAAACTTCTTTAAATCATTTTATCAATCCCTATTGATACTTATGGATTGATATTTATGCCACACTATTATACAAGTCATGATTGGCCTCTAGCTAGGCATCATGACTACCCAAATGTTAGGAAAGTTAAGTGGTATGACTATACCCTTCCATAGATACAGTTACCGTGCAATTACTCCTTTCACCACTCTTATCTCAATTAGATTTTGAGTATGGATTTCTATCAACTCATATAAATCTAATTATGTATGTTCTATTAATTTAACCATTGTTCCTAAAATGCCCTTCTTGGATCCCTATCCATCTTGGCATATTACTCTGGCTAGAGATTCTCTAAACAAGGCAATTATAGAATCATACGAGATAACTTTCCTTAATAAATATAGGATGGTGAATCCTTTGTTAATCACTCAACTATCTTTAAGTAGGTCATGATATACCCAACCTCCTAACTATGTTCACTGCCAGTTGGAAGTAATCAATTATCGAGTCAAAGTATACCATTTGCTACTAAAGATAACTTTAGTGATCTCAAGTGAAAGGATACTTGCACAACCACTATGAAGAGATTCCTCACCGACATAGATTTAATATCCATGTAAGGATTCTCTTTGCACGTCTCCAGTGAACTTGTTCTTCTAACAAGCATCCATATGTTAGCTTTGATTATCTTCCATAATCACAATTATGAGAACCACTGCTTGAACCATTCAAAAAGCATAACATGTGGTAGTCTGTCCGAATTAATAAATGTCCTATCTTGTTAATTCCATGACTAGGGATATTTAGATATTAACATATTTGAATACAATAGACATCTCATATCATGAACACTTTCATGATTGCCTTTGCATTGTGTTTAAAATACCAAGGACTCCATTAATTAATTTAAGATTTACAAACTCATACATTTAAACATAGCATTAATAAATGAATAATGCCTTTTATTAAGAATATGAATTCATACATATGCAATACATCCCTATTACATGGGTCTAAGGCATACTCTCTAGCAACACTATTGTATAAGTCATGATTGGCCTCTAGCTAGGCATCATGACTACCCAAATGTTAGGAAAGTCAATTGGTTTGACTATAACCTTCCATAGAAATAGTTACCATGCAATTACTACTTTCACCACTCTTATCTCAATTAGATTCTGTGTATGGATTTCTGCCAACTCATATAAATCTAATTATTTTGGGAATTATCAGTTACATGCATCTCATACATAAGCAAAATTTAAAATTTTTAGCCAATAAATATGATCTTCCCATTAATTTAAAATATACATATTAATGAGAATAAGAAAAATCACCTTTGATTTTTGTTGAATAGTTGATTTTCCTTCTCACCAGGTTATCGCAAACAACAATGTCCGAAATTGATCACCTCCAATGAGCAATCAACACTAGAGAAGGATTGAATGAACCAAAAAAGGAGGAGAATAAGGGCTGGCCGAAATGATCTTGATTCCAGCAAGGGGTGGCGGCTAGGGTTGAGAGAGTGAGAGAAACTCTTTTCTATTAATTGTTCACCTTAACCCTAATACCCTATCACTTAGATTTTTATCGTTAGGTTAAAAATCCAAATTCATAATAGGATTGGGCTCTTTAAAATTTCTAGAGAAATATTAAATGGGCTTCTGGAATTATTAATAATTTATTTGGGCTCAATTAAATCCAATTTAAGTCATTTCACAAAAGACTATGCACAAAACCCACAAACTAGGCCCCTTGTTCATAGACTTAGATTTAATTACTCAAATGAATTCCAAATCCATCCAAATTAAATATGTAGGTTCCATAACACTTATGAAATATAATTAATTTTTTTGGTCCAAGAATTAGGCCTCTAAGGCTTTTTACCAGGACGTGGCGTGAAACCCCTCCACTAGAGGGTTTCTGCGCCAACCTCAATTCTTTAGGCCCCTTTTAATTACTCCAATAGATATATTAATTATTATATCAGCCCTATAACACTTATAGTCCAATAATAATTAATTATGAAATATATTATTTCAATTAGGTCCATTTTATAGAATATTTCTAAAAAGTTCTATGAACAATTCTACTTGATCATAATTAATTGAACTCTTTAATTAATTATACTATTATTCATTTCTCTATTCCCATAATAACATCAAATATTATTATCCTTGTCATTTTATCATTTTCTCTATATGTGTGTGACCTGTTGGGTTCCTGTCCATATTGGCAGTATATTACGTAATTGTGAGTTCCATTCAAAACTCACATGATTTAAACTCCTTTAAATCATTTTATCAATCCTTATTGATATTTATGATACATTATTATAAAAGTCATGATTTGCCTCTAGCTAGGCATCATGACTACCCAAATGTTAGGAAAGTCATGTGGTTTGACTATACCCTTCCATAGAAACAGTTATCGCGCAATTACTCCTTTCACCACTCTTCTATCAATTAGATTCTGAGTATGGATTTCAGTCAACTCATATAAATCTAATTATATATGTTTTATTAATTTAACCATTCTTCCCAAAATACCCTTTATGGATCCCTATCCATCTTGGCATATTACTCTAGCAAGAGATTCTCTGAACAAGGCAATTATAGAATCATGCGAGATAACTTTGCTTAATAAATCTGGGATGGTGAATCCTTTGTTAATCACTCAACTATCTTTAAGTAGGTCATGATATACCCAACCTACTAACTATGTTAATCGCCAGTTGGAAGTAATCAATTATGGAGTGAAAGTATACCATTTGCTATTTAAGATAACTTTGGTGATTTCAAGTGAAAGGATACTAGCACAATCGCTATGAAGAGATTCCTCACTGACATAGATTTAATATCCATGTGAGGATTCTCTTTGCACATCTCCAGTGAACTTGTTCTTCTAACAAGCATCCACATGTTAGCTTTGATTATCTTCCATAATCACAGTTATGAGAACCACTACTTGAACCATTCAAGAAGCATAAAATGTGGTAGTCTGTCCAAATTAATAATGTCCTATCTTGTTAATTCTATGACTAGGGATATTTAAATATTAACATATTTGCATGCAATAGACATCTCATATCATGAACGCTTTCAAGATTGCCTTGGTAATGTGTTTATAATATTAAGGACTCCATTTATTAATTTAAGATTTACAAACTCATGCATTTAAACATGGCATTAATAAATGAATAATGCCTTTTATTAAGAATACAAATTCATACATATGAAATACATCCCTATTACATTGGCTCTAAGGCATACTCTCTAACAACACTATTGTACAAGTCACGATTAGCCTCTAGCTAGGCATCATGACTATCCAAATATTAGGAAAGTCAATTGGTTTGACTATACACTTCCATAGAAATAGTTACCGTCCAATTACTCCTTTCACAACTCTTATCTCAATTAGATTCTCTGTATGGATTTCTGCCAACTCGTATAAATCTAATTATGTTGGGAATTATCGATTACATGCATCTCATACATAAGCAAAATTTAAAATTTTTAGCCAATAAATCTAATCTTGCCATGAATTTAAAATATATATTAATGAGAATAATAAAAATCACCTTTAATTTTTGTTAGATAGTTGATTTTCCTTCTCACCGGGTTGTCGCAAACGACAATGTCAAAAATTGAACACCTCCAATGAGTAATCAACACTAGAAAAGAATTGAATGAACCAACAAAGGAGGAGAATATGGGCTGGCTGAAATGCCCTTGATGCCAGCAAGGGGTGGCAGCTAGGGTTGAGAGAGTGAGAGAAACTCTTTTCTATTAATTGTTCACTTTAACCCTAATACCCTATCACTTAGATTTTTATTGTTAGGTTAAAAATCCAACTTCATAATAGGATTGGGCTCATTAAAATTGCTAGAGAAATATTAAATGGTCTTCTGGAATTATTAATAATTTATTTGGGCTGAATTAAATCCAATTTAAGTCCTTTCACAAAAGACTATGCACAAAACCCACAAACTAGGCCACTTGTGCATAGACTTAGATTTAATTACCCAAATGAATTCCAAATCCATCCAAATTTAATATGTAGGCTCCATAAAACTTATGAAATATATTTAATTTTTTTGGTCCAAGAATTAGGCCTTTAAGGCTTTCTACCAGGACATAGCGTGAAACCCCTCCAGTAGAGGGTTTATGTGCCAACCTCCATTCTTTTGGCCCCTTTTAATTACTCCAATGGATATATTAATTATTATATCAGCCCTATAACACTTATAGTCCAATAATAATTAATTATAAAATACATTATTTCAATTAGATCCATTTTATAGAATATTTCTAAAAGTTTTGCGAACAATTTGTTAGTGTAAGCCCTAGCCCCAATGCATTGTAACGAAACACTTGAAATTAGTAAAATGAGGCATTTGTTTTATCCTTTGTATTCCTGTGCATATCAATTGATAAAACTATCCAAGAGTGTTGTTTTGGTTTAAGTTATCATGTGTGAGGCACATGGATTGTAAGACCTTGAAACAAATGAGACATCATTCTAAATATCCCTAGTCAGTCATTGTTATGGGAATAACAAATGAATTAAGACTAGTATGCTCTCTCTGATCTTATGAGTTCTGTCTTATGGATCATTAGGACAAGAGTGTCAATCAGAGATCATAGATACATGTTAAAGAACATGGTATCTGGATTCGATCCGCTCGTGAGAACACTACATGGTACAAGTCATAAGTGTTTCTCATATGCAAGTTTTGTATCGGAGTTCTTAGACCTGAAATCTCTATGAAACTCTTTATGAATTATTGTGTACTTTGACATACACCTAACGTGCTCGTAACAGAGTGACAAGTACGGATATGATTGGGTATACATTGATTCATGTTAGAGAGCATGAGAGAAGTGAAGGGATTACCCCTCTCAATAAGAGAGAAAATATCATCGGCCACTTGATCAGTGAACTGAGAAGTGTATGGCCATACAGAGATGAAATAATGAGTAATCATTATTTATCTGAGAATTCAGTATCACTGGAATATCAAGAAAGGAATTAATATATATATATAAGGATGACTAGTTCCATGCCTTATATTAATTCTGATATTTATGGGTAAGGGAGTATGCAAAATTGCATTAGGTCACTAAATGCCATATGAATTTTCATTTAATTTGGATTGCTATAATATCTTGCTAGAGAATATATATAGCCTTTGAATTAATTTATTAATTCATTGCCAACATTAAATGGACCTATAGGATCGCACACAAAGCATTGGGCTTAAAATGTTTAAATTAAGTATTGAGCATTAATTTGGGCTTTTAATTAAAGTCAAATTAATGTATGTAATGTGTTATAATATTGCTATTGGGCTTTGGTCCATGAGAGAGAGAAATTCAGCCCACAAGGTTTAATTTCAATTAATTAATTATCTTGGGTTAATTAAGTTAATTAAGTATTAAAGCCTAAAGGAATTTAAATTAAATCAAATCACTTAAATATATAATGAAGTGGCCGAAATTCCAAGATGGAATTCAAGGAATTTCGGCACATGCAATTAAGTTATATTAAGTGATTTTATTTAATTAAATGTCTTATGTTTTATTTCAAATTTGAATTTTAAATTCAAAGGATTTTAATTCAAAATGTATTAATTATCTTTAGGAAGTGATAGAGTTTGAATTGCTTATCTTAAGGTAGGAAATTCAGATCAAAACACTTGCCTAAGAGATAATGATATAAAAGAAATAAAACCCTAGGAGAGGAAGAGAAGAGTTGGCGCAAAAAACCTAGGGTTTTCTGTGAAAATTGCGTGACCTTCATCTCTCTCTCTCTCAATTCTTTTGGCCCAATTTCTCACAAGGAGAATGGATAGTTCCTCATTCTCTTGGGTTATTGGGTAGTAATAGCAACCTAAAAGAAGTACAAAATCAGATTTTGTAGCTTCAATCCATAGCCATTACTCAATACAGAAAATAGAGAGCTAGCAATCTCGATTTTAAGCTGACGGTGCAATTGTGTGTGTGAAAATAGAGGGATTGGTGAAAAAGGCTATTCCTTGGCATTGGTGATCGAGATCTAAGGTGGATAAGGGCATCTTGGTTTCTGGACATCACAAAATCAAAGAATAAAAAGGCATCATCTGTTGTAAGTTTCAAAACCCTAAAATTGCATGTTTTCGTTCCTAGTTTTGGATATGTATGGTATGCATGATAAAAATTTTGTTTTTCCGCTGTGCTATCATGATTATCATACCATATCATATTCCATCAGTGGTATCAAAGCCTAGAAATGCTTATTTTAGTGCTTTAGATGCATGAAAAAATTAATTAAAAATCATTATTTTGAAAACATGCAAATTTGAAATTTTCTGTTTTGAGTTTTTTGCATTGTTTTGGTGTAAAAACGATCTTAATTGATTAGATAGGTATTATAATTAATATGACATGTTAATATACTGTCCTAAGATGTTATTAGGGCTGGTAATGGTCGGATTTAATTATTTATACCTGGTGGTACATGTTAATTATGAAACTAGGTGCTAGTTGGCATGTAAATTGCTAGTTTATCAACTAGTTTTCAAAATTAAATGTAAAATTGATTTTGGCATGTTTGTAAGTGATTTTTAAAGATTAAATATCAGGTCTGGACATATTTTAAATTTGGTTTTAATTCTGGTCCATGACAATTTAATTGATTAATTTTAAAATCACTTAAAACTATGTCTAGTTTGTGTTTGTTACATGTTCAATCAACATAGTTTGTTTTGTTTTGATTAAAATGGTAAAAACACATTTAGATTAAAATGGTACAGAATATTAAATCAATATTTATGGACTTATTTAGATTATTAAATGACTCATAAAATTGATTTAAATGTTTGTGCATTTCATGGCATTACATAAGCATTTAACAACTAGTTTTGTTGTTTGTTTGTTTTTGCATGAATGTCGTGTATGATTATATGTGTTCTTCATGATTTTATTTTTAATTCATGTTAGCACATATTATATGTATTTTTAATGTTTATGGGCTGTATGACATAAAATTAAAAATGGCAAAATTAGAAATTATACTAGAGTTGATTTATGGCACAAATCTAACTAGTTTGTGTTTTGGGCTTTTAAGAGAACTTATTCAATAAGAGGATTTAGTCCATTGGGCTTCGGCCCAGGCCCATCACGGGGTCTTCTCTTAAAGGTTCAAGTACACAATTTCCATTAATGGGCTTGGCTAAATTGATTAAAATTGGACTTTGTTTGATCCATGAATGCTATGTATATTTATTTGCTTGTTTGGTGTGATGAATGGATATGCATGGTGCATTCATGGGCCCTGGGTTTTTGTAATTAAATATGGCCTGCGTGCCATTATATTTTATTGTAAAAGTTTCATTTATTTCTTAGAATAGAATTTATTTGAAGACTTTGTAAATCAAGACGAAGCCCACCGGAGTGGAGAAGCCCAACTCGAAGATTCTTATGTAATAGTATAGAATCTTAGTTGTTGGTTTTTGGGCCCATGTTTGTCACACTTTACTTTATGCAATTATATATATATGCATGCTATGTATGGATGACAAAGCGTATGCCATGTAAGCCGTAATAAAATGAATCCCTAAAAATAGTAAGTCACAAAGTTGCCTTCCTAATTCGAAACATGTCAAGGCATCGATCATCGGTCACGTAGACTAGGAGTCCTAGATGCGCTCGATTATCTTTGTGAGGCATGGGTTGTGAATGTAGGTTGGACTTAACATAGAAAGGGATGCCCGAACCTAGGCAACTAATAAATGGGTTGTGCTATAACATCGTAAAGATGTTAGCCCATTTGATCCAAGAGTCATGTACGAGACATGATTGGAGTTTTCCTACCTAAGTAACTTAACTTGTTAGGTGTACAAGCTCAGCTTGACTAATAAGTTGTTGTGAAAAGTGGATCTTGGCCCACATTAAATCACTAACGCGAATTATTTAAAGGGATATTAATTTGGTTTGTGGGATCATAAATAAGACCTCATTTAATCTTGCTAAATTTTATTGTAGATTGAAAATGGCATCTTCAAATAACAATTTCTCATTGCGATCGGTCCTTGAAAAGGACAAATTAAATGGCACCAATTTCATAGACTGGTCTCGAAACTTAAGAATAGTTCTTAAGCAAGAGAAAAAGTCGTATGTTTTGGATGCACCCTTGCCTGATGAGCCAGGAAGGAACGCCTCTGCGGTTCAAAAGGAAACTTTTGAGACCAAGAAGAGTGACTCCAACGATGTGACCTGTCTGATGCTGGCCACTATGGTGCCTGACTTGCAAAAGCAATTTATGGACCAAGAGGCTTATGCGATCATGGTGCACCTCAAGGAGATGTTCCAAGAGCAAGCTCGTCACGAGAGGTTCGTGACAACAAAGGCATTAATTTCGTGCAAGATGGCTGAGGGTACACCTGTTAGTACCCATGTACTCAAGATGAAAGGGTATCTTGATACTCTTGAGAAGCTTGAGGTATTAGTGCCAAAGGAATTGGCCACTGACTTGATCTTAGGATCATTGCCTGCTGCTTATGATCCATTTGTGATGAATTATAACATGCATGCAATGAACAAGTCAGTCACTGAGCTTCATGGGATGCTTAAGAATGCTGAAGAGAACATTCGAAAGACCAATCCCGTACTAATGGTTCAAAAGGGAATTAAGAAGGGACCCGCTAAGGGAAAGGGAAAGGGAAAGGCAAAACCCAAGTTAAGTGGGAGTGCACCTCAGGCCCAATCCAAGCCCAAGGCGCCAAAACTCAAAGAGAGTGAGAGCACTTGCTTCCATTGCAACAAGATAGGGCATTGGAGGAAGAATTGCGCTCTCTTCAAGGAAGAACAAAAGAAGAATGGAGCCAAGGCGTCCAGTTCTGGTATTTTTGTTGTTGAAATTTACCTTTCTATTTCTACCACTTAGGTATTGGATACCGGTTGTGGTTCTCACATTTGTTCAAATGTGCAGGGGCTAAGAAATAGGCGGTTACTTGGGAAGAATGAAGTGGACCTCCGTGTGGAGAATGGAGCACAAGTTGCTTCCATGGAGATAGGCGACTATCACCTCACTTTACCTTCCGGACTTTGTATTGTTTTGAATAATTGTTATTATGTGCCTGCTATGAGCAGAAACATTATTTCAGTTTCATGTTTGGATAATGGTGAATTTGATTTTGTTATTAAAAATGGCAATGCTCATATTCGTCGCCAAGGCATTTCTTATGGCAATGCCATGTTGCAAAATGGCCTTTATATCCTTGATTTACAAAACAAAGAGTCGATATACAACATTAATACAAAGAGGGTTAAATCAAATGAATTGAACCCTACTTACTTTTGCCATTGTCGTTTAGGACATGCAAACGAAAAACGCATTTCAAGACTCCACAAAACTGGAGTGCTTGGGTCATTCGACTTAGAGTCTTATGACACATGCGAGCCATGTTTGCATGGAAAAATGACAAAGAGTCCTTTTAATAAAAAAGGTGAAAGGACTAATGGCTTATTGGAACTAATACATACCGATGTATGTGGACCTTTAAGTATACATGCTAGAGGTGGTTTTAGCTACTTCGTGACATTCATAGATGACTTCAGTAGATATGGCTATGTCTATCTAATGAAGTACAAGTCTGAAACTTTTGAGAAATTCAAAGAGTTTAAGAACGAAGTAGAAAACCAACTTGGCAAAAGTATAAAAGCCATTCGATCAGATCGAGGTGGCGAATACTTAAGCCAAGAGTTTGACAGTCATCTAAAGGATTGTGGTATTATTTCACACCTCACTCCTCCTGGAACACCTCAATGGAATGGTGTGTCCGAAAGGAGAAATTGAACTCTGTTGGACATGGTTCGATCTATGATGAGTCAAGCTAATCTTCCTATCTCTTTTTGGGGTTATGCATTAGAAACTGCTGCGTTTCTATTAAACCGTACTCCAACTAAAGCAGTTGAGAAGACACCATACGAGGTATGCACTGGGAAAGAACCCAATATGTCTTTTCTCAAGATTTGGGGCTGTGAAGCACATGTTACGAAATTAACATCTGACAAACTAGAGTCCAAATCGATTGTCTGCTTGTTTGTGGGTTATCCCAAAGAAACAAAGGGATACTACTTTTACTCACAAGCCGAAAACAAAGTATTTGTTGCTCGCAAGGCTGTTTTCTTGGAAAAGGAAAGAAAGACAGTGGGAGTAAAGTAGAACTTGGAGAAATTCAAGTGCCACAAGCTCCTATAGAGGATGAGTTGGAAATGGGATCAAGTTCACAACCAGTTATGGAACAAGAACCCATTACATAAGTACCTAGAAGGTCTGGTAGGGTACATCAGGAGATTGAGAGATATGGATTTCTAATCACTGACTGTGACACTATCGAGTTAGTAGATCGTGAGGATCCTACTACCTACCGAGAAGCTATTGAAAGCCCAGACTCGGATAATTGGCAAGAAGCCATAAAATCCGAGATGCAATCAATGTACGATAACCAGGTTTGGACCTTGGTTGATCCACCAGAAGGTGCTAAGGTAATTGAATGCAAGTGGTTATTCAAACTAAAAGCTGATAAGACCTACAAAGGTAGACTAGTAGCAAAAGGTTTTCGACAAACTCATGGTATAGACTATGACGAGACCTTTTCGCCTGTAGTCATGCTCAAGTCCATTAGGATCTTGCTTGCCATAGCTGCATATCATGATTATGAGATATGGCAAATGGATGTCAAAACTGCTTTCCTCAACGGAAATTTACTTGAGGATGTGTATATGACACAGCCTGAAGGTTTTGTCAATCCCAAGCATCCTAAGAAGGTATGCAAGCTTCAAAAATCCATTTATGGATTAAAGCAAGCATCCCGAAGTTAGAATCTTCGTTTTGATGAGGCAGTCAAAGAATTTGACTTCATCAAGAACGAAGATGAGCCTTGTGTGTACAAGAAGGTTAGTGGGAGCATAGTAGTATTTCTGGTCCTATATGTGGACGACATCCTTCTCATTGGGAATGACATTCCAACATTGCAAAAGGTTAAGCAATGGTTGGGAAAATGTTTCTCAATGAAAGACTTAGGTGAAGCCGAGACAATACTTGGTATTAGAATTTATAGAGATAGATCGAATCGGCTTTTGGGACTAAGTCAAGAAAAGTACATAGACAAAGTACTAAAGCGTTTTAGTATGGGAGACTCAAAGAAAGGGTACATACCTTTGGCTTTGGGAGTTCCTTTGACTAAAGAACAGTGCCCTAAAACCAAAGAGGAAAGGGACAACATGAGTAGAATCCCATATGCATCTGCTATTGGATCTATCATGTACGCTATGTTATGTACTAGATTGGATGTTGCTCATGCACTGAGTATAACCAGTAGGTTTCAGCAAGACCCTGGTGAGAAGCACTGGTCTGCTGTAAAAGGGATCCTTAAGTACCTGCGAAGGACTAAGGATCACTTCTTGGTGTATGGTGGTCAAGAAGAGCTTGTCATACAAGGTTATGCCGATGCTGCTTTTCAGACTAGCACTCAGGATTCTAGATCGCAATCTGGATTTGTTTTTGTTTTAAACGGTGGTGCTGTCAGCTGGAGAAGCTCAAAGCAAGAGATCGTTGCCGACTCAACTACAGAATCTGAGTATATTGCAGCAAGTGAGGCTGCAAAAGAGGCTGTTTGGATTAAAAATTTTATTTCTGGATTAGGAGTGGTCCCAAGCATCCTAGATCCATTAGAAATTTTCTGTGACAATAACGGGGCCATCGCACAGGCAAAGGAGCCCCGGTCACACCAGAAATCAAAACACATACTCAGAAGGTACCACCTGATCAGAGAAATCATTGATCGTGGGGACGTCAAGGTTAGCAAGATAGCAAGTGAAGACAATGTAGCAGATCCATTGACGAAACAGTTACGTCCAAATCTGCACGAAGCTCATTTGAGAGCGCTCGGTCTTAGGGCTATGCCCAATTGGGACTAGTGCTAGTGGGAGATTGTTAGTGTAAGCCCTAGCCCCAATGCATTGTAACGAAACACTTGAAATTAATAAAATGAGGCATTTGTTTTATCCTTTGTATTCCTGTGCATATCAATTGATAAAACTATCCAAGAGTGTTGTTTCGGTTTAAGTTATCATGTGTGAGGCACATAGATTGTAAGACCTTGAAACAAATGAGACATCATTCTAAATATCCCTAGTTAGTCATTGTTATGGGAATAACAAATGAATTAAGACTAGTATGCTCTCTCTGATCTTATGAGTTCTATCTTACGGATCATTAGGACAAGAGTGTCAATCAGAGATCATAGATACATGTTAAAGAACATGGTATCTGGATTCGATCCGCTCATGAGAACACTACATGGTACAAGTCATAAGTGTTACTCATATGCAAGTTTTGTATCGGAGTTCTTAGACCTGAAATCTCTATGAAATTCTTTATGAATTACTGTGTACTTTGACATACACCTAACGTGCTCGTAACAGAGTGACAAGTACGGGTATGATTGGGTATACATTGATTCATGTTAGAGAGCATGAGAGAAGTGAAGGGATTACCCCTCTCAATAAGAAAGAAAATATCATCGGCCACTTGATCAGTGAACTGAGAGGTGTATGGCCATACCGAGATGTAATCATTATTTATCTGAGAATTCAGTGTCACTGGAATATCAAGAAAGGAATTAATATATATATATAAGGATGACTAGTTCCATGCCTTATATTAATTCTGATATTTATGGGTAAGGGACTATGCAAAATTGCATTAGGTCACTAAATGCCATATGCATTTTCATTTAATTTGGATTGCTATAATATCTTGCTAGAGAATATATATAGCCTTTGAATTAATTTATTAATTCATTGCCAACATTAAATGGACCTATAGGATCGCACACAAAGCATTGGGCTTAAAATGTTTAAATTAAGTATTGAGCATTAATTTGGGCTTTTAATTAAAGTCAAATTAATGTATGTAATGTGTTATAATATTGCTATTGGGCTTTGGTCCATGAGAGAGAGAAATTCAGCCCACAAGGTTTAATTTCAATTAATTAATTATCTTGTGTTAATTAAGTTAATTGAGTATTAAAGCCTAAAAGAATTAAAATTAAATCAAATCACTTAAATATATAATGAAGTGGCCGAAATTCCAAGATGGAATTCAAGGAATTTCGGCACATGCAATTAAGTTATATTAAGTGATTTTATTTAATTAAATGTCTTATGTTTTATTTCAAATTTGAATTTTAAATTCAAAGGATTTTAATTCAAAATGTATTAATTATCTTTAGGAAGTGATAGAGTTTGAATTGCTTATCTTAAGGTAGGAAATTCATATCAAAACACTTGCCTAAGAGATAATGATATAAAAGAAATAAAACCCTAGGAGAGGAAGAGAAGAGTTGGCGCAAAAAACCTAGGGTTTTCCGTGAAAATTGCGTGACCTTCATCTCTCTCTCTCTCAATTCTTTTGGCCCAATTTCTCACAAGGAGAAAGGATAGTTCCTCATTCTCTTGTGTTATTGGGTAGTAATAGCAACCTAAAAGAAGTACAAAATCAGATTTTGTAGCTTCAATCCATAGCCATTACTTAATACAGAAAATAGAGAGCTAGCAATCTCGATTTTAAGCTGACGGTGCAATTGTGTGTGTGAAAATAGAGGGATTGGCGAAAAAGGCTATTCCTTGGCATTGGTGATCGAGATCTAAGGTGGATAAAGGCATCTTGGTTGCTGGACATCACAAAATCAAAGAATAAAAAGGGATCATCTATTGTAAGTTTCAAAACCCTAAAATTGCATATTTTCGTTCCTAGTTTTGGATATGTATGGTATGCATGATAAAAATTTTGTTTTTCCACTGTGCTATCATGATTATCATATCATGTCATATTCCATCACAATTGTACTTGATCATAATTAATTGAACTCTTTAATTAATTATACTATTATTCATTTCTCTATTCCCAAAATAACATCAAATATTATTATCCTTGTAATTTTACCATATTATCATTTTCTTTATATGTGTATGACCTGTTGGGTTCCTGTCCATATTGGCAGTATAATACGTAATTGTGAGTTCCATTCAAAACTCACATGATTTAAACTCCTTTAAATCATTTTATCAATCCCCATTGATATTTATGATACATTATCACACAAGTCATGATTGGCCTCTAGCTAGATATCATGACTACCCAAATATCAGGAAAGTCAAGTGACTTGATTGTACCCTTCCATAGAAATAGTTACCATGCAATTACTCCTTTCACCACTCTTATCTCAATTAGATTCTGAGTATGGATTTCTGTCAACTAATATAAATCTAATTATGTATTTTCTATTATTTTAACCATTGTTCCCAAAATGCCCTTCATGGATCTCTATCCATTTTGGCTTATTACCCTAGCCAGAGATTCTCTGAACAAGGTAATTATAGAATTATGCGAGATAACTTCCCTTAATAAATCTTGGATGGTGAATCCTTTGTCAATCACTCATCTATCTTCAAGTAGGTCATGATATACCCAACCTCCTAACTATGTTCACCTCCAGTTGGAAGTAATCAGTTATGGAGTCAAAGTATACCACTTACTACTTAAGATAAATTTGGTGATCTCAAAGCTAAGGATACTTGCACAACCGCTATGAAGAGATTCCTCACTTACATAGATTTAATATTAATGTGAGGATTCTCTTTGTAGGTCTCTAATGAACTTGTTTTTCTAACAAGAATCCGCAAGGTACCTTTGATTGTCTTCCATAATCATAGTTATGAGAACCACATCTTGAATTAATTCAAAAGGCATAACATGTGCTAGTCTGTCCGAATTAACAATGTCCTATCTTGTTAATTCTATGACTAGAGATATTTAGATATTAACATATTTGCATGAAATAGACATCGTATATCATGAACTATTTCATGATTGCCTTTGCACTATGTTTATAATATCTAGGACTTCATTTATTAATTTAAGATTTACAAACTCATGTATTTAAACATAGCATTAATAAATGAATAATGTCTTTTATTAAGAATATGAATTCATACATATGAAATAAATCCCTTTTACATGGGTGTAGGCAATACTCTCTTTAAAATTATGTATCTTCTATTAATTTAACCATTGTTCCCAAAATACCCTTCATGGATCCCTATCCATCTTGGCATATTACTCTTGCCAAAGATTCTCTGAACTAGGCAATTATAAAATCATGTTAGATAAATTCCCTTAATAAATCTGGGTTGGTGAATCCTTTGTTAATCACTCAACTATCTTCAAGTAGGTCATGATATACCCAACCTCCTAACTATGTTCACCCCCAGTTGGAAGTAATCAGTTATGGAGTCAAAGTATACCACTTGCTACTTAAGATAACTTTGGTGATCTCCAGTCTAAGGATACTTACACAATCGCTATGAAGAGATTCCTCACTAACATAGATTTAATATCCATGTGAGCATTCTCTTTGCAGGTCTCTAATAAACTTATTCTTCTAACAAGCATCCACATGTTAACTTTGATTATCTTCTATAATCATAGTTATGAGAACCACTGCTTGAACCATTCAAGAAGCATAACATGTGGTAGTCTTTCCGAATTAACAATGTCCTATCTTGTTAAATCTATGACTAGGGATATTTAGATATTAACACATTTTCATGCAATAGATATCTCATATCATGAACACTTTCATTATTGCCTTTGCACTATGTTTATAATATCAAGTACTTCATTTATTAATTTATGATTTACAAACTTATGCATTTAAACATTGAATTAATAAATGAATGATGCCTTTTATTAAGAATATGAATTCATACATATGAAATACATCCCTATTACATGGGGTCTAAGGCATACTCTCTAACACTAAATGATTACCAATGTTTATCTAAACCTTCCTAAGCATTCTTTGAGCATTCTAAACACAAAATAATGATAAATTTTGACACTAAATATGTGAGAACCGTATTGTTATATTAGAACAAAGTTAAAGCATATTATGTATATATGTTTATATAAGCAAAGTTATATAGTAATAATTATTCAATATGTAATTGTAAGCATATAATGATAAATAAATTGCACTATTATAATTGTTATGAATATTTACTTGCGAGATTATGCCACACGATGAAGTGTACACAATAAAAGAACTAATATAAAAAATTGATTTAATGCCTGCATTAGAACTTGGTTATGGATAGATAGACATACCCATAGGGTTATAGATGTAGTTACTATAGTTTTAATCCATTAGGGTGTATAGTTTGTCCCTATTTAGGACCATAGTCTTGACCTCATTTGGGTCTATAGATTGATAACTTTTGATATCTACAGGATTAATACCATTAAGTGTTCACATGGTTGATACCTACTAGTAACCATAGCACTTATTATCCACACTTATAGGTCTTAAGTAGGCATTCATACAAAAGAAATGAATTGTTAAAGAAATGGTTAAATAGTGATGTGTTACACATGATATCATTTGTATTATAAGCAATATAGGAAAAAAATTTTCCTTGTTTTTAGCCTAAAATTATAACAAATGTATCTTTGTGTAGTTGCATATTTATGTGCTTAGGAATAACCACTATGAGTGGTTGTTAACATATTCATTCTTCCCCGCTAAGCTATTTAGCTTAGCATAGGTTTTCATCAGTGTAGGTACTTAAGTTTAGACTCTCAATCAGGGCTAGATCTGCAGTGGCAAGGTCTATCAACGTTAAGCTCAAATTTGAAACAACAAAGGTCTATCAAGATATCACTAAAACATTATTAACTATAATAGATGCCAAAATAACAAAGGTCTATCAACGTTAAGCTCAATTTTGAAAATTTTGGAGGCAGATTTAGAATTTAGGGTCTTATACAAAGTTGTATATCTATGTCTTATCTTTCATTTCCAACTTAAATCACTTCATTTATATGTCTACAAAATATGTTATGCTTACTACACTAAAAATTGTTCAAGTGAACCCTAAACTTATTTCCACAATTTCACTTTCCAAGGCACAATTCATTTTTCTCACACAACAACAATATCATCAATTATGTCTAACATCAAACATAAAATAACTATAATATATGCACAAACTTGAATCAAATAAATATAGTAAAGAAAATGAAAAATTCTTAAATCTTTTAGACAAGCACTACACCATTTCTTTAAGCTTCCTCTTCTTCTCTCTCTTTGCCCTTGTTTGATTGTCCTTTTAGACAAGCACTACACCCTTTCTTCAAGTTCCTTTTCTTCTCTCTCTTTGACTTTCCTTGATTATCCTTAAAATTTACCTAACCACTAAATTCGCTTTCCTTTAATTGTTTGGCTAACTTTTTAGGGGTTATTTTTTGTTAGTTTAGGGGAAATGAGGGAAAAGAATGACTATTTTCTATTGGAATTTAACGGTTACATGCATCACATACATGAGCGGAATTTTAAAATTTTTTAACCATTAGATCTGATCTTGCCATGAATACACAATATAACTATATGAGAATAAGAAAAATCACCTTTGATTTTTGTTGAACAGTTGATTTTACTTTGCACCGAGTTGTCGCAAACCACAGTGTCCAAAATTGAATACCTCCAATGAGTAATCCACACTAGAGAGGGGTAAATTGAACCAACAAATTGGTGATCAACTAGGGCTAGCCGAAATTCCAAGAAGCTAGCTTGGAGTTGGCGTAAAAAGGGACAGAGAATAAAGAAAAAAACTTTCCTTTTGTTTTAATCACTTAACCCTAATTCTCATTAGTTGGCCTTTTATAGTTAGGTTAAAATTCCAACTCCTTAATGAGATTGGGCTCTTTAAAATTGCTGGAGAATTAGTAATTGGGCCTCTGGAATTAATTATAATCATTTGGGCTTAATTAAATCCAATTTAAACCTTTTCATAAAAGTCTATGCACAAAATCCACAAACTAGGCCCTTTGTGCATCTAATTGAATTTAAATACCCAAATGGATTCCAAATTCAACCAAATTAAATATGTAAGTTCCATAACACTTATGTAACATATATAAATTAATTTTGTCCAAGAAAAAGCCCTCTAAGACCTTCTGTATGGAGTTGGCGTGTGGCCCTCTTCTGCAGGGCTTCCTCCAACTTCTTCATTCCTTTGGCCCTTTATAATTTCTCCAATGGACCTATTAATTATTATATCAGTCCTATAATACTTATAGTAGTCTTATAACACTTATAAGATAATAATAATTAATCATAAAATACATTATTTCAATTAGGTCCAATTTTGCAGAACATTTCTCAAAAGTTCCGTGGACAATTTTATTTGATCATAATTAATTAAACTCTTTAATTAATTATTATCTTATTCACTTCTATACCTTCATAATAATATCAAATATTATTATCCTTGTTATTTTTCCATTTTATCCTTTTCTCTATATGTGTGTGACCTATTGGGTTCCTGTCCATGTTGGCAGTATAATATGTAATTGTGAGTTCTATTCAAAACTCACATGATTTAAACTCCTTTAAATCATCTTATCAATCCCTATTGATACTTTTGATACATCATTATACAAGTCATGATTGGCCTCTAGCTAGGCATCATGACTACCCAAATGTTAGGAATGTCATGTGGTTTGACTGTACCCTTCCATAGAAACAGTTACCGTGCAATTACTCCTTTCACCACTCTTATCTCAATTAGATTCTGAGTATAGATTTCTGTCAACTCATATAAATCTAATTATGTATGTTCTATTAATTTAACCATTGTTCCTAAAATGCCCTTCATGGATCTTTATCCATCTCGGCATATTACTCTGGCCAGAGATTCTCTGAACAAGGCAATTATAGAATCATGTGAGATAACTTCCCTTGTTAAATTTGGGATGGTGAATCATTTGTCAATCACTCAACTATCTTCAAGTAGGTCATGATATACCCAATCTCCTAACTATGTTCACTCCTAGTTGGAAGTAATCAGTTATGGAGTCAAAGTATACCACTTGCTACTTAAGATAACTTTGGTGATCTCAAGTCTAAGGATACTTGCACAACCGTTATGAAGAGATTCCTCACTGACATAGATTTAATATCCATGTGAGGATTCTCTATGCAGGTCTCCAATGAACTTGTTCTTCTAACAAGCATCCACATGTAAGCTTTGATTATCTTTCATAATCACAGTTATGAGAACCACTGCTTGAACCATTCAAGAAGCATAACATGTGTTAGTCTGTCTGAATTAACAATGTCCTATCTTGTTAATTCTATGACTAGGGATATTTAGATATTAAGACATTTGCATGCAATAGACATCTCACATTATGAACACCTTCATGATTGCCTTTGCACTGTGTTTATAATATCTAGGACTTCATTTATTAATTTAAGATTTACAAACTCATGTATTCAAACATAGCATTAATAAATGAATGATGCCTTTTATTAAGAATATAAATTTCATACATATGAAAAACATCCCTATTACATGGGCTCTAGGGCATACTCTCTAACAATTTCCCACTTGCACTAGAGCCAATCACTCATATGTCTCAGACCCATGCTATTTATATGGTGATCATGCTTAATCTGGGAAAGTGCTTTAGTGAGGGGATCCGCCACATTGTCATCTGTGGGAACCCTTTCTATTTTCACATCATTTCTAGCTACTATTTCCCTTATGAGATGGTAGCGTCTGAGAACATGCTTGGATCGCTGATGAGACCGTGGTTCCTTTGCTTGCGCAATGGCTCAATTGTTGTCACAATATAAAGGAATCGGATCAACAATGCTAGGCACCACTCCTAGTTCGGTAATGAACTTTTTGATCCAGACTGCTTCTGAAGCAGCAATGCACTCAGCTTCCGTCGTGGAATCAGCAGTTGTTTCTTGTTTGGAACTTTTCCAACTAACTGCTCCTCCTCCCATTATGAACACATAACCAGATTGTGATTTACAATCATCTTTGTCAAATTGGAAGCTGGCATCTGTATACCCATTTACTTCCAAACTACCCTCTCCATATACCAAAAATATATCCTTAGTCCTTCTCAAGTACTTAAGAATATTCTTGACAGCTACCCAATGTTCCTCTCCAAAATTAGATTGGCATCTGCTTGTGACACTCAAAGCAAATGCTACATCTGGACGTGTACATAACATAGCATACATGATAGAACCAATTGTAGATGCATATGGTATTCTATTCATGCTCTCTCTATCCTCTAGTGTTTGTGGACACATAGACTTAGAAAGGTGTTTCCGATGCACCATAGGTACAAACCCTTTCTTAGAGAGATCCATATTGAACCTCTTCAATACTTTATCTATATATGTACTCTAAGAAAGACCTAGTAACCTATTGGATCTATCTCTATAGATCCTTATTCCCAGAATATAGGATGCTTCTCCAAGGTCTTTCATTGAGAATTGCTTGGATAACCATATTTTAACTGATTGGAGAAGAGAAATATCATTTCACATGATCAATATGTCATCTACATATAGAACTAGGAAGACAATTGCACTCCTACTAACCCTTTTATACACACAAGGTTCATCTTCATTATGTGAGAAACCAAACTCTTTGATTGTCTCATTGAATCATATGTTCCAACTCCTAGAGGCTTGCTTCAATCCATAAATGGATCTTTGAAGCTTGCATACCTTTTCGCCATTTCCTGATGTGAATCCTTTTGGTTGTGTCATATACACATCCTCGATAAGATTTCCATTAAGGAAAGCTGTCTTCACATCCATTTGCCAAACCTCATAATCATAATGAGCTGCAATGGCTAAAAGTATTCTTATAGACTTAAGCATCGCTACAGGAGAAAAAGTTTTGTCATAGTCAATACCTTCTTTTTGACGATAACCTTTTGCTACTAAGCGAGCTTTATAGGTAACTATATTACCTTCCATGTCAGTCTTCTTTTTGAAGACCCATTTGCACCCTATGGGTTTTATCCCTTCAGGTGGTTGAGTTAAAGTCCATACTTTGTTCTCATACATGGAGTTCATTTTAGGCTACATAGCCTTAAGCCATAAATCACGTTCTGAACTGTTCAAAACTTCTTGATAGCTTGTAGGCTCATTGTCCTCTACTACAGTTATGCCTCTATCCGAATCAATGTGAAATCCATATCTCACAGGGATAGAACGCATCCTAGTAGATCTTCTAGGATTTTGTGTATAATCAGGTTCAATTGTAATCTCATCATTATGAAATTCAGTTTCGGGTTCAATCGGTTGATCATCGTAGGAGAAATTCTCTTTCCAAGAAGATAGCATGCCTTAAAACAAACACCTTTTGTTCTAAGCGATGATAGAAATAATATCCAAACGTTTCTTTTGGATATCCCACAAATAAACATTTGTCAGACTTAACATCCAGTTTGTCTGACATTGTCCTCTTCACATAAGCAGGACAACCCCATACTTTCATATGAGAAAGCGTGGGTTTCTTGTTATTCCACATCTCATATGGAGTAACATCAACCGATTTACTAGGAACTCTATTTAACACATAAATAACAGTTTCTAGTGCATATCCTCAAAAGGACTTAGGCAAGTCTGCTCGGCTCATCATTGATCGAACCATATCTAATAGTGTTCGATTCCTCCTTTCGGATACACCATTGTGTTGTGGTGTATATGGAGGAGTCTATTGAGATAAAATCCCATTATCTCTAAGATAATCCTGAAACTCTTGACTTAAGTATTCTCTACCTCGATCTGATCTATGTGTTTTAATACTTTTGCCAAGTTGTTTCTCTACTTCATTTCTGAATTCTTTGAACTTTTCAAATGCTTCAGACTTATATTTCATTAGATAGATGTATCTAAACCTGGAATAATAATCTATGAAAGTAATGAAGTAGGAGTAACCTCCTCTAGTATGTGTAGTCATTGGACCACATACATCTGAATGTATTAAGTCCAAAACCATTTTAGCTCGTTCTCCTTTGCCAATAAAGGGAGCTTTTGTCATTTTTCCCAATAAACAAGATTCCCATGTATCAAATGATTCATAATCAAATGATCCCAAATGACCTGACTTGTGCAATTTGGTCATGCGTTTTTCATTTATGTGGCGTAAACGACAATGCCATAAGTATGAGGTATTTAGATTATCATGTTTCATTCTCTTGGTATCCATATTATGTACTTCTTTAATTAAATCAAGAACAAATATACCATTCTCAATGATAGCTTTTGCATAAAATATATTGTTCTTAAAAATGTAACAACATTTTTCCTTTAAAGAAATATCATAATCGTTCATCAAACAACTGAAAGAAATAATACTTTTGGACAAAGCTGGAACATAATAACAATTATTTAATTCCAGTACTAATCCACTAGGAAGAGGCAAATAGTAAGTCCCCACTACTGTTGTAGAGATGTTCTGTCCAGTAGCTGACTGCAAACATATCTCTGCTTTTCCAACTCTTCTAAAGCTTCTAAGCCCCTGTAGATCATTACATAAATGAGATCCACATCCAGTATCTAATACCCAAGATTGTTTTGAAGCAATAGAATAAGTATTAATTTCAATCATATGAATACCTAAAGTAGAAGCATCAGCTTGCTTCTTCTTCTTGAGAGAATCTAGATAGGCCTTGCAGTTACGCTTCCAATGACCATCCTTTCCATAATGGAAGCAAGTTCCTTTGGGATTCTTTTTCTTGGCAACCTTCTTCTTAGAGATCCCATCATTCTTTGGCTGCGCCTTGGTTATCTTCTTCTTCTTTTGCTTCTTGCCTTTAGCAGAAGTGACAACCATGACACTTTTTGGATCCTTCTTAAATGATCCATCAACTGTCTTGAGCATATTGATTAACTTAGGAATGGATACTTGGATCCTGTTCATGTTGAAGTTAATCATGAAAGGTGCATAACTTGGAGCCAACGAGTACAAGATTAAATCTATGTATAGATCATTATCCATAACATAGCCAAGTCTACTCATGCTCAATATACCCATACATCTTCAATGCATGAGTAGCAGCTGAAGTGCCTTCCACCATTTTGCAGCTAAATAGAGCTCGAGCAATCTCATATTGCTCAGTTCTAGCGTGAGAAGAATAAAGCTCCTCTAGATGCAAAACGATGGTTCTAGCATCCATCATTTCATGTTGCTTCTGAAGCTCCGAGGACATAGCACCCAGCATCAGACATGCTGCTGTTTCACCATCCTCTATGTATTTTCGATAAATGCCTTTGATCTCATCAATGGCATCATCTGATGGAAGTGGTGGTGGATCTTTATCCAAGACATAGTGGATCTTTTTAGCTCTGAGAACAATTCTCACTTGCCTGATCAGGTCAGAATAGTTGTTGCCAACCAGCTTGTTATCCAAGATTGATCGTATATTAATGTTTGATGTGCTCATAATGATGACCTAGATGTGAAAAAGAAAAGATATGAGAGTATGTTCATATATATATGTATGCATTAATAAGGTCTTTAATTAATCCATTTACTCCCACTATTTTATTGCGAATTAATAGCCCTCACTATCTAATCCAAGAAAACCCGATGGTTTTCTTAGTGGGCCAATATCCAATCCTTGATATGTAATTTGACCTTGACTGTGGTCAACAAGCCAAATTCCATACCCTTGAAAGGTAGGTATCTCTATACCAATTGTGTCTCTACACAACTATTGGATCATTAGGTTATCAACTCTTGATGCATCCATATCATATATGCATTCCCTAATCTTGCCTCTAGAACCATTAGCCTTGACTGTGGTCAACAAACTAATCGGCTAGCTAAGATGACCCATTTAATTATATTTGAACATATTCGATATAATGTGAGCTTGACTGTGGTCAACAACCCACACTATAAAGAACTTTGGTTCTCCTCAAATTAATGGAAGGCTTATATACCTTAGTATTTGTTTGAGGGTTTTAGTTAATTAAGTCTCATCATACATGGTTGGCATACATTGGTATGCATCCTATATCTATCACATAAATATAAGCATACAAATATGGTATAGTTATGGACTTCACTACATTGATTTCCCCGAGCCAAGAGGGAAATCAAAAGGTCACACCTAGGTAGTATGCATGATTCAAACAAGAAAATAATTACATTATCTTCAAGCTTGTTGGATCTCCATCCTACCCATCTTGCTCCTTGATATTGGTCTCCATCTCTATTTCTAATTCTAATCTAAGTAATCTAATTACATATTACAATTTGAAATGAAATACAAACCAAAAACAAGTGGTCGGGACATAAAAGTCCTCATTGGGCCAAAACATGCATTATGCTCAATCACATTGGCCTTTGTCCATAACTAACCATCATGCCAATCATTCACCCTTATATGCCTCTCTAATGCATAAATAAATGGATTACTAACTTTGTTTCAACCTTTGAAACTATATTTTGAGTTATTTAATGATGTGATCAAATTAGGAAACTTTCATTCTAGGAAACCTTTTTGCATGCATGTGTTCTTATCTTAATAATCAATCCAATTGATTATTAATTAATTATAAATTGATTATTTAATTAATTAATCATATTAAATAATTAAAAGAATCATTTTTGGGCTTAAAACAATTGTAGGCCGAAACCCACAGAAGAAAAACCCTAACTGTGTTCACACACAAACTGGTTTTGTGTCTTTTGGAACATTTGGGCCTTTTGGAATGAGCCAAGCCTACTCCAGCCCTTGAAACCCATTAATAAACTTAATTAATGTTTATAATGTTTAATTTAAATCAGCTCCTTGGGCCCACCAAGTCATTCACTAATTTAAACCAAGTACGTAAACATAATTAAGCCCATTAAGTGCTTTTAATAAATTAAAATTAATCAAATTAATTTAAGGCCCATTTTAATTAATCCAATTAATTAAAAACACTTTAATATATCATATATATCAGATTTAGAAGATCAAAAGTCGTTCTAACCAAGAACACACGAAGAACACCAATTTATCGAACTTTTCGACTAAACTAGTTTTCATGCAAAACTTGTTCGATTTTAATTTCGTTCGATCCTACGGCTTAATATCACATATTAAACACATAAAATATCATCTAAATGATGTTTTAATGGATCCATAAGAAATTAAATTAGAACAGCCCCTTAAATCACCTAGGGTTTCATGCCAAACCCTAATCAAAATCATTCAAAAATTTCGTTTTTGTTTCCACCAAATTTATTTGATCACACATACAACCAGAAATCAATATTTCTCATTCATGAACAATCAAATCTAATATTTTAAATTTCATGAAATAAATAACTCAAAACAAAACAAAACTTATTTATAAGACTACTATAAGTGTTATAGGACTGATATAATAATTAATAGGTCCATTGGAGAAATTATAAAGAGCCAAAGGAATGAAGAAGTTGGAGGAAGCCCTCCAGAAGAGGGCCACACGCCAACTCCATACAGAAGGGCTTAGAGGGCTTTTTCTTGGACCAAATTAATTTATATATGTTACATAAGTGTTATGGAACTTACATATTTAATTTGGTTGGATTTGGAATCCATTTGGGTATTTAAATTCAATTAGATGCACAAAGGGCCTAGTTTGTGGATTTTGTGCATAGACTTTTATGAAAAGGTTTAAATTGGATTTAATTAAGCCCAAATGATTATAATTAATTCTAGAGGCCCAATTAATAATTCTCCAACAATTTTAAAGAGCCCAATCTCATTAAGGAGTTGGAATTTTAGCCTAACTATAAAAGGCTAACTAATGAGAATTAGGGTTAAGTGATTAAAACAAAAGGAAAGTTTTTTTCTTTATTCTCTCTCCCTTTTTACGCCAACTCCAAGCTAGCTTCTTGGAATTTCGGCTAGCCCTAGTTGAACACCAATTTGTTGGTTCAATTTACCCCTCTCTAGTGTGGATTACTCATTGGAGGTGTTCGATTTTGGACACTGTGTTTTGCAACAACCCGGTGCGAAGTAAAATCAACTGTTCAACAAAAATCAAAGGTGATTTTTCTTATTCTCATATAGTTATATTGTGTATTCATGGCAAGATCAGATCTAATGGTTAAAAAATTTTAAAATTCCGCTTATGTATGTGATGCATGTAACCGTTAAATTCCAACATGGGCTCTAGGGCATACTCTCTAACATTTTCAACCTTTAAAGTGGCTGGCCATCCCTTTAAAGATATTCCTCAAACTTTTTTCACCATTCAAGAATAATATAGGGAGGCTAAGTGTTATCATCTCATTGGTCCACTTTATTGGCCAAGGATAACATCACTTAGCTCCCAACTTCTCTTTAATTTGTTATTTGTTCCCCTAAACTTTCTCTCTTGCTTTTTAATTAAACCCCTCCATAACATTTTCCTCTAATCAAGTACATATACAACTTATTTTTAAAATTATAATTTTACCCTTACTCTTTCAAGCCAATCCCTTTTGGGTCCCAACTCAAAATTCATTAGCTAACAAAACATTTATTGATCATAATTTCATTTCAACATACATACATTCTTCTAAGGCATATGTTGGGACCTTAAATCTATACAACAAAGCAATAGGGGAGCTTTTAATGCACCCTCAGTAGGCAGAGGGCATGAAAGAGATTGAGGTATAACCAATCAATTTAGAACCTAGTCTAGAAATGCCTTTGAGACCGTTGATTAGCCCTTCACTCTTACACCTCCTGCCTGAGCATACATAATGAAAGCTCATAAAATATGGATGCCCTTGAAGTTATAGTGGGTACTTTCTCACTTTTTAACACCGACGTGTATGTAATTATCAATTCGGGTTCCACTCATTCTTATATTTGTTTTAGGGACCTAGGTAAAAATATGACAACTATGAATCAATTAAATTTTGACATATGTATTACTAGTCCCTTAGGCCGTAGTATTTATGTGAATAAAATACGTAGGAATTAGCCTATTGTGATTCAAGGAAGAGAATTTCCATTTGATTTAATAGAGCTACCATTCTATAAATTTGATGTGATATTAGGCATAAATTAGTTGACTAAATACCAGGCAAAAGTGAATTTTAAGACAAGGATGGTAGAGCTTAAAGATACAAAAGGAAAAGAAATAACAGTCAAGGGTATTATATCAAAACCTTTAGCAAATGTCATATCAGCTATGCAAGATAGATGTTTCCATATGAAGGGATGCTAAGCATTCTTAACCTTAGTGCCTGATTCCAAGAGAGAGAAATTTCATCCTTAAGATATATCGATGGTCAATGAATTTCAGGATGTGTTTCTAGGTGGAGCATTACTAGCTCAACTAAAAATATGACCTAATATAAAATAAACAATAATTGATGCCCAAAAAGTTGATGGAAAATTACAGCAAATGGTTCAATCAATACATGAGGGAGGCCCATCAGAGTACTCAATAAGAGAAGATGGAGGTGTGTATTATCAAAATAAACTATGTGCAAGATAATAAAGAGTTAAAGAAAATCTTACTGTGAGGAGCGTATAACACGGTTTACACCATGTACCTCAGAGGTAACAAGATGTATTAAGGTTTAAAGCATTTTTATTAGTGGCCAGAAATAAAAAGAAATATGGTTGAGTTTTTTTCTAAGTGTCTTACTTGACAATAAGTGAAGGTTGAACACCAATTCCCTTTTGGGTCATTGAATCCTATTCAAAGTCTATAGTGGAAATGGGAAAATATCACCATGCATTTTGTTATAAGGTTGCCCCTCACTCAAAGAAAGTATGATGCAGTTTAGGTAATTATAGATAGACTAACTAAGATAATTTATTCCTTATCAGTTTGATCGGATTTTTCACTAGACAAATTGGCCGAATTGTATGTAAATGAAATTGTCTGATTGCATGGGATTCCTATGTTGGTAAATTTTTATCACGACCCAAGATTTACATATAGGTTTTGGAAGAGTTTATAATAGGCTTTAGGCATCTAATTCCACAATAGTGTAATATTTCATCCATAAATAAATGGTTAGTCCAAAAGTAATTTAAGTGTTAAAGGATATGATGAGAGGATTGGTATGGCACCTTATGAAGCTTTATATGTTAGGAAATGTAGAACTCTAATCTACTGGACTGAGTTAAATGAGAAAAAGCTTATCGATCCCAACATTTTAAAGATATCGAGGAAAAGGTTCAGATTATCAAGCAAGGATTAAAGACTGCCAGTGGTAGATAAAAGTCATACGCGGACCTGAAGAGGAAGTATATTGAATATCAAGTGGGAGATAGGTTATTCTTAAAGTTGTCACCATAGAGAAAAGTGTTTCGATTAGGGACTAAAAGGAAGCTTAATCCAATGTTAATTGCCCTATATAAAGTAATAGAATAGATTAGACCTATTGCATATAGGTTGGTGTTGTAACACCCTTAATTCTATTAACCTAATCGAATTACTTTGACAAGCATTGGTAATTAATTATACTATATTGATATATTATAAAGCATACTTGGATCATACTAATGCATCAACATACTGGTTACAAACATATCAATTAGGCCTTACCAAAAATTCATGTATTTTAACTCATATACATTTCAAGGATTGATATCCCCATTCTTATGTTTTGCTTAATATTATACCTTAGTATGTATCTGTTTTGGCATGTTAGTTTTTTTAGGTCATACAAATTTACATTTACTATTCTCATTACAAAAATAATCTTATATAGCTTAACAAACCCAAACAAAGATACATCTATATGTATATAAAACTATTAATGCAAAATAATACAAAATATTTAAGAAGAAACTCCTACATCAACTTTTATCAATCTTGTGTTGGCCTTTCCTAATGTAGAGAATGTCTCTATGCAAAAGGCTTGACTACAGAACCTACATGGATAAAATAATCCGTGCTAAGCTATAAAGCTTAATGGGGACAAAACATGATGGATGGTCACTCACACTGATTGTCAAAACAACACATATTAAGTAATCACATATATATACATATATACATGTCCATGGAAGTCATACTGTGTCCAATAATAATACTATATCAATATATGCAATTTGCAATGTAACCAATTCAACTAGCATCTCTCGATATATAACACTTGTAAATAAATAATACAATTTGTACTTTATTTTTTTATTGATATATTTATAATATTAATGTCTCATTTTTATCTATAAAAGGCATAGATGGCATCCAAATATATATGTTTATGATTTGAATACTATAATTTCAACCATAAATATAATTAAAACTATTTGCATACTTAATCCATAGTAGCATAAGTGTTTTTAGCTCAATTACTGTAACCATATGAGACAACCTGATTAAGTTTTAAGAGTGGATAATGAGAACAATAGATACCTTTAGGTATCAAAAAAGTGGATATCAGAAGATATCAAATCGATAGACCTAGATGGGGCCGAACTGTACTCTAAACCAATTAAGCAAACCCAAATGGGGTCGGTTAACAAGTCAAACGAGGCTATTCATGATCCAAATAGGATCAACTATACTCTAAACTCAAATTGGCAAAATGATGCTAGCTACAATTATCCTTATAGGCACCTATCTATCCATAATTGAACTCTATTTACAGGTAATACTATGTTTAAATTCATTTGTTATATCAGGTTTGTGCTTATATTATTCCACTTGCACATGTTAATAATCATTTAAAAGATATACCATCACTAGTGCATAAACATGTATGCACATTTCATATCTTGTATGCACATGTTCATAATCATGTAAAAGATATACCATCTCTTGGGCATAAATGTGTACATACATTTCATATCATGTATGCACATGTTATGCACATATTCGTATCACAATTTATACAATCTCTAGTGTATATACATGTATACATAGTCTTATATAACTATGTGATAATGTACTTTAGCTTGATTTCCATAATTAAGCATAAATCATTGCAGTTGTGTGCTTTGCTATATCATCTGTAATAAAAAAAATGCCATGTAATCATATACTTTAGCATGCTAACATTTAGCATCACACATGTATAGCCATGCTATTTCAATCATGTAATAATATATAACTGCTCATGAACTTACCATATAACATGCCTCATACTTAATCCTTTACATTGTGATGTCAACACTTACTCACCAAGTTATATCATAAGTTATATATTATTTCTTCATATAGCAAAACTTCTATAGCACCCTTATCCTATAATCTATACATATCACTTTATCCATCTCATTACACATGTATTATTGTGCCATAAAAATATATACCAACTATATAGAGAACTGATATTCATACTTATACCATAAGATTGCTATACTATTAAGACTTCACAATATACATTAAAGTCTCTTTACAAAATATAACAATTGATTAACATCTTACAAAATAGTTGTACTTTTACAAGATTTCCGACACAACATAAAACCCTCAAAATACAAAAAAAAAACCAAAAAGAAGACTATATACTTTATAATCTTCAAAAACTTGTGTTGGCCAACCTGCTACAGATATCAGTCATGCGAGAAAGTCCTAGCCTTACAACCTACACGGATGAAACACCCATGCTAAGCTATAAAGCTTAGTGGGGAACTAAATCATGATAAACGATCACTCACAGTGATCTTTAACAAGCACACAACATGCCTTAAATATAACAAGGATTTATTTCAAGAAATGAAAGAAATTAAACATTTACATTCACTTATAGAAATCATAAATTTCAACAGTAAAATTTTGTGTTGACGTTTCATTCACCATATATAATCAAACAAGTTCCAACATCCTTTGGACTTAAGTTCAACCATTGATAAATTATTATTTTATTAATCAATGCTTGATCATATGAGTATAGTTATCTATTCCTAATTTCATAAACAGTCTTCATAGACACTGAAATTATCTTATATCTATTCTTGTATGTCTTGGATATATACACACATTAGAATTATATAAGAAAACAACACTTCCAATTACTATGAGATTATTATATTACTATAGGCTTACTTTATATTCCATAAGTTTTTCATGTTATAACATACTAGATGTATCATAAGAATAAGCCTACCAACCAAACACAACAAATACACGTTAAAGAATGTGTACATGCAATAATGTGAACACATATATAAACATAGGAAAACACATATTTCAAAAACAATAGGTTTTATAGCATAATTCATATGTTGTCATACATATAAAAATAAAGGACATATATATAGAGAGCATTTAACAATTAGCATGCATTTTTTATACTAGCAGTATAGATACATATACTATTGGGCATTCTTTTAGACATGGGTTTTGTATGCAACAAAAGGAGTTTCATATGTAGAATAGTATAAAGTCAACTAAGAATTTGCATGCCTTATTAAACTTTTCTGAACCTTTGATAATAAAGCCTGCACTATTCTAAAGAGGTGGATAATGAGTTATGTTATAGCACCTGAAGGTACAAAACTGTTGATTATAACGGTGGCACCTGAAGGTACAAATAAGATACCCGGAGGTATTAAACGGTGATCCATTATAGGGATAAAACTGTATGATAAATCGGTGGACCCAAATGGGGTCAAACAAATAACATGGACCCAAATAGGGCCAAACAAATAACATGGACCGATCAAGCGGACCTAAGCGGGGTCACCTATAACCCACACGAGGGTTGTTTAAATAAACTCTAACTTTTAAACCCAATCAGGGTCACTGTAACTTTTAATTTCAAGTGGACCTAAACTGGTCAAAACTGTTCAGAAATAGCTGCAAGGTACCCTTATAGGCATGCCTACCTATCCACTTCCTAGACTCAATGCAGGCAGTAAAATCTCTTTACGTTATCTTTTCTTTATTCATTCATATACATGTATACACATGTATACTCTTATATAACTATGTACAAGGTAATCATATACATATTGATGTTCATACATATATATTCATGTATATATACGAGCATGGTGTCATAGATATAAACGTATAAATTTTCTATAAACATGTTATCTCGAGCACAATTAAGTATTACTACTCTTTAATTACAAGGAGAACAAGGCATGTATCTCCATATGAACAGCATTTATCATCATATTATATTGAGTGTCTCTACTCACAACATACCTAATTATATTTTATTATTATTACACTAAAATATAATTAAATGCAAATGCATGTACATATCTATGTTATGATTAAATAAAGACATATTTAGACATTTCACTTTAAACATATTCTTTGAATTATTACTCTAAAACATCTTTCAAAATTCAAACCCAATCATGTAAGATCATATTATATATATACATATGTTTATATGTTCACATATAACCTACAAATCACATTAATTCTTTAAACAAGTAAAGTTGACATGTCAAACTATAAGTATCATAGTAAATTCAAGAGATCAATAAAAATCGTGTATAATCATTTAGACATTTACATATATATACATTTATATATATTACATTCATGTAATCATATGATAGTCTTATATTATAAACTTTTGGTTATCCTATTTAAACATTTCTTAACTTCATAGTATACATGCATGCATCAAATAAACATTTACTCCATTATTAAAAATATGTACATGAAAGCATAATTGCACACAACAACCATGTACATAAGTTTGATCACATATGAATATTTTTATATCATTACCAACAATCCTTACTTATGTACAAATATAATTATATGCAAACCTTTATCAACAATCATATTACATGCCATACTTAATTCAATGTGCTTCCATGTAACTATGAATTTATCATAACAACATGTAGTTAAGCTATACATATGTAATCATAACTTGATTTACATCCTTAGATACATGTATTTCTATGTTAGAAATTGTTTAATGATAATTGAGCATATATCATCATTATATATATACTTTAATATGTTACCCATAAGGCATTACATGTAAACATGGCCATACTATCGTATTTTTTTTCATAGTATAGGTACATGTTAAAATATACACTTACTCATCATAAGAGTACATACATATATTAACCTTGCATATAACCATTATGTACAAATTTAATCACAAATATATGTTAGATATATTCATCACTAGTCCTTGCCTATGTACACGTGTGAATGTATATGTATACATATAATCTTGTATTAATATTCATATTACATGCCCTATCCAATTAATTTTGTAATCACATAAACACATATTTAACTCAATTAATTAAAAACCATAGGATAAAGTACATTAAAAATCTGCACAGGGCAGCATTCTGGACTCAACTTGCTAGCCACAAATGAATTTGTAAATGTCATTTTTAGGTTAAATTATCTCTACAATATTATTCCTCTATGTGTCTAGTTTCTAGAACATCAAAATTCACCTTAATATCTGGCCTATAGCTCGAGATATTTGAGAAATACTATAGGCTATTCATAGAACCCAAACAGTGTTAGCTGTCACTTATAAAAATTCATAGCACAAAAGCAAGAGGGATTTAGACCAGTATTTCTTCATCAAAAACGTACTCCTAGGCATCTAGTTTACCCAGAATTTTACAGCATAAGATTTTGACTTCTCTACTAATACTTATGCCCAAAATACCAACATCTGCATCTTAACAGTACAAACAGATTCAATGAATTTCATGCTAATTATTTGACATACATAGAAAAATAATTAGGCATTACTTCCTTCATATAAAATGTGTATTTATGAGTCCATTTTTAATATAAATTAATTTAATGTCATTATGATCATTTTACATACAGATATCTTAATTTTTCCCCAACCTGGTCTAGAATCTAAAATCTGTAGTTCTCTCAAATTCAATAAATCATAAAAAATATCTAGAGGAAGAATTAAAGGTAGGTTCCTTCTTCACTTTTGTAGGAAAATGTCTTATATAAATACAAAAATTTGATTTGTTACATTTTGAGGTCTCTATTTTAACTTACACTAAAATTTCTGTCACTAGGTCAAAGGAATCACACCATAACTTCATATACATTTCTTATCTTGTATTCTCTTTAATTTACTCAAGATTTCAAGTCAACCACAACATGTTCCAACAGATAATTTCACATGCAATATGAACAGCCCTAAGTTCCCATACCTTTGGCCAAAATCCCTTTTTCACTCTTAATCCTTTGCAAGCCCTTTTGCCGTGTTCCCTCTACCTTCTTTTTCTCCTTTACAACCAACATCATCATTTAATTAAAATTCCAGCACCTTACTCTACCATTACCTCATCAAAATGAAAAGAAGAAGGAGAAGAAGAAGATGTCATTTAATTGAAGTTATTACCTTAATTTGATGCACAATTTCTCTTGATTAATCATCACATGCAAGAATTTCTTCTTTGGTTTCTTTAAGAGATTAACCATGAACACATGAGAGAGAAAAGAAGAATTTCTGTAATCTCACTCTCTAAATGTCGTCCCTCTCTCCCATATCTTTTCTTTCATGTGAAATATAATATATATATAGTGGCAAGGTAAATTTCTTTCTTGGTCCCTCAAGATTTTGCATGTCCTATAAATAACCCATACCTTTTTGCATGTTATAAAGTGATCCCTCCATTTCTTGCATGTTATAAATTAACCTATTCATTTATTCTTTCTCTTAAATTAACCTCTCAATTATTCATTTATTCACATTTGCCCCTAAAGATGTTGTATTTATAAATTTACCCCAAATTAATACTTCTTACTTCAATTACACCCTTGAGTATAATTAAACCAACAATAATAATTTAATTATGACCTTATAAAATTCATACCATATAATTTACACATTTGTCACATAATTAATGATAACTTAATAACATTTTTCCCCAATTAATATCTTAAATCTTAATAATTCATCCAATAATGCTCAATTAGACTTTAATAACATTTAATTACCCTTGAATTCTAATAGGGCCTATTTTGGGTCATTACAACTTCACCTTACATTATCCTTGTAACTATACATTTGACATAATAACATATAGGCCTGACATATAATCATCACATGATATCATGCTCATGTTTTCTCAAATAGGTAAAATAATAATTTACCTTATCTTACCATTACTATATACGTTCTTCATCAAATAATCAAGACTAGTACTTAAAAATAAGATATCATCATATATTCAATTCAAATAACATACATGTATTTTTACTTTACATGTATCACAATCTCTAGCATAGCATATAAATAATATATATATATATATATATATATATATATATATATATGTGTGTGTGTGTGTGTGTGTGTGTGTGTGTGCATGCGTGCATGTGCGTGCGTGTGTATGTATAATCATGTGATATCAAAAAGACACATAATTCCTAGTATACAAACATGTATTCTCAACCTCAAATAACATTATGATCAATTTTTACATGAGCACTCATATCACTATATAACTATATATATATATATATATATATATATATATATATATATATATATATATATATATATATATATATATATATATATATATATATATATATATATATATATATATATATTCTGACATTTTAACTTATAAACATGTCATACAACCATAACATAGAAGCATGATAATGTTATATTAATGAGGTGAATAATAACATACCTTTATCATAAGTATGCTTCAATAAGTCATGCTTCTAGCTTGTACAATGTGCTATATATATATATATATTCCATGAACTTGTCTCTCTTAATGTGTTATTTTTCCATTGTAAATGTGCTTAAGATACGTTTGATCATTTCTACATATAGACAAAATGATCTAAATATGCTTGAATTCATTAGAGATGCTTTGAGATATTCCTAAGATGCATACAAAAATGATGGTAAATTCTTGCAATAATTCTACATAGAGACAAAATTCTAAACTAATTTTTGAAGCTATTTTTAGCCTACCAAAAGCCTTTTCTAGTCAAAATGATCCTCCATGAACATAATCCAATATGTTTCTTGTTTTATGAAAATTACAAATAACATTAATATAATTCATAAATTTTAGGATATTACAAAAACATTGAGGATTGTTCTATGAAATAGTGCTTTGAATAGTTTTGGCTTCAAGTCACTTTTTGACATATTTAAAGGTAGAATTAAACTATGATTTCTGCATAGAACTTGTAGATATATATGTCAATCTTAACTAAAAATTTGAAACATGGTATTTTAACCTCTATAACAAGATATACACATAAATTACTATAACCTATTCCTGTTCTCTTTACAGTACTTCACTGTACCCAATTCAGTTTTTATCACCACTTAGAAAATTTATAGAAGAACATAAGTATCGAATTTAAAAAATATTCCTTTATGAAAGTTGTGCTCCTATGAGTTTATTTTAACTATAAGTTTGTCTCAAACAATTTCAATTTCTCTACAAAATTTATAGCAAAAATACAGCAGCATAATTCTAACAACTGGGCAACAACTTAAAACAAACTTCAAGCTAATTTTAAGAAACTTAACGGTAGAATCAATTATGGATTTCTTCTATAAAATTTTAGGTTTAAATCTTAGGAGGAGTAACAACTAAATTCACCCAAATTAGAGTTATAAAACTCAATATATCCATAAAATATAGAAATAGGTTCAAAGGTCCTTACAATGCATTTTTTCATAGAGGCAAAATAAGATTTAATTTTCATTATCTAAGCTTATAATTTCATGCAATTAATCCATGTCTTCTCCTTATTTACTAACACACATACATGACCATAAAATTTACTAGTCCCATACCTTGATCGAAAATCCAGACTAAATCCTCAATCTTGAAACACTTATTTCCCTTTGTTCTTTTCGCTACTTCCTTCTACTTCAGCAGTAGTTCCATTTTTATAAGAATTAATTTCCATCATTCATCCTCTATTAAAATATCTCACAATAAGAGAATGAAGAAGAAAACATAGAATAAAGTTTTAAACCATCAGCTCTTAAAAATTCCTACTAAAACTTCTTAATAATCATAATACACAAAAGTTTCTTGAGGATTATTGAAAAGAAGATGTTTGATCTTTTAGGGTGACAATTTGAAAAGAGAAAATCTATATTTCCACCATGAAAGTTCATCCACCACTCCCTCCAGTTCTCTCTCCTACATGCAAGACCCTTAAGTAAAATAAAAATAAAAGGATAAATTCCATTGTTCCTTTAACTTTTTGCATGTCAATTATTTTCCCTTCCATTTTCCTTGTCTTTTAGAATCAACCCCACGTATACTATAATTAAATAATGACCTATAAACTCATATTTATGTAATTCAATTACACCATTATAAAAATTTATCATGCTTATAATTCACATACTTACATAAATAAAATTACCACTATACACTTTTTGACCCTAATTTTGAATTTACTAGTATAATTAACCTTAATTCATAATAATATCATAATAACTAAGCATTTTCTACTATGATCAAAGTAGGGACCTTACAAGTGCTCCCTTTAGAATTATCTAAGTTTTATGATGTCTTTCATGTTTTTATGCTTTAAAGGTACTTATTAGATGAATTAAACATACTGCCTCTATAAAAAATAAAAGTACGACCTGACTATTTTTATGATAAAAAATGGAAAGAAATCCTAGCTAGAGAATTAGACAGTTGTGAAACAAATAGATTCCCTTAGTTAAATTGTTATTGTAGCATAGTGGTATAGAAAAGGCCACATGAAAACCTAAATTAGTTATGAGGGCACAGTACCCGTAACTCTTCAAACCAAGTTTGAATTTCGAGGGCAAAATTCTTTTAAGAGGGAGAGAAATGTGAGGCCCCTATTTGGGCCCTGGGAAAGTATATATATGTGCTTAAATGAGAATATTAACCCTCTACATGTGTATAGTTAGTGAATTGCAAGTTAAGGCATAAAGGTCATTATTTTAAAAGAGATGGGCAAAGTGGTCATTTTAAATTAAGTTATGCATGTGATTAATTATGCAAAAGATGTCAATTAAAGGAATTAAATGAAAAGTAAAAGATAAATTTTAATGGTAGAAACATGAAATTGGATGAAAAAAGGGAGTTAAAAGCAAATTTTAAGAAGTCAAAATGGTAGGCAATGCGAGCAAAACACCTATCCTCCCTAGATTCTTATAGAGAAATGAAGAAAACTCAAGGGAATTTAGGGGATTTATAGCCAACCACTCCAAATAGCTTAACGCAATCATTTTATCCCATTTAACACCTAAATAACCCCTAAAATGTTTAACCCCATTTTGAGAAGTGAGAAAATTTAGAGGTTACCATTTTAAGGTAATAACTTCCTCTCCTTTTCTTCTTTATTTATTATAATTTGATAATTAATAAGAGATAAAATATAAGTCTTTTATGCTATAATAATATGTGAATTTATCCTATGTAAAAGGCCTTGAAGAAGGTGTATCTCACTAAAGAGGTATAGGAACTTTTAATATTTGTGATTATGTATTCTTGAATTTATGGCATAAGGAATGAGTTATTAGATATTGGTATAAGGTATTATCATGGAATTTAAACCTAAGAACATTGGTGAACCAAAATAGACAAGTTGTCTTCAGAATTACAAAAAATATGTCTTAGGATTCAACTATCCAATCTAGACTATTTTGGTTATAACTTGAGCTACAGTAACTAAAATTGAGAACTTATTGAAACACTCTATATTTATTTCTTTTATCATATACCATGCCATATGTATCAATCACATACGTTAGGATGTTAACCTAATAATCAACATTAGTTATTAAAATGATTCATTAATTTAGTCATCATGCATATCAATTAGACGTAACTCTAATTATTTGTATTTTTGTGAGCAATATAAGTATCTCTTACACCTTCAATCACTTTACTTCATACAATCAATAGCCCATCGCAGAATATATATCATAATCATGCTAGGTATATCTACAATAGTTTTTATATTCATACTCACACATAGCATCATACATTTTAATTAACATGTGATCAATCTACCTCCTAAGTCCATGCACATACAACTCATTTTAATAGTTATTTTAGTATAACATTATCCTCGCATATGTTATATAGCTTATATATATATATATCAAGAATATTAATGAACTTATACCAAATTAACCAAAAGCCGCTACATCAACTTCTATGAGATGGTGTTGGCCTGTCCTGATGCAGAGAATGTTCCTGTGCAAAAACTTTATCTACAAAACCTACATGGATAAAATAACTAGTGCTAAGCTATAAAGCTTAGTGGGGATACAAAACAAACATGGAAACTACTAATTACAACGATCATCACAATTACTTAACATAGATTAATTGCAACATTAACATTTAAACACTTAACAAAAAATTTATAATAAGATTTATAATTTAAAAAATACAATAAACCTTAACTTTTAATTTAGAATTCTTATAATCAAAATAACTTAAAGTGCTCTTAGCATTTATACATGTAATAACTCAATACGACCACTACTTATTATACTATTCCATACAGTAAAATTAACCATTATATTAAAATTTTACTATAATGCACTTAGACTTTAATTTAGCCTACTTAAGTTCTAAGGATGGATAACAAGAACAGTGGATACCTAAAGGTATCAAAACAATAGATATCCGAACATATCACAACAGATGACTTAAACGATCACAATGGTCCCTAAAGATAAATAGTGGACCCAAATAGGTCAATACAATGGTCTTGAAGGACAAATAGTGGACCCAAATGGGGTTAATAAAGTGGCAGCTGCAATATCCCTATATGCGCCTATCTATCCATAAATGAACTCTAACAGCAGGCAAAATCTTTGTTTATATAAATTCTATTTATCATGCTTTAACATATCTTAATTAATTTCTTAGTGAACATTTATATACAAATATACATTATCATTTGATTATATATATATATATATATACATAACAAGCCATGTACATATGGTTGAACATACATATATATACATGGCATTTCAATCAATCATCGTACATGTTTTTTGTAAATCCATTTATTTCCATGTAATCATATATTTAAACATAACAACCTTTAAATAATAAAAAAATAATTCATAATTATAAACTCAATGTAATTTCCTTGTAAATATATTATCATTTAATCATTAAATGTTCATATTTATAGGCCAAATATATATATATATATATATATATCCTTGTATTTTTAGTAAATATAACAACATTTAACATAAAACATTAAATTTTTATCTTTGGAATTCTACATAGAGGCAAAATTCTAGATCAAAATTATGGGCCATTTTAAACCTAGAAGACATCAGTTTTACCAAAAATATCCTTTGCCAAACATATTCCCCTATGTTTCCAACTTCTAGAACATCAAAAATCAATTCAACGTCATGTCCAGAACTCAAGCTATTTACATTTTACTAAGTAATGTTCCTAGTGACAGTGCTGTGTACAGGTTCGGATTCAAGCTAAAATTAAACAAGAATAAGGACAGATCTAGGCTTTGTATTCTTCATTAAAATCACAGGTTAAGAAGTCTATTTTTTATAGAATTTAACCTTATAGCATTTCGTTCACTGTACAAGGAGATATATTATATTTTCTACAAAATATTCTAGAACCAAATTCAACAGCACAATTAAATGTCCAAAAATTATGTTCCTTCTACAATTTTTTACACACATATCTTATGTAATTACAAAAATTAAAAGTCTCAAAAAGAGTTATCTAGCTCAATTTATGCTGAAATTACAGCCACTAGTTCATAAAACTTTTATCACCCTCTTATCTTTATTTAATTAAAGTTTCTTAAAGTTTATTTCTCCATTCATTTCATCAAACTAGCTTAAAATTAAATCTTGCCTCTACCACCAACCATCACATGTATTCATGAAAACCTAATCTCATACCTTGGCCAAATCCCCTTAGTTTTTAATTTTTAGCAAGGCCTTTTCCCTTATTCTTCTTTCCTTCTTTTTCTTCTTCTACACATAATTTAATTTCTTTAATCCTCCATCTCCATCAATTTATTCAATCAATCTAAACAAAAAAAATTAAGAATGAGAAGAAGATGATGATGACGTGAATTGAGTTTTTGAACCATTACCTTATTGATCAAAACCACCTAGTCTTTGATTAGTCAATATGCAAGAGATTCCTTCAAGATTTCTTTGTAAGATTGAAGAATTAAATTAAGAATGAAGGAAAATTAATCTACTCACTTCTCATTTGCATCCCCCTCTCTCTCTCTCCCTTTCCATTTTTAATTCTTTCTCTTACATTCAACTAAAATCAACAATATATATTAGTAGGGAAAATTCCCTATATAGTCCTTTAAGAAATTGCATGTCTCACAATTCCCTCTCTCACTTTTGCATGTGACTAATTGAAATCTCTACTTTTTATTTTTCTTAAATCAACCCCTCATTCCTTTAATTTATTTCATAGTTAACCCATTAATTAACATATGAACCAATTAACCCCTCAATTAATATTTCATATTTTAATTACATCCTTGAATAATTTTATACCAAAATAGTTTTATGCAATTAATATAATAAAAAAAAACTTATCACTAGTCCCATGCCTCTAATACAAAATTAACATCTTTAATTAATTCTTAATCACATACCACCCTAAAAAATCATGCATTTTTTACTAGGATCATGTTAGGACCCTTACACTTATAGTTGGAATGGAAACTAGACTCATAGTCTTGATTTCATATGAAGAATTCAAAAATTGAATCCCATTAAAAGATGATGAAAATTGACGTTGAACACTGACTGTGTTTACTGCCCTATCATTAGTAGTAGTTTATGTTGTTTGATTAATATCTAGAGATATACATGCTCAAATGATGTGATTGTTATTGTTTAGGAAACTGTAAACATAAGGGATTAACTTTATAGAATACCAATTTAGCTAAAAATGTCTTTTTATAGGTTTTAAATAGCATGCACATTGAACCTTCGAATCTCCTTTTAGAATTTTTAGGGCATAATGGACCTCATGATCAATACTAATTTGGTAATGATCGTCAATAAGACTAGAAGTGAAATTGCACCTATGTCATAGTTAGCAACAAATATTTGACAACCATAACCCTTCCCTATTTCTTTCTTAACATGATTTTTAGGTCCTAAATGATTACCAAAGTTTGTCTAAACATTCCAAAGCATTCTTTGAGCATTATAAACATAAAATAAAGATACATTATGAAACTAAATATGTGAGAACCATATTGTTATATAAGAACAATGTTAAAGCATATTGTGTATGTATGTTTATATAAGTAAAGTTATATAGCATTAGTTGTTCAATATGTAATTGTAAGCATTTGATGATAAATAAATTACACTATTATAATTGTTGTGAATATTTGCTTATGAGATTGTGCAACATGATGAAGTGTACACAATGAAAGAAGTAAAATGAAAAATTGATTTAGTGCCTGTATTGGAACTTGGTTGTGGATAGATAGGCATACCTAGAGTGTTGTAGATGCAGCAACTACAGTTTTGATCCCATTTGGGTCTATAGCTCGTCCCTATTTGGCACCATAGTCTGAACCCCATTTGGGTCTATAGGTTGATACCTTTGGGTATCCATCGGATTAATACCTTTGGGTATTCATATGATCGATACCTATGAGTATCCATAACGCTTGTTATATACACCCGTAGATCTTAGGTAGGCATTCATAGAAAAGAAATGAATTGTTAAAGAAATGGCTAAATAGTGATGTGTTACACATGATATCATTTGCATTATAATTAATATAGTGAAACACTATTTGTTGTTATTAGCCAAAAATGAAGATAAGTGTATCTTTGTGTGCTTAGGAATGAACACTGTGAGTTGTTGTTCACATACTGATTATTTCCCAATAAGTTATTTAGCTTAGCACGGGTTTTCATACGTGTAGGTACTTAAGTTCGAACTCTTCACCAGGGGATTGATCTACAGTAACAAGGCCAACACTATAATGAGTCAAAGTATGAAGTTGTTATCTTCTTTTTTGGCTTTGTACATTTTCATATTGTACTAAGTGGTTTGTAAAGGACAAAATAGTTGTAAGGCATAATATCGTAAGTAGTCCTCTTTAAATAATTTTATCTAATTTGATGATTCATCAAGAAAGTATGCTAATTAATGTGATAATTATGCAAATGGACTATATTATAAATGACTCATATAGGGTGGTATGTATGACAATAATGAATAGTGATATGTTAATGGGAAATACAAGGATAGTCATTACACCCTCCTACTCATAACCATATGAGTTAGAATGAGTTTGTTACCCTCGTTCTCTACAATAGTCATATCACCTTTCTTTGGAACACATTGAATAAAACTTACCCAATTACTATCAGAAATTGAAAAATAATACCTGCATTCAGCAACTTTAAAATTTCCTTCTTTACCACTTTTTACATTACTAGATTCAATGGTCATTGGGTTTGAAATATCGACTTATAATTCTCCTCCATAGGAATACAATGAGTGTAGTAATTGGACTAATTCCCTTAAGGTTAGATGTCTCCCATCATATGGCTTTCCTATACTTTTGAAGCACCTCAGTCAATAGCTTTTCTTCTTTACCTGACAAAATAGAAGAAATTATAATAGGTTGCTTATTGTTTAAGTTTTTGAATCTCTATTTGGAAGTTCAAGTAATTCTTCCTTTATGTAATCCGTTTGACCAACTTTTTTCTCTAAATATGCTAAAACATTATTCTTAGCCTTGTTGGACATTTGATCTTTAGAAGATCCATCAAACATCTTTTTAAAAGGTTATCTAATAAGATCCATTCTTGCTACTCATCCATACAATAATGAATTGCATCAACAAAACACAAATATTCTTTAAATTCATATGATGCATGCTTCATAACCTTGTTAACATCAAATAAAATCTCCTCATCAATGAACTAATGGCTCGCCATTTATCCATGCAAATCAATAAGTGCCCTCACGGTATTAAGAAATGGTCTTTGAAATATTAAGGGTATTTTATTATCTTCAACCATTTCTATGACCGTGAAATCTATCGAGAATATATCCTAAATGATCCCCTTTGAGTGTTTAACCAAATAATCCACTAATTAAAGGGATATTCCTATTTCCTTGATGTCTCTAAGTTTAAGTATCTTGCATATGGAATAAGGCATTAAGCTAATGCTACATCCTAAATCACATTATGCATTAGCAACAAAACTCCCTCCTAATTTACTAGGCAGTGTGAAACTGCCTAGATCCTCCAAATTAGATAAAATTTTATTAGTCAACACTACAAGAAAAATAAACTTTAATGAAGGGTAACTCAATCTTTAAAAGTTAATATCCAATCATTAAATACCTATAACGATCGAACTACAAGAAAAATACACTTTAATGAATGGTATGTATTGATAGAATTGAACTACTCCATAACACTAATTAAGAATCACCAAGGCAAAGTGAGTAACAACGAAAAAAATCACATGTATACCTCAACTTTCCATTATGATGATTGCATATGAAAATTCCTTAATCACTTTACCTTAACAAAGGAATTTTCCTTGGCTTGTTTAATTTTAAGTTGCCTTAAAACAAACACATCATCAAACAATGTCCACCATTCAAGTAAAAACCCGGCTAGTGAATTGATTACTATAAACAACAAAAATGAATTCTAATTAATCAAAAACATCGCAATGTAAAAGTAAGAAGTCTGCTATTACTAATGTAAAATTAAAGAATTAAGATAAGCAAACCAAAAATAAATAAGCAAAATTGATTATGAATTCTCAACATAAAAAGTGAACAAATTTGATATTAACATATTCACTTAATCAATTTGTTAATGAACATGTCAATATAAACAGGTAAAGAAATAAAAAGGTCTTACCAGCAGATTTAGAACAGACATTTGCTTCTCTCTTAAAAACATCAACACTATGATTCAACTTCTTTGTCCTTAAGTAATCATACAAATACAAATAAAACTTGTAAACCAAATTAATAAAAAATCAGAAGAGAAAGTTAAGAAATTAAAATCAAAGAAAGCAATAAATCAAAAACATCTTTATGGAATCCCATTAATGATCTAATGAATCCATTGAAAAACAACAAACTCTATCTGTAAAACTTAAAAGCTAATCAAATAAAGAGGTTAAAGTTAAATAGAAATCACATCCATGAATACAAAAGCAAAAAATGAAAAACTAAGAAAGAAATGCGTAGAGAAAGAGTTAGCTAATTTTATAGTCCCTCTATCAGTTGTAGACTTTAAAACGTAAAAAAAATGAGAATATCAAAAAGAAAAACCTAAAAAAATTAGTAGGGGTTAGGTTTTAAAGAAATGAGAACCAAATAAAACAAATTTGCTTACCATTTTGCAAGATGAATTAGCACACTAAATTTCCAAATCCTTAGAATACCTCAAAGTTGATTCTTTAATCCCAAAGAAATACCCTATTTTCCTATTTAACTGGAGGAAGATAAGAAAAAACTAATATTTAGCCAGTATCAAAAGAGAAAGAATGTATTTTAATTTCTCACCTATAATCACCAACAACATAGCACCCTAGACTAATTTAAGTAGCAAGATCTTGCAAAATTAAGAAAAGTGAAGCAGCTAAGAGAGGTGGATAGCTAGACACCATTTCTATTAGGATTAAATGGATTTGCATTTTGAATGATAGAATAGAAGTGGATTAGCATTTAGGAAGGTTTTTTTTGCCTTTTAGTATTTTATGCGTTATATTTTTAGAGGGAAAATTTTAGTAGCACCAAATTTTGAAGGCAATAATGACTGGATTTATAGTTTTTCAACAACTACATTTAAACCATTTATTAAATAATAATAAAGTTTAAGATCTAATAATTAGATTAAATTTCCTTCATTATTTATATATTTTTATGATCGAATTTTCTTCCTTTCTCTAATTTTTTGTTATTAAAAATTAATTTTCTTATATTATAATATAGCACTACAACACTTAAATAATTATACTATTTATATCCCCTCTAGCTTCTTCTTGTTAGAGCATAAATCTTTCATGAACTTTGCATATTTGGGCATATGAAGCAAAGCTTCAACAAAAGGTATTAACATGCAATTTCTTAAACATGTTCAAATATTTTTCCAATTGCTCATTATTTCTTTCTTTACTGGCTAATAAGGGAAAATGTGAAGATTATTCATCAATAGGCATGTTATCATTTGCTTTTTGTGCATCACCAATAACCTTAGGATTAGAAGTACATACCTTCATTATCAGCTCCACCATTAAAGAAGAAGAGTTACCATAATCAACTTCTTTCACTTCTTTAACACTTCTTAAAGTGATTACCTTAGCCTTTTCCTTTAGGTTTTGATCTACATTGGTGGGAAACATACCTTACTTGTGCAAATGGAGTTTGCTAGTTGTCCAATTTGTGTCTCCAAATTTCTTATTGCTACATCTTAATTTCTATTTCACTACTCTTGCGATTTCCACCAAGCATCTTGGATAGACATAAATTGAGTTTGACAATTCATGAAACTAACAAACATGTCTTCTAAATTTAGATTTTTATCTTAGGGTATGCATTGATTAGCTTGAAATAAAGGTGGTTGGAAATTTGATTGATAAGCTACTAGAGTTTGGTAAGGTGTTTGAAAATATTTCTATACTTGTGAAGGTTAGTAGGTATGGTCATAACTCTAATGCTGATTGAATTGAAGATTTGTTGGTGGATTTAATTTAGCTCTTGGTTGGTTATTTAATGATGAAGATTGGCTACCCTCTCTCCATAAAAGGTTTGGATGATTTCTCCAACATAGGTTATAATGATTGTTGAATAGGTCATTCCTCTTGAAATCATGAATGGAATTTATATCTCCTATCTCTTGGGTGTAAGACATATTTGTTTTTGGTTCTTTCACCATACTAGCTCTATCATATGAACCATATTCTTACGATACAACTAATACATTATAAATATTCAACCCATTTAACTCATTTTTAAGCAACTTTATTTGTGCTTTTAACGTTGCCATCTCATCCATACCATGGACTCTTTGCCTCTTTGTTCATGACCCTAATGCTTTCTTATTATGCATTGTTCATTACCATTTGATCAAGCAATAAAAATGCTTATTCTGAAACTTTATTAAAAAATCTACCCCCTAATGCTGCATCTAATAAAGATCTCATCATGGGGTTACAAGCTACATAAAATGTTAACATAAGATGATACATATCTATTTTAGGATGAGGATAACACTTTAGTAGCCTTTTAAATCTCTCCCACATTTTATTAAAAGATTCCTCACTCAACTGTTGAAAGTTATAAATGCCATTCCTTATGTTTACGGTCTTCATTGGAGCAAATAATCTAACTAAGAGCTTATTTGAATTGATTGATTATGAAACAATAATAGTTACTCTTTTTCTTTCCCAATGAGAGTAAATAGGAGTAACTTTAATCAAATTACCTCTATGGAAATCCCTAGAATTTGAATAGTATCATTGATTTCAAAGAAAACATGAAGGTGTTGAGCTAGATCTTCTAAATCTAATCCGGAGAACTAATTTTGCTGCACCATTGTTATGGTTATTAGTTTAAGCTCAATTTATTATTGTTAAGGCAACAAAATTTTTCTATGCATATCATTCTACCTTAGAGTACCATAATATCTAATGATTTTAGGTTTAGCATCGTCCTGTTATTGAGCTTGTTATTGCCTAACTCTTTGTTAGTTCTCAAGAGATACATCAGGAGGTGGTAGTTGATCATCTATATTAATAGTTTGAGTTTATGATCACCGTCTATTTAGAGTCCTTTCAATTTCAAGATCAAATGGTGTTATTTGTTGCAATTTCAATATGTTCATACACCACTAGTCACCTAAAATGAATACAAATAGAAAAAAATGAAAATAAAACACATACAAAAAATCAATGTGAGGCCCTAACATATACTCTAGAAAAATATGCACATGCTTGATTGGTATTGAAGATAAAGCATGTCTTTTTAATAGATAAGTTATAGGATAGGACATAGAGGGAATCACTTTTAAAGATGAGGCTGCTATGATAATTTCATTAAAGATATGCATATGCATAATTAGTGACATATGGTGTAGGGATTAAATTGATAAGATAAAAGAGTTTTAAGAGGATTTGGTAATTTAAAAGTATAATGAGGGGTTGAAAGGAAATTTGGGAAAGAAAACATATGGACTAATGATATAGTGACAAGTGGATATAGTTTTGACCATACATTTGAGTTACTCACTCCTAATAAGGTGGGAGTGACTCATAGTCACTCACTCACAAAGGGTGGCAAATGGAATTCATTTTAACCATGCAAATGACTCACATAAACCTATAAGGGTTACCTCACATTTAATAAACCCCATAAGGTAGTACTCACCCATAAGTTAGTACTCGCTTATTGGGTAGTAATCACCCATATGATAGTAATCACCCAAGGAGTGGGAGTGAGTGAATAGAAAATAAGTTGTTTATTAATGACCGTTAATTTCTTGATTTAATCATAGCCATCCAAGTGAGAGTATATAAGGGAAAATATAATAGAAACTTTAAGAAACCATACGTTTCTTCATCTCTTTACTTCGGCTGAATTGAAGTCTCATTTTCTCCTTCATCATCTTCATCTTCATCTTCCTAACTTAATTTTTACCCCAAATTTCACTTTAAATTTCATCATGCACTAGATTAAGGCAAATGTCTCACCATAGTTTAAATGTAGTATTAAACATATTTAAGGTATAGGAAATTTTAATTTCTTTGTATCATTTTGTTTTATTTTAATGGCTAGAAACATTATATTGGTGTTTTAAATGATGTAAAAGTATTTTTTGTGATGTTTGATGAAATATAGCAAGTTCTTTTTTAGAAATAAGTTGAATTAGGGCTCCAAATTGGGTGATTCAAATTAAAGCATAAACTAAAAACATAGGCATAAAAATTTAATAGAGAGGTTATAACTTGATTTTGCTGCTAAAACCATTAAAACTTTGATTGCAATGTAGTAATGGATGCTGACTTGTCAACTAGAATAGTTCGGACTATTTTTGGCATATCTCTTATCTTTGATATCCAAATGACTTGATTATTATGTCATTGGAAACTTTAGACATATGTTAACAATTTGTTAGAAGATAATATTCCCAAAAAACCAAGTATAGGTAACTAAAAACCATGCACAATGTGATCTAAATTTACAACCCTATTCTATCCCACTTTACCCAATTCATTTTATGCCTTGTTTTTGCACACTTTACTTTGAACAACATGTAATCCCATCCAAACCTTTACCCATGTTTATAAAACTTTGCTAATACTTAGAAATATATAAAGTATGATTTACCATATGTTAATTGGGGTGATTAAACATTGAAATTTAAGACTAAACATAATGTATGCTAAAGGGCATTTTGTGCTTATAGATGAATTATGTGCACAATTATGGCTTATGTGTACATAGAATAACTACATAAGCTTGCTTAGTGGGATTATAAATATAATTATATATAATTTGATATGTTTGTCATTTTAAATGATGCACATTTTTATTTAAAAATTATAATATGATAAATGAACATATAACTTAAATATACATGTTTATCACTAAAATAAAGAATATATGGTATTATATGATTGGATGCATATAAAATAAAGTCATTTTCTATCTATTTTAAAACTATAAAAAATAAATGCAAACAAAAATTAATTTAATATCCATGGCAAACAGGAACTTTAATTCATTAGATAATACAACATCGTTGTCATTTTAAATGGAAAATTCCACTATTTAACTAGATTTAGAAGTAAATATAACATTCATTGGTATTATTTGATGCTTATTGATAAGATTATTTATTATTTAATTATGAGATAATAATGCACTAATTAAAGACAATATTTGGTTTGCCATAAACAAGATAGAATTTGGGCCCATAATGGACTTAAAGTTGTTCTTTTTTATTTTGGCCACAAACTAAGAGAGGTTGGTCATCAAAATGTAAAAATCCAATTTGGTTATCTTTCACATTATTTTTTTTTAAATTTCCATAAAATGTATGAGGTTAAAATGAAATGATTTTGCCAATCTACTTTTTTCTTGAGTAATTTGTCTATTGTATGGACTTAATTAATTTTATTTTAATATGTTAATGGCTTGGAATGAATTGGTTGCATTTCAATTGATATGTAACATGCTTATATGAGCATGATATTGAATTGATGGATGATATGGTGGAAATACAAGATATATGTACATAAACATGTATATGATTCTATGCTAATAAATGCATGAATGAACATGCATATATGTATATAAGCATGCACTTGAAAAGAGAAAAGTTATGAAAATCAAATGAAAGGAATTATTTTTGCATGCACTTGTGATTAGGTTATGGATAGATAGATATGTCTATAAAAGTATATTGTATCTACCATAGTCTCGATCCCGTTTAGGTTATAATACTGCGTTGGCCCTATTTAGGTCGCTTAGCTGATCCTATTTGGATTTGTAAGATCGCTCCATAATACAATGTTGACCCCATTTGGGTCTACATATCTGATACCTTCGAGTATCAACAAGGCCCATTATCCTCACCAAAAGCAAGGTGCAAGCTTAATATAAAAAATGATTAAGGCATTATAATATGCCATATGTTAATGACTATGATGATATAAAATTTTGTAACTCCATTTAAATGTTGCTTTTATATGGATCCATGGATAGTAAATGGTTAACTTAAAATTGGATAAAGTTATATTTAGACTTATTGTTTTGTGGTATTATAATAGCACATATACTTTTTTGTTATTGCAATTACATAATGCTTTCTATAGTTAAGACCATAAGAAATATGTCAACATGTATAATTGTTGGGTGGTTTGTCATTAATCTTTTTTACGAAAACATATTTTTTATAATTTAATGTTGCTTACTTGACATCTATAATCAATTTTATAACTTGTGCCTAATTCAAAAATTTGACTACTTATTGCATATAAGGACATTTGGAATAAGAACAATTATTAGGATTTGACTATTAATTTAGCTTTGATGCACAGATATAGAAAAGCCATGTGAGTTTTAAAAATAACTAAAAATAATAAATATGAATCAAGTAAGTTAAATTGAAATATGAATGCTTAAGAATTACATCAATGTTTCAAAACTAGTAAAGGTTAAACAAATAAGTGATTAACTTTGTATGTATGTAATTAAATCATGGACTAAGATTTGTATGGTAATATAATGAATGAGTATGATTAAGTTTGTTGCATAATATTATGTGATGTTATGCACTTGCTATCTATTATTATTACTATATTATTACATGCTTAATGGCCTGCTCATATGTGTGTGTTATTAATGACTTATGTGAGAGGTTGTCCTCATGGTTTTTGTTCCCCACTAGCCTAGTAAGCTTAGAATGGGTTTTTAATCCATGTAAGTTCAGGTTAAGGGACTTGAGCTTAAGGAACATCTGCAATATTGATGGCCAACATAAAAAGAAGGATTTTAGGATTTTAAAGTTTAAAATTTTGTAATAGTGTTAATGCATTAATATAAGATTATGTTATCTAAGATGTACAATGATATTTATGTAAATGTATTCTAAACTTGTAAATTTATAGTAATTTTATGGCACTGATGTATAAGTAATTTATAATATTTTAAAAATAATATAATATATGGATGAATGATTGAATTATAAGTGAACTTTTGATTCAGTACAACCGTTATGGATTAAAGATTAGATGGAGCATTACAATCAATCAACAATTCACACAAAAATGCCAATTACTGACATTTTTGAAATAAGAAAGTAAGGGGATTTAAAGCACAACTGTGTTGTGTGTTATTGATGAGGTCACTACACACTAAAGAACTCCATTGAAATTAGGTATAAAAGGGAGATTTGGGTATGAACATTTGCCATTTTTTTAAATGAAAAAGGGGAAAGAAACCTTCATTCTCTTTATTAAGTTTTCTTTCTATTCTCTTTAAGAATCTATAAATCTCATTCTATCTTCTTTCCTCCAAAATCTGGCCATTTCTATTAGAGAGTATGCCCTAGAGCCATGCAATAGGGATGTATTTCATGTGTATGAATTCATATTCATAATAAAAGGCATTATTCATTTATTAATGCTATGTTTAAATACATGAGTTTGTAAATCTTAAATTAATAAATAAAGTCCTAGATATTATAAACACAATGCAAAGACAATCATGAAAGTGTTCATGATATGTGTAAGGCCCTTAACATGACCCTAATTTAATTTGCATATTCTTGAATGGGATTTTTTTTAAGTGATTAAGATTAAATTAAATGAGAATTTTGTCTAAATAAGGGTCAAGGGGGTAAATTATCATGTTATTATGTTAATTGCTTGAAAATAAAATTTAAGAGTATGGTTTAATATTAATTGAGGGTGCAATTGAAGTAAAAAGTATTAATTTGGGGTAAATTTATAATTTCGAAAACTTAAGGGTCAAATGTGGATAGAAGCATATATTTAGAGGTCTATTTGAGAGAAGGAATAAATTGATAGGTTAATGTATGAAAGGAAATAAAAGGAGGGGTTAAAGTTTAACATGCAAAGATTAGCTAGGTTAATTTGTGGCATGCAAAAGGTTTAAGGACTAAAAAGGGAATTATCCCTTGCTATTATAAAAAGCCAACTTTGAAGAGAGAGAAGAGAGAGTGGGATGGCATTTCCTTCAAGAAAATACAGAAATATTCTTCTTTCTCTCTCATTTATGATTCAATTTGATTTCTTTAAGTAATTTTGAAGAGGAAATTGTGCATGTTGATTAATCAAGAGTTTGATGCATCAAATTAAGGTAATTAAACTATTAAATGAACCCTTCATCATCTTCTTCTTCTTCTTCTTTTCATTTTGGTTGAGGAAAATGTTAATTAAGTGCTGGAAATTTTAAATGATGATGATGTTTATGAAGGAAAAGAGGAAGGAAGAAAGAGCAAAGGAAAGGATATTGCTAGAGGTTGAAGACATAGGGATTTTCAGCCAAGGTATGGGAACTTAGGGCTATTCATATTGCATGTGAAATTTTGCTGGAACATGTTGTGGTTGACAGAAATTTAGGGTTATGTTTTTTGGGTTTTTATCTAGGGTTTTATCGAAATGAGTTTGAAGAATAGAATGCATCATTTCTGAGTTGTGAAGCCCTTCACGAGTCGTAAATTATTGTCTGACTCGTGAAGCTCTTCACGAGTCGTGCATCTCTTTCTTTTGGGTCACTCGTGAATGTTGGTCTCACTCGTGAATACCTTTACGAGTCATGAATTTTAGTCCGACTCGTGAGCCTCTTCATGAGTCGTGGTATGTAAATTTATTCTCCACTCATGAACCCCATCACAAGACATGAATTTTGGTCTTTTTGCTTCACTCGTGAATCTCTTCACGAGTCGAATGCTTCTTCACGACTGATTGACCTATCTGGATTGTTTTTCTCATAAGTTGAGTTATAGAATAGAAAATTGGCTGATTCTTTTGCATTGAAAAATAGACTTCCATACCTATATTTCATATGAAGAAACCTAAACTTAAATCTGCCTCTAAGTACATGGAATTTAGGGTTGAATCCGGACTAGTCCCTTGGACTACTTATAGAAACAGAATTTGGCAAAATGGGAATAACTTTTTGTAGAGATGTTCAAATGTTACAAAATAAAATTCTGGTAAAACTAGAGACATGAAAGTCTAACTTTGATGAAAAAATCTTGGCCTAAATCCTTCTAAATTTTACGTTATGAATTTTTCTAAGTGACAGTCCACACTGTTTTGGTTCTAAAAAAAGCCTATAGTATTTTTCAAATAACTCGAGCTATATATCAGATATTAAGATGAATTTTGATTCTCTGGAAACTAGACACATAGGGTATAATATTGTAGAAGATCATTTTTCCTAAAAATGACATCTTCCATTTCAAATGTGGCTCACAAGTTGAGTCCAGAATGCTGCCCCGTACAAATTTTATCTACACTTGATATTATGATTTTTATTTAATTGAGACAAATAGTTGTTTATGTGATAGTAAAATAAATTAGATAGGGCATATAATGCGACTATCAATGAAGGATTTATATGCATACATACACATTCATATGGGTACAATAAATAAAGATTAGTGATGAAAATATCTAACCTATACATGTAATTAGACTTGTACATGATTGTCATATGCCAAATTGATGTATACATGTAATCCTCTGACATGAAAGTGCATATTTTGACATGCACCTATGCTATGAAATAGGGAATATAATAGTATGACCATGTCATGTGTATATGCCCATATGGAAACATGTCAATATATTTTGTATAGCACATGATTTGAATAATGATAAAGGTATATATATATTGATAAACATGCTTATAAGAATAAGCCTATTATATGCAAATGTACCTACAGGTATGTACATTTATGATTATGTATATGAGTGTATGAGCATGTACTTGCCCTATGAGATATAAGATGTTTTAGCATGACTATGAACATATGAGATGCTTAATGAGAACATGATCAAGTATATGATATGATGATTATATGTCATGCCTATATGTCATGATGCAAATTTATATTCACACGGATTGGATGAGCTAGTTGTATAACTTGACAAATGAAATGTGCATATATCTATTTGTGCACCAGAGAACTCATAGTTTTACAAGACTCTGTATATGTACAAATAGTATATTATGAATACAATCTTAATATGTGAATTGGACATGAATATAGTTCTGCCTGCAATAGAGTTTCAGATGTGGATAGATAGGCGCCTATAGGGAAAATTGCAGCTGCCATAGTCTTGACCAATTGGGTTTAAAGTATGTTTGATCCCGTTTGGATCATGAACAGCCCCATTTGGGTTGATAGGCGACCCCGTTTGGGTCTGCTTGACCGGTCTACAGTATAATTTGGTCCCGTTTGGGTCTATAGATCTGATATCTTCGGATATTCTCCATTTTGATACCGATGTGTATCAATAGTTCCCGTTATCCACTGATAAAGCTAAGGCAGGCTAAACTTTATTTATAGCAATGGTCATAATTAATTAGTTAAAGTTTATCATACTAAAGATCATTATTGTGAATTATATTGTTGGTTTTCCATAGAAATTGTGTTTCATTTGAATATGTTCACATGGAAAAATTGCCATCTATATGAATTATGAAAAGGAAATATTTGTTATTCTCTTGGGTACAATGTTTATGTACATGAGGATATGCTTTAAGCTTTAAAGTATTTGTTATTATTGTCATGTTATGTTGTATATGTTATTTATAAGTATTTATTGTATATGTACATTTTGATAACTGTTGTGAGTGGTCATCCATCTGTAGATTTCCCCACTAAGGTTTATAGCTTAGCACGGGTTATTTATCTGTGTAGGTACTGTTAACAAGACTTTTGTTGAGGGACGATCTCTGTATCAGGAAGGGCCAACCATCGAATGTTAATCTTGATGTAGGATGTTTTCGTATTAATATTATCATATGTTTTGTATTATGGCAATTATCTTATAAAATGTATATAACCTATGTGGAGTGTTATAACTCATTAGTAGTAAAGCTATGAAAGAGCATGTGTGCATGTGATATACATAAAGTAATATTCATATAGTATAGTATGCAAGATACTATGTATGAAATGCAATACAGGAATAGACTTGTAGCACGTACATAAATATTTGAAACCGTATGACATGATTAATGGTAAAATGATGGTTAAGTGAATATGTAGTATAAGCATGATTAATAGTATTTAAATTATCAAATAAATAGGTTATTTGTATAGGGGCTGCTACAATATGAGATGTCTATTGTATGCAAATGTGTTAATATCTAAATATCCCTAGTCATAGAATTAATAAGATAGGACATTGTTAATTCGGACAGACTCGCATATGTTATGCTTCTTGAATGGTTCAAACAATGGTTCTCATAACTGTGATTATGGAAGATAAGCAAAGCTAACATGTGAATGCTTATTAGAAGAACAAGTTCATTGGAGACCTACAAAGAGAATCCTCACATGGATATTAAATCTATGTTAGTGAGGAATATTTTCATAGCGGTTGTACAAGAATCCTTAGACTTGAGATCACCAAGGTTATCTTAAGTAGCAAGTGGTATACTTTGACTCCATAACTAATTACTTCCAACTGGGGGTCAACATAGTTAGGAGGTTAGGAATATCATGACCTACTTGAAGATAGTTGAGTGATTGACAAAGGATTCACCATCCTCGATTTATTAAGGGAAGTTATCTTGCATGATTCTATAATTGCCTTGTTTCGAGAATCTCTGGCCTGAGTAATATGCCAAGATGGATAGAGATCCATGAAGGGCATCATGGGAACAATGGTTAAAATTAATAGAACATACATAATTAGATTTATATGAGTTGACAAAAATCCATACTCAGAATCTAATTGAGATAAGAGTTGTGAAAGGAGTAATTGCACGATAACTGTTTCTTTGGAAGGGTATAGTCAAACCACTTGACTTTCCTTACATTTCGGTAGTCATGATGCCTAACTAGAGGCCACTTATGATTTGTATCATAGTGTATCATAAATATCAATAGGGATTGATAAAATGATTTAAATAAGTTTAAATCATGTGAGTTTTGAGTAGAACTCATAATTACATATTATGCTGCCAATATGGACAGGAACCCAATAGGTCACACACATATAGAGAAAAGGATAAAATGGTAAAATGACAAGGATAATAATATTTGATATTATTATGGGAATAGAGAAGTGAATAAGAGAATAATTAATTAAAAATTTTAATTAATTATGATCAAGCAAAATTGTTCGCAGAACTTGTAGAAATGTTCTATAAAGTGGACCTAATTGAAATAATGTATTTCATAATTAATTATTAATGGACAATAAATGTTATAGGGCTTATATTATAATTAATATATCCATTGGAGAAAATATTGGAGGCCCATAAAATTGAGTTTGGCACAAAAACCCTCCAGAGGAAGGGTTTCACGCCAACTTCAAACAGAAGGCCTTAGAGGCCTAATTCTTGGACCAAAATAAATTAAGTATATTTCATAAGTGTTATGGAGCCTACATATTAATTTGGTTGGATTTGTAATTCATTTGGGTACTTAAATTCAAGTATATGCACAAAAGGCCTAGTTTATGGGTTTTATACATAGTCTTTTGTGAAAGGAATTAAATGCAATTTAAGTGAGCCCAAATAAATTATTAATAATTCCAGAAGCCCAATTAATATTTCTCCAGCAATTTAAAAAAGCCCAATCCTATTATGAAGTTGGATTTTTAACGTAACTATAAAAATCCAAGTGATAGGGTTTTAGGGTAAGTGTGAACAATTAAGAGAAAAACAAGCTTCTCTCACTTTTCTCCCAACCCTAGCCACCACCCCCTTTCTAGCATCAAGGGGATTTCGGCCAGCCCCTTGTTTCTTCCATTATTAGTTCATTCAATCCTTCTCTAGTGTGGATTACTCATTGGAGGTTTTCAATTTTGAACACTGTAGTTTGCGACAACCCGGTGAGAAGGAAAATCAACTGTTCAACAAAAATCAAAGGTAATTTTCTTATTCCCATTAATATGTATATTGTAAATTCATGGCAAGATCGAATCTAGTGGTTAAAAATTTTAAATTTTGCTTATGTATGAGATGCATGTAACCAATAATTTCCAACATGGTATGAGAGCCTCGGTTTTGCCATGAATCTACAATTCTATATTTTTCTGCGGAATAGTTTTTTTTTAGTTACTTATTTCATGAAATTTAAAATATCAGATTTGATTTTTCATGAATGAGAAATATTTATTTATTGATATATGTGATCAAATATATAAAACAAAAACTAAAAACGATTCTTTTGAGAAAATAATCATAGAGAATGGCATGAATGGCTTTTATTTTACAATAAAGTTTAGGGGCTGTTCTAAATTAATTTTTATTGATCCAATCTAAGATTATTTTGATGATAATTTATGTGTTTAATATGTGATATTAAGCCATAGGATCAAACAAAATTAAAATAAAACAAGTTTTGCATGAAAACTAGTTTAGTTGAAAAGTTCGATAAATTCGTGTTCTTCATGTGTTCTTGGTATGTTTTTGGTGTGTTCATGTTTAGAACAATTTTTAATCTTCTAAATCTGATATATCTGATATATTAACGTGTTTTTAATTAATTGGATTAATTAAAATGGGCCTTCAATTAATTAGATTAATTTTAATTCATTAAAACCACTTAATGGGCTTAATTTTATTTACGAACTTGATTTAAATTAGTAAATGACTTGGTGGGCCCAAGGAGCTGATTTAAATTAAAAATTATAAACTATAATTAAGTTTATTAATGGATTTTGAGGGCTAGAATGGGCTTGGCTCATTCCAAATGGCCCAAATGGTCCAATAGACATAAAACTAGTTTGTGTGTGAACACATTTAGGGTTTAATTTTGTGGGTTTCAGCCTACCCTTTATATTAAGCCCAAAATTGATTCCTTTAATTATTTAATATGATTAATTAATTAAATAATCAATTCATAATTAATTATTAATCAATTGGATTGATTATTAAGGCAAGAACACATGCATGCAAAAAGGTTACCTAAAATGGAAGTTTCCAAAATGGAAAAAGTTTCCTAATTTGATCACATTATTAAAATAACTCAAAAGCATGTTTCAAGAGTTGAAAAACGTTATTAATCCATTATATGTTTTATTTTATGCATTAGATATGCATACAAGGGTGTATGATTGGCATGATGGACAGTTATGGATAAAGGCCTAATGTGATTGAGCATAATGCATCTTTCGGCCCTATGAGGACTTTCATGTCCTGGCCACTTGTTTTTGGTTTGTATTTCTTTTTCAAATTGTAATATGTAATTAGATTACTTAGATTAGAATTAGAGATAGAGATTGAGACCACTATCAAGGAGCAAGATGGTCCGAATGGAGATCCAACAAGTTTGAAGATAATGTAATTATTTTTATTTATTTGAATCATGCATACTACCTAGGTGTGACCTTTTGATTTCAATTTTGGCTCGGGAAAATTAATGTAGTAAAGTCCATAACTATACCAAATTTATGAGATAGATATAAGATGCATACCAATGTATGCCAACCATGTATGATGAGACTTAATTAACCAAAATCCCTCATACTAATACTAAGGTATATAAGCCTTCCATTAATTTGAGGAGAACTAGAGTTCTTTATAGTGTGGGTTGTTGCCCACAGTCAAGCCCACAGTATATTGAATATGTTTAAATCTAATTAAATGGGTCATCTTAGCTAGCCCATTAGCTTGTTGACCACAGTCAAGGCTAATGGTTCTAAAGGCGAGATTAGGGAATGCATATATGATATGCATGTATCAAGAGTTGATAACCTAATGATCCAATAGTTGTGTAGAGATATAATTGGTATAGAGATACCTACCTTTCAAGGGTATGGAGTTTGATATATTGACCACAGTCAAGGTTAAATTTCATATCAAGGATTGGATATTGGCCCACTAAGAAAACCATCGGGTTTTCTCAAATTAAATAGTGAGGGCTATTGATTCTCAATAAAATAGTGGGAGTAAATGGATTAATTAAAGACCTAATTAATGTATACATATATATGAACATACTTTTATATATTTTCTTCTTCATATCTAGGTCATCATCATCAGCACATCAAACATTAATATACGATCAATCTTGGATAACAAACTGGTTGGTAGTAACTATTCTGACTGGATCAGGCAAGTGAGAATTGTTCTCAGAGCTGAAAAGATCCATTATGTCTTGGATAAAGATCCACCACCACTTCCATTAGATGATGCCATTGATGAGATCAAGGGCACTTATCGTAAATACATGGAGGATAGTGAAGCAACAGCATGTCTGATGCTGGGTGCTATGTCCTCGGAGCTTTAGAAGCAACATGAGATAATGGATGCTAGAACAATCAGTTTGTATTTAGAGGAGCTTTATTCTTCTCAGGCTAAAACTGAGCAATATGAGATTGCTCGAGCTCTATTTAGCTGCAAAATGGTTGAAGGCACTTCGGCTGCTAGTCATGCATTGAAGATGTATGGGTATATTAAGCATGTGAGTAGACTTGGCTATGTAATGGATAATGATCTATGCATAGATTTAATCTTGTAGTCGTTGGCACTAAGTTTTGCACCTTTCGTGCTTAACTTCAACATGAACAAGATCAAAGTAACCATTCCTGAGTTAATCAACATGATCAAAATAGCTGATGGATCTTTCAAGATGGATTTAAAAAGTGTCATGGTTACCACTTCTGCAAAAGGCAAGAAGCAGAAGAAGAAGATATCCAAGGCATAGCCAAAGAATGGTGGGATCTCCAAGAAGAAGGTTGCCAAGAAAGAGAATCCCAAAGGAACTTGCTTCCATTGTGGAGAAAATGGTCAATGGAAGTGTAACTGCAAAGCCTATCTAGATTCTCTCAAGGAAAAGAAGCAAGCTAATGCTTATACTTCAGGTATTCATATGATTGAAATTAATATTTATTCTATTGCTTCTAAACAATCTTGGGTATTAGATACCGGATGTGGATCTTATTTGAGTAATGATCTACATGGGCTTAAAAGCATTAGAAGAGTTAGAAAGGCAGAAATATGTCTGCAGTCAGCTATTGGACAAAACATCTCTACAACAGTTGTGGGGACTTACCATTTGCCTCTTCCAAGTGGATTAATATTGGAATTGAATAATTGTTATTATGTTCTAGCTTTATCCAAAAGTATTATTTCTTTTAGTTTTTTATTAAACGATTATGACATTTCTTTAAAGAACAAGTGTTGTTACATTTTTAAGAACAATATATTTTATGCAAAAGCTATCATTGAGAATGGTATATTTGTTCTTGATTTAATTAAAGAAGTGCATAATATGGATACTAAGAGAATGAAACAAGATAATCTAAATACCTCATATTTATGACATTGTCATTTAGGCCGTATAAATGAGAAATGCATGACCAAATTACACAAGTAAGGTGATTTGGGGTCATTTGACTATGAATCATTTGATACATGTGAATCTTGTTTATTGGAAAAAATGATAAAAGCTCCCTTTATTGGTAAAGGAGAATGAGCTAAAATGGTTTTGGACTTAATACACTCAAATGTATGTGGTCCAATGACTACAAATGCCAGAGGAGGTTACTCCTACTGCATTACTTTCATAAATGATTACTCAAGATTTGGATATATCTATCTAATGAAATATAAATTAGAAGCATTTGAAAAGTTCAAAGAATTCAGAAATGAAGTAGAGAAGCAACTTGGAAAAAATACTAAAACACTTAGATCAGATAGAGGTGGAGAATACTTAAGCCAAGAATTTCAAGATTATCTTAGAGATAATGGGATTTTATCTCAATGGACTCCACCATATACACCATAACACAATGGTGTATCTGAGAGAAGAAATCGAACACTATTAGATAAGGTTCGATCCATGATGAGCCGAGCAGACTTGCCTAAGTCCTTTTGGGAATATGTACTAGAAACTACTGTTTATTTGTTAAATAGAGTTCCTAGTAAATCAGTTGATGTTACTCCATATGAGATGTGGAATAACAAGAAACCCACACTTTCTTATATGAAAGTATGGGGTTGTCCTGCTTATGTGAAGAGGACAGTGTCAGACAAACTAGATGTTAACTCTGACAAATGTTTATTTATGGGATATCCAAAAGAAACATTTGGATTTTATTTCTTATCATCCCTTAGAATAAAAGGTGTTTGTTTCAATGCATGTTGTCTTCTTGGAAAGAGAATTTCTCCTACGAGAGGACAGTGGGAGTAAAATTGAACTTGGTGAAGTTCAAGACCCATAAATAGAAGTAGATCAACCGATTGAACCCAAGACTGAATTTCATAATGATGAGATTATAGTTGAACCTGATTATACACAAAATCCTAGAAGATCTACTAGGATGTATTCTATCCCTATGTGATATGGATTTCACATTGATTTGGATAGAGGCATAACTATAGTAGAGGACAATAAGCCTACAAGCTATCAAGAAGTTTTGAATAGTTCAGAACGTGATTTATGGGTTAAGGCTATACAGTCTGAAATGGACTCCATGTATGAGAATAAAGTATGGACTTTAACTCAACCACCATTAAGGCTATACAGTCTGAAATGGACTCCATGTATGAGAATAAAGTATGGACTTTAACTCAACCACCTGAAGGGATAAAACCCATAGGGTTCAAATGGGTCTTCAAAAAGAAGACCGACATGGAAGGAAATATAGTTACCTATAAAGCTCGCTTAGTAGCAAAAGGCTATCATCAAAAAGAAGGTATTGACTATGATGAAACCTTTTCTCCTGTAGTGATGCTTAAGTCTATAAGAATACTTTTAGCCATTACAGCTCATTATGATTATGAGATTTGACAAATGGATGTGAAGACAACTTTCCAAAATGGAAATCTGACTGAGGATGTGTATATGACACAACTAGAAGGGTTCACATCAGGAAATGGTGAAAAGGTATGCAAGCTTCAAAGATCCATTTATGGATTGAAGCAAGCCTCTAAGAGTTGGAACATACGATTCAATAAGATAATCAAAGAGTTTGGTTTCTTACAGAATGAACATGAACCTTGTGTATATAAAAGGGTCAGTGGGAGTGCAATTGTCTTCCTAGTTCTATATGTGGATGACATATTAATCATGGGAAATGACATTTCTCTTCTCAAATCTGTTAAAATATGGTTATCCAAGCAATTATCCATGAAAGACCTTAAAGAAGCATCTTATATTCTGGGAATAAGGATCTATAGAGATAGATTCAATAGGTTGCTAGGTCTTTCTCAAAGTACATATATAGATAAAGTATTGAAGAGGTTTAATATGGATCTCTCTAAGAAATGGTTTATACCCATGGTGCATGGGAAACACCTTTCTAAGTCTATGTGTCCGCAAACACTAGAGGATAGAGAGAGCATGAATAAAATACCATATGCAACTACAATTGGTTCTATCATGTATGCTATGTTATGTACACATCCAGATGTAGCATTTTCTTTGAGTGTCACAAGCAAATTCCAATCTAATTTTGGATAGGAACATTGGACAGCTATCAAGAATATCCTTAAATACTTGAGAAGGACTAAGGATATATTCTTGGTATATGGGGAGGCCAGTTTGGAAGTAAATGGGTATACAGATGCCAGCTTTCAATCTAACAAGGAGGGGCATTTAGTTGGAAGAGTTCCAAACAAGAAATAACTGTTGATTCCATGACAGAAGCTGAATACATTGCTGCTTCGAAAGCAGCTAAAGAAGCAGTCTGGATCAAAAAGTTCATATATGAATTAGGAGTGGTACCTAGCATTGTTGATCCGATTTCTTTATATTGTGACAACAATAGAGCCATTATGCAAGCAAAGGAACCACGGTCTCATCAACGATCCAAGCATGTTCTCAGACGCTACCATCTCATAAGGGAAATAGTAGCTAGAAATGATGTGAAAATATAAAGGGTCCCTGTAGATGATAATGTGGTAGATCCCCTCACTAAAGCACTTTCGCAGATAAAGCACAATCACCATATAAATAGCATGGGTCTAAGACATATAAGCGATTGGCTCTAATGCGAGTGGGAGATTGTTAGACAGTATGTCCTCAAGCCTATGTAATAGGGATGTATTTCATATGTATGAATTCATATTCTTAATAAAAGGCATCATTCATTTATTAATGCTATAATAAATGAAATCCTGGATATTATAAAAAACAATGCAAAGGCAATCATAAAAGTGTTCATGATATGAAATTTCTATTGCATGCAAATGTGTTAATATCTAAATATCCCTAGTTATAGAATTAACAAGACACGACATTATTAATTTGGACAGACTAGCATATGTGATGCTTCTTGAATGGTTCAAGTAGTGGTTCTCATAACTATGATTATTGAAGATAATCAAAGCTAACATGTGGATGTTTGTTAGAAGAACAAGTTCATTGGAGACCTGCAAAGAGAATCCTCACATGGATATTAAATCTATGTCAGTGAGGAATCTCTTCATAGCGATTATGCAAGTATCCTTAGACTTGAGATCACCAAGGTTATCTTAAGTAGCAAGTGGTATACTTTGACTCCATAACTAATTACTTCCAACTGGAGGTGAACGTAGCTAGGAGGTTGGGTATATCATGAGCTACTTAAAGATAGTTGAGTGTTTGACAAAGGATTCACCATCCTAGATTTATTAAGGGAAGTTATCTCGTATGATTTTATAAGTACCTTGTTCAGAGAATCTCTGGCCAGAGTAATACGCCAAAATGGATAGAGATCTATGAAGGGCATCTTGGGAACAATGGTTAAAATTAATTGAACATATGTAATTAGATTTATATGAGTTGACAGAAATCCATACTCAGAATCTAATTGAGATAAGAGTGGTGAAAGGAGTAATATCACGGTAACTGTTTCTATAGAAGGGTATAGTCAAACCACTTGACTTTCCTGACATTTTGGTAGTCATGATGCCTAGCTAGAGGCCGCTCATGATTTTTATAATAGTGTATCATAAATATTAATAGGGATTGATAAAATGATTTAAAGAAGTTTAAATCATGTGAGTTTTGAGTAGAACTCACAATTACATATTATGCTGCCAATATGGACAGGAACCCAGTAGGTCACACATATAGAGAAAAGGATAAAATGGCATAATGAAAAGGATAATAATATTTGATATTATTATGGGAATAGAGAAGTGAATAAGAGAATAATTAATTAAAAATTTAATTAATTATGATCAAGTAAAATTGTTTGCAGAACTTTTTAGAAATGTTCTGTAAAATGGAACTAATTGAAATAATGTATTTCATAATTAATTATTAATGGACAATAAATGTTATAGGGCTTATATTATAATTAATATATCCATTGGAGAAAATATTGGAGGCCAAGAAAATTCAGTTTGGCACAGAAACCCTCCAGATGAAAGGTTTCACGCCAACTTCAAACAGAAGGCCTTAGAGGCCTAATTATTGGACCAAATAAATTAAGTATATTTCATAAGTTTTATGGAGCCTACATATTTAATTTGGTTGGATTTGGAATTCATTTAGGTAATTAAATCCAAGTATATGTACAAAGGGCCTAGTTTGTGGGTTTTGTGCATAGTCTTTTGTGAAAGGGCTTAAATTGGATTTAATTGAGCCCAAATAAATTATTAATAATTTCAAAATCCAAATTAATATTTCTCCAGCAATTTTAAAAATCCCAATCCTATTATGAATTTGGATTTTTAACCTAACTATAAAAATTCAAGTGATAGGGTTTTAGGGTAAGTGTGAACAATTAAGAGAAAAACAAGTTTCTCTCACTTTTCTCTCAACCCTAGCCGCCACCCCCTTGCTAGCATCAAGGGGATTTCAGCCCGTCCCTTGTTTCCTTCATTGTTGGTTCATTCAATCCTTCTCTAGTGTTGATTACTCATTGGAGGTTTTCGATTTTGGACACTGTGGTTTGCAACAACCCGGTAAGAAGGAAAATCAACTGTTCAACAAGAATTTAAAGGTGATTTTCTTATTCCCATTAATATGTATATTGTAAATTCATGGTAAGATCAAATCTATTGGTTAAAAATTTTAAATTTCACTTATGTATGAGATGCATGTAACCGATAATTCCTAACACTTTCACCCTTATAGGGCATATTTTTTATTATATTCCTATGCATATAAAGAAAGTGTAATGAAGAATGTCTATAAGAAGAGCAGCAAGCATAAACTGGGAATAAAAAGAGTTAGGAGAGAAAAAGGGAATTTGATGAAGCTATGGAACTGCATATCAAGTTTGGAAACCCTTTTTACTTTGAATGTGTTTGGTGGTGTACGAATTTATAAAATCTAGTGTAATAGTTGTGTTAGAAGGATAGAGATGAGAATTTTAAGTATGAGATCTATGATTAATGGGTTATAGGTGATTGATTCTATGAAAAATTAAAATGACAATAAATAAAGGATAAGAAATTTAATTCTTTAAACTTATTTTGTGTTCATTTTAAAACTCATTAGATCAATAATTACTGATGGTTCATTATTGGGTCTTAACTCAATTATGGGAAATTTAATTGAAAGGTAATCAAATTCACTTGTTTTAAAAGTTGTGATAAATTCAGACCTTAAGGTAATGAGAGAAATCATGTTAAAGTCATTGTGTTATTTTTATCTTTCTTCCAAAAAGTTTGATGTTCTATTTTATATAGATTCTTGGATTGAATTTCCATAATAAGATGAAAGCGAAATTTTTAAGGTGTTTAAGAGTAAATAAATCCATATATTTTATGGTACATTATTGAAATTTATATTTTATTTAATGACCAAATCGTATAAAAGATGAAATTCTTGATTGTACTATTGTTTTAGTGAGTAGAAGAGATGAACTCCCTAACTTTGTTGTGAAGAGATATCACATGGCACAAATATAATGATTACGCAGCAAAAAGTTTAAAACTTTCAATCAAACAAGCCATGCAATAACAACATAGAATTGAAACATGCAATTTTAGTGTTTTAGATCAAACTTACATCCTTGAATGCACTTCAAAACTTGATTTTTACAATTGCCAGTATATAAGATGGACTTATATACCTTAGATCTCGATCTCTAATGCCAAAGGTACTGCCTTTGAGCCACAGCACTCTATGTTCACACACATACTTGCAAAGTAAGCTTAAAACGAGAGTCCTAGCTCTAACCTTTTGAATTCGGTAATGGATATTGAATGAAGACACAAGATCTAATCTTGTTTTTCTTTTAGGTTACAATGGCTGCCCAAAAAACATAAGAGAGGAAGAAACAATTCCTTCCCTTATTGAAATCGGTAATGAGAGAGAAAGAAAAAAATGGCAAGCCTTGTTTTTTTCCTTTTAATTCATTAAGTGTGGATGTCAAAATTCCCTATAATTAAGTAGTAATTTCAGCCTCCATCACTTCCTAATTAAGTAATATATATTAATTCAAATTCTATTGGAATTTAAATTCAAATGGCATTACTCATTTAATCAAAGTCCACCACTTATTTTGGGATTTTGCACATGCCGAAATTCACTAGGATTCTTCCTTGAATTTTGGCCACTCTCTCAAAATTAAGTGTTGTATCTTGATTCAAATGCTATTAGGATTTAAACTCAATTACCTTAATTATTCAAAGATAATTAATTAAATGAAATAATCCTAGTGAATGCCGACTTTCCCTCTCTCATGGACCAAGGTCCATTTAGCAATTTTAATACCCATTATCTATATTAATTTGATGTTATATAAAGCCCATATTAATGCCCAATACTTTATTTTAAATATCTTAAGCCCAATTCTTTGTGTGCGATCCTATAGATCCATTTAATATTGGCAATGAATTAATAAATAATCCAAAGGCTATATATATTCTCTAGCAAGATATTATAGCATTCCAAATTAAATGAAAATGCAAATGGCATTTAGTGACCGAATGCAATTTTGTATAGTCCTTTACCTATAAATATCAGAATTAAAATAAGGCATGGAACTAGTCATCCTTATATATATTAATTCTTTTCTTGATATTCCAGTGACACTGAACTCTTAGATAAATAATGATTACTTATTATTTCATCTCGGTATGGCCATATACTTCTCAATTCACTGATCAAGTGGTCGATGATATTTTTCTCTCTTTTTAAGAGGGGTAATCCATTCACTTCCCTCATGCTCTATAACATGAATTACTGCATGCCCAATCATACCCATACTTGTCACCGTGTTATGAGTACGTTAGGTTTATGTCAGAGTATATAGTAATTCATAAAGAGTTTCATAGACCTTTTAGGTCTAAGAACTCCAATGAAAAACTTGCAATTGAAAAACACTCATGACTTGTATCATCTAGTGTTCTCATGAGCGGATCGAATCGTGATACCATTAACTAAACATGTATCGATGATCTCTGATTGGCACTCTAGTCCTTATGATCCATAAGACATAACTCAACTTATCAAAGAGAGCATACTAGTCTTAATTCATTGTTATTCCTATAACAATGACTGACTAGGGATGTTTAGAATGAAGTCTCAAATGTTTTAAGGTCTTATAACCATATGCCTCATACATGATAACTTAAACTGAAATAACATTCTTAGATAGTTCTATCATTTGATATGCACAAGAATACAATAGATAAAACAAATTCCTCATTTATTAACTTGAATGTTTTATAACAATGTATTGGGGCTAGGGCTTACACTAACAATCTTCCACTAGCACTAGTCCCAATTGGGCATAGCCCTAAGACCAAATGCTTTCAAATGAGCTTTGTGCAGATTTGGACGCAATTGTTTCATTAATGGATTTGCTACATTATTTTTCACTCGCTATCTTGCTAATCTTCATATCCCCATGATCAATGATCTCTCTGATCAGGTGGTACCTCCTGAGTATGTGTTTGGATTTCTGGTGTGATCGAGGCTCTTTTGCCTTTGCGATAGCCCCGTTGTTGTCATAGAAAATTTCTAATCCAAACAGCCTCTTTTACAGCCTCACTCACTACAATATACTTAGATTTTGTAGTTGAGTCGGACATGGTCTCTTGCTTTGAGCTTCTCTAGCTAACAGCACCACTATTCAAAACAAAAACAAAACCAAATTGTGATCTTGAGCTTGAGTGTTAGTCTAAAAAACAACATCAATATAACATTGTATGACGAGCTCTTCTTAACCACCATACGCCAATAAGTGATCCTTAGTCCTTTGTAGGTACTTTAGACTCCCCTTTACAGCAGAGCGGTGCTTCTCACTGGTTATACTCAGTGCATGAGCAATATCCAACCTAGTACATAACATAGTATACATGATAGATCCAATAACAAATGCATATGGGATTCTACTCATACTGTCCCTTTCCTCTTTGGTTTTAGGACACTGTTCTTCAGTCAAAGGAACTCCCAAAGCCAAAGGTATTTATCATTTCTTTAAGTCTCCCATACTGAAACACTTTAGTACTTTATCTATATACTTTTCTTGACTTAGTCCCAAAAGCCGATGCGATCTATCTCTATAGATCCAAATACCAAGTATAGTCTCAGCTTTACCTAAGTCTTTCATTGAGAAACACTTCCCCAACCATTGCTTAACCTTTTGCAATGTTGGAATGTCATTCCCGATGAGAAGGATGTCATCCACATATAGGAAAAAAACACTATTATGCTCCCACTAACCTTCTTGTAAACACAAGGCTCATCTTCGTTCTTTATGAAGTCAAATTCTTTGACTGCTTCATCAAAATGGAGGTTCTAACTCCGGGATGCTTACTTCAATCCATAAATGGTTTTATGAAGCTTACAAACCTTTTTAGGATTTTGGGATTAACAAAATCCTCAGGCTGTGTCATATACACATCCTCGAGGAGATTTTCGTTTAAGAAAGCAGTTTTGACATCCATTTGCCATATCTCATAGTCATGATATGCAGCTATGGCAAGCAAGATCCTAATGGATTTAAGCATGACTACAGGCAAAAAGGTCTCATCATAGTCTACACCATGAGTTTTTAAAAAACCTTTAGCTACTAGTCCACCTTTGTAGGTCTTATCAGCTTTGAGTTTAAATAGCCATTTGCATTCAATTACCTTAGCACCTTCTGGTGGATCAACCAAAGTCCAAACCTAGTTATCGTACATTGATTGCATCTCGAATTTCATGGCTCCAAGCCAATTTTCCAAGTCAGGGCTTTTAATATCTTCTCGGTAGGTAGTTGGATCCTCATGATCCACTAACTCTATAGTGTCATTATTGGTGATTAGAAATCCATATCTCTCAATCTTCTGACGTATCCTACCGAACCTTTTAGGTTCGTGTGTAATGGGTTCTTGTTCCATAATTTGTTGTGAACTTGATCCCATTTCTAACTCATCCTCTACAGGAGTTTGTGGCACTTGAATTTCTCCAAGTTTTACTTTACTCCCACTGTGTTTCTTGAGAAGGAATTCCTTTTCCATGATAACAGCCTTGCAAGCAACAAACATTTGGTTCTCAGCTTGTGAGTAAAAGTAGTATCCCTTTGTTTCTTTTGGATAACCCACAAACAAGCAGATAGTAGATTGGGACTCTAATTTGTCAGATGTTAATTTCTTAACATGTGCTTCATAGCCCCAAATCTTAAGAAATGACATATTGGGCTCTTTCCCAGTCTATACCTCAAATGGTGTCTTCTCAACTGCTATAGTTGCAGTACAGTTCAGTAGAAATGTAGCAGTTTCTAATGCATAACCCCAAAAAGAGATAGGAAGATTAGCTTGACTCATCATTGATTGAACCATGTCCAATAGAGTTTGATTCCTCCTTTCAGACACACCATTCCATTGTGGTGTTCCAGGAGGAGTGAGCTGTGAAATAATTCCACACTCCTTCAGATGACCATCAAACTCTTGACTTAAGTATTCGCCACCTCGATATGATCGAATGGCTTTTATACTTTTGCCAAGTTGGTTTTCTACTTCATTCTTAAACTCTTTGAATTTTTCAAAAGTTTCAGACTTGTGCTTCATCAAATAGATGTATCCATATCTACTGAAGTCATCTGTGAATGTTACAAAGTAACTAAAACCACCTCTAGCTTGTGTACTTAATAGTCCACATACATCGGTGTGTATTAATCCCAATAAGTCACTAGTCCTCTCACCTTTCTTTTTAAAAGGACTTTTTGTCATTTTTCCATGCAAACATGGTTCGTATGTGTCATAAGATTCCAAATCGAATGACCTAACCAGTCCAAATTTGTGGAGTCTTGAAATGCATTTTTCATTTGCATGTCCTAAGTGATAATGCCTGAAGTAAGTAGGGTTCAATTCATTTGATTTAAACCTTTTTGTATTAATGTTGTATATAGATTCTCTATTTTGTAGATCAAGGATATAAAGGCCATTTTGTAACATAGCAGTGCCATATAAAATGCCTTGACGATGAATATGAATATTGCCAATATTAATAACAAAGTCAAATCTATCTATATCCAAACATTAAACTGAAATAATGTTTCTTCTCATAGCAAGCATAAAATAACAATTCATTAAATCTAAACATAATCCAGAAGGTAAAGTGAGTCGATAGTGGCCTATCTTTATGGCCACAACTCGTGCTTTATTCCCCATATGGAGGTCCACTTGACTCTTCCCTAGTAACCTTATATTTCTTAGCCTCTGCATATTTGAATAAATGTGAGAACCACAACCGATATCCAATACCCAAGTGGCAAAAATAGAAAGGTTAATTTCAACAACAAAAATATTAGAACGTGATGCCTTAACTCCATTCTTCTTTCGTTCTTCCTTGAAAAGAGTGTAATTCTTCCTCCAATGCCTTATCTTGTTGCAATGGAAGCACGTGCTCTCACTCTCCTTCAGCTTTTATGCCTTGGGCTTGGGTTGGGTCTGAGGTGCACTCCCACTAGACTTAGGTCGTGCCTGGTCATTCTTATGTTTTGCCTTTCCTTTTCCCCTTTCCCTTAGCGGGTCCCTTCTTAATGCCCCCTTAAACCATAAGTACAGGATTGGTCTTTCGAATGTTCTCTTCAGCATTTTTAAGCATCCCATAAAGCTCAATGACTGTCTTATTCATTGCATGCATGTTATAATTCATAACAAATGGATCATAATCATCAGTCAATGAACCTAAGATCAAGTCAATGGCTAATTCTTTTGGGACTTATACCTCAAGCTTCTTAAGAGTAACAAGATACCCTTTCATCTTGAGTACATGGGTACTAATAGGAGTACCTATAACTATCTTACAAGAAATCAAAGCCTTTGTTGTCACGAACTTCTCGTGATGAGCTTGTTCTTGGAACATCTCCTTAAGGTGCACCATGATCGCATAGGCCTCTTGGTCCATGAATTTCTTTTGCAAATTGGGCACCATAGTGGCTATCATTAGATAGGTCACATCATTGGAGTCGCTCTTCTTAGTCTTAAAGGTTTCCCTTTGAACTATAGAAGCATTCCTAGCAGGTTTGTCTAGCAAGGGTGCATCCAAGACATATGACTTCTTCTCTTGCTTAAAAACAATTCTCAAGTTTTGAGATCAGTCAATGAAATTGGTGCCATTAAATTTGTCCTTTTCTATGACCGATCGCAATGAAAAAGTTATTGTTTGAATAAGCCATTTTTCAATCTATAATAATATAAATTTAGCAAGATTAAATGAGTTCTTAATAAAATCCCACAAACTGAATTAATATCCCTTTAAATAATTCGCATTAGTGATTTAATGTGGGCCAAGATCCACTTTTCACAATAACTCATTAGTCAAGCTGAGCTTGTACACCAGTTACTTAGGTAGGAAAACTCCAATCATATCTCGTACATGACTCTTGGATCAAATGGGCTAACATCTTAAGATGTTATAGCACAAACCTATTTATTCGTTGCCTAGGTCTGGGTATCCCTTTCCACGTTAAGTCCAACCTACATTCACAACTTATGCTTCACAAAGATAATCGGGCGCATCTAGGACTCCTAGTCTACTGACTAATGATCGATGCCTTGACATGTTTCGAATTAGGAAGGCAACTTTGTGACTTACTATTTTAGGGATTCATTTTATTATGGCTTATATGGCATACGCTTTGTCATCCATTCATAACATGTATATATATAATTGCATAAAGTAAAGTGTGACAAACATGGGCTCAAAAACCTATAACTAAGATTTTATACTATTACATATGAATCTTCAAGTTGGGCTTCTCCAGTCTAGTGGGTTCTTCTTGATTTACAAAGTCTTCAAATAAATTCTATACTAATAAATAAATGAAACTTTTACAATAATCCATAATGGCATGCAGACCATATTTAATTACATAACCCAGGGCCCATGAATGCACTATGCATATCCATTCATCACACAAAGCAAGCAAACAAATATACATAACAATCATGGATAAAATAAAGTCCAATTTTAATTAATTAAGCCCAGCCCATTAATGGAAATTATGTACTTGTACTTTTAATAGAAGACCCTATTATGGGCCTAGGCCGAAGCCCAATGGACTAAATCCTCTTATCGAATAAGCTCTCTTAAAATCCCAAAACACAAACTAGTTAGATTTGTGCCATAAATAAACTCTAGTGTAATTTCCAATTTTGCCATTTTTAATATTATGTCATAAAGCCTATAAACATTAAAAATACAAATAATATGAACCAACATGAATTAAAACATAAAAATCCATGAAGAACATATATCACATATGGCATTAATAGCAAAACAAACAAACAACATGAAACTAGTTGTTTAATGCTCGCATAATGCCACAAACGATGCACAAACACTTAAAACGATTTTATGAGCTATTTAATAACTTAAATAAGGTCATAAACATTGAGTTAAGGTTTTGTTCAGATCTGATCTAAATGTGTTTTTTCATTTTAATCAAAACAAAACAAATAATGTTGATTAAACATGAAACAAACACAAACTAGTCATTGTTTTAAGTGATTTGTAAATTAATCAATTAAATTGTCATAGACCAGAATTAAAAACATTTTTAAAAAATTTCCATAGCTTTTATTAATATTTAAAAATCACTTACAAACATTCCAAACATGTTTTACATTTAAATTTTGAGAATCTAGTTGTTTAAAATGCATATTATGCAAACAAGCACCTAGTTTACAATTCACGTGTACAACCATGTATATATAATAAAAATAGACCATTAACAGGTATAAGAACATCTTAGGACAGTATATTAACGTGTCATAATCATTATAATACCTAATTAATCAATTAAAATCGTTTTTACACTCAACTAATACAAAAAACTCAAAATAGAAAATTTCAGCATTATGTTTTATGTAACGAACGATTTTCAATCAAGTTGTAATGCATCCAAAGCACTGAAACAAGCATGATTAGGCTCTGATACCACTAAAGAGATATCATATGGCATAAATATAATGATCACGCAATTGAAAAATTAAAACTTTCGATCATACAAGCCATGCAATAACGACATATAATCGAAACATGCAATTTTAGGGTTTTAGATCAAACTTACATCCTTGAATGCACTTCAAAACTTGATTTTTACAATAACCAGTATATAAGATGGACTTATATACCTTAGATCTCGATCTCCAATGCCAAACATGTTGCCTTTATGCCACACCACTCTATGTTCACACACACACTTGCAAAGTTGGCTTAAAACGAGAGTGCTAGCTCTAACCTTTTGTATTCGGCAATGGGTATTGAATAAAGACACAACATCTGATCTTGTTCTTATTTTAGGTTGCAATGGCTACCCAAAAACACAAAGGAGGAAGAAACAATTCTTTTCCTTGTTTAAATCGGCAATGAGAGAGAGAAAGAGCAAAAAACGGCAAGCCTTTTTTTTCCTTTTAATTCTTTAATAAATATCACATGTCTAGGGTTAGTGTGGATGCCGAAATTTACTATAATTAAGTAGTAATTTAAGCCTCCATCACTTCTTAATTAAGTGATATATATTAATTCAAATTCTATTGGAATTTAAATTCAAATGGCATTAGTCATTTAATCAAAGTCCACCACTTATTTAGGGATTTTGCACATGCTGAAATTCACTAGGATTCTTCCTTGAATTTTGGCCACACTCTCTCCCAATTAAGTGTTGTATCTTGATTCAAATGCTATTAGGATTTAAATTCAATTACCTTAATTATTCAAAGATAATTAATTAATTGAAATAATCCTAGTGAATGCCGACTTTTCCTCTCTCATGGACCAAGGTCCATATAGCAATTTTAATACCCATTATCCACATTAATTTGACTTTATATAAAGCCCAAATTAATTCCCAATACTTTATTTTAAATATTTTAAGCCCAATGCTTTGTGTGCGATCCTATAGGTCCATTTAATATTGGCAATGAATTAATAAATAATCCAAAGGCTATATATATTCTCTAGCAAGATATTATAGCATTCCAAATTAAATGAAAATGCAAATGGCATTTAGTGACCTAATACAATTTTGCATAGTCCCTTACCCATAAATATCAGAATTAATATAAGGCATGGAACTAGTCATCCTTATATATATTAATTCCTTTTTTGATATTCCAGTGACATTGAACTCTCAGATAAATAATGATTACACATTATTTCATCTCGGTATGGCCATAGACTTCTCAGTTCACTGATCAAGTGGCCGGTGATATTTTTCTCTCTTATTGAGAGGGTAATCCCTTCACTTCCCTCATGCTCTCTAATATGAATTAGTGCATGCCCAATAATACCCATACTTGTCACCCTATTATGAGTACGTTAGGTGTATGTCAAAGCATATAGTAATTCATAAAGAGTTTCATAGAGATTTTAGGTCTAAGAACTCCAATGCAAAACTTGTAATTGAGAAACACTTATGACTTATACCATGTTGTGTTCTCATGAGTGGATCGAATCCAGATACCATGTTCTAAACATGTATCTGATGGAATATGACATGGTATGATGGTGATGATAGCACAGCGGAAAAACAAAAATTTTATCATACATACCATACAATTCCAAAGCAAGAAACGAAACATGCAATTTTAGGGTTGTAAAGCTTACAACTTTAGATGCACTTCAATATTTGGTTTTGGTGATAACCAGCAATCAAGAGTGATTTATCAACCTTTGATCTTCTTTGCCAATGCCAAAAGAACAGCATTTACGCCACTCTTCTCTATGTTCACACACACAATTGCAAAGACGGCTTAAAATCGAGATTGCTAGCTCTTTGTTTAAATATCGTGTAATGGCAATAAATTGAAGCTACAAAATTTGATTTTGCACTTCTCTAAGGTTGCTATTACTACCCAAGATCACAAGAGAATGAGGAATAATCCTTTCTCCTTGTGAAAAATTGGCCAAAATAAAATTGTGAGAGAGAGTTACTATTCACGCCACACACAAAATTAGGTTTTTTTTTTTGCCTTTTTTTTTCTCATCCAATATATATATTATCTTATTTATTAAGTGATAAATCTCAAATATACTACCTTAGGATAATTAATATTAGCTAAAGATAATTAATATTTGCCTTTATCACTTAATTAAAATAAGTAATATTTATTGATAAAAACTCTTTTAATTTATCCAAGATAAAAACAAAAGACATATTAATCAAATTAACCACTTAATTAAATAAGAATATACAAGACATATTAATCAAATAAACTACTTAATTAATATAAAGGATATGTCAAAATTCCTTGATTTCTCTCTAGGAATTTCGGCCAATAGTATTCCTATTTAAGTGATTTATTTGATCATAATTCTTTTAGGCTTTAAAACTCAATTATTAAATTAATACAAGACATTTAATTAATTGAAATTAAATCTTGTGGGCTGAATTTCTCTCTCTCATAGGCCAAGGTCCAATAGCAATCTAATAATCCATTACACACATTAATTTGACTTTAATTAAAAGCCCAAATTAATGCCTAATACTTAATTTAAATATTTTAAGCCCAATGCTTTATGTGCGATCCTATAGGTCCATTTAATGTTGGCAATGAATTAATAAATTAATTCAAAGGCTATAAATATTCTCTAGCAAGATATTATAGCATTCCAAATTAAATGAAAATGCATATGGCATTTTGTGACCTAATGTGATTTTGCATAGTCCCTTACCCAAAAATATTAGAATTAATATAAGGCATGGAACTAGTCACCCTTATATAAATTAATTCCTTTCTTGATATTCCAGTGACACTGAACTCTCAGATAAATAATGATTACTCATTATTTCATCTCGGTATGGCCATACACTTCTCAGTTCACTGATCAAGTGGCCGATGATATTTTCTCTCTTATTGAGAGGGGTAATCCCTTCACTTCTCCCATGCTCTCTAACATGAATCAATGTATACCCAAGCATACCCGTACTTGTCACTCTGTTACGAGCACGTTAGGTGTATGTCAAAGCACACAATAATTCATAAAGAGTTTCTTAGAGATTTTAGGTCTAAGAACTCCTATACAAAACTTGCATATGAAAAAACACTTATGACTTGTACCCTGTAGTGTTCTCATGAGTGGATCGAATCCAGATACCATGTTCTAAACATGTATCTATGATCTCTAATTGACACTCTTGTCCTTATGATCCATAAGACAGAACTCAACTTATCAAATAGAGCATACTAGTCTTAATTCATTGTTATTCCCATAACAATGACTGACTAAGGATATTTAGAATGAAGTCTCATTTGTTAGAAGGTCTTATAACCATGTGCCTCACACATGATAACTTAAACTGAAACAACATTCTTGGATAGTTATATCTATTGATATGCACAGGAATACAATAGATAAAACAAATGCCTCATTTATTAACCAAAGTGTTTTATTACAATGTATTGGGGCTCATGTTCTTCATAGTCATTATAAAGTATATGGATAAACATGATTCAGAGTGACATATTATGTTAGTATTGTATGAATACAATTATTTATGTAATTTGAAAGTATTTCCTTTACCTAAGATTATAAGTTACATATATATTTAAAATTGTTCATTATGATGTCTTTTAATAGTTTTATTGGTTAATATGCAATCTTTATAACTAGACATTTATTAATTAACCATGGCAAATGATGTGAGCGACTTTGTGCATGTAAACATAACTGATTTATGAATTCATAACTTGCATATACGAGTTAAACTGATGTATGATCTAGAAATAAATTAATATCTTAATGCATTAGTAAATTAGAATTGCATTATGAGAAACATAGGAATTGCATATTAATGATAACAAGAATTAATACTATTATACATATATTTGATGCATAAGATATCGATGCATATAGTTACATAATATTAAAATTATTACGTAGAATTTATGCTTATGGACATAGTTATTTAATTTAGAGTTTTTATGAGTTTTTGGAATGGGATTTTCTGGAATCTAGCTTGGTATTATCATACTTAGGTAAAATCTATGTAAAACCCACTTGCTTAACAAGAATAAATTATAAGAATCAAAAAAGTTAACTAGATGTATATGAAGTAAGTGTTATATGAATATTTTAATGCAATAAGTGATTTGATAAGTAAGTAATTGGATTTTAGTATTGAATATAATATTAAAAATGAGACTATTCAATACTTGGGATTACCTTAAATCTATCTTCTATCATATTTTAATGAACTAGTATGTATAAATGTTCTTCTTTAAATTTATGTGATTGTTTTTGGTGACTTCCAAAAGAGATCGTCCACATGTTGTTTGTTCCCCACTAAGCTTTACAACTTAACATGAGTGTTTATCAAAGTAAGTTGTCAAGGTACGACTTCATCTTAGGGTTTATGTCTATAGTAGGAATGCCAACACAAGTCATATAAGAGAATGGTAATTTAAAGTCTGAATTTTTAGGTTTTTGGTTTGTATAGTTCCTATTTTGTACCAAGTATTTTGTAAAGTAAAGATGTTCTAAGGTTGATGAAAGATTGTAAATATATAATAAGACACCCTATTGTAAGTTTATTCTAGCATAGTATTTTATGCATAAATTGTTATATTTCTTGTAACACCTCATAAATTTTATCTATCATGCATGGTAGATTTTAGGACATAAAAAATAAGCCTAGGGTAATTTTTGGAGAAAACGGGATAAGATAATGATAAAATATAAGGGTGCATAAAGGTTAAACATGCTCAGGCCGGGCCAGTCCTAAGATGTGTGACCCAATGAGCAACTTAATCTGATACCACAATATGAAAATAGGTATTAAATGAAGTCCAATGGTAAAATTTGAAGCCAAATTGAGCTTAAATAGGCCTTTAAATCAAACAGAGAATTTTTGCTCGATACCGTTAAAAAGTTTGACCACAACTTTGATAGGGTCTTAGAGAGCTCTAATAACCTTTAAAAATTATTGAGATGATATAGACATGTTAGTAATATCATATAGATACCCCAGGAATTAAAAAATAAATTTTTCATAAGTTTCAAAATTTTTTGATTTTTAACTATCTAATTTTTTGTGAAGCTATAAATATATCAAAATGATGTCAGAATGACTTAAAATTTTAACCATAAGCTACTGAATATATAAGTGAAATCAGGCCAAAATTTCATGACATTCTGACATCAGGAACATTATTTTCAAAAAAAATGGTCGAAAAAGGGTTAAAACCGAAATAAATCAATTAGGGGGTAAAATAAGCTTAATAAATTCAGCCAAGGGAATTTTTGTCCATCTAAAATAGTCAAAAATATGTTTTAAAGCTAGCACATGATGAAGATGTGTAGAAACCCTTGAGAGTGTGACAAGTGGCTTAAAATTACGCTATTAGATTAAATAGTTAGGGAAAAAATTTAGGCCATTGGATTGGGGAAATTTTAGGCATCATGGAGAGGTCTAGAATCCTCTACTTTTCTACCTAAAACTCTGCCAATTTCTCCCCTTTATCCCACAAAAATCATATAGCCATTTCATTTTAGATTTTCACCATTTTTTTTCATTTCTCTTTCCTCTCTCCATAACTTAAGCTTAAATTTCACCCAAGTACACTTCAAGCCTCCTCTTCAATCTAGAAATTAATTTACAGCAAGAATAAAAGCTTTGAATTGGAGTAATTTGTGTGGAAAGGAATCACATATATTAGGTAAAGTATATAGTTTTTATGAGATTTAGTTAGGAATTTTTGCATAGTTTGATAGTGCATCCTAAGTATGATTATTAGGTAGTAATTAGAAGCTGAAAATTTGAATAAAATCTCATAAATTCCTCCGTATGAAATTTGGCCATAAGGTGAAGAAAAAGGAAAAGAAAGGAACAAAAAGGAAGAAAGCAAAGGAGAAGAAAAATAGAGGAATTCAAGCTTAAATAAGGTTAGTGGATACTAAACCTACACTTAATTTCATTTATACAATAATTTCTCTATAAATCATACATTATGTAACTATAAGATTTAATGAAATAATTTAATTTAGCTTAAGAGGAATGTGTAGTATAATGAGATAAGATGAAATAAACTTGGAATTACATGAGAATTAATTAATTAGAGAGAGAAAGAGAAGTGGCTGAATGGTTACCTAAGGATCTTATTATGGATTTTTGTTAATTAATGAATATATACATATATAAATTAATGTTAGTAATGTAAATGACATAAAAAAGGAGAAAGAAAAAGTCTAATTTGGACATGTTAGGTTAGTAGCCGAATGGTGCCCATATGGTGGATGCTTGGTTTAATTTATATTTATGTGTTATATATTATGTATATGTGAAATCATGTATGAAAAGAATAAAATTTCATAAGTATGACAATGAATATTAGAATACATAATGTTATACTTAATTAATTAAAGTTTAAATGTAATCCAACTTGTGGCATTAAGTTGCCCTTAATATTCAGTGGCTAATCCAGGATATTAGGATATAATGGCTAGCCATAGTGACTTTATACCGCGGTAAAATCAGACAGATAGACAAATAAAATATTCAGACAATCAATTAATATAGAGGCCTCGCAATTACAGATAGTTGGATAGAATATTCAGACAGTCCTTATCCTGCATATTTGGTTCAAGGATTTTCACTGTCTACTACTAGGGGCATTTTGGTAATTGTGTAAGAAAACATAACTTAAATAGCAAGTATAATGTAAAATATAGTAAAAATGCAATTAAATTAAACAAAGGGTGAAAAACAAAATAAATAGTTTAATAGGGATAAAAATGTAATTATGCAATAAATTATGGACAAGATGGTAATTAAGTATAAAGTGAGTGAATAAAGTGATTAAAATAGTCAATTAGTGCAATAAGGGCAAAAGTGTAATTAATGAAAAGTTCAGGGACTAAAATAAAATTTTCCACTTAAGGAAGAATTGTAAGGACTTAAATATAATTTTTATAATAAAAGTAAATTAAAAATTTAAGAAAATCAACCGAGTAAAAATTGGAGTTAAATTGTCTATAAATTAAAAAAGTCAAACAAAAAGGTCAAAATTGGTCAACATTAAGGAAAAAGTCAAACTTAGGGCTATAATGGTAATTTCACAACCGAACAGAGAAATTCATGAAATTAACCAAGAAAGAAGATTTTCAGAATAATTAAATAAGAAATTGGGTAAAAAAGGAATAAATTTGGAATTTATTTAGTGATGAAAATTTATTAAAATAATAGTGAATAAATTAATTTAAGTCTATAAAATGAATTAAATGAAATTTTGTGTACTAGTATACACCACTAGGCAACACGATTGCTTAGCGCGTGGTTTATTGACTGCGCATAGGGACATGTACTCAGGAATTAAAAGATGATCAAGGATGACAATGGCATGTACATTGGCACACTATGAAGTTATTGTATTATATAATAGAATAGTTGCAAATTAAGTTATGTAAATTAATTATGGAACATATTGTAGTAATAATTTCTACTAAATATTATGTGTAAATTAATGTGTATGTGAATGTGATGTAATGAATGGGAATGTTATGCTTTGCTGTGATGATGATGAAGTGATGGGTAATATAGAAGTACAATGTATGTTATGAAGTATTGGAGGAGGAGTATACATTTGCGAGTGCTTAAATTTGAAATTATAGGTTTAGGTAGCACAAATTTTAAGCCGTTGTGCTAGCAAAATTATAGCAAAATAAATAGTGATTTAGAAAAAAAAATATATAGAAAATTCATAATTGATAAGGGTGTTACAGTTCTGTATGAGATTATATAGAATTAAAAAAAAAGTGATAGACTTATAGTTGATTATGGATAATTATAAGCTATATAATTAAGCATAGATACATATGTGAGTTATGTTTAGCAACCAAGATTAGTGTATTAGAGCGGGTGTTGCGTTAACATAAAGATAATATGATCTTGATGTAGATGACCTAATAAAACCCAAGTTTCCCATTACGGACCCAACTATTCTAGCTTGATTTCCCATTTTAGAGCTAATTGAGTAACTAGCATAAGCACGGGTCTTAAAAATCCCAAATATCGATTCACTTCCCATTTCGAAGCTAATTAACCCAATACCCATTCATTCATCTACTATTTTTGAATCTACAGTGCATTAACTATTGATCTAATAGCCTTCATTCTAGAATCACTATGAAACTTATGACTAATACAAGCAAAAAATTAGCATAAAAACATTCAATCCAAACAAGCACAAACCCATTCATCTAATACTAGAGAATGATAAAATACTTACATAAAATTAATATTTAGATCATCATATAGAAGAATAAAACAACAAAGTATATATTAATCATAAAATAGCTCAAAATTTTACATAGGTATTGTGATTTATAGATCCCCAAGCAACTAGTTCACCATTCACTATATATTGAAGAAAATAAAGAAAATAGAGAGAAAACAACTAGTAAACCCATTTGTTGAATTGGAAGATGAAATCGGAACCGGCTTTTCTCTTCCAATCTCAACAACTTTTGAATGAATCTAGACTAAACTTTGAATAACTTTGATTAACTAAATGAATCTCAACAACTTTTGAATGAATCTCAATAACTTTTGAATGAACAAAACTATTTCAGCCATGAGCTGAACCAAAATTCTGTAAAATAGTAAACATTTTTCCATAAAACACATTTTCTCTCAATATTCATCAATCTTATTGAATTTGCCAAAGAGAATGGAATTTAATATACTAAACACTAAAAACACCGAAAACACACTAAAACATATAAAAGTTACAGACAAAAACACATAGAAACTAAATACTAAATTGAAGTTTATCATTACACTAACGGCATACATTAACATATGGCAAGTATATGTTGATGAGAATATGGATTAGAGGATCATGATAGATATTATAATAACACGATAGTTATTTGAAAGATGACTAATGAGGACATTAAGTGTATAGTAAATTTGTATGTTATTTATATTAACTAGAAAGAGTGATATGCACACATCGATATGTATATTTTTGATGCAAGAATAAAATTCATAATTATAAATGATTTTTTCCTTCAACGAGTGAGGTACTCGTGGAAGGATTCATTCGGCTTCTATTGCAGCACCTCTAGTTCTCTCAAATTCAGCTCTATCTTGGTGCTATGATCATACTATCTCATAAACTCATCAAATAACCTATTCCAACCTTTTTTTTTCCTGTCTAGCCCATTATTTAACACACTAAAAACCATAAACATGAATAGTATTTTCCATGTCATGAATAATACCATTAAGGCTGAATAGCACCATCCAGGACCACTATGCACTTTTCTTGAGCATCGAAAAGTTCAATTCATTGAGAGTTTGATGATGAAATATCAGATAAAATTGAGGTTAAATAGGATCTCAAATGATGAAAATGAAAATGAGACTTGGGTTCAGTGTAAGCAGTGCATCGATGACCTAGAGTTTGATCGATCATACACAAATGTTTTGGGATTTCCAAAAATTATTTTGATTATAGGGAATCATTATAAATGGCTTTATTTAATTTTTGGAAGTCAAAAATTAAAATAAAGTTAAGATAGAAAAGTGAATTGCCATACATAAAATTGCACTACCGGATCAAAAAATGTTCAGAAATGACTTAGTTTTAACCTAAAAATTTACACGCAATTAAGGAAATATTTTTCCATATTTATGGACATATTTTTGTGGAAATTTTAATGAAATAAAAATTTATCCAACAAAAAATGATAAATGAATTTATCTAGGTTATTTAATAAGATTTTATTTGATTTAGTTATGGCAACCCATTTAAGTTTAGGGCCTGAATCACTCCAGGCTGTGACTCAGGTGGGAGTGAGAAGAGTATAGAATTAATATAAGGATGACATGTGGCATCTTAATAACTTTGGTTTAAACAATAATTAATTAAATCTTGGCCTTCTATTTAGGGATATGTATCGAGATGGAAAGTTACAAAATATTCAAAGAATACACTAATCATCTATTCTATCCCACTATGGCCAAATTCTCTTCCTTCTCTCCCTTACAATTTTTGTTTCTTCTAGTTTAGAAATTTAATTGATTCTTATATTAAATGCCATCCAAAATTAAATACTTGCCATCCTCTTTACCTAAAACAAGTAATTCATGAAGAAATGAATTTATAAATTGGAAGTTTTTGAAAGGTGATTATTCCACAAAGTTAGTTTTTAGTTAGGATTTTTATGTATTTTATTGGACTTGATGAAATTAAGTTGAATTAATGTCAAATTTATTGAAAAATTGAAAGAAAATTTATGAAATCCACTCTTAAAAATGTGATCTAAGTGGTAAAATTGAAGAATATAGTGGAAAAAAGGAAAGAAAAAGTAACAAAAAAGGAAAACTAAATGAAGCAGGGGAATTTAAGGTACATGGATACAAAAAATAATGTATTTCATATTATTCTTATAATGTTTGAATATGAGTTTGCATGAATGATGGGGATAATTGACCTTAGTATTGTAAAAGTTAAATTAGAGATTATGTAAGATAATCTATAAGGTTAAATCAAGAATTAAAAATCAAAATGATGAAATAGTAGTTTGATCCTATTACGTAAGTATGGAAACAAGTATGTGCATATGTAATTTTGATGAATTAATGATGTAAATAAGTAAATTGAGCCTTGAAAACAAGATTGGAATAAGTTGTAGTAAGCAAAAGAAAAAGTAAAAATATCACATGTTAGCCTAATGGTATATATATATGACTATGTTTGTAATTTGATGAAAATTGATAATATGAGATATAAAAATGAAGTTTAAGAAATATTATTTTTGTTACATAGGTTATGTACCAGTACATAATGTGAAAATGTGAAAAACAAAAAAGAAAATTGTGGCATATAATGAAGGAGTTGAGTAATATAGCATATTGCGCTTAGTAACTAGTAGAGAAATAAAAATCATGTTATGTAATTGGGTAGCCATAGGGACATACACCATGGTATTGAGATAATATTAGTGATAAAAAAATTGAATAGTGCATATATGGACCTTTGAGGTCCAAGTCCCACACATCTTATTCATCTGTGTAGTTTCCACAAGAAAATACTAAAGGTAAATAGTAATAATAGTAATAATATGATGAAATCATGGATTAAAGGTCAAAATTGTAATTATTTGGTAAAATGGGTAGAGTAAGAGTAAAATCGTAACTATATGTCAAAATAGTTAAATTGAGAACTATATGTTAGTTTTGCAATAAAATATGAATTTATGGAATACATGGTAGTTTTCGAATAATAATGCTTGTAAGATGAAAAGTTATATTTAATTGCATATTTATGTGTAGTTAAAATATATTAGTTAGGTATCCGCCACAAGGTATTTTAATACTTAACTCGTAGTTATTTGTTATGCCTAAAATAAAGGTTGAGCTGGAAAGAAAGAGAAAAAGATGAATAGAATATAAATTTATGGCATGTATATTTATATAATGGAAGTGATTTTTTGTGTAATTGAAAATTTACATATATGTATTTATTAGTATATGTGTAAGTAAATTTCATTATATATTTATAGAATATTGTGTATCTATAAATATAAATTATTGTATTATGTACGGTTGGAAGTAAATTATTGAATGTTGTTTGATTAGATTGGAAATTATTGATGAATTGAGTTAATATTGGGGAATTGTGATGGTATTGGTGATCATGGCTATTGACACCTCCACACATTTAAATATTTTAAATTAACAAGTTAGCCTTTCTATAGTTCATAAGGTGTCCTTCCAAATTTCTTATAAGATATTCTATTTTACTAATGACATGCAAATAATATAGCTTCACCTTATAGATCTTCTAATGCATTAGAATTGACTAGCATGCAATTCATCATTTCCCCTTAAAGTTCTTTTTTTTCTTTCAGCTACACCATTAGATTTGGTGAATAAGGTAGAGTTATCCCATGTATTAGTCCTTTCCTTTCACAAAATTCATTAAGAATAATATATTCACATCCCCTATCTATTACTGTGAGGCCCCTAACATGACCCTAATTGGAATTGCATATTTTAAGTAGGATTTTATTTGAATAAGACCAAATTAAATTGAGAATTACATAAAAAGTATGGGACAAGTGATAAATTATTTTGTTATTATATTAATAGCATAAAAATAAAATTTAATATTATAGTTTAATATTATCTTTGGGTATAATTGGAGTATAAAGTATTAATTTGGGGTAAAATTTGCAATTATGGCATTTTAGAGGTCAATTGCAAATAGAAAAATAAATTGAGGGGTAAATCTATTAAAGGGATTAAATGGAGAGGTTGATTTAAAAGATAGATTAAAAGGAGGGGTCAAATTATAGCATGTAAAAGGGTGTGTGATTGTTTTGTGACATTCAAAGTTTAGAAGGAGTGAAAAGGAAGTTTGCCACTCATATAAATGGAAAGAGGTTAGTGGGAGAGAGAAAAGGAAATCATTTTATCTGGTGGTTTCTTCTTGGACGGCACCTTCTCTCTCTTCATTCTCCTTTCTTCTTTGTTCCCTTCTTTCGAAAGATCAAACCTTTTCCTCACTCTTAATTTTCATGGAATTTGGATGCATGTGATGATGTATGAGAGAATTCTTGAATTCAATTGCTAAGGTAAGGAGAAATTGAGCATTCTCTTCTTCTTCTCCTTCTTTTTTTTCAATGGTAGGATTGTATACTTTGATGGAAAGGAGGATTCTAGATTTTTAATGTAATTATATGTGTTTTGTTGTAGAGGAAGATTGTAGTAAGAGGAATAAGGGCAAAGGAGTTTTGAAGGAGTAGGGATTTCTATTGGTTTTGGATAAGGTATGGGATTTGTGTGCCTTGAGTTTATGTGATCCTTTTTGTCCTATTCGATGTAGGAAAGGGAAATCTTGATTAGATGATATAAATGTTAATGCATGTTAAAAATGAAGAATGAATATATATTTCTAAAAAAGATTATTCCCTAATAGTTTCACTTGGTTCTATAATTTACTATTATAGGAGAACTTAGCACAATAAGGACTTTATATAATTGAGATATATGTCTTCGTCATATTATGTGTCGATGGTAAAGTTTTGGAATCTCATTTAAAGGTATTATTTGGAAGTATTATGAAATTTGAGGCATGAAATGGGGGTTTAAGTAATGTAAGCTTAAGCATATTAATTAGGCATAAAGTGGAATCTATACAAGAGTTGCTGAAGTGATGAAAAAGTATTGAGATTGTAAAATCCAGGTATGTCGCGCTCGCGACACTGTTCGCGATCGCGACAATGTACTGTAAGTGAATTGCTACTTTCGCCTCTGTCGCGCTCGCGACTTACTTGCATAGTGTGTACTCTTCTTCTAATCTTTACCATATTGTGTGGTGATAACTATGCTATTTTTGACACCCCTGCATAACATGTATAAAACCATAGCGTGCCAAACATTCACATAAGCATAGTATTGAAATATATATATATATATATATATATATATATATATATAGTTAAAGGATGTTCAATGAATTATTGATATATTATATGATAAAAGAAACTAAATGGTATGATATGTTATAGAATTTTGTATATGAGACATGTGTTATTATTAACGACAAATAGGTACGTTCTCCTACTAATTTTAAAAAAAATAAAAGAAGGCATGTGATGCATACATATGATAGTTATTGGTAATAAGCTTAAAGAACATGATAGGATATATGTTAGGTGCTTTTGATATAAATGATGTTTTAGCAAGACTAAGAACACTTGACATACCTAAAGATAAATTGTTCAAGTATTTGATCATTATGATATACACGTTTAAACGCAGATATGTGTGATGTTATAAGAATACATGAATGTATGTTTATACACTGGAGAATTGTGTATTATAATATGATCATATGCATTGGCAAAATATATGATATGAGTGCAAGCATAATGTTTTAAATGAACATGAAAAACTGTATTGCCTGCTACTATAGTTCCACTGTGGATAGATAGACGCCTATAGGGATATTGCAGCTGCCACCGTTGACCTTTTTGGTCTAAAGTACAGTTGATCCAGTTGGATCATTCATAGCCCTTTTGGGTTGCCTGTTGACCCTGTTTGGGTTCTTGACCGGTCCACCGTACAGTTAAATCTATTTGGGTTTATAGTTTTAATATCTTCGGATATCCACCGTTTGATACTCTCGGGTATCCACTAATCCCGTTATCCACTCTTAGAACTTAAGCAGGCTAAAGTAAAGCACTATTGTTTCACAATTAAACATAGTATGATTTATGCATCTGATATATGATTATCATGTTCAACAGTGGTTCCTAAAGCATGTATTGGTATCTATTTACATTATGTACAGATCTCTTTATGAATTGTTTAGATTCAAGTTAGCTGAATTAAATGAAGGGTTACATTGTTGTTTAAGATATTGTGCTTTATTTTATACATATTCCTAATATGTAAATTTTATTATTTTCAATTGTTTTTGTATATCATATATTTTTGACAACTACTATGAGTGATTGTCTTTCATTTGTAGCAACCCAACTAAGCTATATAGCTTAGCACGGGTTATTTTGATCCGTTTAGGTTTTGGTAGTCAAGGCTTTTGCACAGGAACGTTCTCTGCATCAGGACAGGCCAACACCATTCTATAGAAGTTGATGTAGGAATTTTGATAAATTTTGTATAGTTCCCTACATGTTTTAATATGTATAAAGTTTGTAATATATATATGTATTTCACATGGAGGTTAAGGTTGTAATAAGCTCATATTGAGAATGCTATTATATGCATGTATCTAGAAGCTAGAATGACTTTATTCACATGTGCTGGAATGTTGAATGCCTTGCATGATAGTGAAATGGCAAAGATAGTTGAATCTAGTAATATGAAGATAATGGGCTGCATAATGAGTCACTATGCTTATTCAAAATGAAATGTACATGAATGATGTGAGAAGCCTAATTAGAATACAAGTTATATGATTAGACGGATCAGGTGATATGAATGCATATAGATGTTAATCGAGTTAATTGATTAATATCACATGTTTTAAGTAGATTGTATTATTCATTATAGAGATGTTAGTTTGGGGGTGTTTCAATTACGACCCTTTAAATAATACCTCTACTTTATATTGATGTAATAAATGAAAAGCTTCGTCTTTATTTCTAAGGAAATATACTATAGCATATCTAGAAAATTCATCAATAAAGGTCACATAATACCTTTTGCCACACCTTGTCATACAAGGTTTCAAGTGTCCAAGGTCAAATTGAATTAGACTTAACAATTCTGATTATCTAGAAATTAATGCATAAATTTTCTTTGTTTAGTTAGATTCAGCACACACATCACATTTTTTTCATTTTTTTATTATTGATAACAGAAATTAAGCCTACATATTTCATATTTTGAATATAAAAAAAATACTCATATGCCCTAATTGTAAGGCCCTTACATGTACCATAGGAAACAATAAATGTTAATGGCACATGTGGATTAATATAAAAGCAAGTAAGAGGGCATATAGGGTATTATAACGAAAGATGGAGCCAATTTGGCAATTTAACATATATGTGCATAATTAAGAAGTTTAATATTGGTATTAAATTAAGTTAATTATAGAGAATAAAAAATATTATGAAAAAACAAAATTGTTAAGTGATTAATATGGAAATTCAACTAATGAATCATGTAATTCTAAAAGGAGGTAAAAGTGGTTTTAGGATAGCATTAAAGGTAAACAAATTAGATGAGGATAATTTTGGCATCTTTATTCAAAGCCTCTGCCATTTTTGTTAGTGGATATTCCCTTTGTAACATCCCAAAGTTTGCATTTGATATGCATAGTACATTCTATAGCACGAACAATAAACTTATGATAGTTTTAGAGTAATTATAGTAGAATAATACAGAAAAATTAAAAAATATGTAAGTATTAAATGTGCTCAGGTCAGAAAAATCTAAGGATGGGTGACCTAGCAGAAAGTTTGACTTAACTTGTAAATGGAAAAATAGGTATTAAATGGAGTTTGATGATACGATTTGAGATGCAATTGAGCTTAAATATGTCCTTAAAATAGGGAATAATTTCATCTATGGTCACTCATATTTGGTAATTGTAATATTATGGCTATTATACTAACATTTTTAACAACAAAAAAATCAATCAACTTTTATTTTGTAATAAAAATGTCACAATGGCCAAAAATCAATAATTCGACCACTGAAATATTAAAAATATGAAGATAAATATACATTTTACTTGTCAAATATCTAAAAAATTTTGATACTGTAAAATATTTTAAGATTATAAGATAGTATATTTTTTATTTCTATTAAAAATCTTATTGTTATTAATGATTCTAGTGGCAAGATTCTTGATTTTTCGGCCATTATGGCTTTTTTGTTGCAAAATATAAGTTGAGTGATTTTTTGTTACAAATCATAGTGTAGTGACCATGACATTATAATCGCCAAACATGAGTGACCATGGTTAAAATTAACCCTTTAAAATAGACCATGGAGATTTTGCTTCATACCATAAAAGGGTTGACCGTAAGTTTAGCTTGACTCAAAAATATTCTATAGACCTTTAAAAATTATTTTGATCATATAGACCTAGTTGAAATAGTATAATTGAGCTATTGAAAATTAAAAAATAAATAAAATTTTTGACACTTTTAGAACTTAGGATTCAGACCGACTGACTTTACCTTCAAAGCTATAAGTATATTGAAATTACTTGACATTTTAATCATGTGCTTCTACACAGGTTAGTGATTGCAGGAAAAAATATCAAAGCATTTTGACAAGTTGAACATTGATTTTAGAAAAATGGTTTAAAACCAATGTTAAAATAATTAATAGTCTCAAATGCCTTATTTAAATCATTTAAGGATATAATTGTCATTAGAAAATAAACAATTATTAGCTACAAACATCAGTATAGCAAAAAAATGTAGGAATAAATGGAATCATGACAAGTGGATTAAAAATAAACCATTGAATTAAATAGTAATTGGAGGTGTAAGGCCCCTAACATGACCCTAATTTACTTTGCATATTTTTGTGTTTAAGTAAGGGGGGTAAATTATCATGTTATTATGTTAATTGCATGAAAATAAAATAAAAGAGTATGGTTTAATATTAATTGAGGGTTTAATTAAAGTAAAAGGTATTAATTTGGGGTAAATTTGTAATTGTAGCATATTAGTGGCTAATTGTGAATGGAAGCATTTAATTCAAGGTTAATTTGAAAGAATGATTAAATGGATAGATTAATGTTTGAAAAAGAGTTAGTGGAGGGGTTAAAGTCTATCATGCATAAAGGTTTGTGGCATGCAAGATGTTGAGGGAGTAAAAGGGAAATTTTGCCACTTATATAAATAGAAAGAAGTTAGTGGAATGTAGAGGTGGCTATGTGAGACTTTGAGATTGGCAATTGTGAGAGAAAAACCAGAAAAATCATCTTCTTCTTCCTTTTAATTTTCAATGAATTATCTTAAGTAATTTGATGATAATGTTGTGTGTTAATCAAGAGTATAGTGCAGTAAATCAAGGTAATTAAACTCTTAATGTAACCCTTCATCATCTTCTTCTTCTTCTTCTTTTCACGTTGACTGAGGAAAATGTAAATGTGCTGGAAATTAATGATGATGATGATGATATTTGTGAAGGTGAAGAGGAGGGAAGAAGGGGCAAAGGATAGGATATTGCTAGAGATTGAAGATATAGGATTTGTCAGCCAAGGTATGGGAATTAGGTTGATCATATTGCATGTGGAATAAATTGCTGGAATTTGTTTTGATTGACAGAAATTAAGTTTGCATTTGCTGGATTTTATCGATGAAAGGTTGAAGAAATAGAATGTATTTCTGCCGAGTCGTGAACCATTGTCCGACTCGCGAAGATCTTCACGAGTTATGCATTTCCTTATCCTGGGTTACTCGTGAATTTTAGTCCGAGTCATGATATATACCTTTCTTCTCCACTCGTGAACACCTTCACAAGTCGTGAGATTTGCCTTTTAGCTTCACTCATGAATCTTTTCACGAGTCAAACATATCATTATGACTGAATGACCTGTCTATAATGTTTTGCTCATAAGTTGAGCTACAGAGCAGAAAATTGAGTGATTCTTTATGAATTGAAAAATAGACTTCCATACCTATATTTCATATGAAGAAACCTAACCTTAAATCTGTCTCTAAGTATATGGAATCTAGGGTTGAATTCGGACTAGTTTCCTAAACTGCTCACAGAAACATAATTTACTATTATGTGCAGATTGTTGCTACACTTGATAATATGATTTTTAATAAATTGGGATAGATATTTGTTTATGTGATAGTAAAGTTAATTGGATAGAGCATGTAATATGGCTATTAATGAAGGATTTATATGAATAAATATGCATTCAATTGTGTATATGAATAAAGACTAGTGATGAAATATCTAACCTATACATGTAATTAGGCTTGTGCATGATGGTCATATGCCAAATTGATATATATACACATGTAAATCTTATGACATGAAAGTGCACATTTTGACATGTACTTATGCTATGAAATAGGGACTATAATAGTATGACCTTGGCATGTGTATATGCCCATATGGAAACATGTTGATATTTTGTATAGTACATGATTTGAATGATGATAAAGGTATATATATATTGGTAACATGCTCATAAGAATAAGTCAACTATATGCGAATGTACCCACAGGTATGTACATTTATGATTATGTATATGAATATATGAGCATGTAATTGCCCTATGAGATAGAAGATGTTTTAGCATGACTATAGACATGTGATATGCTTAATGAGAACATGATCAAGTATATGATATGATGATTATAAGTCATGCTTATATGTTATGATGCAAATGATATAGTCATACAGATTTGGATGAGCAAGATGAATAACTTGACATATGAAATGTGCATATATTTATTTATGCACTATAGAACTTATAGTTTTACAAGACTCTATATATGTACAAATAATATATTATGAATACAATATTAATATGTGAATTGAACACGAATATAGTTCTGCTTGTGATAGAGTTTTAGATGTGGATAGATAGGCACCTATAGGGAAATTACAGCTGCCATAGTTTGGCCCAATTGGGTCCATAGTATATATGATCCCGTTTGGATCATGATCAGCCCCGTTTGGGTTGATAGGCGACCCCATTTGGGTCTGCTTGACCGGTCTATAGTACAGTTTGGCCCCGTTTGGGTCTATAGATCTTATATCTTTGGATATCCTTCTTCTTGATACCGATGTGTATCCATAGTTCTTGTTATCCACGAATAAAGCTAAGGCAGGCTAAACGTTATTCATAGTATTGATCAAAAATTAAACAGTTTAAGTTATTTGACTAAAGATTGATATTGTGGATTACAATGTTGGTCTGCCCAAAGGTATTATGTTTCATTTGAATATGTTTACATGGAAATTGATGTTTATATGAATTATGAAAATGAGAATACTTGTCATTTTTTTTGGGTACAATGTTTAGGTACATGAGAATATGTTTTATGCTTTAAAGTATTTGTTGTTAATGACATGATATGTTGTACATGTTATTTATTATACGCATTGTATGTATATTTTATTGACCGTTGTGAGTGGTCATCCATCTATAGATATTCCCCACTAAGCTTTATAGCTTAGCACGGGTTATTCATCCGTGTAGGTACTGTTACCAAGACTTTTTCTCAGGGACGATCTTTGCATCAGGAAGGGCCAACTACCGACTGTTAATCTTGATGTAGGATGTATTTGTAATAGTATTATCATATGTTTTGCTTTATGGCCAGTTATGTTATAAGATGTATATAACTTATGAGAGATGTTGTAACTCACAAGTAGTAAAACTAAGAAGAGTATGCATGCATGTGATATACATAAGTAATATTCATATAGTATCTTATGCATGATACTAAGTATGAAATGCAATACAGGAATAGAGTAGTAGCACATACATCAGTATATGAACCGTATGACATGATTAAGGGCAAAATTATAGTTAAACAAATATATTGCATATGCATGATTAATAGTAATCAAATTATCAGTTAAATAGGGTTTTGCTTAAAGGATGTGACAATTTGTGGTATCAGAGCCTAGGTTTAGCCTTTTCTGGGTAAAAATGAACCTAGGATTATATAGTATGATATAATATTTTGTTGGCCTGATGTAGAAGTCTCTGTTTTCTTATAGATCGAAGATGGAGAGCTCTAGGGATGCTTTTGAGGAATCGGCTTAAAGTAATAGGCCGGGTAGAACCAATCCCTCCAATCCTGGATCTTCATCATCCAATCCAAATGAGGTTCCAGTAGCCATCCCTGCAGAAGCATTGTTAAAGATATCACAGGATATGGCTCAAATTCTTCAAAGGATGACTGCACCTAAAGCTCCAATATCTGAAATTAGGAAGCATGGTGCTTAAGAGTTTTTAGGCACTAATCTGGAATAGTCTGAGGAAGTTGAATTTTGGCTGGAAAAGTTAGAGAGAATTTTTTATGAAATCCACTGTCCGATGGGTCTTAAGGCATCTTGTGTTGTGTCTTTATTACAGGGGGCTGCTTATGATTGGTGGAAGTTAGTATTGAAGCAATCCCAGTTACTGGATCCTTTTACATGGGAATTTTTCACAGCTGAATTCAAGAAAAAGTATGTTACTGAGGCATACAAGCAAGAGAAGTTAAAGCAGTTTCTCAACTTGAAACGGAGAGTTATATCTATGGCTGAGTATGAGAAAGAATTTAGTCACCTGTGCAAATATGCTTCTGATGAGATGTTAACTGATGCTTTTAAATGTAGATAGTTTGAAGATGGGTTGAATGATCGTATCAGAGAAAAGTTGATTGGGTCTACATCTATGCAAGTGGTTAACTTCACTCAACTGGTTACAGCAGCCTTGCGAATTGAAAAGAATGAAATTGCAAAAAGGGAGAAGGAACAGAGAAGGGGTGGGTCCAAGGGTGGATCTTTCACAGGAAAGAGAGCTAGAGGAGCACAAGGAAATCAGCCAGCTGAGTCTGGCTATAGATCTGCAAAAAGGGACAGGAGACAAGAATCTTCTGCAGTGTCTAAGCTGGGAAAGGGATCTTCAGGAAAACAGAGTGGGAGGCAACCTCCAATGTGTCCCTATTCTTCTAGGCAACATTGGGATAGTTGCAGGAAATTGACTAGGGCATGTTTCAAGTGTGGTGGTACCGATCACTTCATGGCAAATTGTCCTTCGAAGAGGGATCAGAGTGTTGGATAGTAGGGCAGTAGAGGGACTTATAATGCACCATCTTCAGGTAGAGGCAGAGGAAGAGGACATGGGGGATTGAGGCATCAGGGATCCCAGTCTAGGAACATTTCTGAATTAGTTGACAGACCCATAGCTCCAGTTGTTCCTACTCGGGCTTATACAATGAAAGCTAGAGAGGATCAGAATGCTCAAGAAGTTATAGCTGGTATTTTCTCTCTCTTTGATTCTGACGTGCATGCACTAATTGATCCTAGTTCCACTCATTCTTATATTTGCACTGGGGATATGGGTAGAAATGAGTCTACTATACATGAACTGGAATATGATATATGTGTAACCAACCCTTTAGGTCACAGTGTTGTTGTTAATAGAGTGCATAAACAGTGTCCTATTGTAATTCAAGGGAAAGAATTTCTTGCTGATCTTATTGAATTGCCATTTCAGGAGTTTGATATTATACTTGGTATGGATTGGCTGTCTAGACATCATGCAGTGATTAATTGTGAAGCTAAAACTATAACTCTTATTGGTGCTGATGGTAAAGAAACCTTAGTTCGGGGCATTCGATCTAAACCCATAGCTAATGTAATAACAGCTATGCAAGCTAAGCAATTTCTAAGAAAAGGGTGTGAAGCTTTCTTAGCACTTGTGCTTGATTCAAGAAAAGAGATTATGAATCTCCAAGATATTCCAGTGGTGAAAGAATTTCCTAACGTGTTCCCTGAAGACTTACCTAGTCTTCCACCTGATAGGGATATTGAATTGTCTATAGAAATTCTACCTGGTACAGCTCCTATTTCGAAGGCACCCTACAGGATGGCTCATTTGGAATTGAAGGAACTAAAGGTTTAACTACAGGAGTTGCTTGACAAAGGTTTCATTAGGCCTAGCGCATCACCTTGGGGTGTACCAGTGTTATTTGTGAAGAAAAAATATGGGTCTTTGAGGATGTGTATAGATTACAGACAGTTAAATAGGGTAACAATGAAAAATAAGTACCCTTTACCTAGAATTGAAGATTTATTTGATCAGTTGAAAGATGTTAGAGTGTTTTCCAAGATTGATTTGCAAACGGGTTATCATCAACTTCGGGTTAAGGATGTGGATGTTTCCAAAACAGTCTTTAGAACCCGATATGGGCATTATGAGTTTCTGGTGATGCCATTTGGGTTAACAAATGCACCGGCTGCGTTTATGGATCTTATGAATAGGGTATTTAGACCCTCCTTGGATCAATTTGTTGTTGTATTTACATATGACATTTTGGTGTATTCGAGAAATGAAGCGAAACATGATGAACACTTGAGAATTATTTTACAGACTTTGAGGGAGAACAAGTTATATGCTAAGCTGAGCAAATGTGATTTCTGGCTTATGGAAGTTTCTTTCCTTGGTCATGTGGTATCTTTTGAAGGCATTAGAGTGGATACAGCAAAAATTGAGGCTATAGTGAATTGGAAGCCGCCTCGAAATGTGATAGAAGTGAGAAGTTTTCTGGGCTTAGCAGGTTATTACCATCGTTTTGTGAAAGGCTTTTCAATTATAGCTGCACCACTCACTAAACTATTGTGAAAGGGCATAAAGTTTGATTGGACTGACCGGTGTCAGGCAAACTTTGATCAGTTAAAGAAATTTTTGACAGAGGCTCCAGTTTTGACACAACCAGTTACAGGAAAGGAGTATGCTATGTATAGTGATGCTTCTAGAGTTGGCTTGGGTTGTGTGTTAATGCAAGATGGTAAAGTAATTGCCTATGCATCTAGACAGTTGAAGCCGCATGAACAGAACTATCCAACCCATGACCTAGAGTTAGCAGCAGTAGTGTTTGCCTTAAAAATTTGGCGACATTATTTGTATATGGAAAAGTCCAGAATCTACACAGATCACAAGAGTCTCAAATATTTGCTCACTCAAAAGGAACTTAACTTGAGACAGCGAAGATGGTTAGAACTGTTTAAAGATTATGATTGTATAGTGGATTACCATCCAGGCAAAGCTAATGTTGTAGCTGATGCCTTGAGCCGTAAGATGATGGCTGCTATGATTGCACATTGCTGTAGATGGAAACTTGTATATGATGGTGCTTTAATAGCACAGTTGAAGGTTAGACCTTGTTTGAAGCAAGCAGTGATCGATGCTCAGAAACATGATGAAAGGTTGCAACAGATTTTGAAGTCTTCGCATGAGGGGACCCAGTCTGCGTATTCAGTGAAAGAGGATGGGGGTATGTATTACCAGAATAGATTGTATGTTCCTGATGACAAAGAATTAAGAAGAACAGTATTAAATGAGGCTCACAATACAGTATTTACTATACACCCTGGTGGGAATAAGATGTACCAGGATTTGAAGCAATGTTATTGGTGGCCTGGCATGAAGAAAGATGTGGTAGCATATGTCTCCAAATGTTTGACTTATCAGCAGGTGAAAGCAAAACACCAGTTACCCTCTGGTTTGTTGAATCCCATCCCAATTCCACAGTGGAAATGGGAGGATATCACCATGGACTTTGTAATAGGATTGCCCCTTACACACAAAAAGCATGATGCAATGTGGGTTATAGTTGATAAGCTGACTAAATCAGCTCATTTCATACCAGTTCGGATGGATTACCCTATGGATAAACTGGCAGAACTTTATGTAAATGAGATTGTTAGACTGCATGGCATTCCGGTGTCAATAATCTCTGATCGAGATCCAAGATTCACATCGAGATTCTGGCAGAGTTTGCAACAAGCACTTGGAACTCAGCTCCGTTACAGTACAACATTCCACCCTCAGACGGATGGTTAATCCGAACGGGTTATCCAAATCTTAAAAGATATGATGAGAGTTTGTGTTTTGGATTTTACAGGAAGTTGGGATAGATATTTAGCTTTAATGGAGTTCGCTTACAATAACAGTTATCAAAGGAGCATTGAGATGGCACCTTATGAGGGCTTGTATGGCCGAAAATGTAGAACTCCTGTTTACTGGACTGAATTGTCAGAGCGCAGAGTCATTGGTTCAGATATTGTTAAAGATACAGATGAAAGGATACAAGTTATCAAGCAAAGATTGAAGGAAGCTAGTGATAGACAGAAGTCGTATGCTGATTTAAAAAGGAAAGACATTGAATATCAAGTGGGTGACAAAGTGTTTTTGAAAGTGTCCCCTTGGAGAAAAGTATTGAGATTTGGGAAAAAGGATAAACTGAGCCCGAGGTTTATCGACCCATATGAGATTCTTCAAAGAGTTGGGCCAGTGGCATACAGGTTGGCTCTCCCAATGGAACTAGCCAAACTTCATGATGTGTTTCATGTTTCTATGCTTCAGAGATATCGATCAAATGAATCCCATGTGATACCAGTTCAAGATGTGCAAGTACAGTCGGATTTCACTTATGATGAAGAGCCTATAGCAATTCTGGCTAGAGAAGTTAGACAGCTAAGGAATAAGCAAATTCCACTTGTTAAAGTGCTCTGGCAACATCATGATTTACAAGAAGTTACTTGGGAGCCAGAAACAGCTATGAAGGAGCAATATCCTCATTTATTCAAAACAGGTATGAATTTCGGGGACGAAATTCTTAAGGGGGAGAAAATTGTAAGGCCCCTAACATGACCCTAATTTACTTTTTATATTTTTATGTTTAAGTAAAGGGGGTAAATTATCATGTTATTATGTTAATTGCATGAAAATAAAATAAAGGAGTATGGTTTAATATTAATTGAGGGTGTAATTGAAGTAAAAGGTATTAATTTGGGGTAAATTTGTAATTGTGGCATATTAGTGGCCAATTGTGAATGGAAGCATTTAATTCAAGGTTAATTTGAAAGAATGATTAAATGGATAGGTTAATGTTTGAAAAAGAGTTAGTGGAGGGGTTAAAGTCTATCATGCATAAAGGTTTGTGGCATTTGTGTGGCATGTAAGATGTTGAGGGAGTAAAAGGGAAATTTTGCCACTTATATAAATAGAAAGAAGTTAGTGGAATGTGGAGGTGGCTGTGTGAGACTTTGAGATCGACAATTGTGAGAGAAAAACCAGAAAAATCTTCTTCTTCTTCCTTTTGATTTTCATTGAATTATCTTAAGCAATTTGATGATAATGTTGTGGGTTAATCAAGAGTATAGTGCAGTAAATTAAGGTAATTAAACTCCTAATGTAACCCTTCATCATCTTCATCTTCTTCTTCTTTTCACGTTGACTAAGGAAAATGTAAATGTGCTGGAAATTGATGATGATGATGATGATTATATTTGTGAAGGAGAAGAGGAGGGAAGAAGGAGCAAAGGAAAGGATATTGCTAAAGATTGAAGATATAGGATTTGTCAGCCAAGGTATGGGAATTAGGTTGATCATATTGCATGTGGAATAAATTTCTGGAATTTGTTTTGATTGATAGAAATTAAGTTTGCATTTGCTGGATTTTATCGATAAAAGTTTGAAGAAATAGAATGTATTTCTACCGAGTCGTGAATACCTTCACGAGTCGTGAACCATTGTCTGACTCGCAAAGATCTTCACGAGTTGTGCATTTCCTTATCCTGGGTCACTCATGAATTTTAGTCCGAGTCGTGATATATGCCTTTCTTCTCCACTCGTGAACACCTTCACGAGTCGTGAGATTTGCCTTTTAGCTTCACTCGTGAATCTTTCCATGAGTTGAACATATCATTACGACTGAATGACCTATCTGGAATGTTTTGCTCATAAGTTGAGCTACAGAGCATAAAATTGAGTGATTCTTTTTGCATTGAAAAGTAGACTTCCATACCTATATTTCATATGAAGAAACCTAACCTTAAATCTATCTCTAAGTACATGGAATCTAGGGTTGAATTCGGACTAGTTTCCTAAACTACTCACAGAAACATAATTTACTATTATGTGCAGATTGTTGCTACACTTGATAATATGATTTTTAATAAATTGAGAGAGATATTTGTTTATGTGATAGTAAAGTTAATTGGATAGAGCATGTAATATGGCTATTAATGAAGGATTTATATGAATACATATGCATTCAATTGTGTATATGAATAAAGACTAGTGATGAAATATCTAACCTATACATGTAATTAGGCTTGTGCATGATGGTCATATGCCAAATTGATATATATACACATGTAAATCTTATGACATGAAAGTGCACATTTCGACATGTACTTATGCTATGAAATAGGGACTATAATAGTATGACCTTGGCATGTGTATATGCCCATATGGAAACATGTTTTATTTTGTATAGTACATGATTTGAATGATGATAAAGGTATATATATATATATATTGGTAACATGCTTATAAGAATAAGTCAACTATATACGAATGTACCCACAGGTATGTACATTTATGATTATGTATATGAGTATATAAGCATGTAATTGCCCTATGAGATAGAAGATGTTTTAGCATGACTATGGACATGTGATATGCTTAATGAGAACATGATCGAGTATATGATATGATGATTATAAGTCATGCTTATATGTTATGATGCAAATGATATAGTCATACAGATTTGGATGAGCAAGATGAATAACTTGACATATGAAATGTGCATATATTTGTTTATGCTCCAGAGAACTTATAGTTTTACAATACTCTATGTATGTACAAATAGTATACTATTAATATAGTATTAATATGTGAATTGAACGCGAATATAGTTCTGCCTGCGATAGAGTTTTAGATGTGGATAGATAGGCGCCTATAGGGAAATTGCAGCTGCCATAGTTTGGCCCAATTGGGTCCATAGTATATATGATCCTGTTTGGATCATGATCAGCACCTTTTGGGTTGATAGGCGACCCCGTTTGGGTCTGTTTGACCGGTCCATAATACAGTTTGGCCCCGTTTGGGTCTATAGATCTGATGTCTTCGGATATCCTTCTTCTTGATACCGATGTGTATCCATAGTTCCCGTTATCCACAGATAAAGCTAAGGCAGGCTAAACGTTATTCATAGTATTGATCAAAAATTAAACAGTTTAAGTTATTTGACTAAAGATTGATATTGTGGATTACATTATTGGTTTGCCCACAGGTATTATGTTTCATTTGAATATGTTTACATGGAAATTGATGTCTATATGAATTATGAAAATGAGAATACTTGTCATTTTTTTTGGGTACAATGTTTAGGTACATGAGAATATGTTTTATGCTTTAAAGTATTTGTTGTTAATGACATGATATGTTGTACATGTTTTTTATTATATGCATTGTATGTATATTTTGATGACCGTTGTGAGTGGTCATCCATCTATAGATATTCCCCACTAAGCTTTATAGCTTAGCACGGGTTATTCATCCTTGTAGGTACTGTTACCAAGACTTTTGCTCAGGGACGATCTCTGCATCAGGAAAGGCCAACTACCGACTGTTAATCTTGATGTAGGATGTATTTGTAATAGTATTATCATATGTTTTGCTTTATGGCCAGTTATGTTATAAGATGTATATAACTTATGAGAGATGTTGTAACTCACAAGTAGTAAAACTAAGAAGAGTATGCATGCATGTGATATACATAAGTAATATTCATATAGTATAGTATGCATGATACTAAGTATGAAATGCAATACAGGAATAGACTAGTAGCACATACATCAGTATATGAACCGTATGACATGATTAAGGGAAAAATGATAGTTAAACAAATATATTACATATGCATGATTAATAGTAATCAAATTATCAGTTAAATAGGGTTTTGCTTAGATGGTGCGGCAGGAGGAATCTTGGCCATTGGTTCAATGGACTTAAGGGCATCCTAGAGAGGTATAGAATCCTATAAAATTCTACCTAATTTTATATAAATATCCCCTTTTTCTTCTTCAAAATTCAAACCTAGCATTCATAAGCCTTCCCACAATTTTTTCTTTATTTCTCTCTCCTTTCATCATATCTCAAGCCCTAATTTCACCTATACAAACTAAAAAATATCCTCTTCAACATGAAATTAGTTTAGAGTTCAAGGACGCTTGGAATTGAAGGATTTCTAGTAAGAAAAAGTAACCCTAAATTGGTAAATTCTTAAGTTTTTATTAGATTTAATTGGGGATTTTTCTATAGGTATGTAAAGCATCATAAGTATGATTATTTAGTAGTAATTAGATGTGTAAATTCAGAGCATAAGCTCAACAATTTCTCTTTTACAATTTAAGCCAAAAGAGAAAGTTAAATGAAAAGAGAAAAGCAATGAGGAAAGAGGAAAGGAAATGGAAGACTAAGGGATTTCAAGCTATTCTAAGATTAGTGGATACATAAATTACACTTAATTTCATTTATTTCTTGAATTTTACATGAAAATTACATTGTGTAACTATATGAAATTAGTGGGGGAGGCAAAATAATTTATGATAACAATATAAAATGATGTTTTATCATGAAATAAGTAATAAATTAGGAATAAATTAAATTTAGAATAAAGAATTATGTTGTGGCCGAATTATGCATAATGTTGTCTATTATGATAATTTGATGTTCTTTGGTATATTAAGCATAAAATATGTAATATTATATTGAATAAACATAATTTAATTAAATTGAACTTGAAAAATATATGGATATAATGTTGAACATGTGAAAATAATGATGCATTATTATGTAACTACATAAATTTGAGTGGAAATGTAAAATAATCAAAGATAATTTGGTAAAATGATGAACCAATATGAAATAAATGTAAATTAGTGAGGAAAACAAATTAAGAGTGAGAAATTTCATGATGGTGAAATTAGGTACTAAAGCATAATGTGAATTAATATGATAATTAATAGCATAACTAATGTGGAATACATAATATAATGCATAAAGAATGCAATAAAATTGATTAGAATAAAAAATTATCAATAGACATAATTATGTGCTAGGATGAATGATATACCCTATGGGAATGTTAAATTTTCACCATTTTGGATATTATTTTTCACGTATTTTATTACTTCATATTTAATATGGATGAATGCATAAAGAATGAGATAGTATGATATGATGCTTAATAGTAATGACATAAAGATTACTATGGAAATATAAAATAATGTGTAATAAATAGTTACCTTTAGTGTATAGTGGATAATTCGAGATCTTAGGATATAATGGCTAGATACAAGGACACATATACCTCGAAACCAACATGAGATCACTATAAGATTTGATTTATTTTACATATTGAGAAATAGCTAGCATATAACATAGGGTGTTATATTAATATCTCATTAAGTGTGCAATCCCTCCACCCATGCTGGAGCACTAGTATCGCATCAAGCATGATATCCCTCCAGCCTATTAGTATCAATGGAGTCCTTTTCCCACATATCTGATTCGAGGATTGCCACTAGTCACCACTAGGGATAAAATCATAATTATATAAGAAATTAAGGAAAAAGTGGTAAATTTTACATAAAAGATGTCATAAATGTAGAGGTGGAAAATGGATGGGTTGGATGGGTTTGGGTTGGGTCATTAATGGATGAGTCACTAATGGGTTGGTTCATAAATGGATCAAAAGATATGGGTCATAAATGGATCATTATTCATATGGGTTGGATTGATTTGGGTCGACCCATGGGTTATTTTTCACAAAAAATGTGATTTTTGTGATTACAGAACATTCTTTTGGCTGATAACGTAGGGATTGCATTTCCAAGATAGTTAAGGTCTAACTGTTTTGTTTCTTTTATTTCTTTTGGATGAATAAAAAGATTTTTGAAATTTAACTGTATTTACTTTTAATTTTTTTATATAGCATTGTTGGTACTATATATTTATTTTTTAAAATAATATATAAATTAAAAAAATTCAATTGACACAGAAAATTAGTACAACCATGACCAAATTGGGATGGGATTAAATGTTGGAAATGGCCAAATTGTAAAATTTTTGAAGTCAGAAAAATTTGAGTGGGACAAATGGCAGTGGAAGAAGACTAATATAACGTCTAATCAGCTGCTTATTTATTAGAGTTTAAACCCAGGGCTTCTTCTCCTTTTCGTTTCTTACAAAAACCCTAGCCTCCTCTCCGCTACTTTCGCCAAAATGGTTCGTTTTCTATTCAATCTCTCCTATATACACATTCTTTTATGATTTTTTAGCTTCTGGGTTTATGTATTATCCTCTTGATTTTGCAGACTGAAGAAGGTGTGAACCCTAAATCATCCACATAAACCTGTGATATTTTCACAAAAACTACCGATTCTATAGATTTCCTTGTTGCATGTTCCTCTAATGTCTTCACTCGATCTTGTAAATGCTTCAAGTACTTTATTGCATCTCCAAGAACTGTTGCCTTGTCCATCTGCAATGGTATCGGAACTGTGGGCTCTCGAGTTTGAATGACGATTAACTACTCAAAATATTAGTAAAGTGTCGAGTTTTCCTAACTCAAGTACCTTTTTGAGGCTAGGAATAACAGTTGAAAGAGCTACAAATCGCTGGCTAAGCTTTTCACGACGTTTTCTTTCTGCTAATGACCCAATGGGTTGGGTTGAAAAATATAATGGGTCAATTTTGGGTTGAGCCAATGGGTATTGGGTTGGGTTGGGTTGAAAAATAAAATGGGTCCGTTTTGGGTTGATCCAATGGGTATTCATTTATATTGGGTTGGGTTTGGGTCAATTTTTTTGGATGAATTTGGGTAGACCCATAGGTTTGGGTCAATTTTATCGGGTCTACATAAATGTAAATAAATAAAAAAATAATGTGAAAATATGATTAATAAGTTTAAAAATAGTAAAAATGTAATTACACAGTAAATTAAGCCTAAAATGCTAAATATATAAGAAAATAGGAATTAAATGCTAAATTATTTACAAAGAATGCCATAAAGGTGATTAAATAAGAAATAATGTGATTAATAATTGCAAAAAAAGGCAAAACTATAAATATACGAGAAAATAAGGATAAAATGGTAAATCATGCATAAAGAATGCCATAAAGATGATTAGATAAGGAATAGTGTGAAAATTTTAGTTAATAATTTAGGAAGGGTAAAATTGTAAATATATAAAAAGATAGGGAGCAAATGGTAATTTATGTATGAAAGATATAAAAATGTGAATAAAGGAGAAATAATGCGATAAATATGTTTAATACATTTTTAATTCTTTAAGTTTTGTTGTTGCCATTCTATAGGGAGCAATGAAAATAGGTGTTCTACCCAACATGCCATCGATAGTTAATTCTTCCTCTTTATCAGGTGGTAATCCAGGCAACTTATTAGGGAAAACATTTAGGAAGTTACGTACTTTAGGAATATCACTGATCTAAGGTTCACCCGTTTTTAGTTTTTAGCACACTGGCAAGGTAGGCCTCACAACATTTTTTGATCAGGCATTTTGTAGTAGTGGCTGATATAACAATGGAGATAAAATTGCATTTTTCACCCATAACTATAATATCTAGATCTCCTGGAGTTTTTATGGTGACATATTTAAATCTATAATCTATAATGACTTGGTTCTTATGTAACCAATACATACCTAAGAATATTTCAAAGTCAAGAAATGGAAGTTTTATCAAGTGAGAAAGGAAGGTAATATATTTTATTTAGATAGAGTAATTTCTATATATTTTTTCACTACTACATTGTGCACTACGGGGTTACTCATAAGGATATCTTGATATAATTTTTAAATATATAATCCCTTTCCATATGTTATGGATGTGCTAATATATAAGTGTGTGGATCACGGGTAAATAAAAGCATAAAAAAATTCACCAAGTAGTAAAAATTTACTCACAATAACATCAAGTGCACCCTATGCCTATCCAGCTCAAACTACATATATATGGTGCTGAAGGTCATCCCTCAGTAGCTTGCTGAACCTGGGCTGCACCTTTGGTTGTTGAAGCTTTACTAGCAGCTCTCCTACATCTGACCTATGGTACTGGTGCACTTGATATGTCTACTTATAGTGCTGGTAGATCTTACGATTGATTCTGTGATCAATCTTTTTTGATATGATCTTTAGACCCATATTTATGTCATGGTCCTATAAGTGCCCATCACTCCCCTGAATGTCTTTCTTCTTCTTTGCTTCATATGTTGGAAACTGAGTTTGAAAAGGCAAAAGGGAAGTTTACACATATAATAACTTGTTTTATGTAGAAGGAGAAGAAATATCATTAAGAGCAATGGTAACTTATTTTATAAATATCTTAGGTATTAAATGTTTTAGAGAAGAAACCATTGATGACTTGATAACTAAAAGTGTAGAAGAATAGATGCCTAAGAAGAAGTTCCTTAGAAAACATCATTTTCTAGGTTAAAATTTGATATGCAAGTTTAATTTAAAATTCTACAAATAAGAAATTATTGAATAGACTGATGTGCACGATAAAGACTTATTTGTCTTAGCCATGTACACCATTCTATATCGAAAATATTTTATGGTATACAATAGAGACTGATTGGTCTCAACCATGTACACCCTTCTGGATTGAAACTATTTTTTTGTACATGAAAAAGATTGACAGGTCTTAGCCGTGTAACTCATCTGTATTAAAGACAAGTCTAAGGACACGACAAAGGCCATTTTGTCCCTACTGTGTGTCCTCCTTTGTTTTTGACTCATAACTGTTATTTTTGTTAAGAAATTGTTTCCAAAGTTTACCTAAATGCTTTTAAAGTGATTTGGCCATAAGAATAAATGTGTAACATGTTATTTTATATATGTAAATTAAGATGGCACTTTGGCATATAGCTATATATGAACCTAAATAGCATATATATATATATACACACAAACACATACACAGAGTTTAACATATACATGGTAGATATGATCAATGATGTTTGAATGGAATAGTGTAGATATGCATGAATGCTTACATTTTTAATAATACATATAATTTATTATAGTTACAATATTATGTACATCTACAAATAATTGTATAATTATATAGTAAAGGCTTAATCATGATGAATGAAATGTATAAAAACATAACTTAATGCTTGCACTTAGAGCTTAGTTGTAAATAAATAGGCATGCATATAAGGTATAATACAAGTGCTATAGTGTGACCCCATTTGGGTCCATAATTATCCCTGCTAAAGACCATAGTCTTAATCCCATTGGGTCTATAGGTTTAATACCTTTAGGTATCCATAGAATTAAATACATATGAGTATTTATATGATTGACACCTAAGGTTATCCACAAAACCCATTACCCACAACCACGGAACTTGGTAGGCACTCATAGGAAATAAAAAAAGGGAAGAAATTACATATTAGTCAAAGATATAATACTCATATCAAAATTTGTACACCAATAATATTATAATATGAATGTCGCAAAAAATGCTTTTGTAATTTAATTTATGATTTTTTTATTATGATCTACTAATGTTGTGTACTTGGAACAAGCATTATTAGTGGTTGTTTAATATTTACTATTTCCTATTAAGGTTTATAGCTTAGTATATGTGTTTTATTCATGTAGGTTTTCAAGCTAAGACTTTTCCTCGAGGACATAATCTGTATGAGGAAGACCAGCATGAGTATTAGAAGGAGATAAAAGTATGAAGTTTGTATTTTAGCCTTTAATCACGTAATTAACATATTATGTTAGAAATTTTGTATGTACGGATGATGATGTATACGTTGAATTTTTTTATGCATTAAAACTCACTTTTGTAAGCTAATTTGGAACGGTATCATACATATGCTTTAACTTCTCATGAGAATTATGTATTGTAAAACTATATAAAAGACATGTATTTTACTTTATAAAGAATATAATGGAAAAATAAATAAGCTAAAGTTATGTATGATGATAGGAATAGGTGATTAGAGCAGGCATTATATCTTTTGTATCAGAGCCTAGATTTATTCGGTTCTGGTAAATTGGAGTTCAAGAATATGTATGTATAGAATATTATTCATGTTAGCCTAATGCATATGCCTCTATTTTCGTATAAATAATACATAGTGGAGGGATCTAGTGAAGCAGTAGAGGAAACGACTGAAAGTAATTTGCTAGTGAGATCAAATCCCTCCAACCTAAAATCTTTAGCTTTAACCTAGGGTGATATACCTACTGCTATTATTAGGAAAGCATTGTTAAAGATTTCACAAGATATGGCTCAAAGTTTGCAAAGGATGATTGCACCCAAAGCTTCTATAGTAAAGATTAGAAAATATGGTGCAAAAGAGTTTTTGGGTACTACTATAGAGGAATTTGAGGAAGTCGAATTCTAGATAGATAAAGTTAGAAGAGTATTTGATGAAATATGATGTCCAGATAATTATAAGGTGACAAAGAAGCAGTATATGATTGGTGGAAGTTGGTGCTTAAATAACCTTTATTAGTATAACTACTCACATGGGAATTCTTTGAGGAAGATTTTAATAGGAAATATGTTATTGATGCTTGCAAAGAAGCAAAATTATGGTAGTTTTTTAGCCTAAAATAAACAGGTATGACTATGGCAAAATATGGGAAAGAGTTTAGCAGATTAAGCAAATATGTACCAGAGTCAATGTTAACTAAAGCTTTTGGATGTCAGCAATTTGAAAATTGTTGAATGATAAAATCAAAGAGCATTTGATTAGACCTACATCTTTTGCAACCTGTGAATGTTTATCAACTTTTCCAAATGGCCGTTTAGGTAAAAAATAATGAATTGGCTAAGAAAGAAATAGAACATAGAAGAAGTATGGCAAGAGGTTGCTCCTCAACTGGAAAAAGACCAAAGGGTGCATAAGAAAATTAGTTAGTTGAGTCTATTAATAGTCTTGCTACTAGGAGAAGATGACAAGGGTGATCTATGGTATCTAAATTTGGCAAAGGAACACCAGAAAGATAGAGTAGAGGATAGCCACCTGAATGCTCTCATTATTTTAAAAGATATTAGGGCAGATGTAGAATGTTAATAGGTGTTTGTTTCAAGTATGGTAGCGTTGACCATTTGTAACATGTGTCGAACCCTATAGGTATCTGGTTTGCTCTCGAAAGCATCCTTTTAAGGCTCAAGATCGGATCAAGCTGCATTTAACGTGTAAGGCTAATTTCTTTGCAATGGATAGGATTCAACCCAATCAATGATGCCTTAGGCCCCAAAAAGGCATGAGAGAGAGGGTCAGGATATCCCTATTCATTATTGGCGATCAACCTGTTAAGGCATCTATTGGGCACTATAAGGCAGGTATCTTAGAATTGCTATCCAATAAAACATTAGAAAATGAGTTATAACCTCATAAGGTCGAAACCAAATATAGTTCAGGACCTCACTCCTATTCATACCTTTGGTTAATGTTATATAATCAAGTTTTAATGATTAATACATTTCATCTCTTTTCACAAATGAGTCATTATCCTTGAAAAATAAAGGCGCACTCAAGCCTGTTGAAAGCCATAAAGCATGTATATGAAAGCATTAAAGAATAAAAGAATAAATGTAGAATAAATTCATGCATAAATCGGGGATTTGAGTTCATTTGGATGAGGACATCGGTCCTCGCATGCATATTTATAAAAATTCATAATTTTGGGTGTATTTTAGATTAAATATAATTGTATAATTGATCCCTTATGGCTTTGGAAAAAGAATCGTGTTAGTTAATTTTAAATAGAAATTTTTTTTTACTTATGAACAAAAATCCTTAATTTACATGTTATTTTTTGCATGAAAATTGGGACATTGGTCCCTTTATTTTAGAAAAATCCCACTCAAATATGCATAAAATTATTAAGTGAGTTTTTAACTCAACATTGAAAAACCATTCATTTATAACAAAAAAAAGCATTAAAATAATAATAAAAGATGACATGCATAAATCGGGCCATTAATTTAATTGAGAACATTATTTCCCTTATGTAGAATTATATAAGTTTTTGTGTGATTTTTATAGTAAAATAGGATATTGGTCCATTTTATGAGATAAAATCAAATTAATTAGGTAGAAATAGTTTTGGTGTTATTTTTAGTTAAAGTGTGTAAAAATTATTTTTTACTAACTATTACAAACAATTAAATAAAAGGCATGCAATATATTATAGGCCCAAATAATGAATAAACGAGAAAATAAATCCTAAAACAACTATGCTTCGCCATATCCTCTGACCCGACCCGAAAAGGAGTGTACATATAAAAAATATGACAAGAAAAGATCTTTAGTGCATGATGATAAAAATGACAATAAAAATAAAATAATAACATTACTGATAATATTCAATAATAATTATTATAAGTTTTATCATTAAATTAATAAACTTATTAATAATAAAAATTTTTGCAATAATAAAATACGCATAAATTAATAATAACAAAGATCATCATAAGAATAACATTATTAATAATATTAAAACTAATGATAAAAAGAATATTAATAAAATATCAATAATAACCATAATTATGTTAATACAACATTGATAAATAATAATAATAATAATAATAATAATAATAATAATAATAATAATAATAATAATAATAATAATAATAATAATAATAATAATGACAAAATTAATAATATTATGATAAAATCAGCAATAAAAATACTAATAAAATTAACAAGAAAATATTAATGATTTAAAATAAAAATTATATTACTAAAACAATTGAAATTTATTAATATAGATGATAATTGGCCTAGGAAATAAAAGAAAAAGGAAAGGAGTCATGTGACAGAGGCGTGAGGGGGCGTGAAGGGGAAGTGACTGGAAATTTTAGTGATGGGAGTTTCTGACTGTCGCCATAAACTTTTATCGCTAAAGGTCTTTTATCGCTAAAGGTCTAAAGAAAAAATTAAAGAAAATTAAAGAAAAAATCCTTTAGCAAGGGGAACAAGCAGGTATCGCTATAGGACATTACGAAAATACTCATGCAATAACCAAGGAAAAACCATTTTTTACCACAAAAAACTACAAAAAAAAGCCTCAATTAACACACATAATAAAATACTAATTAAAATATATAATAAATGACACAGGAATAACAAGCAAACAATTAAATAAATCAAACTAATATATTTAACAAATTAACAATAAAACCATTAATTAGCCTATTAAATAGACAAATAAAAAATTTATATAATAGAACTAAAAATTAACAATAAATTAATAAAATAATAAAATTAACTTAATAAATACTCACAAAATTATGTAATAAAATAATTAATTTATTAACTAATTAAATTAATTAAAAAAATTAGTTAGTAAATTTAAAATTAATTAACAATTAATTACAAATATGTGAAATTAACAACATATTAGGGTAGATCTGCAAAATTAATGAGAAGGTAAGCTAAAATAATATTATTTACACAATTAATGAAAGCTAGTAATTTAAATTTATGGGTTTTAAGGCTCGAGAATATTACTTTTAGTGTCGGGTTGTCATAAGACGAGGATTCAGTGCTCTATGGATTTTTTCCAATTTTTTGGAATATTTTGAAGTTAAAAAAAGCTTATTTTTCATGGGATAAAAGAAAGAAAAGCAAAAAGAACAGAGAGGAAAGGATGAAGTGATTAAGAGAGATAAAAATGGTGATTAGGCATAATTAAGGGTTCAAACACGTAAGCAAAATATCCCAAACCAGATATTTTTCAAAAAGATTATTCCACTAGTCATTATCCCCAAAATTTTGGTGCATTTTGTATCTTTGGGGTGACTCACATACTTGGTCCGTGAGTCAACTCATGTACTTGATCCGTAAGTCAACTCGCTGGCTCGGTTCGTGAGTTGACTTTGACTTGGACTTTTCCCTCTTTTCTCAGCTGACTGGCCTCTTACTAGAATTGTTTTGCCATTTTTAGGCCTGTGAAGCAATTTTTTCAACCAATTATCTTCCATAAATTTGTTCTCTTATATCTTATCTTTCTAATGAAAAAAAAATCACTCAATTTGGATTTTTATATTAGGATTTATGGCAAAAATACTAAAAGATGCTTATAAGAAATTTTCAGGAAAAAAATTAATGTTTTAACTTTGAAAAATTATTGGGAATAATGGCTGATGAATATGGACTTGCTCTCTTCATGAAAGTTTCTGCAAAAGTCTGATTTCAATTAAAATATGATTCATCTCAATATGAACTCCACAGAGGGAGTTATTCCTAAATTACTACAGACTGGTCTGGGTGCGGGGATAGATTCAGGTCTTTCAAGTTTGAGCCTAATTTTGAGAATCTTAAAGACTTAATTGGGTTTAGATGCCTTCTAAAAAGTTGTAGATCTATGTTTTAAGATTAAAATGGTTATGAAATAACCTAATTATGAGGTCTTTAGGCTGAGATAAAGGGAAAAAACCCCTAACTGTACCAAGTTTTGAAACCCATTTTTCTCGTTTTGTATAGTTTGAAAGAGATAAAAAAAGGAAAACTACCCAAAAAATATTTTTAAACATTTAAAACCCATAAGAGAGATCAAAAGGCATTTTGAAAACATATAACTTAAAAAGAAAGCCTGGCACCTCTTCTCCATAATTATTTATGAGAAATCATTTTCTCATTAGGTAACTCTAATGAAGAGTAGCCTCAAGGCCCAGTGTCTACAGTTGCCCCAAAATTTGGGGAACTTAGTACACTAGTGCCTATGTGAACTAAAATTTAGAGTAAATGATATAAGAAGCATACCTAAGGTAGCACGATTCTAATTGAATTAAATACATACAACTTAGGCAGTGAGCCTTTAGTTGGATAGTTATCATCAGTTTATCGGGGCATAAAATTAGGAAAGATGACATTTGATTTTTTTTAAAATTTTTGGTGTATGAAATTAGGGTACATTTGATTTAGCATTAATTTGTCAACATATAAAAATAGGGAAGAGGACATCTGATTTGGCTTTAGTTTATCTACACGTAAAATTAGGGAACATATAATTTGGCTACATCTTGTCAAGGCATAAAATTAGTAAGGAGGACATATGATTTAGCTCTAGTTTCTCAGTGCATAAAATCATGGAACATCTTATTTGACTCCAGTTTTTCGGGTCATAAACCTGGGGAGAAGGACATCTAATTTGGTTTCAGCTTGTTGGTGCATAAAATTAGGGAGGATGACATTTAATTTTGCTCCAATTTATTAGTATATAAAATCAAAAAAGATGATCGGCTAAATGCCTTATTAGTATACTCTTTGCCAGCAATGACTTGCTGCCTCTTAAGGGACTTTAGTACTTGAAAAAAGGGTGGATGTTAGTATACTATCTTAACATAAGAAAATTCTTACTCTTTTTATGGATTTACATGATTGCTTCAATGAAGATTGATATTTGAGTAAAGGGGATATCTTTTTATAAATGTCCCGAAGCATGGTACAAAAATGTTATTACTTTATGGAATGTTCTTTTTTCTTTAATTAGACTGATCTATCCCATAGAAGCTTTCCTTGTAAATTGTCTGCATGTCATTTGGAATTATCTTATGACCAACCTCAACATGTGGAATCCCTCTTCATTTCTTTGTAAGAAATTGCTCATGTGAGTAATCGAAGGAAATTATATAAGTGCTATATGCGACGAGTGTTATACATTTGATATGTACAAAAAATGACTTGCAAATAAGCATCCAAAATTTGATGTAATTGTAATTTATCAAATGCTTTCAACTTGAATTTCATTAATTCTCGAGTAAGTTAAATGGACCACATTATTAACTAGTTTAATCTCATCAAGAAAAATTAAAAGGTTATTCTCAATAAGGGAATAAGAGAATAGGCATGTTAATAACAGGGCCTATTGAATAAAAAACTAATGGCAATACATACCAAGCAATTTCTGTGTATGTGTCTTGAAGGACAAAACATAATTTTTATCTTTGAAAGCAAATTCTAGATGCAAATTTGGGGTTGAGATTCAACTTAAATGCATAAATGTATTCACGGCTTCTCATTTGAAGCTGAAGAAACACCATATGCCTCTTCTTACTTACCAAACCTCACTAAAAGGTCATCTCTACTAGATTTGATAAGATCGAATATAGAATCTAAAGGGCTTACATATGTTGTAACATTAGGCTTGGATAAATGGCTAACAAGGAAGGGTCAAGTTGCTAAAGGAAAATAATAACTATGCTTTCTTAATTGATGGAAAGATTATTCTCTACCCATTTTCCTGCTATCTAAGGAATTTTGGACTTAATTTTGGTGATTAACCCACTGTGTATTGTTTGAGAGACGATAGCTTAGGTTTTTTTATTGTGGTCTCCATAGATGTCTTATTTGCGAAAGGTTTTCTATTTCCCTCTTCTTCTTTTTCTTTATTTATTTTTTCTTCCTCTTTTTTCTTCTTTCTTTATTTTAATTTCTTTTTCTTTTTCATTTTTTCATTTCTTTTTTCATTTTTTTCATTTCCTTTTTCTCTCATCTAATAAGCCCTAACTTCTTGTGAATGGAATTCATGCAAAAGATTGATAAAAAAAATTTTCCCTATTTTTGATATGAGAAATTAGCTTTACAATAGTGGCCATCTTTCTAAGGGAAAGACAAAATCATTTTAGATAAAGGGGGCCATTTCAATGTGTGAAATAATAAAATATGCATGCATTCAGCATGCTTGAAATAAAGGCTCAAGGGGCTAATAAGCAACTATAAAGTTTGGGTAAGAGAAAGTCATTTAAAAATCTATACAAAAAAGGGTTGCCTAAATCATCGTCTATATTTTATCTCACCCTAGGGTCATTTTGACGGGCAATCAAAAAGATTTTATTGCTCTTATTGAGGTTTAACCAATAAAGAATTACATGGTCTAGAAAACTAGCTCTTATCTCACCCTAAGGTCATTTTGAAAACATTTTTTTTTTAAAACTTGCTCGAAGTGCACAAGGTTTAGAAATTACATGGTCTAGCTAAAGCTTATATGCAATTTAGTAGATAAAGAAAAAGCATGCATACCTCTTATTCTACTCATATTTTAATGAAATACAGATTTCTTAAGTTAAGAACATATCCATTCACATTGGAGAATAACCAGGATGAAGTAAAATTTCAAATTGAAAATAAATTAATAAGAGGTATTCATGTAAAAATTTTGGATGCTGTTGGCACAGATTGATTTAATTGAAAATACTCCCTATATTTAGGAAAAAAGACTATGTTATCATAGTCATCGTGAATGCATAAGGGAGATATGACCCTTGAATTTAATTTGACAAAAAGGGATGATGTTGTAGCAATCATCTTAGTTATAATAGGGAAAGAGTGATCCTCGAGTTCTTTTTTAGGAAAGGGAGGTGGTCCTCCAACCTGAAAATAGTAAAAATGATTATGTCAGAATCTTAGAACATGACCTAATAAGATAAATTAGGCTTGAGGCCCATGCTATTTTAATAGGGGTACTCCTTGAGATTGGTAAAGGTTTGGTGTTACAACAATCATCCTAGATGCATTAGGGAGGTAGCGACCCTCGAATCATTCTTAAAAAATGACAACATCATGGCCATTTTTGAATACATCAGGGACATGATGATCCTTAAACTTGTAAATTAAAAGGAAATTATGTCACAAATTTGGGCATAACTTGGCAAGATAAATTAAATTAGAGATACTCCTTGAGATTAGGAAAAAGGCAATGTTATAATTGCCATAAATGCATCAGGGAAGTGATGATCCTTAGACCTGAAAAAGATAACTATGTAAGAATCTTAGCAAGATGAACTAAGTTAGAGAGATTCCCTAAAATTGGTAGAAGACATTGCTATCATAGTCATTATATTGAAGACTCCTTAAAATTGATAGAAGATAATGCTATAGCAGTCATTATATTGATGCAAGAAATCTTTGAATCTTCAGGCAGTCATTTATGAAGGGCCGAGAAAATCATTGAGGTAAGGATGGGGGAGCCAACTTCTACTTTACCCTCAAGATTATATACATGGCAACATATATAAAAGATTTGTGTGTTCAAGAAGACATGCATAAAGTTATATACAAGGCATTCATATGTGTATAAACACATGCATAAAACTATATGTATAAAAACTTATGTTAAAAAAAAGGTATGCAAAAATGCAAGAAATGCAAGAACACATGCAAATATGTAAGGATGTAAGAATGTGAGAATGTATTTATGAAATGTATGTCCTACACTATAGGTGGTTAGAGGACTCCATCTTAGATGCAATCTAGCAGATAACTCATATGCATCTTTCTCATTACTCCTAGTCTTCAAGCAAGATTTCTCTTGTCATCTCTTTTAGTTTTTTCTACTTGATCTTGTTCCTAAACTCTATCATTATTTGAGTGAAACTATACATCTTATCCTGGCCAAGGATAATTTTCCCTCTTTATAGACTACGTATAGCATCTAATGCCCCCCAAGCATTTGGAAATGGTGAAAGAAGTTTTTTCATATGAGGCAATATCGTCACTACCTGGGAATTAAGCCCACTTCAGCATATATCTCTATGAATGCCATAGGTTTCTCTTAATGGATTAACAGTATGCTTATGACCAACTTATGCCTACATCCTTATTTGCATGCATTGGGTGGTAATATTGAAGCATAACCAAACATGTAATAAAATAACACAAACCTTGATTTAATCTCAAAGGGTAACATTTTATGTGTATCTAACTCTCATTGTAAGTTAACCCTTAAATTTTTCTTAGAATTTTAGATGAATTAGTTTAGAACAAACAGGATTAACATTTAGGCTTGCTTTTTAGGTGAATAGGGCTTTCTATTTAAGTTTGGTGCTCAAAAGATGGGAATAGGATGTTGTAATGTTCTTGTCATCTCATAGAGTACCTTTACAGGTTTAGGTGAAATTTTATTTTTTTTCATTTTATCTTTTTAAGATTCACTTCAAGAGCCAAATAATGCACACAAAATGTCTTTATGTTCGAGATTTAATGAAAACTCATGATTATTGAATTAATGTCTCAAAGATATGCCATAATTATCACTATGGAAGATGCAATAAAATAAGACATTGTATAATAAGAAAAACTCATATTATTACCAACATTTGGAGAAATATACACATTTTTTACATTATCAAAAAATGGTTTATTCTATAATTTTCCCTACTATATGTACAGACAGCAAAAAGTCTTTTAACACCTAAAATTCCTCCTTTTTTAGATGATTCCCTTGAGATCGGTAATATTCACATCCCCCAACTCTCATCAATTGAACTAAGCAGGTAATGGCTAAACATTTACATACCATATGATTCTCAGGGTATATACTATTCTGGTGAGCTTAAGTCAAACCCAAACATGGATGGTCACATATCACTATGGCCTCTCCTCCTTTTATTTTTTCCTTTCTAGATTTTTTATTTGATGGGTGTCAATTAGGTCCTAAATTCAATCTCTCAAAGGGTGATAATAGTCTATTTTATATCTTGTATGTTGATGATAATTGCAGTACCAATTAGTCCTATATCCTGGCTTCCCCTAGCTATTGCTGGCACAGGTAGCTGAGGTTACAACTTCCCTTGCCTACGGAGATAAGTGAGGTGACCAGATAATGGCTTACCCATGATTGCATAATGATTACCCTTTGCTCTTATGGTAAAAGCATTTGTAACCTCATCATCATCCCCACTTAGGTTTCCATTCTTTCACTTACTTCTATGGTTGCCTCTTTCTGTACTCTTCTAATCTTTAAGCCCACTCATTTCAAACCCTTTCATAGCTAGTAAAGTAGATTGAGTGCAAAAGATGGAAGCTTGATGTCATGTAAAATGTCTATCTTTTTATATGTGTTTTTCTCTTATTTATATAGTTAAGCATGTAATATTATATGTATTATTATGTGTTTATGTTCCAATTTATGTGTTTATGTTTGTTTTTAGGTTAAAATTGGTGAAGTGTGAAGAAAATGAAGAAGATGGTGGAAATTTGAAGGAGAAGATCACGAGTCGTGAAGGAGATCATGACTCGGACAAGAGATCACGACTAGGCATCCATTTCACGAGTAAGGCAGGATGGAGATCACGACTAGGCAACAGATTCATGAGTAGTGAGGAGGCTCACGACTCGTAATGGGGCATGACTTCAGAAGAACTCAAGGAAATCACGACTCGTGAGGAGGCTCACGAGTCGGACAAAGGCGCTGCTTCGCAAACAATGTGTCTTCTGAACCTAATTTTTTAGCCAAACAATATGTCCTTTCAAAAGCAATCTTTCGTGACTTGTCAATGGACATATCTGTAGAGAAGATACATATAAATATATGGGAGAACAACACCTGGAGAGATGGAGAAAAATTAAAGAATTCTTTGACTGTTTACTTAAGAACATTTTTAGTTGCTTTTGGATTTTCTGTTTTACTTAGTTTTAAAGGATGACAAAAGAACAAAGCCAAAGGAATAAGAGATATATCAGAAGGTTTAAATAGAAAGTAAACCTTGGGGAGTGATGTTTTCTTGTCTCTTATTTCATCTTTATTGTAATTTTGTTTATGGCTAAGTTCTTTTGATACATTATAACTATTTAATTTAAGTTGTTATTCATCTACTTATCTTTTTCTATTGAATGTTTATTTTATTTATGTATGAAGTATGATTTAAGTTTGTTTAAGTGCTTTGATTTGCTTAGTATGCTTGATCACCATATTAAGTATGTTAGTCATTTAATTCACAATGAGAGTTGGAATTCTTTGATGGAAAGTTAAATGAATTTACTTAAAGCATTGAATTCACTTAGAGATAAAGAATTCACTTTAAGGGGTTAAAAAATTGGCATAAAACATCATGGTTTTTATTTATCTCTATAATGACATGAGAATGCTTATAGACTCTAAGTAAGAACATTCTTTATTGACAATGAGAATTGCTTTAAAGAATCTTGGCTAAATTCTCCATTCATATCATTCATATGATTGTTAATTAATTCAAAGATGAACTTGTTTTATTTGGTTATAATGTATGTTCATCCCATCTTTTAAGTAATCTATTATCCAAAATTAACTTAATATATTTTAAGTAGTTTAGAATTTACATTAATTGCATGATTTTAATTGAAATTGTTACCTATCCATTTACTTGTTGTTACGTCAATATAAAATTTACCCCGTTCCCTTTGGAACGATACCCTACTCATACTATACGCAGTCTAGTGAGACTAAGGGTTCAATTAAATCCCCATCAAATTTTGACGCCATTGCCGGGGAATGGTTCAAAATGAATTTTTATTGATTGAACAAAAGAGTATATGTTTTAAGATTGTATGATATATTAGTTATTAGATGTATGAATTCTTATATTGTGTTCATTTGTTTTGGAATTAGAGTTTTTGTAATGATATTAGACTAAAAGTATTCTTAATTCTTATAGGGAACTTAGAAGGAAGCAACAAGAGGAACTTAGATTGCAAGTAGAAGGAGAACAAAGTGTTAAATTGGAGGAAGGTCATAATTTTCCAATTATGACGGGCGAAGAAAGGAGAACGCTTGGTGATTTTGCAATGCCCAATATTTCTAAGAGTTTTGGAGGAATAGCGGCACCGGCTATTGCTAATAACAATTTTGAGATCAAGCCGACTGTCATTCAAATGGTGCAAAATAACCAATTTGGAGGTTTGCAAGGGGAAGACCCTTATGCTCATATCCTTGCTTTTCTTAATGTGTGTGCTACGTTTAAAATTAATGAAGTGAGTAATGATGCCATTAGACTTAGGTTATTTCCATTTTCTTTGAAATAAAAGGCCCAAATTTGGCTTGCTAGTATACCTAGTGAGACAATTACTACTTGGGACCAATTAAAACAAGCTTTTCTTCATAAGTATTTTCCACCTCATAAAACGGCAAAATTTCGAAATCAAATATCTACATTTAAACAATTGCCTAATGAAACTATTTATACCTCTTGGGAAAGGTTTAAGGAACTTCAAAGCCAATGTCCTCATCATGGCTTGCCGGATTGGATGATTCCTCAAATCTTTTACAATGGGTTAATGGAGGAAAATAGAAACATTATTAATGCTGCTTCAGGTGGGAAATGGTTGGAGAAAACTGCTAAGGAAGCTGAAACTTTGTTGGAAGAGTTAGCCTCACAAGGCTACATGGGAGAAGAACCCACTATGGCGAAGGCTAAGGGGTTTCTGGAATTGGATTCCATTAATCTTTTGATGGCTAAGGTAGAAGCTTTGACAAAAATGGTAAGTAATTCTCATTCCAATGTTGAAATTGTTAGTCATGTTTGTGAGAGATGTGATGGACCTCATATGTATGCTAATTGTAGTGAGGGGTCTAGTGAGGATGTAAGTTTTGTTCACGGGAACTATAACCAAAAGATGGGTCAAAATTCTAATTATTATAACCCACAATGGAGAACCCATCTCGATTTTTCTTGGTCTAACCAAAATGCCCAATTGAACCCTCCTAATAATAATAATCACAATTATATGAACAAGTTACCTAACCCTTCACCTTTTCCAAATAAGCTACCTTTTAACCCCCAATAACCTTAATCCCATTTAGAGAATTTGATGGAGCAATTTGTTAATCATCAAATGACTACTAACAAGCAAAATGAGGAACAATTTAGGCAAATAAATACTAAAATTGATCAACTTGTCACTCATAATAAGATGCTTGAAAACCAATTGGCTCAACAAGCCACTTCTAGTGCTAAACCTTTAGGCAAGTTACCAAGTCAACCTGAGTTTTTGCCTCATGAATCGGTTCAATCCATTATGTTAAAGAGTGGGAAAAAGATTGAGAGTAATAGTAAAAGTAATGAGAATCTTATTGTGAATGATGATCATGTTGGGGATGTGAGTGAAAATGATAATAAGCTTAATGAACCTAAAAAAAGATATAACCTCATCTAGGGAAGATAGACCTAAAGTTAATTTGAATGTTTTGCCATTCCCTCAAAGACTCATTAGAAGAAATCTTGATAAGGAATTTGGCAAGTTTTTGAATTATTTAAAGGAATTTACTATAACTATACCCTTTGTGGATGCAATTAAGGGTATGCTTTCATGGGAAAAATTTTTAAAAGAAATTGTGAGTCACAAGGGTAAACTTGAAGAATATGGGTATGTTTCTTTGGTAGAAGAATCTAAGGCTATGTATTCTAAATACCCAGCTAAGTTAAATGATCCTGGTTGTTTCACAGTTCCTTGTGTTATAGATGGTACATATTTTGATAAGGCTCTATGTGATATGGGTGCTAGTGTTAGCCTTATACCTTATTCAATTTATAAAAAGCTTGATTTAGGTGAATTAAAGCCTACCAATATGTGCTTATCAATGGCGAATAAGTCTATTTCACACCCTATAGGTATATTAGAAAATATTCCAACCAAAGTGGGTAAATTTGTGATTCTTCCTGATTTTGTTGTGTTAGAAATGGATGAAGATCCTGAAATTCCCATTTTGTTTGGTAGGCCTTTCTTAATTACTGCTGGGGCTGTTTTTGATATGAAAATCTCTTGAAGTTAATGGTGAAACAATTGAATTTAATGTTTTTGGGATGGTTAAATCTTCACCAATGGAGGTGGTAAATAGAATTGATGCTTATGATATTCTTGATGAGTGCATTGATAGTGTTGTGAATGATTGTTTGAGTCAAAACCCTATTGCACCTTATTATTTAAATGAGAGTTGTGATGAGGTTTTGCAAGTTGCCCCATATCCTTTCCAAGGAAGATTCTCAAAAATTGAGTCTTTGAGGAAGGAAGAGGATATGTCATCAAAGATATCTAAGGAGGAAATCAAGCTTGAACTAGAGCCACTACCAACAAGCTTAAGGTACGAATTTCTAGATGCAAATTTTCAATTGCCATTCATTGTTAATTCATCAATTGCTAAGCATGATGTGGATGCTTTATGTGGTATTCTACTTGCTCATCGAAATGCCATGGGATATTCTATTAATGATTTAAAAGGGATTGCACCTAAAGTATGCATGCATAGAATTTTGTTGGAGGAGGATTCTAAGCCCTCCATTGAAGGTCAAATAAGGCTTAATCCAACTCTTAAAGAGGTTGTGAGGAAGGAAATAATTAAATTCCTTGATAATGGCATAATTTATTCTATAAGTGATAGCAAGTGGGTGAGCCCAATTCAAGTTGTCCCTAAAAAGGGTGGCTTAACTGTAATTCATAATGATAATAATGATTTAATTCCTACTAGGACTATCATGGGTGGGCGTATGTGTGTGGACTATAGGAAGTTAAATAAAGCTACAAGAAAGGACTATTTTCCTTTACCTTTTATTGATCAAGTTATAGAAAGATTGGCTAATTTTTCTTACTTTTGCTACTTAGATGGGTTGAGTGGTTTTTATCAAATACCAATTCATCTACATGACCAATCTAAGACAACTTTTACATGCCTATATGGAACTTTTGCATTTAGGCGAATGCCTTTTGGTTTGTGTAATGCACCAGCTACATTTCAAAGATGCATGTTTTCTATCTTTAGTGATCTTATTGATCAATGTGTAGAAGTTTTCATGGATGACTTTAGTGTGTATGGCACTACTTATGAGGATTGTTTATCTAATCTTTCTAAGGTGCTTGATAGATGTATGGAGCATGGTTTGGTTTTGAATTGGGAAAAGTGCCATTTTATGGCTCAAGAGGGCATTGTTTTATGACATTTAGTTTCTAATAGGGGGATTGAAGTTGATAGAGCTAAAATTGAAATAATTGCTAATTTACCTCCTCCTAAAAATGTTAGAGATGTTCGAAGCTTTCTAGGCCATGCTAGTTTTTATAGGAGGTTTATCAAAGATTTTTCTAAGATAGCTAAACCCTTATGCACGTTGCTAGGTAAAGATGTTGATTTTCATTTTGATGCGGCATGTCTTAAATCTTTTGAAACTCTTAAACAAGCTCTTGTCACTTCACCGGTGTTACAACCACCAAATTGGGATCAACCTTTTGAATTGATGTGTGATGCTAGTAATTATGCGGTAGGGGCTGTTTTAGGCCAAAGGATTGATGGGAAGCCTTCTGTTATTTATAATGCTAGCAAGTTGCTAGATGATGCCCAAATTAATTACTCAACAACTGAAAAAGAACTCTTGGCTATTGTATATGCTTTTGATAAATTTAGGGCTTATCTTGTAGGGCAAAAAGTCATTGTCTATTCTGATCATGCTACCCTTAAGTACCTTTTAAGTAAGAAATATGCTAAGCCTAGATTGTTAAGATGGATATTAATGCTACAAGAGTTTGATTGGGAGATAAGGGATAAAAAGGGAAAGGAGAATTTAGTTGCTGACCATTTATCTAGGTTAACCCAATGTGTTTTGCAAGATAATGATGATGGGATACCTATTGATGAATCTTTTCATGGAGAACATCTTTTTAGTGTGGTTTCTAAGGAAGTTCCATGGTTTGCCGATATAGCAAACTATTTAGTAAGTGGTATGCTTCCTTATGGTTTAGATTATAGGTAAAGGAAGAAATTCCTTCATGATGTGAAGTTTTACTATTGGGAAGAACCTTTATTATATAGGAGATGTGCTGATGGGTTGATTAGGAGGTGTATTCCTCATGAAGAAGTTGGTAAAGTATTAGATCATTGTCATTCTTATGCTGTAGGGGGTCACTTTGGGGTTTCTAAGACAGCTTCCAAGGTTTTGCAAGCTGGTTTTTGGTGGCCTACTTTGTTTAAGGATGTCAAAGACTTTGTACTAAGTTGTGATAAGTGCCAAAGAATGGGAAATTTGTCTAAAAGGAATGAAATGCCTTTACATGGTATTTTAGAAGTTGAATTGTTTGATGTTTGGGGTATGGACTTTATGGGACCATTTCCTAGTTCTTTAGGGAATCGGTATATTTTAGTTATGGTGGATTATGTATCTAAATGGGTGGAAGCAATTCCAACCATTACAAATGATGCCAAGGTGGTTAAGAAGATGCTTAAAAAGGTTATATTTCCTAGATTTGGAACACCTAGGGCCATTATTAGTGATGGTAGATCTCATTTTTGTAATAAAGTTATAGAGCAATTATTGAGAAAATATAATGTAACTCATAAAATTGCTACACCTTATCACCCCCAAACTAGTGGACAAGTTGAGATTAGTAATAGAGAGCTTAGTGGATTTTAGAGAAAACTGTCTCTAGGTCAAGAAAAGATTGGGTACTTAAGTTAGATGATGCTCTTTGGGCATAAAGACCGGCTTTTAAAACTCCTATAGGTCTTACGCCTTATCAATTGGTTTATGGTAAGTCTTGTCATTTGCCGATTGAGATTGAACATAAAGCTTATTGGGTAACTAGGTGTTAAATTTTGATATGCAACAAGTTGGTAGGAAGAGATTGCTTCAATTACAAGAGTTAGAGGAGCTTCATATGAATGCCTATGAAAATGCTAAGTTGTATAAGGAAAGAACTAAATCATGGCATGATAAACATATATCAAAGAAAGAATTTCAAGTTGGTGACATGGTTTTGTTGTATAATTCTCGATTGAATCTATTTCCTGGAAAATTAAAGTCTAGATGGTCGGGACCTTTCAAAGTTGTTCAAGTTTTTTCTTATGGGGCTGTTGATATTGCTAATGATAGAGGGGAGGTTTTTAAGGTTAATGGACATAGATTGAAGCCTTATTTCATTGATGATGCATTGGTTCCTACTCACAAAGTTTCTTTGTTAAATTTCTCCTTTACACAATCATAATATTTTTGTATATAATTAGCTCTTTTAGTTTGGATTTATTTGTTTTGTGGTTTCTTTTTGGTTAAGTTTTATGTTTTTATAGTTTTCATATTAATTGATTTATTTTTCTTTATTATTTTAATTTTTGGATCAAGTTGTTAAGATTTTGTAGAGAAATACATCATGTTCACAAGTGCCTCACGACTCGTGACTATCTTCACGAGTATTCCAGTAGCTTTCTTTATTGAGTCATGAGCAAAATCACGTGTCGTGAACAGGATCACGTTTTATACAGAAGCAAAAGGCTCACGAGTCCTGAGCAACATACTGACTCGTGATCATGTCTTTATTGTCTCTTTATTTTTCTTCACGAGTCGTGATGATGGTGCCGAATCGTGAAGAACTGTTCCAAAATTACGAGTCGTGAATTTTAACTCCCTATTTTTATTTTTATTTCTTTATTTTATTTAAATTTCTTTTAATTAGGAGTATTAGCGGTTTTTAATTGGCTTAACTACCTCTTATTAACTTCCATTTAAGAGAGGGAACGGTTATCAATTCAAATTAGGGTTTCTAAACGTCATAATTTTTCATTTTCCCTCCTTCTTCTATAAATATTGTGGTAGTTTTCTTTTCAGTTTTCACTTTCCTTATTCTTTTACTCTTTTCGTAAACTTCTTGCTCTTTCACTGTAACTTCAATTTCTTTTTGTCTCTTTGTTTTTCTTTTCTCTGCAACATCTACTTCACATTTCTCCACTGATTCATGTTACAGCCACATTGCACATTGTTTCCTTTGTTTCATTTTCTCTTTCACAACCATGGTAAGGACGAAGAAAGTTTCAGCATCAAGGGGTCAGCAAGGAGGCGATGAACCACCACTTTCGAGCTTACAGACAGACTTTGGTTCACCATTCCCTCTTTCCTCAATTCATGAAGGTAACAGGTTCCTTGTTTTAAAAGATAGAGCAAAATCTCAATGTAAGCATTTTCCTAACTCTTTGCTTGAAAGTGTGGGTGTTCTTGATGAAGTGAATGAGATGTTGTTTGAATGTGGTCTCTTGAGGTTTGTTAATATGCATGACCAGTTCTACCCTGACTTAGTCTTGGAATTTTACACAAATTTTAAAGAAAATACTGATAATCCTAGGCTTGTAGACTTTCGTTTGAATGGTGTTGATCATACTCTTACTTATTTCATGATGCATCGTATCTTTGGTTTTAGCCCAAATGGATTATGTACTCCTCCTAAGAGTTATAGGCCTAATGATTTTTGGAACTTTCTTCCTGGTTTAACTACACCATATAGGGCTAGAGAGGCTAAATCCTTGTTTATATCAGACTTGAAATACTGGATTTTGCATAAGATTCTTGCCTCCATTATTTTCAACAAGCCTGAATTTAATCGAGTTTCAAGTCATGAACTTTTCTTGATGTGGTGTGTGCATAACCGTAAGTCTATATGTTGGTCTTATTGGATTTTCAAACAATTATTGAATTGTGTTAATCATCCGAAATCCCCTATTACACATGGACATGTTATTACTGCTATTGCTAGGGGCATTGATATTGATTTGCGTATTTATGATGGTGTACTTCCATACATATATTTTTCTAAGCATTTGTTTGTAAGAGGAGAAGTCACTAACAATTCCTTTCAATACATACCACCTATATATCGTTCTTGTTAGAAGGAACTTCCTGGTACTTCTACTCCATAGGGGGCTAATATGGAAAGTACTTCAGACGAGTCAAGACCAACGGAGCAATGGCCTAGTGATGATCCTATGGAGGGTACACCTAGTCCTTCACCTGTTTTCACACCAACTGCTGGATCTTCTTCGAATATCACAACTTCTATGTTCAATCAATTGCTACACAATCAATCCACCATCCAAAGTCAATTGACTTCATTGGAACAAACCACAAGTCAATTGGTTCATAGTCAACGCCGCCTTGAACACAAGGTGGATGCTTTCATTGTCCAATCGGGCTATGTGGTTGTTTCGCCTCCACCTTCACCATGAATTTGAGGGGAGTTTTCTTTCCTCTCTGCTTTTGTTTATTTTTTATTTTCTTTTTGTTTGTGTGTTTGTTTTGTTTCTCCACATTGAGGACAATGTTTGTTTTAAGTGTGGGGGAGCACTTGTGTGTGTTGTTGTTTGTTTATCTTTTTCTTTACATAGACTAACTTTTATAGTGAGTTTTATTATAAGTATTGCTCATATTGTATGAAATATAGGTTGTTATGAAGATTCATTTACTTTTTATACTCATTTGATTAGTTTTTCAAGCTTTTGGCATGTGTTTTATGTTTTTAAGTTCTCTTTTTACTTCTTTCAACATTTTAGGTTATTTAGTCTCTTCATTAACTATGCTTTAAGGTTAGAATATGCTCATTTAGCTTAAGATTTTAGGATTTTAGTTGCTACATGGAAACTATAGCCATAATACTTACCTTTAGGCCTTTCAATAATGGATGAGGACTAGTAAAAAAAAAGAAAAAAGAAAGAAAGTAAGAAAAATAAAAATAATAAAAACAATAAAGCAATATGCATACTCAAAAGTTTAATCAAGTATGGGATGGAGCGTAAAACGCACCCATTACTACATTCTCTTGCTATTCATGGGATAAAGTTTAAAAGTATACCCATGAAAAAGAAAAAGAAAAAGATGAAAAACATAGTCTAAAAATGCCATGAGATGGGTTTAACGGTATGTGTGCTTTTTAATTATCCAAAAAGGCAACTATAGTCTTAGGATCTTAGGCTTTATGATCACTATTCTCTCTTGAGCATGGTTAGTCTTGAGACTTTATATTCTTAATGTTGAATTTAGTAAATTTAGGTGACTTGATAATCTAAGATGCATGTTTTAAGTCTTGATGTACTAATATTTTGAGTGTTAAGGTGTTTGAATTCATATCAATCTTATCTTAAGTGACAATTGAGCAATACGTTATAATGTAACTTACTTAGTTTGACTTGAGATTAGATTTTCTCACTTTTCTCTTGCTTGGGGACAAGCAAGTTTTAAGTGTGGGGGAATTTGATGTCATGTAAAATGTCTATCTTTTTATATGTGTTTTTCTCTTATTTATATAGTTAAGTATGTAATATTATATGTATTATTATGTGTTTATGTCCAATTTAAGTGTTTATGTTTGTTTTTAGGTTAAAATTGGTGAAGTGTGAAGAAAATGAAGAAGATGGTGGAAATTCGAAGGAAAAGATCACGAGTCGTGAAGGAGATCACGACTCGAACAAGAGATCACGACTAGGCATCCATTTCACGAGTAAGGCAGGATAGAGATCACGACTAGGCAACATATTCACGAGTAGTGAGGAGGCTCACGACTCGTAATGGGGTATGACTTCAGAAGAACTCAAGGAAATCACTACTCGTGAGGAGGCTCACGAGTCGGACAAAGGCGCTGCTTCGCTAACAATGTGTCTTCTGCACCTGATTTTTCAGCCAAACAATATGTCCTTTCAAAAGCAATCTTTCGTGACTTGTCAAGGGACATATCTGTAGAGAAGATACATATAAATATATGGGAGAACAACACCTGGAGATATGGAGAAAAATTAAAGAATTCTTTGACTGTTTACTTAAAAACATTTTTAGTTGCTTTTGGATTTTCTGTTTTACTTAGTTTTAAAGGATGACAAAAGAACAAAGCCAAAGGAATAAGAGATATATCAGAAGGTTTAAATAGAAAGTAAACCATGGGGAGTGATGTTTTCTTGTCTCTTATTTCATCTTTGTTGTAATTTTGTTTATGGCTAAGTTCTTTTGATACATTATAACTATTTAATTTAAGTTGTTATTCATCTACTTATCTTTGTTTATTGAATGTTTATTTTATTTATGTATGAAGTATGATTTAAGTTTGTTTAACTGCTTTGATTTGCTTAGTATGCTTGATCACCATATTAAGTATGTTAGTCATTTAATTCACAATGAGAGTTGGAATTCTTTGATGGAAAGTTAAATGAATTTACTTAAAGCATTGAATTCACTTAGAGATAAGGAATTCACTTTAAAGGGTTAAAGAATTGGCATAAAACTTCATGGTTTTTATTTATCTCTATAATGACAGGAGAATGCTTATAGACTTTAAGTAAGAACATTCTTTATTGACAATGAGAATTGCTTTAAAGAATCTTGGCTAAATTCTCCATTCATATCATTCATACAATTGTTAATTAATTCAAAGATGAACTTGTTTTATTTGGTTATAATGTATGTTCATCCCATCTTTTAAGTAATCTATTATCCAAAATTAACTTAATATATTTTAAGTAGTTTAGAATTTACATTAATTGCATGATTTTAATTGAAATTGTTACCTATCCATTTACTCGTTGTTACGTCAATATAAAATTTACCCCGTTCCATTTGGAACGATACCCTACTCATACTATACGCAGTCTAGTGAGATTAAGGGTTCAATTAATCCCCCATCAAAGTTAGGTTGGCCCTAAGTCTGATAATGATCCTGTAAGGGCCCAAAATAGGTCCTAGTAGAATTCAAGGGCAATTTCACGTTAGTAAAGTCTAATTAAACATTATTGGATGAATTATTATGTTTTGCTTTACCTTTCGATACTCTTCTACCTATGTCTCGAGTTATAGGCCACAAAATTAGATGATTCCAACTGGAGTTGAAACTATACATCCATACCTAGATTTTATATGAAGAAACCAAGTTTCAAATCTACCTTTAACTGGACTATATTTAAGCATAAAGTCCGAAATAGTATGTTACCTAGTCACTAAGAGCAGACCTCAGTGTTTTGTAAATATCTTAAACTGTAAAAATGCTATTGAGATGATTGTTAATGTTTTAGAAACTAGAAACATAGTGTAATAAGTTTGTAAAAGAGCACTTTTGCTAAAACTGCTTTTTGAAAGGTCAAAAAGTACATACAAGTCAAACTCAGAAACTGCCTGTGATAGAGGATACAAGAGTCAAGTAATAATAATATAGTTTGAAAGCTAAATTAAAAAAGGATGAAAATTTAAAGGTAAATTTGTTAATATGGAAATTGATGGGTAAATTATGAAAAAGGGGAAGAGAGGAGAGGTTGATTTAAGAAAAGCAAAAATTAGTGGAACATTGTGTAACATGCAAATAGATGAGGGAACTTAGTAGGGGTGAGCAAAAACCAAGCCAAACCGAAAAATTAAACCGATCGATTTTTTTAATTGGTCTAGTTTTTCAATTATTCGGTTCGGTTTTTGGTTTTTAATTTTAGGAAACTTTGGATTTTCGGTTAGGTTCGGTTTTTAAATAAAAAAACCATATAAAAATCCGATCGAACCAAAATTTACTTAATTATATAGTTTTTTTTATTTTTTTCATTAAATTATTATTTTATACATGTAAATTATTTTATTTTGAGTTGTAAATTATATGAGTACATTTATCAATTATTAATATCTATTTTTAGGTAATAATTTAGAATTTTGACGATTAAATTGAAAATTAATTAAATAAAAAAATTGATTTAACGGTTTTGTTGTATTATTTATTATATATTTTGGGATTATTTCTTTAATTTGAAATTTTATTTGTACAATTTAGATGTTTTTACTTTAGTATATTATGATTTATAATTTTTTATAATTTTTAGACACAATAGTTTTTATTTTTTTTAAATAATTTTAAATTTTGATTTTTTGGTTAACCGAACCAAACTGATCGAAGATATCGATTCGGTTTAAATTTAGTTATTCTAAAAATTTGATTCGGTTCGATTGATAAAAATAATGAAACATCGAATTTTGGTTATTTCAATTCGGTTCAATTATTGAACCGAACCGACCATTTCTCTCCCTTAGAACCTAGTGTGACATGCAAATTTTGTGAAGGACCAAAAAGAAAATTTTCCCTACTTCTATAAAAGCTAAATTTAGTGTAAAGAATGAGAAATGCGAGAGTGGTTAGTGAGGAAGGATGACAATAGCAAGAGAATTTCAGAATTTCTATCATTCTTTACTAAATTATACCATTTCCCTAAGAATTCTTGAAGAAAATCTCTTGCATGTTGATTGTTCAAGGACATTTTGGTGTAAGACATTAAGGTAATGGCTGTAAAATTTAATTCTTATCATCATCATCTTTTTCTTCTTATTTTGTTGATGGTTGATTGGAAAAAATGTTGGAAATGAATGTTTAAATGATGGATTTATGTGTAGAAGAAGAAGGAGAAGGTACTCAGAAGAATAAAGGAAAATGGACTTGTTAAAGATTGAAATGAAGGAGTTGGTTGGCCAAGGTATGGGATTGAGGTGTTTCATTTTCATGCACATATGTTAAAGAATGAAGAGAAGGAATGGTTTATAGCATAAAATGGAGAACATGGATTGTGAAAATTAAGTATTGGTTTGCTTGTATGGAGAAATTCATGTAAGGACCTTTGAACCTATTGTTGTATTTCATAGATATATATTTTTTTAAAACTTTGATTTGAGTAAATTCAGTTAGTACTTACTCTTAAGATTTGAATTTAAAATTTTGTATGAGAAACCTATATTTAATTCTGCCTCTAAGTGCTACCAAAATTAATTTAAATTTTGAATTGAGCTGCTGCTTAGTTGTTAAGAACATGTTGCAGTATTTTTGCTATAAATATTTGTTGATAAGTAAAAATCCATTGAAACAAAATTCTGGTTAAAATAGACTCATATGAACATCATTTTCATGAATAAAGGTTGTTTAAATTATTTAGCTAATTTATTTTATGAATTTATTATTTAGTGTTAAGAACTGAATTAGGTACAACAAAGTGCTGTCTAGAGAGCATAAACAGATTTTAGTAAATTTAGTATATCTCTTGATATATAAATCAAATTTCTAATTAAACTAAACTTATATTTCTATAGGATTTGTGAAGATAGTATAAATTGGTTCTGCCCCTAAATATGTCAAAGAGTAACTTGAATCCTAAACTATTAGCAGTATTAAATGTTAGGAATAGATTTTGGTATTTCAGGTATAAGTCTTGGTAGAGTAGTCAAAATTCTATACTATAAAATTCTAGGTAAACCAGATACCTAGTAGTAGGATTTTGATGATGGAATGTTGGTATAATTCTTTCCTTATTTTATTCAATGAATTTTATAAGTGGTAATAAAAACTATTTTGGTAATATGAATAGCCTATGTTTTTTTCTTAAATATCTCGAGTTGCATATATGATATTAAGATGAATCTTGAATTTTTGGAAAGTGGACACATGGGGAATAAGTTTTCAAAAGGCCACTTGAGCTAAAAATGATGTTTTCCAAATCAAAAATGGCACACAAGTTAGATGCAGAATTCTACCACAGTGCTGTATTTAGGAGGCAGAATTTTTAATGTATTTTATATAAATGTTTAAATGTTATTATATTAAATGTGTTCCTATATGGAAGCACATTGAATTATTATGGCACGTAATATGATTATTGATAAAGGTCTATATATAATCATATATGTACATAGGTAAAGATTGTTGATAATGATATAAAATATTCATATATGATCAAACTTATGTACATGCTTGTTATATGCAATTATTCTCACATGTATATACTCTAATGATAGAGAAGGGTTTTATTTGAACATGCACTTATACTATGAAATAAGAAATGTTTTAGCATGACTATATTCAAAAGTGGTGCCTGAATGATAATATGTTAAAGTACATGATCAAGATGATATATACCCAAATATTAATACTCGTACTGTTATATGAATTTATGAATACATGTATATACACTAGAGATTGGGCTTTTCTTTATGATCACATACATGTACAAATTATATAATATAAGTACAAGCATGAAATATGAAATGTCAAAGCATGATACATGAAATTTATATGAACAATATGTGTTTAAGAATATATGATTGTATTGCACAGTTAAATGAAACATGTCATATAACAAATGTATGAACTATTATACTTATTATTTAGTTGAGATAAAATGTACATGCTTACATATTTTATGAATATGAATTATTATGCTTAAGCATAAGGGAGCAATAAGGTATATTCATGTATAAATACTTGAATGTCATATAGGATTGTATGTGAAAGAGTTACATATTGTAATGCAAGTTTCAAGTATTGTAAGGTATTAAACACAAGGTGTGCACGATATATATATATATATATATATATATAGACGAAAAAGTAAAGCATGGAATAAAGATGTTTAATCATAAGCTTGATATAGTGTTATAGAAAGTTATTTCTACATATGTATATGATTATGATTATCCTGCTTATAGCCTTGAATATCATTATACTACTATGTATATATATGCATGATGGAAAAGGGATTATTCCTTGAACTAATTTCAAGTATAAAATAGCAATACTCAATAATGTGTATGATCACATGTTTAAAGAAAGTATTACATAAAAACGGATATGATTACCTTGGACATCATTATACATGGGTTTTCACATACACATATGTATATGATTTAACAAAGTAAAGCAAAGTTTGGAAAATAAAGTAAAGAGATATATTTACCTGCTACTAGAGTTTAATTGTGGATAGATATGAGCCTATAGGGATGTTGCAGTGGCCACCTTTGACCTTGTTTGGGTCTAAAATATAGTTTATCCTATTTGGATCATTAACAGCCCCATTTAGGTTGTTAGCCAATCCTGTTTGGGTCCATTTGACCTGTCTACAGTACAATCGGCCCTGTTTGGGTCTAAAAGTTTGATTTCTTCTCATTTCAATAATTTGATACCTTCAGGTATCCACCGCTCCCATTATCCACCTTTAGAACTTAAGCATCCCTTAATAAAGTATGAATTCATTACAGTTATTATAGTATGATGATTAAATATGGTATATGGAATATGTGATACATATATGAGGCTACATTATTAAGATGAGTACTTGGCAAATTAAAATCACTTAGTCATGTTAGACCAAGAAGTCATGCATATGAACTTGTTTGATATTAATGTGTTATCAATGATCTAATTGATGAATACATGATCTTTATAGACACGTGCTTCTTGTAAGATTATATATATATATATATATATATATATATATATATATATTCATAAGCAACAATGTATAACATGTGGAAAAGCATGAATGTGAAGTGAATGAGCATTATGTTGTCTTACTTATGAAATCCTTGTGATGGATTTAATATTTTTCCTACACTTAGGAAAGCATGATACATGAAATTGTACTTATAAAATGTGTTATTTTGCTAAAGTACTAATATGTAAAGGTATATCACCACAAATACAATGATAATTATTGAGTATTAAGTAAATGAGATAAGAGGTAGGTATGACTCACTATACGATAATAATTAGTGAACTATGAACTCATAAATTGTGAATTTGATTTCTTTGTAGACAAAAATGTAAGAAATATGTATAAGCATGTATGTTGGTGATGCCTTTTAACTATTTATAGTCCTGTATGATTTTCTTATAATTACTCATTTAATTGTTTCTATTGGGAAATGATATGCAATATCTTATATGTAACAGAAAATCACTTATGAACTTGTAAGTGGTGAACTTAATATGATTTAGATTTCATATGGAAGAAAGATAATAATTCAACACATGAGTAATCTGATAAATATAGAAAGATTGGTAAGTCAAGTGATTAGACAAGAATAACATACATGAATCCAAAGTAATCTTGATGTGCAAGGCTTTAAGTGTTAAATGAATATTAATAAGAGTAAGAGCAATAAGCAGTCAAAATATTATTAGGCAATTTGTAATGGTTTAAGGTTAACATGTATAATATAGTACCTAAAGTAAAAATATTGTGAAAACGTTTTAAATGATTAGTTCATGTGCTTAAGGATATAATTGTACGTATTTGCATTTTAATTTCCTTTAAAATATGTCGCTTCATGTTTTATATTCTCCACTAAGCTGTATAGCTTAGCACTAGTGTTTCATACGTGTAGGTTTTTGAGGTGATATCTACTGTGGGATGGCCAACTCAAGTCATCGAGAAAGACTATTATAGATTTTTATTTTTGGGCTTTTTGTATATAGTAAAGTTTTTACGATATTGGAGATATTGTATGTAAATATTTTAATCAGTTGTTGTATTTTGCAAAGAGACTTTAATGTATACTGTAAAGTTTTAATAGTATAGCACTCTTATGTATTAAGTTTGAATATATGTTTTTTGTATAGTTGATTTATGTTTAAGTTGCACTATTAAAATTATGTAATAAGAAGGATAAAGTGATATATATAGGTTAAAGGATAAAGGTGCCATAATTATTGGTATCAGAGCTTAGGTTTAGCCATTTCTAGGCTATAGATGTCTGGAGTTATTATCATAGAAAGTCATAGAGCGTTGGCCAATACAGACATCTTTGTTTTGCTAGGGTTAGATTGAAGTGAGATGGTTCGATAAAATTTGATAAAAAGGATATGAATAACTGTATATGTGGGTAAATGTATATGATTGAAGTTTCGAAAATAGACTATATGTATGATAGTATTTTTCTTGGGATCATAATTTTGGATTGAATAGTACATGATAAACGCATATGAAAGAAATTTGGGATTATAGTATAGGGTGTGATTAGAGTATATAGGGGTTATTTTATTATGATACATGAGATGGAGCTATGCTTAATTGATGAAAAATATCTATAGTTGAGGCTTTTGAGATGATAATTTGAGGATTAATTAAAAAGCTCTATATATATTTATCAGTGTTTCTTTATCGAGTACGGGAAATTGACGAAATAGTACACATGGGATAGGGCAAAAACATATACAGCATATGAGATTATGTATTTGCATCTTATTGCATACATGAAAGCATCATTCATGTATAGCATAGCATCCAACATCATATTACATGTACAGGCCCCATCTAAAAAGGAAACTAATAGGATATATGTGAGCATAGCAATGATGTAATAGTATGATCCAATTGCTCTTATATAGAGATAGAGTTAGATAGAATTTAAGTGTGATAACGTATAGAAATGTAAATATGGTAAGGTACAGAACAATTGAAGTTAGTTGTAACGTCCCCGGATCCGCCGCTAGTGAATATTGTCCGCTTTGGGGATCATGTCTCACACGTCTGCTTTTGAGATCGTGCCGAGCAACCACTTCCCCTCACGGTTTTAAAATGCGTCCACTAGGGAGAGGTATCCATAGGCTTATAAGGCCCACTTCGTTCACCTCTCCAACCGATGTGGGATCTCACAATCCACCCCCCTTAGGGCCCAGCGTCCTCGCTGGGACACCGATCCGGCACCGGCTCTGATACCAAATGTAACGTCCCCGGATCCGCCGCTAGTGAATATTGTCCGCTTTGGGGATCATGTCTCACACGTCTGCTTTTGAGATCGTGCCGAGCAACCACTTCCCCTCACGGTTTTAAAACGCGTCCACTAGGGAGAGGTATCCATAGGCTTATAAGGCCCACTTCGTTCACCTCTCCAACCGATGTGGGATCTCACATTAGTAGAGACAATCTTGATTGAAAGTTGATTGAGACGAATATTTAAACAAAATCAGAGATATAGAAATAGTTATGATGTATATGAGTAATGTTTAGGTATGAATTTTGAGGAAAAAATTCCTTAAGGGGTAGAGATTTGTAAGGACCCAAAATAGGTCCTAGTAGAATTCAAGGGTAATTTCACGTTAGTAAAGTCTAATTAAACATTATTTGATGAATTATTACATTTTGCTTGACCTTTTGGTACTCTTCTTCCTATATCTCGAGTTATAGGGCAATAAATTATATGATTCCAATTGGGTTTTAAAATAGACATCCATACCTAGATTTCATATGAAAAAACCAAGTTTTAAATATATCTTTAACTATACTATATTTAAGCATAAAATCTAGAATAGTCTACTACCTAGTCGCTAATAATAGACCTCAGTGTTTTGTAAAAATCTGAAAATCTACAAATGTTATTAAGATGATTCTTAATGTTTTAGAAATTAGAAACATAATGTAATACGTTTGTAGAAGACCATTGTAAGGACCCAAAATAGGCCTTAGTAGAATTCAAGGGCAATTACATGTTATTAAAGTCTAATTGAGCATTATTTGATGAATTATTAAGAGCTAAGCTATTAATTGGGGCAAAAATATTATTAAGTTATCAATAATTATGTGATAAATGTGTAAATTATATGGTATAAATTTTATAAGGTCATAATTAAATTATTATTGTTGGTTTAATAATATTCAAGGACGTAATTGAAGTAAAAAGTATTAATCTGGGGTAAATTTATAATTACGGCATCTTTAGGGGCAAATGTGAATAAATGAATAATTGAGAGGTTAATTTCAGAGAAAGAATAAATGAATAGGTTAATTTATAACATGCAAGAAATGGAGGGATCACTTTATAACATGCAAAAAGGTGTGGGTTAATTAAAGGACATGCAACTTGTTGAGGGACCAAAAAGGGAATTTTCCTAACTATTATAAATAGTCTTTTTGCTAGTGGAATGAAAGGGAAACTTAATAAGAGATGTTGGTGGACGAAATTCTAGAGAGAGTTACAGAAATTTCCTTTCTCCTACTCATTTCTTAAAGCCATGGATGATTTCTCAAGGTCTTCTTGAAGAGGAAATAATTGCATGTTGTTCAATCTAGATCATTAGTATAAAACTATAAGGTAGATATTTTAACTTGATAGTTTATCTCTTCATCTTCATCTCCTTCTTATTTTGATTGATGATGGATTAAGATAAATGATGGAAGATTGTTGTTGAATGAATGAATTGATGCAAAGGATAAAAAGAAGGTAGAAGAGACAAGGAAAAGGGCTTGCAAAGGACTGAGAGTGAAAGGAAAATTTAAAGAAGATTTGAATTACATGTCCAGGTTTGGGAACTATTATTTCTTGCATGCATTAATATTGTGTTGATTATGGATTTTATAAATATATTGACTTATATTAAGATATTAGACATTAATGTAAAAATGCTGTCCAGAAATTCGGATTGACCTCCAATGACTAATTTGATCATAAGTTGAATTTTTGAACTCCGAATTTGATGTAATTAGTTGGGTTAGAACCGGGACTTCTTTTCCTACAAATGTTATAGAAATAACAATAATGAAATTTTTCCTCTAAGGTCCTCAAAAATGCCCAAAACAGTAGCCTTTGAAAGAAGAAAAGTTAATGAATTTGAAATTCTGGGTTAAGTTCATTTGACCTAGCTGTATTAGTTTGTTAATAACTTGAGTTCTAGAAAAGGAAATTGAATGATTCAAGTTGTTATGTTTTATTAAGACATTAATGTATATTTTTTTAGAAGGAAATCATTTCTATATCGGCCTCTAACTTCTCTTAAAATTAGCTTGAATCTCGTAGAAACAGTTGTTCACTGTCAAAGAACAGATCTTAGTATTTTTGGCATAATTATCAGTAGAAACGTCAAAACGTTATGATATAAAATTATGGGTAAACTAGATACATAGGAGCACAACTTTGATGAAGGGAAGTTGGTCTAATTCTGTGCCCATTTTATTTTATGAATTTTCTAATTGGTGACAAAAACTGTTTTGGTGTTATGAACAGCTTATAGTTTTCTTCAATATCTTGAGTTATAAATGTGATATTAAGGTAATTCTTGATGTTTTGGAAATTAGAAACACAGGGGATTAGTATTCTCATACTTTCATGTAAATAAATAGAGAAGTAACATGAATATTTTTGTAGGATATGTTGAACAAATGTAATGAGAATAAGTTTTATGAATCTTTAATAAAGAGAAATATGTAAGTATCATGAACTAGTTGCTGTAATTACAGCATAATTTGGGTTATAAAACCTCAATTGAGTTAATTAAAATTTCATATTTTACATGAGAAACATACCTATAACTTTGTAGGAGATACCAAGGGCTAAATATGCTTGTAAGCTATTCAAATGTTCACTTGAAATTGTAGTGAGCTGTTAATTTCGGTTTCGGAACAGGCTGAAGTAAAAATGATGTATTTTTGTGTGTATTGCTCATAATGCTATGAGGTTGAATCCTATGAAAAATAGACTTATAAATTAAAATTTTTTATGAAGGAAACTTTGTTTAATTATGTTTGTATGAGTTCCTAATGTTCGCTTGAAATTCTTGAAAAACTGGATATACTGTTAAGGAACAGATTGTGGTATTTTGGACATAAATCTTAGTAAGGGAGTCAAAAAGCTATGCTGTAAAATTCTGGATAAAATAGACACCTAGGAGCAGGATTTTGTTGAAGGAAAGTAAGGCTGATTCACTCGCCATTTTATTCTAAAAAGTTTACAAGTGGTAAAATTAACTGTTTCTGAATTTATGAACAGCCAATGGTTTTTCTTGAATATCTTGAATTATAGATGAGATATTGTGATAAATTTTGATGTTGTAGAAACAAGACATATAGGGGAATGAAATTGTAGAAGGACACATGGCCTAAAAATTATATTTACTAGACCAAAAAGGGCACCTAATTTTGATCCAGAAAGCTGTCCCTGTGCAGATTTGTGTAGGAAGAATTTTAATTTGTTTTCTATATTTGGTTTAAATATAGTTATGTTAAATATGTGTATATATGATTACACATTGAATTATAATAGCATGTAATATGATTGACAATAAAGATAGGTATAATCACATATATTCAAACTTATGTACATGATTTATTACATGAAATTATGCTTACATGTATATACTTATATGTTGCGCTTATATGCCACTATGCAAAGAGTATATGAAGACAGTGACATATGTTCATTCACAAATAATTGTATTGTGCTGATTATACTCGTATTCATGTGTATATTATCAGAGATTCCTTATCATCTTATACGAACATATATTTACATATATGTGCATATTGAATATTTATAGTCATTTGTATAATTATCAGTGATTGTATATTTATAGTCATACACATACATACGCATATAGGTTAAACTGTTGTGAACATGATCATACACATCATTGATTTAAGAAACCCAATAGAGCATGATGTTATGTATCATCATATTACATATGTAAAATAGCTACTTGATTTGAAGGGATTACAAGTACAAAATAGTAATACTTAATTGTGCTCAAGATAACATGTTTATAGAAAACTTATACGTTTATATCTATGACACCATGCTCGTATATATATATACATGAATATATATGTATGAACATCAATATGTATATGATGAGAAAAGAGCAAAGTACAGAATAGCAATACCGAATTGTGCATATGATCACATGTTTACAGAAAGTTATACGTGAGCATGTATATGATTACCTTGTACATAGTTATACAAGAGTATACATGTATATGAATGAATAAAGAAAAGATAACGCAAAGAGATTTTACTGCCTGCATTGAGTCTAGGAAGTGGATAGATAGGCATGCCTATAAGGGTACTTTGCAGCTGCTTCTGAACATTTAGACCTGTTTAGGTCCACTTGAATTTAAAAGTATAGTGACCATGTTTGGGTTTAAAAGTTAAAGTTAATTTAACAACCCTCATGCGGGTTGTAATCGACCCCGTTTGGGTCCGCTTGACCGGTCCATGTTATTTGATTGACCCCATTTGGGTCCATGTTATTTGATTGGCGGGGTCCATGTTATTTGTTTGACCTTGTTTGGGTCCACCGATTTATCATACAGTTTTATCCCTATAAGGGATCATCGTTTAATACCTCCGGGTATCTCCTTGGTGCCTTCGGCTGACCTATTATCTCTTTGGTGCCTTCGGGTGACCTAGTACCTTCGGGTACCACCGTATAACCCATTATCCACTCTTTAGAATAGTGCAGGTTTTATTATCAAGGTTAAAAAAAGTTTAATAAGGCATGCAAATTCTTAGTTGACTTTATACTATTCTACATATGAAATTCCTTTTGTTGCATACAAAACACATGTCTAAAAGAATGCTCAATATACATATGTATCTATACTGCTAGTACAAAAACAAATTGCATGTTAATTGCTAAATGCTCTCTATATATATGTGTCCTTTATTCTTATATGTATTACCTTGTATGATTTCTATAAGTGAATTTAAATGTTTAATTTCTTTCAATTCTTGAAATAAATCATTGTTACATTTGAAGCATGTTGGATGCTTGTTGACGATCACTGTGAGTGGTCGTCTATCATGATTTAGTTCTCCACTAAGCTTTATAGCTTAGCACGGGTGTTTCATCCGTGTAGGTTGCAAGGTTAAGACTTTCTCTCAAGATTGATATCTGTAGCTGGCTGGCCAACACAAGTCTTTGAAGATTATAAAGTATATAGTTGTCTTTTTATTCCTTTTTGTATTTCAAAGGTTTTATGTTGTGTTGGAAATCTTGTAAAAGTACAACTATTTTGTAAGATGTTATTAGCGGTTATATTTTTGTATAGAGACTCTAATGTATATTGTGAAGTTTTAATAGTTTAGCACTCTTATGGATTAAGTATGAATATCAGTTCTCTATATAGTTGATATATGTTTATGTTACACAGTAGAACATGTGTAATGAGATGAATAAAGTGATATGTATAGATTATAGAATAAGGGTGCTACAACCACCTTTTCTAAAAATTTAGAAGGTCAAAAATTGCTTTTCTAAAAATTTAGAAGGTCAAAAATTGCTTACAAGTCGAACTCAGAAAACTGCCTTTGATAGAGGATACAAAAGTCAAGTAATAATAATATAGTTTGAAGGCTAAATTAAAAGAGGATGAAAATTTAGGGGTAAATTTGTTAATATGAAAAATGAAGGGTAAATTATGAAAAAGGAGAAGAGAGGAGAGGTTGATTTAAGAAAAGAAAAAATGAGTGGAACATTGTGTAACATGCAAATAAAAAAGGGAACTTAGAGTGACATGTAAAATTTTTGAAGGACCAAAAAGAAAATTTTCCCTACTTCTATAAAAGCTAAATTTAGTGGAAAGAAAGAGAAATGTGAGAGTGGTTAGTGAGGGAGGATGGCAATAGCAAGAGAATTTAAGAATTTCTATCATTCTTTACTAAACTCTACCATCTCCCTAAGAATTCTTGAAGAAAATCTCTGGCATGTTAATTGTTCAAGGATATTTTTGTGTAAGAAATTAGGGTAATGGCTATAAAATTTAATTATCATCATCATCATCATCATCTTCTTCTTATTTTGTTGATTGTTGATTGGAAGAAATGCTGGAAATGAGTGTTTAAAGGATGGATTTATGTGTAGAAGAAGAAGGAGAAGGTAGTAGGAAGAACAAAGGAAAAAAGACTTGTTAAAGATTGAAAGGAAGGAGTTGGTCGACCAAGATATAGGATTGTGGTATTTTATTTTCATGAATATATGTTATATAATGAATAGAATGAATGGTTTATAGCATAAAATGGAGAATATGGATTGTGAAAATTAAGTATTAGTTTGTTTGTATGGAGAAATTCATGTAAGGACCTTTGAACCTATTGTTGTATTTCATGGATATCTTTGGTTTTAAAACTCTGATTTGAGTAAATTTAGTTGGTACTTACTCTTAAGATTTGGACTTAAAATTTTGTAGAAGAAACCTATATTTAATTCTACCTCTAAATTCTCCTAAAATTAATTTAAATTTTGGATTGAGCTGCTGCTTAGTTGTTAAGAACATGTTGCAGTATGTTTGTTATAAATATTTGTTGAGAAGTCAAAATTCATTGAAACAAAATTCTGGTTAAAATAGACTCATAAGAGCAACATTTTCATATAGGAAGGTTGTTTAAATTATGTACCTATTTTATTTTATGAATTTATTATTTAGTGTTAAAAACTGAATTAGGTACAACAAAGTGCTGTCTAGAGAGCATAAACATATTTTAGTAACTTTAGTATATCTCTTGATATATAAATCAAATTTCTATGAATTAAATTTATAATTAAACTAAACTTATATTTCTATAGTATTTGTGAAGAAAATATAAATTGGTTCTGCCCCTAAATATGTCAAAGAGTAACTTAAATCCTAAACTATTGGTCGTATTAGTTGTTAGGAATAGATTTTTGTATTTTGGACATAAGTCTTGGTAGAGGAGTCAAAATGCTATACTGTAAAATTATGGGTAAACTAGATACTAGAAGTAGGATTTTTATGAAGGAAAGTTGGTCTAATTGTTTCCTCATTTTATTCTATGAATTTTATAAATTGTAATAAAAACTATTTTGGTAGTATGAATCGCCTATGGTTTTTCTTGAATATCTCGAGTTACATATATGATATTAAGATGAATCTTGATGTTTTGGAAAATGGACATATAGTAGAATAATTTTTTAGAAGGCCACATAGCGTAAAAATGATGTTTTTTAAATCAAAAATGGCACTCAAATTAGATCCAGAATTCTGCCACTGTGCAGAATTTTGGAGGCAGAAATTTTAATGTATTTTATATAAATATTTAAATGTTATTATATTAAATGTGTGCCTATATGGAAACACATTGAATTATTTTGGCATTTAATATAGTTATTGATAAAGGTCTATATATAATCATATATGTACATAGGTAAAAATTGTTGATAATGATATAAAATATTCATATATGATCAAACTTATGTACATGCTTGTTATATGCAATTATTCTCACATGTATATACTCTAATGATAGAGAAGGTTTTTATCTGAACATGTACTTATACTATAAAATAAGAAATTTTTTAGCGTGACTGTATTTACAAGTGGTGCCTGAATGATAATATGTTAAAGTACATGATAACAATGATATATGCCCAAATATTGATACTCATACTATTATATGAATTTATGAATACATGTATATACACTAGAGATTGGGTATTTTTTATGATCACATACACGTACAAATTGTATAATATAAGTACAAGCATGATATATGAAATGTTAAAGCATGATAAATGAAATTTATATAAACAATATGTGTTTAAGAATATATGATGGTATTGCATTATTAAATGAAACATGTCATATGACAAATGTATGAACTATTATTATTATTATTTAGTTCAGCTTGTGCATAGTTCTTTGACTGAGAAGTCTTCTTAGTTATGGCTTAAATGAACATTGATACCTATAATAGAATTTTGATTTTGGCTTAAGTTGTATTCCATTCTAACCTCGTGATAATTCATGCTTTCCAAAGTAACTAGCAGTAATGGTTCAAAAAGAATCCTTTAAGGATAGTGTGGTTGGTGAGATATAGTATCCCTCTTGATATTAGAATTAATTGTAGGAAAACCAATAGCCTACTAGGACTTACCTTTGAGTATGATATAAGACTTTTATTGTATAGTCATGATTGCAAAAGGGAATAACAACAAAGACATTTTGAGTTCATAGTAATTGTACTTCGTAGCTTACTTCCCATCAACTCCTAAAGAAAGGAATTCGACACCCTATACAGTAGCGCAATCTTTTTTCGTTTTTTTCATCTCTACTTTTTTTATCAAATTTACCTCACTTTAGGACTTATAATTAATGCAACCAAGATGTTCTTTTTCTTGAGATCAAGTGGAGCAATGTTCATTAAATTAATGTCTTAGAAATGAATTATGGTTACTTTTATGCATAATGCAAATAAATGAGACATTGTACACATAAAGAAGGTTCATATCATTAACACAATCAAAAGTAAAAAAAAGTAGTCTTAGTTCAAGGACACTTATTGCAACATAAAAAAAAAACTATTCAAATCCCATCTTTATCTGGATGATGCTTCTAAGGTTGGCCATGACATGAAGCTTGCAAAGAAAGACTTAATTCTCCCCTTTTCGGATTAGTGCATGCTGAGTGTCAACTAAATCATGAATATGATCTCTAAGGGGATGACAATAATAAGTTTTATATCCTGTGTGCTGGTGATAAGCATAGTACCAATCAATTCTATATCTAGGTTTCCCTTGCCTGAGATGAATGAGGTACCAGGATGGTGGTTTACCTATGATGGTATAATGAATCCCCATTATTTTTATGGCTAAAACCTCTACAATCTCATCATTGTCCCCACTCAAGTCTCTATTTTTCTATTTGTTTCCATGGTTACTTCTTTTTTAATTGACAGCTCAAGCCCTTTCTTCCAAATATTCCCCCTTTTATCTTCAACGGTGATATCCTTGAGAGAATCCTACTATTTAAACCCCTTCATTTTCAATCCATCTCTTTGGTATGGATTCATATTCCTGATGAAAATTATGATTTAATCAGGGATTTTTGGCCTTTACTTTATCTCCATCGCTCTATTTCTCTAGTGGATAAGGTATTCATGAAAGGACTCCTTAGATTTTTGGTGCAACAACTCTAGATCTTTAAGAGTGACCTCACTTCTAATGTTATAGTCATATTGCTTTACAAACTCCTCCATCAGTAGATTCTAATCTTCTTTGGTCCTACGATCTAACCCGTGGTACCAATCGATAGCAAGGCCTCTCAGATTGAGGTAGAAATACACAATGTTTTGCTTTTTAGTCAAGGTGGTTCCCTTCATCACCAATGTGCATTGCTTCACATGTGTTGATAGGTCTAGAGTACCATCAAACTTAGGTAGGTCAAGCATTCAAACCTTTAGGGTAGCAATTCTTCATTATCCAGATCCTTATCTTCGAGATTGATTCCTTTTCAAGTAGACAGAAGATGGGCTAGTTCCTCGATTCTTTCTTTCAACTTCTTTATTATCATATCTTCAACCCCAAGGTTTTCATTCTTCACTACTAGTACTGGCTTATCCTCTTCATCATCTTCTATAAAGTCCTCTTCAGGAGCAGGTATGTTATCCCTTCTCTGCTCAATGACTGTCAAAGGAATGCCTCCAGTAGTGTTCTGATTTATAGGCTGAGGTTCAACAGGTGGTGGAAACATTCCTCAAACTCCTAGAACTTTTTATCTAACCTTCTATCCAACTCATCACATTATCTTTATGGTGTCTCCCCATCCATCTCTACCTCTAGTATAGAAACCATTAGATTCCCTAAACCACCTAAATGAATATTTAATGATGGCTGAAAAAATGAAGGGTTAAAATGATGCATGATATGGTGACGCATATGAATTATATACAAAACATATGAGTGTGAATATATTACACATATGATGTTCGAGGATGATGCATATGGGTGGCATACATACAATATGTGACTTTATGATTAGAATGATGCATGATGATGTATAATATATAGGAGATGTACGACACATGTTAAGGGTATATATGATTCATGAGTCAATTGTTACAATGATGCATAATAGGTATATATGGTGTATGGTAACACATGTAAAGAATACATATAATACACAAATCAATCTTTACAATGAAGCATGATGATGCATGTGCATATTATACATATGATGCATGAATGTGTTAGCTGTCAATCAATAGGGTACCCAATGGATACACATTGTGCATGACAAAAAACAGTAGCATAACCCCTCTAATTGAAAGTGCAGGCATATGAATTTTAACCATTACGTATTTTGACTAACTCATACAGATCAGGTTATGCCCATCAGGGCATAGCAGCCTTTAACCAATACCCTCATAATTTGTTTGAGTTTGGTCCATACATAGAGGTCCACATAGCATGCAAGCATTATTATTGTTATAAAACCTAGGGAAAGTTGTTATTGTCATTATGTGGGCTTGAGTCAAAGGTGATGACATTTTAGGGATACCCAAGCAAGGTCCCTGCCAATAGATCTAGCTCATCATGAGCATAACAATCGATGAGTTACCATTTGGTACTAAACTTAAGCTGGTGGATCTCCTTGACACCTTTCTACATTGAGTGAACATAAGGCATGCTTCAAGATAGCACTAGGGCTAAAAAGGGATGTGTGAGGCCCCTAATCGTAACCTAGAAGGAACACTAAGTAATGAATAATGTATTTAAATGGTAATATGATCTACTTATTCATGGCTAATTGATGTTATTGTAAGTTAGGACCTAAAAGGAATTATTTATAAAGAGAAGGGCAAAATGGTCATTTTACATTAGACCATAGGTACATAAATTAAGAGAAAATATGGAATTTAGGGCATTTGAAAATTAAGAGTGTAAGTATTGTGGCAAAAATAGAAATTAGAAGAAACTAGGAAGCTAAGTGTAAATTAACAAAATCCTTCCAAATGGACCAATAGGATTTTGGCATCTAACTTCTCTAGAGAAGTCTTGTAAGTTAAAAAGAAATGGGGGTATTTAAGAAGATATGTATAACCATCTCAAGGTTGGATTCCCAGAAACTCTAACTCCTAAATAACCTATAAAATCTTCTCTTCACACTCTTATTTGATTCCTTGTAGAAGAAAGGAAGCTAGTGGCTAAGATTCTAAGGTAAACATATATTCTACTTTCCTCTTCTTTTTGTATATGGAGATTAAATTGAAGAAAGATATGTGTATATTTATAGCTATAATATTCCCTATGTAGAAGGAGAAGAGAGCAACAGAAAGGGAAAAAAGGTGCAACAAGGTTGAAGAAGGTTTGGCTTATTCTTAAGGTATGGGAATTCTTAATCTCAATATATGTGTGGCTATATGTAAGACATATTGCATGTGTAATAAAGGTTATAATGAAGTATTAATATGAATATGAGCCTTTAAAATTGATAGGAACCGAATTGGCAAAGGAATTTTTAAGATACCTAAAATATATCTTAGGGTTTATTGGACCTACCCAGACTGTTTAAGCTATATCTCAAGTTAGAGAATGAAAATAGAGTGATTCTAGTTTTTGTAGAAACTAAAATCATAGACCTATATTTTATATGAAGAACACAAAAATTGAATCCCCTTGCATGATTATGAAAATTGGATTTGAATTTTGCTTGTGGCTATCACCTTGTCAATGGGAGCAGTTTGTGTTTTCCATTGAATACCTTGAGATTTAAAAATTGTATTTGATTGATTTTTCATTTTTTGGAAACTATAAATATAGAAATAACTTTGTAGAAGGCCACTTTGGCTAAAAATGTCATTTTACAGGTCTAAAAGGGTGTACAATCCGAAATTGGAAATCTGCCTCTAGGTGGAATGGATCTCACGGTCAGCAGGAATTTTGTGCTAACCATGACCTAGTCCATTTTTTAGTCTAGAAATTTACAGACACCTATGTCATGATTAGCAAGTATTTGGTACGTACCATGACCCCCTTCTATGACCTTAGGTCATGGTTAGCACCCTTTGGTTCCGGGCTCAGTCCAGAACCAAAGTGACACCTATGTCACGGTCAACAGCTATTAGGTACTAACTGTAACCCTCCCTTTTCCCAACTTGAACATGATTTTTAGGACTCAAATAGATATCCAAGTCTACCCAATCCTCTCTAATTACTTTAGATCATTTTAAACATAAAATCTATGGTGATGCATGATGTTAAACATGTGAAATGTATAAGGAAATACAAGAGTAAGGTAATAGCATTTGATACATGAATATTTTTACATAAATAAAATTGCATTATGATTATTGTACACTTATGATTATGGCTATGCCATGATATTTAAAGGACCTTACTATAGTGTTTGATTTATTATACTATATAATGAGTTATGCACTATGAATCAAATGATATATGAAATATGAACAATTGCCTGCATATAGAACTTGGTGGTGGATAGATAAGCATACCTATAGGGTTATAGTCGTAGCTGCTATAATTTTTACCCCATTTGTGTCCATAATATGTCTCCATTGGGATCAAAGTTTTGACCCCATTTGGGTCCACAGTATGTCTGCATTGGGATCAAAGTTTTGACCCCATTTGGGTCCATAGATTTAATACCTTCAAATATTTATATGTTCGATACCTAGGGGTATCCACAACATTCGTTATCCATATCCACAGAACTTAAGCAGGCATTTCACAAGGTAAAATGAATAGTATATGCTTGATGATTGAGAATGACTAGCTAATTATGATTTATCATTTATGCATAAATATTACATGATTAAATATGATATAAAATTTTAATGATGTAATTGTATCTTGATATTATTATTGCTTGTTGTGTGTTGAGGAGGACCACTAAGAGTGGTTGTCCACATATTTATTATTCCCCACTAAGTTGTATAGCTTAGCATGGGTGTTTATCTGTGTAGCACTACAAGAAAATCTGAAAATAGCAACGGAAATTATTCTGTTGCTAAATTAGCAACGAAAAACCAATTTTGTTGCTATTTAGCAATGAAAAATAATTTATATTGCTAAAATTGGTTAAACTTTATAAATTTAGCAATGGAAAAATATTTGGTCTTCCGTTGCTAAAAGTGGAGGGAATTTTTGGCACCAAAATTTAGCAACAAAAATTAGCAACGGAATTACTATTTCGTTGCTAATTAAGGCGCCAACAAATGGCGGATAAAATTTGGGACGAAAAATAGCAACCAAATATGATTTTTGTTGCTAATTTAGCAACGGAATTCAGTTTTCGTTGCTATTTTAGCAACGGAAGATAATTTGGTTGCTAAATAGCAACGGAATTTATTTTCGGTTTCTAAAATAGCAACCGAAATATATTTCCGTTGCTAAATAGCAACTGAATTTATTTTCGGTTGCTAAAATAGCAACTGAAATAATTTCCGCTGCTAAATAGCAAACGAATTTATTTTCGGTTGCTAAAATAGCAACAAAATTTAAATTCCGTTGGTAAATGAGGGGAATTTAATTATTTTCATGTTTGTTAGAAATATAAAATAGAAAAACCCTAACCATACACATTTGCCTCTTCTCCTCCCTCACAGACACAACCGCCTCTCTCTCTCTCTTTCTAACAAAGAAATCCAACTCGAAGGCACAACTCTTCCTCACCGTAGTTCCTTATTGGCATCTACCTCTGCTCGTCATCCGGTTAGTCTATTCTGTCTTTTTTTTTCTAAAGAAGTTGTTGTTTTGGACGTTTTGCTTTATTAAAACTGGATCTTACTTTCCATGTTTTATGCCCTTTTCGTAAGTTAATCTTGATAGAACAGAATGGAAATGGACGCTCCTTTGTTCTTTTTTTTGCCAATCTTCAACTCGTTGGAGTGTCGTGATAATTTTTCTTGCTGGTCTTTGGTCATCTTCCTGCCATGATGGTTGAGGAGTTAAGTTGATTTTTGTTTATTGTTTTGGTTATTTTTTTTTGTTTTCTGGGTTGGTAATTCTGGTTTAGATTTGAGAAAACTTGAAATATTGCTATGTCGGTGAAATATTCCTCCCTCTTGATGTGTGTTTATCGCTCCCTATTTTGGTTTGTTCCTTTAAACAAAAGGAACTGTCTCAGTGACTATGATGAGCCGCAACTAATACCGTAATAAATAGATCTAGATTCCATTTTAAATCTTTCTCCAAAATCCATTCTTGTTTCAGCTGATTTTCAATATCAGGTAAGTGAAGGCTTTTCTTTTTGAATGAATTTTGAGTTAAATGTTAACCCAAAGTAGTTCTGTTAAATTAGTTTCTTGCTTTTAGATTGAATTAGCATTTAGTGTAATGGATTAAATTATTTACTTGATACCAAATTTGGAAACGGGCATTGCAATTTTGCTTTAAAGAGTTATTGATTTGTGCTTTAATACTAAATTTGTGAGCTATTAATGGTGTCAGATGAGAAAGTTTTGCTCTTTATGGAAAGAAACATTTTGGTTAAGGCAATTACTATGTTTTTTATTGGGTATTTTTAGTAGATAGCCATGTCAAGGACGCTAGGAAATCTAGCTAGACGCTAAGATGATAGTGGAGGCATCCTTTGTATTGGATCTGTGCAGTCAAAGTCACATTTCTCGCTTTAACTCTCTATTTGCCTTGTTATTGTGGTAAGTTCTATTACTAATCTAAATATTTTTTTTGTTGCTGTTGTTGTATCATTGTAAGCACATTTAAGTTGCTTAACAATGTTGATTTTTGCTCGTGGTTCTAATGTTTCAATACTTAGATTTAACTTTTGGAAAGATTTGGTAGAATGAATGTAACTGGTTTATTTATTTATATATTTAGCTTTTCTTTACTTGCAGGGTGCAATTCTTTTGATTGTTTATTGTCACAGTGCATGGGTCATCAGGTTTCCATTTCTTCTCCTATGGACTTATCCTTTTAATGTATAATTTTGTTCCCCCAAACTGATTTTTTGATGAAATTTTTGTTAACTGTGGGATTTATTTAAAGTTTCTTGTGCTTTTTTATCTATTCTCTTTGCAATTAAAATGACAATTAACCTATTCTTTATTCTAAGGATTGAAAGAAGAAAAACATAGCAGAAAATAATATTCAACAAAAAAGAAATGCCTCTTTTTTTTATATGTGTGTATCTAGTGTCAAACTTGCATTTTGAGATAAAATCTAATGTGTAAGGAAATTTTGTGGCATAATCAAGAAATTAGAGTGTGTATCTTCAATTTGGGGATCAATAACCAAATAGTTGCTTTATTATGATTGACTGTCGTTCTTCTTCATTAATATCAACTTTTTTAGGTTTGTATGTACTATGAAATATAAGCTACTATTGTAAGAGCATTGCTACTATGAGAAGCAAGAAATATATTATTATATTGAGGAAGATTATTAGCTACTATGGTAAGAGCATTGCTACTGAACACAGGTTTAATATATGGCTTATTCGGGAGCTGTACAATCTCGTTTTAAGCACTCAATAGGTGTATATTTGCTGCCATTTACTATCACTTTCGTTAATATTCTCCATTAAAAGAAAATTACTTATAATTTATCAACTTAATTTTTGAAAAACTTAGGAAAAATCAAACATTCTAAGCTTACACAATAAAATCGACAAGTTGGCAAATTGATTAAATTAATGACATAATATACAATATATAAGCATATATCATTCTAAGCTATTCCTCATATACATATGTTACTTGGAAACATTGGTTATTAATTAATTAATTATGTGAAATCAATTATCTATTAACGTGTTAAGTAGGAAATATGAAGTGTATATATATATATCACAATTGCACGTCATGCAGAAGATGACATTATGTTAGATCAAACAAGACATGATGACATGCGAATATAAATCTTATATAAATTTTGACTTAATTAGCTATCATACTTAATAAATAATTATGGTGATTTTGATTTTTTTCTCTATTTTATGTAGCAAATATGATCTCTACAGTAAGAGCAAAGTCCTAATCGATGTGGAAAAGGTCAAGCCATACTATCCCTCCCTCATTAAAAAGGTAAAAGTAAAGCACTAATTTATTGATTTTATTTGTTAATTTTTGTTTACGAGTCCTTATTCTTTCTGTTAAAATATTGCAGTACTCCTAGTGGGTAAATTTTCATTTAGAAACCAAAATTTTACTTTTATATTCTCTTGTAGGCCTCATTTGAGCGAAAAAGAAATGGTTCTAAGAACTTCAAGCACAAGGTGAGTTTACTTTTCTAAAATGTCTATAGAGATGCTTTCACATGAACAAATGTCTACTCATTGACTATTCTGCATAGTATTCATTGTGTAACATCTAGGCTCCTGCTTTTATATCGATATTTTATTTAGTTAATAGTAAATTCCTTGGTTTCTCTATTCTGCTGTTTCTATAGGCAACCCACTTGATCTGCCCTCAGGGGTATGGATTCTTCTCATGGTTTTATTGTATATATAGTGGTTTTATTGTTTGCTGGTAAGAACTCGAATTTTTTTTGCTGATATACTTTAAAGCTTCCTTCCTCTTGGTTTTCGATTAGCACAACTTCATGATAGCATAGGCTATTAACTTTTCTAGATGGCTCACTTTTTACATTCTTTTCTAGAGGCTTATTACATCACCTCCAGTTGTTGTTTTCCCTCATCCCCTTGCTAGTGATCTTAGTTTTTCAAGGTTTGTAATATTAACTTAGACCTTACATGCCCTACATATTTTTCTATATTTACTTATTGATTTTTTCTCTAGGTATTGGAATTACTTGAGGAAGCAAACATTGGTTTTGGAATCATACACATCAAAGGTTAACTGGTTAATGAACCATGCATGATTTAGAAATAATAATTTAGAGTAATGATATTGTATAACCTTGCACTCAGCTGAACACAATGTTTTCACATAGGGTTGTTATTGGTCACTGGCTTAGTTGTATGCACCTTTACGAAACTTTTTTCTATGTGGAATTTGACAAGGATAGAAGTTTAATTATGCAACATGCTGTCCCTCGAGACTCCATAACTCTCTCTTGCTACTTATAACTGGGTCCTTATGAGTATTCATGCTTTTTTGGCTGCATTTTATTTGAGTCTACATACTTGCAGATTGCCAAAGAATTTTACACTGTTATGGATAATTGTATGTTTCACAATTCATATACTACACCTTGATTTATCCTAGGTTAGTTTTATATATTTTACATCTGGGAAGGGATTCTAAATTTTCAAAATGAATGGTTCAGAGTGTCATATGTCCATCAGGATAGTTGATAAATATTTAAGCTTTAGGTGATGAGATAAGATATGAAGCTTTAAATGCAACAACTTTTCATGGAATAGAATAAAAGCTAGCATATGTGGAGGATGGTCGTGGAATGAATGGTGTTTGTAAGGCATTCATTGCTGCTATTAAATCATGGGCTGTGGGGATTCCTATGAGTTCTGATTTTCCCTTATTTTTTTACTAGTGAATAATTTGCAATTAATTGCATGTTGTCCTTTCTTTCCCTCATTAAATCATGGGCTGTGGGCAATCCACTTGATGCAAGAAATATAATGCTTGAAAGTTTCAAATAAAATATATTATTAGGTGAAGGGTTCCACCTGAAACTATCAGATTTCAGGCTAGCAAAGTTCGGTCCAACTGGAGATAATTCACACATCTCTACCAGGGTCATAGGTACATATGGTTATTATACTCTTGAATATGCCTCACCGAGGAGATTGACTCATAAGACTGACATCTACACATTTGGAGTTCTATTTTTAGAGCTAATTACTAGATGTCGAGCAATAGATGAAATCAATGGTCGCAAAATGCATCTAATTCAATGGGTACCATACTTCACATTTCTTAGTTACAATTCTGCTAAAACTTATGGCATTATACTAATTCTATTTCTTAGTTACTTGTTTGATTTTTCTTGGGGCTGATTGATATTTGTTTCAAAAGACATCAGTAATAGGCATGAATGGAACTACAAGGGTGTAGTAAAATCATACAAAATTCACTGTGCATTTTATTTTTAATAGTAGCATTTTTATGATTGCATCATATAAGCTTACTGAACTTGGTTATTGTAATGAAGATACACTGTTGTTGGTGTCTACTAATTATAGGCAAATATAGGCTTTTGCATAAATGTTGTGTAAAAAATCAACAATAATTTAGTGACGGAATAGCGATAATAATTTCGTCGCAATTTTTTTATAAAACTGGCTGAATTTAGCAATGAAAATTGATTTCGGTTGCTAAAAACTAGCAACAGAATTATTATTCGGTTGCTAAATATATCAATGGAAATTGAAATCCATTGCTAAATTTAGCAACGAAAAATAATTTTCGTTGCTAAAATTACCAATCGTCAAAATAGCAACCGAATGTTCCGTTGCTATTTTCTGTTGCTAATTATTTTTAGCAACTGAAATTCAACAAATTTGGCTGCTAATTTTCATTGCTATTTGTTAATTTTCTTGTAGTGTAGGTACTCAAGTTAGGCCCTTACTATAGGGACAAGGTCAACATCAGTAAAAGTAAAGGCAACACCAATTAGGAAAAATTTTGAAAGTATGAAGTTATGCAATCTTTTTTATTATGCTCAATATTGTATATTTCTTATCTTTGACAGTGTTGTAATGAAAGTATACTGTAAAGAGTAACTCAGATTTCTGTTATGATGTACTAAACTTAGAATTATGATGCTTATTTTTTTCTATGCATGAATATGATGAAGAATTATAGCAAATTACATTACATGTGAACAAATGGGTTATTATATGCATTGTTGAATAAAAGCATTAAAATAAGTAATAGGAATCTGGATAGGTTAATGTGTTCCTTACAGGATGCCTAACTTAATTCTAAGGCTCTAAAATGTATGCAAGAGATATAATTTAAAAAGAAAATATGATTAATAATAAAACCCAATTATAAAGAACTTAACTAAGATGTTTTTTTAAGCAAAGTCTCTTATCCCCCTAGTGGAGTTGCCGCTGTGACACGTGCCGAAGCCACTGTTCATTTCCTGGTTCACTCTCGAAGGCCTACTTTTAGGGTCCGAGACAAAATGAGGCTCACTTAACTCATAAATTGGTTACTTCACAATAAAAAGGGATCAAGCCTAAATTATTATTGGCAGTCAACCCATTAAGGTGTTTACCAATGGGCCAAAAAGAGGTAGGTATCATGAAGTCACCACCCAACAGGACATTGGGAAAGGAATCTCGACCTTTTGATGCCTAAATAGAGATTGATGTTCAGGACATCACTCTTATTAGGCATCTTGGTTAGGTTTTATTTTATAATTGGATTTTAAATTTTAATCCCCTCTCTTGTCTCACATAATTCAAAGCTATAAAATTAAACAAGCATCTCAATCAATAAAATAAAGCAGTAAAAAGCGATAAAATAAACCTACTTAATTATTACATAAGTAAATCATTTAAAGAAAAGAATAATATATAAAAAATAAATTTCATACATAAAATGGGCTATTAATTAGTTAGGAAACATTAGTTCTCTCATGTATATTTACAAAAATCATAAGTTTATTCTGTGTGAATTTGGGCAAAAACTGGACATTGGTCCATGCTTTCGCAAGAATTTTCCAATTTATTTAATAGAAAATATTTGAAATGCAATTTTATTTTATCATGCACAAAAATATTTTTTTACTAGCTATTACATCCTAAAAAAATAATACATCTAAAGTAAAATAACAAATAATAGGAAAAATTAAATAACAAGATAAACCAAACCATAATAAAAAAAATTAAATAAAAACAGACTGAGATAATCAAAGGGTGAAGGTGGTGACAAACTCGGAAGTATGACTTCCCATAAGAAAACCACATAAAAGCCTCTAAAGCCATAAAGGTCAAATACTCAACAAAAAAAAGAGCTAGCATCATGAATAACATAGTCAAATAATTGTAAATTTATTTTACACACAAACTGTTGGAATTTAATTGTTACATGCATCACATACATGAGCGGAATTTTAAAATTTATTTAACCATAAGATCTGATCTTGCCATGAATACACAATATAACTATATGAGAATAATAAAAATCACCTTTGATTTTTGTTGAACAGTTGATTTTACTTCGCACCGGGTTGTCGCAAACCACAGTGTCCAAAATCGAACACCTCCAATGAGTAATCCACACTAGAGAGGGGTAAATTGAACCAACAAATTGGTGTTCAACTAGGGCTGGCCGAAATCCAAGAGGCTAGCAATGGAAGTGGCGCAAAAAGGGAGAGAGAAAAATAAGAGAAAAAGACTTTCCTTTTGTTTTAATCACTTAACCCTAATTCTCATTAGTTGGCCTTTTATAGTTAGGTTAAAATTCCAACTCCTTAATGAGATTGGGCTCTTTAAAATTGCTGGAGAATTATTAATTGGGCTTCTGGAATTAATTATAATCATTTGGGCTTAATTAAATCCAAATTAAATCTTTTCATAAAAGACCATGCACAAAATCCACAAACTAGGCCCTTTGTGCATCTAATTGGATTTAAATACCCAAATGGATTCCAAATCCAACCAAATTAAATATGTGAGTTCCATAACACTTATGTAACATATATAAATTAATTTGGTCCAAGAAAAAACCCTCTAAGCCCTTCTGTATGGAGTTGCCGTGTAGCCCTCTTCTGGAGGGCTTCCTCCAACTTCTTCATTCCTTTGGCCCTTTATAATTTCTCCAATGGTCCTATTAATTATTATATCAGTCCTATAACACTTATAGTAGTCTTATAACACTTATAAGACAATAATAATTAATCATGAAATACATTATTTCATTTAGGTCCAATTTACAGAATATTTCTCAAAAGTTCCGCGGACAATTTTATTTGATCATAATTAATTAAACTCTTTAATTAATTATTATCATATTCTCCTCTCTACCTTTATAATAATATCAAATATTATTATCCTTGTCATTTTACCATTTTACCCTTTTCTCTATATGTGTGTGACCTATTGGGTTCCTGTCCATGTTGGTAGTATAATATGTAATTGTGAGTTCTATTCAAAACTCACATGATTTAAACTCCTTTAAATCATTTTATCAATCTCTATTGATATTTTGATACATCATTATACAAGTCATGATTGGTCTCTAGCTAGGCATCATGACTACCCAAATGTCAGGAAAGTCATGTGGTTTGACTGTACCCTTCCATAGAAACAGTTACCGTGCAATTACTCCTTTCACCACTCTTATCTCAATTAGATTCTGAGTATGGATTTCTGTCAACTCATATAAATCTAATTATGTATGTTCTATTAATTTAACCATTGTTCCTAAAATGCCCTTCATGGATCTCCATCCATCTCGGCATATTACTCTGGCCAGAGATTCACTGAACAAGGTAATTATAGAATCATGTGAGATAACTTCCCTTGTTAAATCTGGGATGGTGAATCCTTTGTCAATCACTCAACTATCTTCAAGTAGGTCATGATATACCCAATCTCCTAACTATGTTCACTCCCAGTTGGAAGTAATCAGTTATGGAGTCAAAGTATACCACTTGCTACTTAAGATAACTTTGGTGATCTCAAGTCCAAGGATACTTGCACAACTGCTATGAAGAGATTCCTCACTGACATAGATTTAATATCCATATGAGGATTCTCTTTGCAGGTCTCCAATGAACTTGTTCCTCTAACAAGCATCCACATGTTAGCTTTGATTATCATCCATAATCACAATTATGAGAACCATTGCTTGAACCATTTAAGAAGCATAACATGTGCTAGTCTGTCCGAATTAACAATGTCCTATCTTGTTAATTCTATGACTAGGGATATTTAGATATTAACATATTTGCATGCAATAGACATCTCACATCATGAACACCTTCATGATTGCCTTTGCACTGTGTTTATAATATCTAGGACTTCATTTATTAATTTAAGATTTACAAACTCGTGTATTCAAACACAGCATTAATAAATGAATGATGCCTTTTATTAAGAATATAAATTTCATACATATGAAAAACATCCCTATTACATGGGCTCTAGGGCATACTCTCTAACAATCTCCCACTTGCACTAGAGCCAATCACTCATATGTCTCAGACCCATGCTATTTATATGGTGATCATGCTTAATCTGGGAAAGTGCTTTAGTGAGGGGATCCGCCACATTGTCATATGTGGGAACCCTTTCTATTTTCACATCATTTCTAGCTACTATTTCCCTTATGAGATGGTAGCGTCTGAGAACATGCTTGGATCGCTGATGAGACCGTGGTTCCTTTGCTTGCGCAATGGCTCCATTGTTGTCACAATATAAAGGAATTGGATCAACAATGCTAGGCACCACTCCTAGTTCGGTTATGAACTTTTTGATCCAGACTGCTTCTTTGGCTGCTTCTGAAGCAGCAATGTACTCAGCTTCCGTCGTGGAATCAGCAGTTGTTTCTTGTTTGGAACTTTTCCAACTAACTGCTCCTCCTCCCATTATGAACACATAACCAGATTGTGATTTACAATCATCTTTGTCAGATTGGAAGCTGGCATCTGTATACCCGTTTACTTCCAAACTGCCCTCTCCATATACCAAGAATATATCCTTAGTCCTTCTCAAGTACTTAAGAATATTCTTGACAGCTGCCCAATGTTCCTCTCCAAAATTAGATTGGAATCTGCTTGTGACACTCAAAGCAAATGCTACATCTGGACGTGTACATAACATAGCATACATGATAGAACCAATTGCAGATGCATATGGTATTCTATTCATGCTCTCTCTATCCTCCAGTGTCTGTGGACACATAGACTTAGAAAGGTGTTTCCCATGCACCATGGGTATAAACCCTTTCTTAGAGAGATCCATATTGAACCTCTTCAATACTTTATCTTTATATGTACTCTGAGAAAGACCTAGCAACCTATTGGATCTATCTCTATAGATCCTTATTCCCAGAATATAGGATGCTTCTCCAAGGTCTTTCATGGAGAATTGCTTGGATAACCATATTTTAACAGATTGGAGAAGAGAAATGTCATTTCCCATGATCAATATGTCATCTACATATAGAACTAGGAAGACAATTGCACTCCCACTGACCCTTTTATACACACAAGGTTCATCTTCATTCTGTGAGAAACCAAACTCTTTGATTGTCTCTTTGAATTGTATGTTCCAGCTCCTAGAGGCTTGCTTCAATCCATAAATGGATCTTTGAAGCTTGCATACCTTTTCGCCATTTCCTGATGTGAATCCTTCTGGTTGTGTCATATACACATCCTCGGTAAGATTTCCATTAAGGAAAGTTGTCTTCACATCCATCTGCCAAATCTCATAATCATAATGAGCTGAAATGGCTAAAAGTATTCTTGTAGACTTAAGCATCGCTACAGGAGAAAAAGTTTCATCATAGTCAATACCTTCTTTTTTACGATAACCTTTTGCTACTAAGCGAGCTTTATAGGTAACTATATTACCTTCCATGTCAGTCTTCTTTTTGAAAACCCATTTGCACCCTATGGGTTTTATCCCTTCAGGTGGTTGAGTTAAAATCCATACTTTATTCTCATACATGGAGTCCATTTCGGACTGCATAGCCTTAAGCCATAAATCACGTTCTGAACTGTTCAAAACTTCTTGATAGCTTGTAGGCTCATTGTCCTCTACTACAGTTATACCTCTATCCGAATCAACGTGAAATCCATATCTCACAGGGATAGAACGCATCCTAGTAGATCTTCTAGGATTTTGTGTATAATTAGGTTCAACTGTAATCTCATCATTATGAAATTCAGTTTCGGGTTCAATCGGTTGATCATCTTCTATTTGTGGGTCTTGAACTTCACCAAGCTCAATTTTACTCCCACTGTCCTCTCGTAGGAGAAATTCTCTTTCCAAGAAGACAGCATGCCTTGAAACAAACACCTTTTGTTCTATGCGATGATAGAAATAATATCCAAACATTTCTTTTGGATATCCCACAAATAAACATTTATCAGACTTAACATCCAATTTGTCTGACATTGTCCTCTTCATATAAGCAGGACAGCCTCATACTTTCATATGAGAAAGCGTGGGTTTCTTGTTATTCCACATCTCATATGGAGTAACATCAACCGATTTACTAGGAACTCTGTTTAACACATAAACAGCAGTTTCTAGTGCATATCCCCAAAAAGACTTAGGCAAGTCCGCTCGGCTCATCATTGATCGAACCATATCTAATAGTGTTCGATTTCTCCTTTCAGATACACCATTGTGTTGTGGTGTATATGGAGGAGTCCATTGAGATAAAATCCCATTATCTCTAAGATAATCCTGAAACTCTTGACTTAAGTATTCTCTACCTCGATCTGATCTAAGTGTTTTAATACTTTTGCCAAGTTGTTTCTCTACTTCATTTCTGAATTCTTTGAACTTTTCAAATGCTTCAAACTTATATTTCATTAGATAGATGTATCCAAACCTGGAATAATCATCTATGAAAGTAATGAAGTAGGAGTAACCTCCTCTAGCATGTGTAGTCATTGGACCACATACATCTGAATGTATTAAGTCCAAAACCATTTTAGCTCGTTCTCCTTTACCAATAAAGGGAGCTTTTGTCATTTTTCCCAATAAACAAGATTCGCATGTATCAAATGATTCATAATCAAATGATCCCAAATCACCTGACTTGTGCAATTTGGTTATGCGTTTTTCATTTATGTGGCCTAAACGACAATGCCATAAGTATGAGGTATTTAGATTATCATGTTTCATTCTCTTGGTATCCACATTATATACTTCTTTAATTAAATCAAGAACAAATATACCATTCTCAATGATAGCTTTTGCATAAAATATATTGTTCTTAAAAATGTAACAACATTTGTCCTTTAAAAAAATATCATAATCGTTCATCAAACAACTGAAAGAAATAATACTCTTGGACAAAGCAGGAACATAATAACAATTATTTAATTCCAGTACTAATCCACTAGGAAGAGGCAAATAGTAAGTCCCCACAACTGTTGTAGACATGTTCTGTCCAGTAGCTGACTGCAAACATATCTCTGCCTTTCTAACTCTTCTAAAGCTTCTAAGCCCCTGTAGATCATTACATAAATGATTCTAAGCCCCTGTAGATCATTACATAAATGAGATCCACATCCGGTATCTAATACCCAAGATTGTTTTGAAGCAATAGAATAAGTATTAATTTCAATCATATGAATACCTGAAGTAGAAGCATCAGCTTGCTTCTTCTCCTTGAGAGAATCTAGATAGGCCTTGCAGTTACGCTTCCAATGACCATCCTTTCCACAATGGAAGCAAGTTCCTTTGGGATTCTCTTTCTTGGCAACCTTCTTCTTAGAGATCCCACCATTCTTTGGCTGCGCCTTGGTTATCTTCTTCTTCTTCTGCTTCTTACCTTTAGCAGAAGTGACAACCATGACACTTTTTGGATCTTTCTTAAATGATCCATCAGCTGTCTTGAGCATATATATTAACTCAGGAATGGATACTTGGATCTTGTTTATGTTGAAGTTAAGCACGAAAAGTGCATAACTTGGAGCCAACGAGTACAAGATTAAATCTATGTATAGATCATTATCCATAACATAGCCAAGTCTACTCAAATGCTCAATATACCCATACATCTTTAATGCATGAGTAGCAGCTGAAGTGCCTTCCACCATTTTGCAGCTAAATAGAGCTCGAGCAATCTCATATTGCTCCGTTCTAGCCTGAGAAGAATAAAGCTCCTCTAGATGCAAAACGATGGTTCTAGCATCCATCATTTCATGTTGCTTCTGAAGCTCCGAGGACATAGCACCCAGCATCAGACATGCTGCTATTTCACTATCCTCCATGTATTTTCGATAAATGCCTTTGATCTCATCAATGGCATCATCTGATGGACGTGGTGGTGGATCTTTATCCAAGACATAATGGATCTTTTCAGCCCTAAGAACAATTCTCACTTGCCTGATCCAGTCAGAATAGTTGTTGCCAACCAACTTGTTATCCAAGATTGATCGTATATTAATGTTTGATGTGCTCATGATGATGACCTAGATGTGAAAAAGAAAAGATATGAGAGTATGTTCATATATATGTATGCATTAATAAGGTCTTTAATTAATCCATTTACTCCCACTATTTTATTGCGAATTAATAGCCCTTACTATATAATCCGAGAAAACCCGATGGTTTTCTTAGTGGGCCAATATCCAATCCTTGATATGTAATTTGACCTTGACTGTGGTCAACAAGCCAAATTCCATACCCTTGAAAGGTAGGTATCTTTATACCAATTGTGTCTCTACACAACTATTGGATCATTAGGTTATCAACTCTTGATGCATGCATATCATATATGCATTCTCTAATCTTGCCTCTAGAACCATTAGCCTTGACTGTGGTCAACAAACTAATGGGCTAGCTAAGATGACCCATTTAATTAGATTTGAACATATTCGATATAATGTGAGCTTGACTGTGGTCAACAACCCACACTATAAAGAACTCTGGTTCTCCTCAAATTAATGGAAGGCTTATATACCTTAGTATTTTTTTGAGGGTTTTAGTTAATTAAGTCTCATCATACATGATTGGCATACATTGGTATGCATCCTATATCTATCACATAAATATAAGCATACAAATATGGTATAGTTATGGACTTCACTACATTGATTTCCCCGAGCCAAGAGGGAAATCAAAAGGTCACACCTAGGTAGTATGCATGATTCAAACAAGAAAATAATTACATTATCTTCAAGCTTGTTGGATCTCCATCCGGCCCATCTTGCTCCTTGATATTGGTCTCTATCTCTATTTCTAATTCTAATCTAAGTAATCTAATTACATATTACAATTTAAAATGAAATACAAACCAAAAACAAGTGGCCGGGACATGAAAGTCCTCATTGGGCCAAAACATGCATAATGCTCAATCACATTGGGCTTTGTCCATAACTATCCATCATGTCAATCATACACCCTTATATGCCTTTCTAATGCATAAAGAAATGGATTACTAACTTTGTTTCAACCTTTGAAACTATATTTTGAGTTATTTTAATGATGTGATCAAATTAGGAAACTTTTTCCATTTTGGAAACTTTCATTTTAGGAAACCTTTTTGCATAAATGTGTTCTTACCTTAATAATCAATCAAATTGATTATTAATTAATTATAAATTGATTATTTAATTAATTAATCATATTAAATAATTAAAAGAATCAATTTTGGGCTTAAAACAAGTGTAGGCCGAAACCCACAGAAGAAAAACCCTAAGTGTGTTCACACACAAACTAGTTTTGTGTCATTTGGACCATTTGGGCTTTTTGGAATGAGCCAAGCCCACTCCAGCCCTTAAAACCCATTAATAAACTTAATTAATGTTTATAATAGTTAATTTAAATCAGCTCCTTGGGCCTACCAAGTCATTTACTAATTTAAACCAAGTCCGTAAACATAATTAAGCCCATTAAGTGGTTTTAATGAATTAAAATTAATCAAATTAATTTAAGGCCCATTTTAATTAATCCAATTAATTAAAAACACTTTAATATATCATATATATCAGATTTAGAAGATAAAAAGTCGTTCTAACCAAGAACACATCAAGAACACACGAAAAATACCAATTTATCGAACTTTTCGACAAAACTAGTTTTCATGCAAAACTTGTTCGATTTTAATTTCGTTCGATCCTATAGCTTAATATCACATATTAAACACATAAAATATCATCTAAATGATTTTTAAATGGATCCATTAGAAATTAAATTAGAACAGCCCCTACATTACCTAGGGTTTCACGCCAAACCCTAATGGGTTTCACGCCAAAACCAAATCTTAATCATTCAAAAATTTCGTTTTTGTTTCCACAAAATTTATTTGATCACACATACAACCATAAATCAATATTTCTCATTCATGAACAATCAAATCTAATATTTTAAAGTTCATGAAATAAATAACTCAAAACAAAATAAAACTTATTCCGCAGAAAAAATATAGAATTGTATATCCATGGCAAAACCGTGGCTCTGATACCATGTTGGAATTTAATGGTTACATGCATCACATACATGAGCGGAATTTTAAAATTTATTTAACCATAAGATCTGATCTTGCCATGAATACACAATATAACTATATGAGAATAAGAAAAATCACCTTTGATTTTTGTTGAACAGTTGATTTTACTTCACACCGGGTTGTCGCAAACCACAGTGTCCAAAATCGAACACCTCCAATGAGTAATCCACACTAGAGAGGGGTAAATTGAACAAATAAATTGGTGTTCAACTAGGGCTGGCCGAAATCCAAGAGGCTAGCAATGGAAGTGGCGCAAAAAGGGAGAGAGAAAAATAAGAGAAAAAGACTTTCCTTTTGTTTTAATCACTTAACCCTAATTCTCATTAGTTGGCCTTTTATAGTTAGGTTAAAATTCCAACTCCTTAATGAGATTGGGCTCTTTAAAATTGCTTGAGAATTATTAATTGGGCTTCTGGAATTAATTATAATCATTTGGGCTTAATTAAATCCAAATTAAATCTTTTCATAAAAGACCATGCACAAAATCCACAAACTAGGCCCTTTGTGCATCTAATTGGATTTAAATACCCAAATGGATTCCAAATCCAACCAAATTAAATATGTGAGTTCCATAACACTTATGTAACATATATAAATTAATTTGGTCCAAGAAAAAACCCTCTAAGCCCTTCTGTATGGAGTTGCCGTGTAGCCCTCTTCTGGAGGGCTTCCTCTAACTTCTTCATTCCTTTGGCCCTTTATAATTTCTCCAATGGTCCTATTAATTATTATATCAGTCCTATAACACTTATAGTAGTCTTATAACACTTATAAGACAATAATAATTAATCATGAAATACATTATTTTATTTAGGTCCAATTTACAGAACATTTCTCAAAAGTTCCGCGGACAATTTTATTTGATCATAATTAATTAAACTCTTTAATTAATTATTATCATATTCTCCTCTCTACCTTTATAATAATATCAAATATTATTATCCTTGTCATTTTACCATTTTACCCTTTTCTCTATATGTGTGTGACCTATTGGGTTCCTGTCCATGTTGGCAGTATAATATGTAATTGTGAGTTCTATTCAAAACTCACATGATTTAAACTCCTTTAAATCATTTTATCAATCTCTATTGATATTTTGATACATCATTATACAAGTCATGATTGGTCTCTAGCTAGGCATCATGACTACCCAAATGTCAGGAAAGTCATGTGGTTTGACTGTACCCTTCCATAGAAACAGTTACCGTGCAATTACTCCTTTCACCACTCTTATCTCAATTAGATTCTGAGTATGGATTTCTGTCAACTCATATAAATCTAATTATGTATGTTCTATTAATTTAACCATTGTTCCTAAAATGCCCTTCATGGATCTCCATCCATCTCGGCATATTACTCTGGCCAGAGATTCACTGAACAAGGTAATTATAGAATCATGTGAGATAACTTCCCTTGTTAAATCTGGGATGGTGAATCCTTTGTCAATCACTCAACTATCTTCAAGTAGGTCATGATATACCCAATCTCCTAACTATGTTCACTCCCAGTTGGAAGTAATCAGTTATGGAGTCAAAGTATACCACTTGCTACTTAAGATAACTTTGGTGATCTCAAGTCCAAGGATACTTGCACAACTGCTATGAAGAGATTCCTCACTGACATAGATTTAATATCCATATGAGGATTCTCTTTGCAGGTCTCCAATGAACTTGTTCCTCTAACAAGCATCCACATGTTAGCTTTGATTATCATCCATAATCACAATTATGAGAACCATTGCTTGAACCATTTAAGAAGCATAACATGTGCTAGTCTGTCCGAATTAACAATGTCCTATCTTGTTAATTCTATGACTAGGGATATTTAGATATTAACATATTTGCATGCAATAGACATCTCACATCATGAACACCTTCATGATTGCCTTTGCACTGTGTTTATAATATCTAGGACTTCATTTATTAATTTAAGATTTACAAACTCGTGTATTCAAACACAGCATTAATAAATGAATGATGCCTTTTATTAAGAATATAAATTTCATACATATGAAAAACATCCCTATTACATGGGCTCTAGGGCATACTCTCTAACACAAACTGCATAGGTTTAAGTACAAAATCATATTATAAAAACACAAAATCACACTAAATAATGCGTAGATATGATAAGAAACAAACAAATGGTGTAAAATACATAAAAGTATAAAACATATGTAAAAAATACTCCAAAATACACTTAATGACGGCCAAAATAAATGAAGGATGGCCCCGGGCAAGCGAAGGATGGGATTAATACATCCCATCCATCAGATGAGGGATGGTCACCCATCAGCCTATCTTCCCATCTACCACCTCTGGACAGAACCAGAAAATGCAGAATTTATGAAAAATGAAGAAAAATCATGGAAAATGAATTCCTAGCCCTAAACATGCAATATCAAGTGTTAAATCAGGCCAAAATAGATTAGACTACCTAATCATACATTAACTAAACTAAAAAAAACATAGAATTATAGAATTTTACAAAAAAAAAAGAAAGAGTTTTACACATACAATAGTGGAGGAAATCAACATTTAAAAAACATATCTCTGCCATGCCTAGTAGTCTAGAAACACATCGCATCTCACCTAAGCTTGCACATTACTCAAGTATAATAATAAAACATAACAATACACATCAAAAAATCATGTGATCATGCATGATAAAAGCTTAAAAAAAAGAAAGAGAGAATAAGCCTAGAATATTATCCTCAGAAGATATTTTGATTATGTGATTATTATAGTTCAACTCTCTGCTCTGATATGTGATTGTTGTTCTCAAAAGATAATCTAAAATTTGTTTGTGTATGTGTGTGTGTTTCAATAAGAATTGCTAAAGCACAAGGTTTAGTGAAAGGAAGAAACTCATTCTTCTTCTCTAATGGTGGCTCCTCAAAAAAAAATTTCTTTCCTTTGAAAATCCTATGTTTTTGGGTTTTATACCTGAGGAAGAGTTTTATTTCCATTCCAACTCAAAACCCTTCAAATATAATGATAAAAGTCCCCCAAATCCGAAGGAAATCCCTTTAGATAAAAACTTCCCTTTTTAAAAATCCAAAAATGTGGGAAAATCTAGATTTCGAGCTAGGGACGGGCATCCCTCAATGAGGAGCGGCCGTCCCTCATCAATAATCCATGAAATTCCAAAAATACCCCTAGTTTAGGTTGCATAGGAGAGAGAGACCCACAGACAGATGTCCCTCAGGTGGTAAATAGCTATATGTTGCCACTAAAAGTCCAAAACTAGGTCTTTATTCATATTTTGTCAAAAAACTTAAAAACATTTTGAAGCCCATGACAATCTTTGAGAAAATGTATGAAATTCATGATCGGAGCTTCGAGATCCAAATCTTTTATTAGTAATATATTTTGTCCTCATCGTCGGGCAACCCTAATCTAAGCTGCCTTGGGTTACGGTATCTACAACGGATGTTTATCCATGTAGGTTGTCAAGCTAGGACTCCTTCTTAGGGATAATATCTGCAGCAGGATGGATATAGCACCCTATTACTATTCATATTTATGTACACTGTATATTATTATTATTGGCGACGTTACATGGTTACCAATTTAGCTAACCTTTTTCATTAATGGCTAATAGCTTCACTTAACGTTTGGTTCCTAAATTCATTTTAGTGTAATAAGGTTACTATTTATTTGGTAAAAATTTCGACAATACAATGGCTTTTAAATCGTACTACCCAAACCTGCAAATTTGCAAAATAACACTACCAAAAGGCAACCTCCACCTCCAATACTCCAATAGCATTCATAACACTTCTAATATCAACCATAAATCATCATTGCAACACGTTCACAAAATTTCCATTTCTGAAACGAATAAAAACTAAAATTTTCAATTTATGAAGATGTAAAATGATGTGAAAAGTTACAATTTCTTAACATGTAAAAGTTTAATTACAATCCATAAAAATTGATTAAAAAATAAGAAGAAAAAGCAAATAGAAGGAGACTAACTAAGAAGTTTCGGGAGCTGTCCAGCATACTTTCACAACAAAAATATGGTACAAAAAACATAACATGAGTTCAAACATTTTTTTTTGGAAATTTCAGAACAAGTTTACATTCTGAAATTTAGCATACCAGTTGGTATACCTGGTATACCATCCAGTATACCAAAATCATAGCATCTTTGTATTATAAAATTTGGTATACCATCTCATATACCAAATTCCATATTTGGCAGGTATACCAACTGATATACCAAATTTCATATCCGGTATACAATCTGGTATACCAAGTATGTTGTCCAGTATAACTCCGGTATATCAGGTATATCGTCTGGTATACCAAAAAATAGAATTGAAATAATGTTCTTTACTCAACTGTGATTTTTACTACTAAATTCGAGTAAAGAACATATTGTCTAGCGGGGATTTTCAAAAATCAAATTAGAGCGAATGAGTATAAGAATTCCCTAATTACTGTGAAAGGAGAACAATATCATAAAAGTTTAAGGAAGGCTAAACAATAATTGCTCAGACTTTTATTTACTAGTGAAGCTACTCAATGTTTTGTTTTGTTAAGAATGCTTTTTTCTTTGGAATTTTCATTTCAGATTTTTAACATTAATTGAAAATATTTAATAAAGTTTTGCTTCTTTTGTTTGTTTTCTATTTTAGAAAAATAAAGATCATAAAAAAAATAAAGAAAAATCTCAAAAGAATAGAAAAGTTATGGAACTTTACAGTGAGCATTTTGTGAATGATATTTTGCGTTAAGATATATTCCATTTGTAGGGAATTACGCAGCCACTATTAGAGGTGGCCATATTCAGTTCACAACTTATTTTTTTAGTGGGCTTATTCAGCTCACAATTTATTTTTTTTTAAATTCAATTTATTAATATCAAATTTTTATACTATTAGTATGTTTTCAATAAATATGCAGATAGCGCTAAAAAATCCCAAAATTTATAAGATCATATTATGAAGAAATAACTCATATACATTGAATTTGCATCAATTTCAACAACAACAAAAACAAGTACCTGGTCAACCATTTTGTGCTTGAGAACTGTGCTTTTGGCCATAGCTTTCATGGGAATGCTTTCTCCGGTCTCCGTGTTCTGTGCAAAATAACCTTGTCGAAAGTCCCTTCGTCGATAGTCCACCCAACTTCATACTTGCCTACTATCCATACGTTTTTCATCATTCTTTAAATCGCATTTCCCGTGCCAAATTAATTAGAAAGAATTCCAAAATCCAAACTCTAATTGTAAAAAGAGAAGAAAGAAATGAATTGCTCAGAATTTCAAATCCATATTCAAAATTAAACGAAAAGATACAAACATATAACATCAAATAAATTGAAAGCTCTTCTTATATACTTTGTATTGAAAAATTGAGATTGGTGCAAAATAGATGAAAAACAAAACCTAGTGCGAAATCGAATTAGAACATCCTAGAATGTATTGAAATGGGATTGTTACCAGAGTAAATTCAACAAACAGTGATGAAATTCTCCAGCATCTAAAGTTGAGAAAGGTCGTCGAAGCTACGGCAGATGGTGAAAAAAGAAAAGCAAAAAGCAGATGATTACGGAAATGAAGAGAAGAAAGGTGAGTTATCTTTAAAAAAAAAGGTCTTTAAAAAAATAATTTTAAATTTTTTAAATGGATGATCGTATTTTTAAAAAATAATTTAAAAAAATTAATTTTAAATTTTTTAAATGGATGATCGTATTTTTAAAAAATAGGATTAAAAAGAGATATTTGACGTAAAATCCTTGATAACCAAAACAGGTAAAAGTGGAGAGAGGGGCAAACTGATAACAAGATCTCTCTCTTGCGAGAAAAACAGGAACGAGAGAAGCCATGTCTCGCGGTATTTCATTCATAACGGCTTCTCAGCTTCTCACAGTCAAACACCGCCTCAATCTTGCCATCGTCGATGTGAGGTGCGCTTGTCAATTATTTTCTTTCAATTTCTTAGCTTTGATTGAATTTATTTGACGGGAATTTGATCTTGAATCCTTCATTTTCTTTTTTTTTTTGTTTGCTTTAATTTTTGATAATTAGGGATGATGAGAGGAGTTATGACGGGCATATCGCTGGGTCTCTGCACTACGCGAGTCATTCATTTACTGATAGGATCTCTCATCTTGTTCACCGAGTCAAAGGCAAAGATACCCTTGTTTTTCATTGCGCTTTGAGCCAGGTTTCTGCTTTTTTCGATCTTTTTCTCTTTATTCCTTTCTGGGTTTTTTATACTTGATTTCAGAAGTGAATCTCATCCATTGACCTAATGTGTTATGATTTACCATTGAATTTAACCTCTAGCAAGGGTTTTATTACAATTCTTGTTCTGAAACTTGCCATTAGTTTTGCTGCTTTTTATTTTGGTTCATTGCCCTAAATGAGAATTTATGGTGGATAAAGAAACACAATTTATGGTGGCATCAGGGTTGTTGGTTTAGCAAAAAAAATGCACAGAACAATCTTTCCTGATCAATATGAGAGTAGTTGCTATGCGTAGAGTAGTCTATTACATGTGGAGGGAGAGGATGGTGTTGTTTTTCAACAGAAGATGCCTTGAATTAATAGAGGTTTCAGCAATATCAGAAACATAATCATGTCAAATTTTTATTACAAGCAGAAGCAGAAACTTGTAGGAATTCAATATATATATATATATATATATATATATATATATATATATATATATATATATATATATATATATATATATATATATATATATGTCTTATGGTTATGTAAAAGAAAAAAAGGTATATTGTTCTTGGTGTTGTGAATTTTATTTATTAGTCATCAACAGTGTACAAATATCAAGAATGAAGTGTTTCTCAATTGATGGTTGGATTATCCAATTGGGTTATGGCTATTTCAAGAATATTGTGCAGATATTTAAGCTGAGCAATTCGTTTGATTGCATTGAAAATTCTTTTTGTCTAAGTTGAATGAATTGGATGACATAGATTTGGATTGCTCTCATCAAACATTCAATCACATTGTAGAGATGAGGTGTCAAAGTTTCATCAGTGATTTTTGGCATTTGATGTGATAAAAAGACGGCTAAGAGAGCTTTAGTTATAATTGGTTATCAGTCTCTGTTAGGCTTATTTAAAAATGAAGTATTTGCTTACCTGGCAAAGTAATTTCTTTTATAGGAATAGGGCTAAGGAGCGAATGGAACATTAATTCTTTCAGTAGTTGGGTAACTGTCTGCATTGTTAATGCCAAGACAAAAGCAAACAATAGGGATAAAGAAATCTAGTCAGAGAGAAGTTATAGCTAAACAGTGAAGAAGTGAGCATGATGCTCTGGAATATAGAACCACAATAGAAATCTGAACTTTCAAGTGAATATTCACTGAGGGTCTTTCGGTCTGAAAGGTTACTTTGTCCTTTGTGTTATGCCTCATTGGACCACTCATTGGACCATAAAAGTTGGATTTCTTTGGAGTGAGCTATACTTTTATATGTTCTATTCATATTTGCATTCCTTGCTTCTTTGTCATGCTTAGATCTTTGCTTTTTAGGCCTTTGTTTGTGTGTTGATGGTTTATAGCTACATCAAGTTTTGTATGTTATTTTCATGATTAATTACTGGTAAAGGAAAAATTTAATACATGTGATTCTGAAACATTTGGAACTTAACGGGTAAGACACCCTTGCTAATCTTTAGTATGTTCACAACAGAAGCTTCACTTAGAGAAGTACTGAATATATATATATATATATATATATATTTTCCTCTTCAGGTTCGTGGACCAACTTGTGCTCGGAGCTTAGCCAATTATCTTGAGGAGACAAAAGAAGATACAGGAATTAAAAACATTTTTGTTTTGGAACGTGGGTTCAATGGCTGGGAAGCTGCTGGTAGGCCTGTTTGTAGGTGCACTGATATCCCGTGCAATGCAGAGCTTCCTCAGTAATTGGTGGAAGCTGAAAATACATTCTCACTTGTCTTCTGAGGAAGCATTTTCTTCTGAAATGGCACATTTGTTGTTCTTCTACCATATGATTAAGAAGCATGAGTTGGCATATGATGATGCACTTTCAACATAAAACTGCAATAGTTGAACACATTTTAATGATAGAAATTTACATGTATTGCTATAGTTATGAGCAATAGTAACAGTTAAAAAATTTTAAGTAGGGCTGAGCAAAACCGAACCGAACTGAATGGATTTTGGTCTGTTTGGTTCGGTTTTTTCGGTTTTCGGTTTTTTCGGTTCAGAACCGAAAAAATAAATCGGTTTTATCGGTTCGGTTTTTAAAATTAAAAAATCGAAAGAACCGAACCGATTGAAGTTTTTAAATATATATATTTTATAGTGTTGTTATATCAAAGTGAAAAGTGTGGCTTAGTGGTGGCGTGAGACTTACTCAAGACCTAATGGTCTTGAGTTCAAATCCCAACATAGCCATCATTTGCATGTTTTTTATTTTTCAATTTTTTCAATTTATTTTTTTCAAGTGAATTAAAATATAAATTTAAATCCTTAATTTATTAAATTGAGTAGTAGTGTATTAGTGTTCTTAATTTTTTTACTTTAATTTTTTTTTTTACAAGTGAGTTAAAATTTAGAAGTTAATTAAAATATAAATTTAAATCCTTAATTTATTAAATTGAGTAGTAGAATCAATTTTTTTACAAGTGAATTAAAATTAAAATTTAGAATTGAATTAAAATATAAATATAAATTCTTAATTTATTAAATTAAGTAGTAGAGTATTAGATTTAGAAGTGAATTAAAATATTAATCTAGAAATTAATACTCCTTTAAATAGAACATAGACTTTTAAGTTAATTTTAATGGAACTATGAATGGAGGAATTAAAGTAAATTTGCTTCTAAAAAGTTAAAATTCATTTATATGCTTTAAGATAAAATTTTAATCTTAAATTATTCCAAATATTTTTTTTTAATTATCCCAACATCTTTTGTTGAGTTAAACCTGCAATTAAAAATTTTAAGTCTTCAACCTTTTTTTTTCTGTCAATCTTAAAAATATTACTTTTTCCTTCACATCAAATTGTCACCTTTGAAAGAATTTATCCCATCAAATTGTCACTTTAAAAAATTTTCAATTTAAATCAGGATTTAGTTAAGTAGCGAAGCTTATCATGTCTAATTATTAGTATTATTTTTTTATATGAAAAAAAGATGTGTGATAATTAAGAAAAAAAAAAGAAATTAGTTAGACACTTAGACTTGAATATGAAGCTTCGAGAAGAAACAAAATCAAGAAAAATAAAATCTATATTTTTGCAAATTCATAAATATGATTAACAAATCTAATTGTTTTAGATTATGCGTTTTTATATTTTTTAAAATTATGATGGATAATCCAACTGTATAATCATTTTTTCTTAAGTTTTGATATGGGATTTACAAATATTTAAAAAGTCCAACTGTCACTAACTAATTACTCGAATTTATTTAATGTAGTCAAGAAAAAAATCCTTAACTAAGGAAACTCTTTAAGCTATGTTTTTTAAATACATTTTATCTTTATTTTTTTAACTAGTTTGATCATTAAATTTTTTTTTTACTAAAAATATATGGATATATTCTTTTTATATGACCAAATTTTGCTGCCAATAATAATTGATTAATAGCTTTGGATTCAATTTTATTGTTTCGTTAATAATTAATTGATCTCTATATGTAATTTTATATAAACGTTAAGGTAGTAGAAGTAATAATAATAATAGTAGTAGGTTGTAAATTAATTTATTATTTTATTCTTTAATGGAATATATTAGAAATTATGTTTGAATTATGTGTTGTAAAATTTTTTAATTTATATTTTTTAGTGTAATTTTTAAGTTATGTTGTATGTATTTTTAATTGGTTTTATTTTGTTGGATATATGGGCCTATTTAGGTTAAAAGCCCAATTAAAAAAAGCCCAAATATGACCCAGAACCGATTGAACCGAACCGACCGAAATTATTTCGGTCCATTCGGTTTTCGGTTTCATATACTTCGATTTCTGTTCGGTTCTTAAATTTCCAGAAGTTCGGTTTTCGGTTCAATCGGTTCGGTCCAAAACCGAACCGAACCGACCAAATGCTCACCCCTAATTTTAAGTCAGGTTATTTTAACTGGTGGAATTTTGAAATGTCTCCCTCTATTGAAGTAATGCAAGTGACGTAGTCTATTAGAGAAAGGAAAGATGCATAAGCAATTGGTAGATGTGGATGAGCTCTATAAAGAAATGTTTCGGAAAAGTTCATATTACAAGCCAAAATTAGACAGCACTGAGGGATCTTTTCATAAATGCTACAAAAACAAAAGAAAATTTTATATTTGCACTCACATTTTCTGTTTTTCATAGATATTATTTTTAAAATTTCTTTCTTATTTGTCATTTGTTATATTTCACCTTTTAAAAATTCAAAGAAGGTAGTATATGTCAAAAATCTTTTTTTTTTGTTTTATAGTTTTTTTAATATTGTTAAAATTTTAAAAAATAGTGCTATTTCATGTTAACAAGATCATTAGCTATTTTTTTAGGAGTCATCCTATTTCTATTGATTTTTTAAAATCATTAACCATTAATTGGTTAATTTCAGTTAAGCAATTTATCCGTATTTTAAAGATTTGTTAATCATTTTTTTATTAACCATTGTCATTTTTAACGGACAAACAAAAACAAAGAATCAAATAGTACAAGATATTTCCCGATCCAGATAATTCAATGCCGATCCTATGCTTTTAAAACAACTTTACAAAAAATCAGTTGATTGAAAAGCAAAATCAAGTATTATATATATATATATATATATATATATATTAAGACCAAGAAAGCAAACATAAACCCAACAAAAGATATAAGAAAAGAAAAACAAAATTAAACCAAAATAACAAATATTTTAACAAGTCTACAGATGCCAGTAAGAACTTAGAATTACAAACCCAACCGAAGTCTATATCATAATTGAGAGAGAGATGGAAGAGATTACATTGTATTCAGTATAATAAAATTTAATACATTATTTTTGGTTTTTGCTCAAAACTAAAAAATATGAATATATAAGAAATTTAATTGCATTGCATTCTCTTTAATAAAAACATAATACACTATATTCAATTTTTGCTCAAACTAAATAACATGTATTTAGTTTTACCAAAATTTAATACACTGTATTCAATTTAATAAAACCTAATATATTATATTAAATTTTTTCTTTAAAACTAAAAAATGTGAATATACAAACAATTTAATTACAGTGTAATCACTTTTGTCAAACCTAATACACCATATTCAATTTTTGCTCCCACTAAATATAATGTATTAAGTTTTGCCAAAGTTAATATACTATATTTATTTTAAAAAAACTTAATACATTGTATTCGATTTTCACTCAAAGCTAGAAAATATAAATATATAAGCAATCTAATTACATTTCATTCTCATTAATAAAATGTAATACATTATATTCAGTTTTGCTCAAACTAAATATTCTTTATTCATTCATGCCAAAACTTAATACATTGTATTCAGTTCAATAAAATCTATTATAATATATTCAAATTTTGCTTAAAGTTAAAAAAAATATGAATATTTAAAAAATTTAATTACATTATTTTCACTTTTGACAAACCTAATACACTATATTCAGTTTTTGCTTAAACTAAATATAAAGTATTCAATTTTGCCAAATTAATACACTGTATTCGGTTTTTGATCAACGCTAAAAAATATGAATACATAACTAATTTAATTATACTACATTCTCTTTAATAAAACTAATACACTATATTCATTTTATTCAAAGTCGATATAGTTTATTCAAATTTTCCAAAATTCAACACACTATATTCAGTTTAATAAAACCTAATACACTACATTCAATGCTTCCTTAAAGCTAAACAATATGAATACATAAGCAATTTAATTATATTGTATTCACTGTAGACAAATCTAATATAGTATATTCAGTTTTTGCTCAAATTAAATATAATGTATTCAGTTTTGTCAAAATTTATATACTATATTCAATTTAATAAAACTTCATACACTGTATTTTATTTTTGCTCAAAATTAAAAAAATATGAATATATAAATAATTTAATTACATCGCATTGTCTTTAATAAAATCTAATAAACTATATTTAGTTTTACACAAACTCAATATAGTGTATTTAATCTTGTTAAAATTTAATACACTTCATTTTATTTAATAAAACATAATACACTATATTCAATTTTTGCTTAAAGCTAAAATATATGAATATATGAGCAATTTAGTTACATTTTATTTGCTTTTGACAAACTTAATAAACTATATTAAAATTATTCTCAAATTAATTATAATATATTTAGTTTTGCCAAAATTAATACATTATATTCAGTTTAATAAAACTTAATACAATATATTAGGTTTTAGCTCAAAATAAAAAAAAATATATGAATATAAAATCAATTTAATTACATTGCACTCTTTTTAATAAAATATAATACGATATATTCAATTTTTTTTCAAACTAAATATTATATATTCAGTTTTGCCAACATTTAATACATTTCATTCATTTTAATAAAATCTAATACACTATTCAATTTTTGCTTAAAGTTTAAAAATATGTGAAATAAGAAATTTCATTACATTGTATTTACTTTTGACAAACCTAATGTACTATATTCAGTTTTTGCTCAAACTAAATACAGGTTATTTAGTTTTGCCAAACGTAATACACCATATTTAGTTTGATAAAACTTAATACACTATATTCGATTTTTATTCAAAGTTAAAAGTATGAAAGCATAAGCAATTTAAATACATTGCATTTTCTTTAATAAAACTTAATATACTATATTCAGTTTTACTCAAACTAAATATAGTGTATTCATTTTTTTTGCCAAAACCTAATATATCAAAACTGAATACACTGTATTCAGTTTAATAAAATCTAATACACTATTTTTAATTTTTGCTTAAAAATAAAAAATATGAATTTATAAGAAATTTAATTAAATTGTATTCACTTTTGACAAATCTAATACATTATATTTAAGTTTTGCTCAAGCCAAATATATCGTATACTATTTTGCGAAAATCAAAATACTATATTTAGTTTAATAAAACTTAATTGACTGTGTTTTATTTTTTCTCAAAGTTAAAAAAATATGAATATATAAGCAATTTAATTACAATGCATTCTTTTTTAATAAAATCTAGGACACTATATTTGGTTCTACTCAAACCAAATATATAGTATTCAATTTTCCTAAAAATTCTTACATTGTATCCAATTTTATAAAACATAGCATACTATATTAAATTTTTGCTTAAAGATAAAAAAATATAAATATATAAGTAATTTAATTTCATTGTATTTATTTTTGACAAACCTCATGCACTATATTTAGTTTATACTCAAACTAAATATATTGTATTTAGTTTTGCTAAAATTAATACACTATATTCAGTTTAATAGAACTTAATACAGTGAATTCATTTTTTTGCTAAAAGCTAAAAAAATATGAATATATAAGCAATCTAATCAAATTGCATTATGTTTTAATAAACTCTAATAAATTATATTTAGTTTTTCTTAAATTAAACATAGTTTATTCAGTTTTGCAAAACTCAATACAATGTATTCAGTTTAATAAAACATGATACACTATATTCAAATTTTGCTTAAAGCTAAAAATATGAATATATAAGAAATTTAATTACATTGGATTCACTTTTGATAAATCTAATATACGATAATCAGTTTTTGCTAAAAATAAATATTGTACATTCAGTTTTGCTAAATCAATACGCTATATTCTATTTAATAAAACTTAATATATTGTATTCAAATTTTTGCTTAACGCTAAAAAAATGAATATATAAGTAATTTAATTATACTGCATTCTCTTCCATAAAATATAATACACTCTATTAAGGTTTTCTTAAATTAAATATAATATATTCAATTTTATCAAAACTTAATGTACTATATTCAGTTTAAAAAAACTGAATATAATATATTTAATTTTTTTCTTAAAGCTAAAAAATATGAATATATAAGCAATTTAATTACATTGTATTCACTTTTGAAAAACCTAAAGCACTATATTTAGTTTTTTCTCCAAATAAAAATAATTTATTTAGTTTTACCAAAATTAATATATTATATTCAGTTTAATAAAACTCAATACATTGTATTGCATTTTTGCTCAAAGCTGAATATATATATATATATATATATATATATATATATATATATATATATATATATATATATATATATATATATATATATATATATATATATATATATATATATATATATATATATATATATATATATATATATATATATATATATAAACAATTTAATTCCATCGTATTCTCTTTAATAAAATCTAATACACTATATTTAGTTTTGCTCAAACTAAATATAGTGTATTCAGTTTTGTTAAAACTTAATACAATGCACTTAGTTTAATAAAACATAAAACATTATATTCAATTTTTGCTTTAAGATAAAATATATGAATATATAAGCAATTTAATTACATTTTATTTGCTTTTGACAAACCTAAAATACTATATTTATTTTTTCTCAAATTAAATATAATGTATTTAGTTTTTCAACAATTATTACACTACATTCAATTAAAAAAAAAGTTTAATACATTGTTATCGATTTTTTGCTCAAAACTAAAAAAAATATGAATATAAAATCAATTTAATTACATTGCATTCTTTTTAATAAAACCGAATACACTATATTCAGTTTTGCTCAAACTAAAAATACACACCACTATATTCTGTTTTGCCCAAACTAAAAATTATGTATTCAGTTTTCCCAAAATTTAATATACTATATTTATTTTAATAAAACCTAATACACTATATTTAATTTTTCCTTCAAGCTAAAAAATAAGTGTATATAAGAAATTTAATTGCACTATATTCACTTTTGAAAGATCTAATACACTATATTAAATTTTTGCTCAAACTAAATATTAGGGCTGAGCAAAAAAAAACAAAAAAAAGTTAAATTTTGTTTGAAATCGAAGCAATTTTTAAAGTTAATCGAATCAAAAAAATGATTAAGGTTTTTAAAAATAAAGATTTTCCATTTTCAGTTTGATTTCAATTTATGGTTTGAAAAAATTGATGGGTTCAATTAATTGACTAGTTTAATTAATTTTTTAATATATATATATATATATATATATATATATATATATATAGAGTTAGAGAGTATATCCAATAGACACAAAACTAGTTTGTGTGTGAAAACATTTAGGGTTTAGTTTGGTGGGTTTCGGCCTACCCTTTATCTAAAGCCCAAAATTGATTTTTTTAATTATTTAATATGATTAATTAATTAAATAATCAATTAATAATTAATTAATAATCAATTGAATTGATTATTAAGGCAAGAACACATGCATACAAAAAGGTTTCCTAAAATGGAAGTTTTCAAAATGAAAAAGTTTTCTAATTTGATCACATTATTAAAATAACTCAAAAGCAAGTTTCAAGAGTTGAAACAAAGTTAGTATTCCATTATATGTTTTATTTTATGCATTAGAAATGCATATAAGGGTGTATGATTGGCATGATGGATAGTTATGGACAAAGGCCCAATATGATTGAACATAATGCATGTTTCGGTCCAATGAGAACTTTCATGTCTCGGCCACTTGTTTTTGGTTTGTATTTATTTTTCAAATTGTAATATGTAATTAGATTACATAGGTTAGAATTAGAAATAGAGATGGAGACCACTATCAAGGAGCAAGATGGGCTGGATGGAGATCCAACAAGTTTGAAGATAATGTAATTATTTTACTTGTTTGAATCATGCATACTACCTAGGTGTGACCTTTTGATTTCCCTTTTGGCTCGGGAAAATCAATGTAGTAAAGTCCATAACTATACCATATTTGTATGCTTATATTTATGAGATAGATATAGGATGCATACCAATGTATGCCAACCATGTATGATGAGACTTAATTAACTAAAATCCCTCATACAAATACTAAGGTATATAAGCATTCCATTAATTTGAGGAGAACCAGAGTTCTTTATAGTGTGGGTTGTTAACTACAGTCAAGCTCACATTATATCAAATATGTTCGAATCTAATTAAATGGGTCATCTTAGCTAGCCTATTAGCTTGTTGACCACAGTCAAGGCTAGTGGTTCTAGAGGCAAGATTAGGAAACCCATATATGATATGCATGTATCAAGAGTTGATAATCTAATGATCCAATAGTTGTGTAGAGACACAATTGGTATATAGATACCTACCTTTCAAGGGTATGGAGTTTGGCTTATTGACCACAGTCAAGGTCAAATTACATATCAAGGATTGGATATTGGCCCACTAAAAAAACTATCGGGTTTTCTCGGATTATATAGTGAGGGCTATTAATTCGCAATAAAATAGTGGGAGTAAATGGATTAATTAAAGACCTAATTAATGCATACATATATATGAATATATTCTCATATGTTTTCTTTTTCACATCTAGGTCATCATCATGAGCACATCAAACATTAATATACGATCAATCTTGGATAACAAGCTGGTTGGCAGCAACTATTCTGACTAGATCAGGCAAGTGAGAATTGTTCTCAGAGCTGAAAAGATCCACCACCACTTCCATCAGATGATGCCATTGATGAGATCAAAGGCACTTATTGAAAATACATGGAGGATAGTGAAGTAGCAGCATGTCTGATGATAATGTGGCAGATTCCCGTACTAAGGTACTTTCCCAGATTAAGCACGATCACCATATAAATAGCATGGGTCTGAGATATATGAGCGATTGGCTATAGTACAAGTGGGAGATTGTTAGAGAGTATACCCTAGAGCCCATGTGAAAGGGATGAATTTCATATGTATAAATTTATATTCTTAATAAAAGGCATTATTTATTTATTAATGCTATGTTTAAATACATGAGTTTGTAAATCTTAAATTAATAAACGAAGTCCTTTATATTATAAACACAGTGTAAAGGCAATCATAAAATTTTTCATGATATGAGGTGTCTATTGCATGCAAATGTGTTAATATCTAAATATTCCTAGTCATAGAATTAACAAGATAGGACATTGTTAATTCGAACAGACTAGCATATGTTATGCTTCTTGAATAGTACAAGCGATGGTTCTCATAACTGTAATTATGGAAGATAATCAAAGCTAACATATGGATGCTTGTTAGAAGAACAAGTTCATTGGAGACCTGCAAAGAGAATCGTTACATGGATATTAAATCTATATCAGTGAGGAATCTCTTCATAGCGGTTGTCCAAGTATCCTTAGACTTGAGATCACCAAAGTTATCTTAAGTAGCAAGTGGTATACTTTGACTCCATAACTGATTACTTCCAACTGGGGGTGAACATAGTTAGGAGGTTGGGTATATCATGACCTACTTGAAGATAGTTGAGTGATTGACAAAGGATTCGCCATCCCAGATTTATTAAGGGAAGTTATCTCATATGATTCTATAATTACCTTGTTCAGAGAATCTCTAGTCAGAGTAATATGCCAAGATGGATAGAGATCCATCAAGGGTATTTTGGAAAAAATGGTTAAATTAATAGAACATACATAATTAGATTTATATGAGTTGACTGAAATCCATACTCAGAATCTAATTGAGATAAGAGTGGTGAAATGAGTAATTGTACGGTAACTGTTCTATGGAAGGGTATAGTCAAAGCACTCGACTTTCCTGACATTTAGGTAGTCATGATGTTTAGCTAGAGGCCGCTCATGATTTGTATAATAATGTATCATAAATATCAATAGGGATTGATAAAATGATTTAAAGGAGTTTAAATCATGTGAGTTTTGAATAGAACTCACAATTACATATTAGACAATAACCCAATAGGTCACACACATATAGAGAAAAAGATAAAATGTTAAAATGACAAGGATAATAATATTTGATATTATTATGGGGATAGAGAAGTGAATAAGAGAATAATTAATTAAAGAGTTTAATTAATTATAATCAAGTAAAATTGTTCGCATAACTTTTTAGAAATGTTTTGTAAAATGGACCTAATTAAAATAATGTATTTCATAATTAATTATTATTGGACTATAAGTGTTATAGAGCTGATATAATAATTAATAGATCCATTGGAGGAATTATAAAAGCCCAAAGAAGTGAAGTTGGCACAAAATCCCTCCAGAGGAAAGGCCACATGCCAACTACAAAAAGAAGGCTTTAGAGGCCTAAATCTTGGACCAAAATAAATTAAATATGTTTCATAAGTGTTATGGAGCCTACATATTTAATTTGGTTGGATTTGGAATTCATTTGGGTAATTAAATCCAAGTATATGTACAAATGGCCTAGTTTGTGGGTTTTGTGCATAGTCTTTTGTTAAAGGGCTTAAATTGAATTTAATTGAGCCCAAATAATTATAAATAAATTCAGAAGCCCAATTAATAATTCTCCAGTAATTTTAAAGAGCTCAATCCCATTATGAAGTTGAATTTTTAATCTAACTATAAAAATCCAAGTGATAGGGTATTAGGGTTAAGTGTAAACAATTAAGAAAAAAGTTTTTCTCTCATTCAAAAAGCCCTAGCCGCCACCTTCCCTAGCTAGCATCTAGGGTTTTCGGCCATCCCTTGTTTTTCCCAATTTTTGGTTCATTCTATCCTTCTCTTGTATGGATTACTCATTGGAGGTGTTCGATTTTGGACACTGTGGTTTGCGACAACCCGGTGAGAAGGAAAATCAATTGTTCAACAAAAATAAAAGGTGATTTTTCTTATTCTCATTAATATGTATATTGTAAATTTATGGAAAGATTAGATTTATTGGTTAAAAATTTTAAATTTCGCTTATGTATGAGATACATGTAACCGATAAATTCCAACATATATATATATATATATATATATATATATATATATAAATAAAATAAAAATCCCTATATCATTTTGTTCTGCCTTTCTTCCTCACACAATTCGCCATAGCTTTCTTCCTCCCTTACGCTGCACGTAACTCATCTCCCTCTCTTGCTTCTCATCCTAAGATCTATTTTTCATCAAGAATTTGCTTCATGAATGTGATGAGAAAATAAGAGCTTGTTCATTCTTTGTCTTTAGTAAATCCATATATTCTTCATAATTAGGCTACTTTATCTTTACTTTTTGGGGGCTGTTACTGCTATTCTTGATTTTAGTTTGGTTAAGTTTTGTTTCTCTGATAGTTGTTGTATGTTTTCACTCTGTATTTTCATTTGGCTTTTTGCTATTAGCAATAAAAATCTACAACTTATGAATTTATTTTTTGCCATTTTTTGTTTCCAGTTTTGGTTAATTTTGTTTCTTTAGGGGAGTTTCGATTGGGATGGGATGTGTGGCGAAGATAAAACTTTGATCTGTAATTATTTACACTATAATTTATATTGTGATCCGTTGACTAAATTTAACTGAAAATTATGTTATTCTCTATTGCTCTATTGGTTATGAATTGAATTGAAATTCATGTTTGTTTTTTGATGGTTGAAGATTTAACTAGTATTTGTAAATCCCAATGTATTAGTTTGCTTTATGGCATATTTCAATGTGGTATTTTTCTCCTCTTCTGGAATTTGATGTTCACGTACTCATTTCATTTTTTAACATTTAATGTTAGAAGTTACTTCAATTACACATTTTTTTTTCTTAGTTGTGAAGGTTTAAGTATAATATCACATTTCGAACACTCATTTTGGTGTTAAAATTGTTTACTTTCCTATTTTGGCTGCTAAATAGTGCTTGGTTGCTAATTTCAGGAATCCAAATGTGTATGTTATTTTTGCAATTTTAATTTGGCCTTTGTCTCGTAATTTCCATTTATAGTTATGAATAAATGAGAATGTTGTGATGCCTGTGTTTTTCTTTTTTACAAGCATTGAGCTTCAAATTAAGTAGTGACTCAAAATCAAACTTTTTCCCTCCTATTTTCTTCTTAGAAATATTTGGATTTTGGTTTGTTGCTTCCTTTCAATTGTCATTTTCTTTCTATGCTATCTGCTACTATTCCTGGACTTTTCACACTTATTGATTTGTATATTATATTGATACATTGTGTATCATCAATTGTGCATAACCAAACACTAGTTGTTTGATGGTTGAATTAAGTATTGTATTCAATTTTTATTTTTAACTACTTTGAAAATTTTAATTTTCAAAATTGCATTTTATAATTGTGGAGGTTAATTGAAAAAAATTGGTTAACTAGTTCGAAAAACCAAAATTGATGTACTTGTTAACGAATCTTAATAGACTAGTTAAAGGTTAGTATTTTGAAAAATAGTTTTTAATGGATTGATTTATTTTTGGCTTATGGACTTTTTAACAGGTCCATGCTCACCCCTACTAAATATAGTGTATTTAGTTTGGCAAAAATTAATATCTTATATTCTGTTCAATAAAACTTAATACAGTGTATTCGGTTTTTACTCAAAGCTAAATAATATGAATATATAAGCAATTTAATTACATTGCATTCTCTTTAATAAGACCTAATACACTAAATTAAGTTTTGCTCAAAATAAATATAATGTATTCAATTTTTGCAAAAACTTAATACACCAAAACTAAAAATGCTTTATTCAGTTTAATAAAATGTAATACACTATATTCAATTTTTGCTTAACACTAAAAATATGAATTTATAAGAAATTTAATTACATTGTATTCAATTTTGACAAACCTAATACATTATATTCAATTTTTGCTCAAACTAAATATAATGTATTTTGTTTTTCCAAAATAAATACACTATATTCAGTTTAATAAAACTTAATTGATTGTATATGTTTTTTTTCTCAAGGCTAAAAAATATGAATATATAAGTAATTTAATTACATTGCAATCCTTTTAATAAAACCAAATACACTATATTAAGTTTTTCTCAAACCAAATATATAGTATTCAGTTTTGATAAAATTTTATGCATTGTATCCAGTTTTATAAAACGTAACACACTTTATTCAATTTTTGCTTAAAGATAAAAAAAATATGAATATCTAAGTAATTTAATAGCATTATATTCATTTTTGATATACCTAATACACTATATTTAGTTTTTAGTTTTTACACAAACTAAATATAGTATATTCAGTTTCGCCAAAATTAATATACTATATTCAGTTTAATAAAACTTAATACAATTAATTCATTTTTTACTCAAAGTTAAAAATAGGATTACATAAGTAATCTATTCACATTGCATTCTGTTTAATAAAATCTAATAAACTATATTTAGTTTTGCTAAATTAAACATAGTTTTTCAGTTTTTCAAAACTGTATTCAGTTTTATAAAATATGATACACTATATTCAAATTTTGCTTAAAGCTAAAAAATATGAATATATAAGAAATTTAATTACATTGTATTCTCTTTTAACAAATCTAATATACTATATTCAGTTTTCGCTCAAACTAAACATAATGTTAATACACTATATTCTGTTTAATATAAAGAAAAAATATGAATATATAATCAATTTAATTATACTACATTCACTTTTATAAAGCCTAATACACTATATTATATTTTTCTTAAACTAAATATAGTGTATTTAATTATGCAAAAACTTAATATACCATATTCAGTTTAATAAAATTGAATGAACTATATTCAAAATTTGCTTAAAGCTAAAACATATGAATATATAAGCAATTTAATTACATTGTATTTAGTTTTTCCTCAATTAATAGACTATATTCACTTTAATAAAACTTAATACATTGTATTTTATTTTTTCTCAATGCTAAAAAAATATAAATATATAAACAGTCTAATTACATCATATTCTCTTTAACAAAACCTAATACCCTACATTTAGTTTTGCTCAAACTAAATATAGTATATTCACTTTTGTTAAAACTTAATACACTGTATTCAGTGTAATAAAACATAACACATTATATTCAATTTTTACTTAGAGCTAAGATATATGAATATATAAGCAATTTAATTATAATGTATTCATTTTTGACAAACCTAATGTACTATATTTTGTTTTTGGACAAACTAAATATAGTATATTCAGTTTTGTAAAAATTAATACACTATTTTCAGTTTAACAAAACTGAATACAATGAATTCAATTTTTGCTCAAAGCTAAAAAAAAATATAAATATATAAGCAATCTAATCACATTGCATTTTGTTTAATAAAATTTAATAAATTATATTCATTTTTGCTCAAATTAAACATAGTTTATTCAGTTTTGTAAGTTTAGTAAAACATGATACACCATATTCAATTTTGCTTAAAGCTAAAAAAATATGAATATATAAGAAATTTAATTATACTATATGCACTTTTGAAAAACCTAATACATTATATTCATTTTTTGCTCAAACTAAATATAGAGTGTTCAGTTTTTCCAAATTAATATGCTTAATTTTATTTAATAAAACTCAATACACTATATTCGTGTGTTTTACTCAATGCTAAAAAATATGAATATATAAGCAAGTTAATTATACTATATTCTCTTTCATAAAAATTAATACACTCTATTCAGTTTTGCTCAAACAAAATATAGTATATTTACTTTTGTCAAAACTTAATATACTATATTCAGTTTAATAAAATCGAATACACTATATTCAATATTTACTTAAAGCAAAAAAATATTAACATGTAAGCAATTTAATTACATTGTATTTACTTTTGACAAATCTAATGCACAATATTTAATTTTTGGCTCAAAATAAATATAATGCATTCAGTTTTGCCAAAATTAATACACTATATTTAGTTTAATAAAACTTATTACACTGTTTTAAGTTTTTGCTCAAAGCTATATATATATATATATATATATATATATATATATATATTTCATTGTAATCACCATCCATACCAAGTGAAGCTCTAAATCTGCCTCACTAATTGTTTGTTAGTTTATTATGTATGTGTATAAATCTTTCTAATTTTGCTGTTATGTATTTTTATTGATTTTTAGTATAAATTTTAGTGATGAAGCATTAGGGATGAAGATGCTAGAAGTGTCAGTGGCTAGGAAAAGAAAAAGAAGATTTTATAGTAAATAATTAAGGGTTAAAAAATAGAAAGGGGTATTTTTGAAAACACAAAATTAAAAGAAAAAAGGTATTTTTGAAATTAATGAATGAATTTTTAAAAAGTGAAGTGGAAAAAGAGGTATTTTATGTAAATTTCTCTTATATGTTTAACAAAAAATTAAGGCTTGATTGGATCTTATCCTATTGTCCAAGCTCGATCAAATAATTTAGAGGAAATTGCCCCGTCTTCCCTCTTTTCTATTTTGTTTTCAAAATTACCATGTGCTTTATTTTTACTTTTCATTTATACATTTTTACATACAAAAATGCTCTTTTTTAATTCTAAATATTTTGATAAATAGAAAAATTTCCTTTTTTTTTTCTATTTTTCTTTATTTCAAAAACCTCATCTCCCATGTATAAAATCTTAAAAATAAATAAGTAATTGTACAGTGATGCTAGATTGTGTTTCAATGTTAATAACAAAAGGGTTTTACAAATTAAGCAATTTAAATGGAAATTTAGAGGAAATGATAAAATTAAAATTGATGAAGTTCCTATACTAGTCTCATAGGATGTCTATAACTGGCTTTTTGAGGATATTAACAATGGAAACCAAGGAGTGTTCATGCTTAGATTTTTGAATCTAAAGATAATGAAGATGAAGAAGAAAATAGAGGGTAAGATGAGAAAAATGGAGAGTTTCCATGACAACAAAGCTTGTACGAAAAAATAGGGAGAATTTTGATGAGGATGACGAGAAGTTCATTTTTATCGTCAATTTTTATGTTGTCAACATCTTCTGTAGGAGGGTCATCTTCAATTATGGAGTCAACGAGCAGCTTAGTGCATTAATGGTTTATTTTTAGAGAAAATAAAATGAAATTAAAGTTATTTATTATTTTATTTAATTTTTTGATAATTAATTCCATATTTTTGTACTGTAATATTCAACTAAAGCACAAACCTATCATTTTGTCTAATTACATTTGTATTATTTCTTTCATTTCATAATTTAGTCCTTATCCTTGTGCTCACTATGTTGTACCATACCATTACCTTCCACACTCTTTACCATAAATGATTAAACTTGATCATATATTGATGGATTTACTTAATTTATTGCTCATGTGCATGCTATCGTATCCTATACACACTCACAGGATAAAGAAATACATTTATTTTATTTACTTCATATTCATTTCTCTTTCGCTTATAGCTCCACTCTTCTTTCAACTTTGGGATCATTACAAATGTGCTTTCTACATGTTTTTCCTCTTTTAAGGAAAACATACCCATTTTTTAATTTTATTTAGACTAATGCCACAATTGAATTTTAATTGGAAATAAATTAATATAATTAATGTAGATAATTTAAATATTAAAATACAATTTATTAATTTATAAATAATTTAGATAGTTTCCACATAGAAAATCTTCGAAACAAAATTGAAATAGAGAAATTAATTTAAGGGTTCAAAAGAATAAAAATTCAATCCAAATATCAAACTAAAATTGAATATAGTGTCTTAGATTTTATTAAACTTAATATATTATATTAAATCTTGGAAAAATTCAATGTAAATGATTTGCTTATATATTAATATTTTTTAATTTTAAGAAAAAATTGAATATTGTGTATTAGATTTTATTAAACTCAATATAGTGTGTTAAGTTTTGGCAAAACTGAATACACTATTTTTAGTTGGTGCAAAAACTGAATATAGTGTATTAGGTTTGTCAAAAGTGAATTCAATGTAATTAAATTGCTTAAATATTAATTTTTTTTAGCTTTAAGAAAAAAATTAATTATAGTGTATTAGATTTTATTAAACTTAATATAGTGCATTAAGTTTTGGCAAAACTAAATATAATATATTAAGTTCAAGCAAAAACTGAATATAGTATATTAGGTTTGCCAAAAGTGAATTTAATGTAAATGAATTGGTTATATATTCATATTTTTTAACTTTAAGCAAAAATTCAATATAGTGTATTAGATTTTATTAAACTTAATACAATGTATTAAAATTTGGTAAAACTGAATATACTATTTTTAGTTGGACCAAAAGTAGAATATAGAATTTTAGGTTTGTTAAAAGTGAATTAAATGTAATTAAATTGCTTAAATATTCATTTTGTTTAGTTTTAAGCAAAACTTATTATAGTGTATTAGATTTTATTAAACTCAATAAAGTGTACTACGTTTTGACAAAGATGAATACACTATATTTAGTTTAAGAAAAAATTGATTATAGTGTATTAGGTTTGTCAAAAGTAAATTCAATGCAATTAAATTGGTTATATGTTCATATTTTTTAGTTTTAAGAAAAAATTGAATAGAGTGTATTAGATTTTATTAAACTCAATATAGTGCATTAAGTTTTGGCAAAGCAAAGTTCAATATATTTAGTTTGGGAAAAAGTTGAATATATTGTATTAGGTTTGTCAAACTGAATTCGGTGTGATTAAATTCCTTATATATTCATATTTTTTAGCTTTGATCAAAAAATTGAATATAGTGTATTAGGTGTTATTAAACGCAATACAACGTATTAAATTTTGGGAAAACTGAATATATTATTTTTAGTTTGAGAAAAAAATGAATATTGTGTATTAGCTTTGTAAAAAGTGAATTCAATGTAATTAAAATGCTTATGTATTCATATTTTTTTAACTTTAAGCAAAAATTGAATAAGTGTATTAGGTTTTATAAAACTTAATACAGTGTATTAAGTTTTGACAAAATTAAATACACTATATTTAGTTGGAGCAAAAACTGAATATAGTATATTAGATTTGTCAGAAGTGAGTTTAATATAATTAAATTACTTATACATTCATATTTTTTTAACTTTAAGCAAAAATTGAATATGGTGTATTAGATTTTATTAAACTCAATACAGTAATATTAAGTTTTAGCAAAATTGAATACACTATATTTAGTTGGAGCAAAAACTGTATAAAGTATATTAGGTTTGTTAAAAGTAAATTGAATGTAATTAAATTGCTTATATATTCATATTTTTTAGTTTTAAGCAAAAATTGAATATATTGTATTAGATTTTATGAAATTCAATACCATGTATTAAGTTTTGTTAAAATTGAATACACTATATTTTGTTTGAGCAAAAACTGAATATAGCCTATTAGTTTTTTCAAAAGTGAATTCAATGTAATTAAATTACTTATATATTCATATTTTTTTAGCTTTAAGCAAAAATTAAATATAGTGTATTAAGTTTTATTAATCTCAATACAATGTATTATGTTATGGTAAAATTAAATATACTATTTTTTGTTTGAGCAAGAAATGATTATAGTATATTAGTTTATCAAATGTGAATTAAATTTCTTAAGTATTCATATTCTTTAGCTTTAAGCAAAAATTGCCTTGGATGACGTGGTCTCGTAGGTATTGTATATGTTTAGTTTTATTCATCGAAGCATCTTTTCCAAGATACTTACTTATAAAGTAGATTTATATAAAACTTTTCCCTTCTAAATATATATTAAAAAAGATATTATAGGTTTTTTCTAATAGGTATGGGTTAGATGGAGAGTTTTAACCTACAACTTAATTTCTTCAACTTTTTATTGAAAATATCTAATTAAAGATATCGATTTTAGCATTAAACTTTCTGCGATCATGATTTTTTTTTTCTTAAATATATGCTATAAAAAATTGTTGCAAGAAACGCATCATAAATTGTAAATCCTGGGGAGAAAAAGAATTATTATTAATAATGTCATGTTTTTTAATTATTATTATTATTATTATTATTAAAGATTTTGGTAACATAATAAGAAATAGGAAAAAGAAATAAAATAAAATAAAAATTCAATCTATAATTTTCCTTGGCCACTTTTAGTCCTTATCTGGTCATGAAGCATAACTGTTGGCTTTAAGCAGAAATGCATATCTCTCTCTTAAAATTAAGCCAAACACACAATTACAAAGTTCAAACATGTAATTTATTAATTATTCAAATTTCCGTTTGCCTATAAATTGCTCTTTCTTCTTTCTTTTTCTACTAGCCAGTAAATTACCTTGTTTTCTCACTATCTCTGTCATATACTTTACTGCGTCACAAACCTCATACATTTCTTTCATTTCTTTCTCAATACTTTGATCATGGCTACTCCAAAGTTAACTCAAATCCCCAACATAAGTGATCAAGTGGAAGACGCTCTCTCTCCTCATCGCAATGAACTCGTTGCTCTTTTTTGCAGGTTTTTACTCTATTTCCCCTTGTTTGGTTCCTGAGAAAATATTTTTGTTCCTTTTAATTCGAAAATAAAATTCCTTACACTAGAGAACTACCACTCAACTCTATATTTTGCCATGTGAATTTTTTTTTTCTTTTTTAAAAGTTCTCATTTACGTGATGGTTATTTTGGGATTTGAAGGCATGTGGATCAAAGAAAAGGAATTTTGCTACCGCATACTTTGATTAATGAACTTGATAATATTTTCTATGATGATCAAGCTAGGCAGGGCGCCAGAGATGGTCCTTTTGCTGAAATTGAAAATTTAAAAAATGATAATTATGAATAAAATTTAAAAAATAGTATTTAAGAATGATGGAAAATAAGAGAGTGAAAATATGAAATGTCTTTATTTTTTATGACATTTGTGAAAAAATCCCAAATATTAAGCCCAAAGACCTAAATTTTTCACACATGCAGATTTTATGGCTTAGATACTTCTAGTTTGAGCACAATTTTGTTTTAAGCCACTGTGTAGTATTATATAGATTTGTATTTTAGCATTCCTTCACAAAATTGTTATTCACAAAGTATCATGTACACCAAGTATCACTTTTTTATGGTAAGCCCAAACTTCATTAGGCAAAAGCGCAGCCTAAATATCTAAAAAATAGCCAAAGAAACTGGAGGGGTAAACTAACTTAAGTCAATCGGCTTCCCTAGTACATTCGACTTAATGTCCCTAACTTTCATTGGGAAAAGCAAAAATTAAATTAGAAGAAATAATGGAAGCTAAACAAGAAGAAAAAGAAACCTGAATAAAATTGTTTTCACATAATAAAGCTACTCGATTAAGAGAATGACCTAAGTTTTTAGCATCTTTGTACATTTATCTAAATAACAAGAACTAAAACTGTTCATTGAAAGAGACGCAACCTTCAATAGGTAACCCAAACTCTAAAAGAATGTGAACAAGATTATTAATGCCATTAACAACCACAAGACCTTCCAATTCAACATTAACTTCACTAAAACCTCTAGATTTAACCAAGAGAGAACTTTAGGAAGAGAAAAGGTTTGTGTAAGAAGAGGGCCCAAAACACTATTGCAGGTTCTTATAAAACCCAATAAAAATTCGCCTACATCTTTAACCTCCACTATATAACCCCACTTAACCGAATAAACCCCATTACTTGTATGATGCCACATTAGAGTATCCAAACGGCGAGATAAATTAACAAAACTTTTATTAATTTTGGTTACATCAATAGGAGTAAACAAATCATGAACCTTAAGATCCTAAGATTTATTTCCAATAATAATTGTTCCACTCATTTCTCATAGAGGCGAAAACATCATGAACCTTAAGATACTCTATACCTTCTAATTGTTCCGAATTAATGAAAAAATTTCCATCAGGTAATGAAGGATCTTTAAAAACTCAAATATTATTGTCATCACCAATTCTCTACCCTACACCTTCCAATAATAATTTTATTTTTTTGCTGAAAATTGCTCCTCCAAATAGAAAAAGGTTTGTAACCTTTAGTTGACTCAACAAAACCAGCCTTAGGGAAATATCTAGCTTTGAGAATTTTGCTAGGAAGAGAACTTAGATTAGAGAGGAATCTCTATCCTTTCTTGTAAATCATTGCTAAGTTGAGTTAGTAAAGGTTGTTGAAGCTCATACCACCAAATTTTTTTAGGAACATATAGTTTGCCCCAATTATTTGAATCCCAATAAAATAAATTCATCATTTTTTGTAAATCATCACAAAGTCAAAACAGGATATTGAAAACACTTATGCAGTAAGCACGAAAAACTTGAGCAATAGTTTTGATGACTATCTTCTTACCTTTTTCGAAAAAAATATGTTCTTCCAACTATGTAGCCACTTACATAATTTGCCTTTTATAAAAGAGAATAGCTACTTCTTCCTCCTTCTAATAAGAATAGGTAGCCTAAAATACTATCCATGGTCAATAGTAGTGTCAACTCTTAGAATACCTCTAGCTACCACTTTAACATATTCATTTATATTGGAAATGATGACAAATGTCTGATTTTTGAAAATTTATTTCATAACTTGAAGCCTACTTATAAATAGAAAAAGTATTCTTATTAGTATAAGCACTAGATCTTGAGGTGACTTTGGTCAGGGTTACCTAACGAAAAAAACTGCTTTTATAAAAGATAAAGAATCAGGGGTTTCAAGACCTTTTGATTTTTATGACTCTTTAAAATATTTTTGGGAATTTTATGAGTCTTTTTGAAAAATTTGAGAGCTTTTAAATGCATAATTTAGAATCAAATAATGGATTTCAGTGGTATAATTGGGAATCTCTACAAAAATGCTAAGAAAGTTGGAAAAATTGACCAAATTGGCTAATTTATTCAAGGTGGAAATTTCACTCACGGTTGGGCATGGTGAGTCACAGTCAGTCTTGGTGACTCACACTCATGAGTCACTTTTCTATCAGTGATTATTTGGGCAAATTGGCCCCATTTTTTCATAATTAAGTGACTGACGGCCTAAGTCACCATTTTATGGCCGTGAGTCATCACTTTTTCCCTATAAATTGGCGATTTCGTCCATTTTCGGGGTTCCTATGTTTTGTTTCCTAAATTAACTAATTTTTATTCAATTTTCCTCCATTTCAGACCTAAGAAACTACTTTTTTTTCTTTAAGATTTCATAAAAAATCTAAAGTTTAATGTTCATCTTTCAAAAATTTCCATCAAATTGCCATTAATATGGTCTTGAAACTCAACATTCTATCGTATTTTTAAGTAAGTATACCGAAAGTAATATATAAAGTCTCTTTTTCTTAGATTCAATTTTTAGTAAGTCAGATTTATATTTTCATTCTAGAATATTGTGGATTTGACTTCGGTTGCCTTAACATCACTTTCATTTCTTTTATCTTGTTAAATTTTAAGTGGCAAAACATCTTGATAATATTTATGGTGTAATAAAAAATATATTTATATTAGGTATTTTATTTTATTTATTTGAATTTACCTTTTCCTTAATTTCATTCAAAGTTATTTTTTCCAAAACATTATTTATTTGAGCATTAAAAATTATGTTTTAAGCAAAAAAAAAAAAGTACAAAAAAAGAGATGAACGCATGTTACTTGGAAGTGGTATGCGCTAACTATTGACCTTTATTATTGTTATTATTTCCCTTTTATGTGGCCGAGCTCAGTTTCATAGATATATGACCCGATGGCCGTAGATCTACGTGTTAAAATATTATTTCCTTTAAATTTTTTATAATTGCTCGTTTTATTTACTTTATTTTATTTTTATTTTAATGTTGTTTTTATTGCATAAATAAATAAATATTTATTTATTATTTATGTTGTCTGTTTTATTTTGATACATGATATATGTATATTATATTTATTTATTTTATGTGTTTTATTTTGTTCCATATTATATTTTATTTTTGTACATAACCTTATTTATGAGTGCAACATGGCGAGCAGTATGGTAACCCTGTACTCCCTTGCACTCAGAATATTTACCAGTGTAAATAAAAGGATTTGGGCTGTTTGAAGAAAAATTTCATTTAAAATATTTATATTAAATAATTTGGACTTTTCATTAATAAAATAAGCACAAATGTCTTAATTTAAATTTCAAAAAAGTCATTTGCAAATATTAAACTTTTATTAATATAAAGATTTGTACTTAATTAAATAATACAAGATATTTGCTAATAAAACTTGGACCTACTATCTCTACCTTCAAAATTCACAATGAAATGCCTTTTCACAATTTGCACTAGAGGAACAAAGTCCTTACTAAATAAACAAGCAATGAATTGCCTTATTTATGGATCCCAATTTAATATTTTTGCAAATATTTATGCCATTATTTGTTACTTTCCGACTTAATTGGGTGTAATTTAATTTATTATGCCATGATTATACATGTAAGAAAGGGGATAAAATAATTAATTTAAAAGCCATTATGTCACATTTATCAAAGATATATATAAAAGTGAGGTTCCAAAATCTCTATGGGTTTTGGCCTTAAAAGGTTAGAACACCATTTTTCAATGTTTAATTGGGTGGTGATTCCTTATTCTTGCCTTGTGGTGCCCAACTGAAGTCTCTCGATAGTCAATTACCAATAATGGAATAGGAATACCTTAAAAGGCATTCTAGACTTGGAAAATCAGGTAGAATCTCTGGACCATTGTGAAGTGGTCGGATGTCAACAAGTGTACTAAATCGACAAGTAATAAAGTAGGGTATTTTTAAGACTCAAGATATCGAACCTAAAGGAAACAAGGCAAGCATGAGAATAATTGATTGATTGGAATTATGTGTTAAAAGAATGTCCTAATTATTTGTGGAGTGTGGTGAAATTAGCGATATGAACAATTAACATAAAAGTAATTAAACACAAAGTATGAATTAAATGAAATGATAAAAACAGAAAATATGAAATGGATAAAATTAACATGACTAGAAACATTTTTTAGGAATATAATCTTCTCCATTCCCATGGAAGATTCATTTTAACATAACATTAATATATTTCAAATGTGGACAACCCATCTAAACCCCTAGTATCCCATTCTAGAGCCTACTACTCTAACTACTTAATTTTCCATTCTAGAGTTAATCCGATAGCCAGTATAAGCATGGGTCTCAAGACTTAAATATGAAATAGTATCCCATTTCAGAATTTACTACTTCAATGCCTATTCATTTGTCTCTCATTTTTCTAGTTTTATAACACATAAACCCTACATCTAACGGCTTCCATTCCGAAAATGCCATCAAAACTACAGAATATGTAAAGACAAATAGAGCATGCATGATATAAGTATTGAACAAACATAAATCCATAAACTTGAATAAGATTAATAACATAAATACTTGAATAACATCCATACCAAGATAAGCACAAGGGAAAAAAACATCTGAAACATATATTTAAACAAAGAAGTTTGTATCCTTACATGGTTTAGGGAATTCAAAGATCCCTAAACAACTAAAGAACAAATCACTACTCATAATGAAAACAACAAGGAAAAAGGAAGAAGAAACTCTTAAATCCATTTAGAAATGTAGATCTAAATTTGCAATGGCTTCTCTTCTTTTTCTCTAAGTTAAGCTTGATTGAAAATTGTAACTTTGCTCTATAATATAAACTATGAGTATGTACTTTTGGTATAAATTATATTAAAAATGTAATTTTTAAAAGTAAATCTATGAAAACTAAGTATAAAACCCTAAAAGTATGAAGACCTACAAGCAAAAACTACGGCGAAAAACCCTAAACTTCATAAACCTAAAAAGATCTCATTTTTAGCTAGATAGAATATAGATTTTATACTAATTTGCAGAAGACCATGACGGAGACAAATGGTCTCAATCGAGTCCAATCAGTTAAAAAAGTACTATAGCAGAAACACACAACTGAGACACTTTAGTCTTAGCCATGTATACCCTTCTAGACTGAATGATCCTCGAGCTCTGGAATGGACATGGAGGAGACAATTGGTCTCAGCTGAGTCCTTTGGTTAAATGGTGCATTTTGAGAATCTGCAAAGCATATTGATGAGACAAATGGTCTCAGCCAAATGCAAGTTAACTTTTCTACACAAAAGTTAAAATTACACCATTAAACACACAGAAACTTCACAATTTTTAATATAATACCATTTAGAGTGAAAAGAGAAATTTAACACTTAAAATACAAAAATAAGCAAAATGAGATGTAAACACATATAAAAATACACTGTAAATAAACACTAAATCAGAGTTATCAACTACGCCATACTTAGCTTTTGCTCTCCCTTGAGCAACTAAACAAACCAAATTCTTGCATATCCAAACTATAAGAAAGAAATCACAAATTAAAAGAAAGCTAAATAACACTATAGCAAAAGTCACTAATTATCATCCCAAATCGAAAAGAATTTAGCTCAAATCATACTAGCTAGTATTCCAATGTGTTTATGCTAGGCTTAATGACAACTTTTGAATTTTAAAACTCCAGTGCAATCTAACAATCGAGAAAAGAATTCATAGGCCTCTTTTTTAGCACAGGAACCCGAAAAACATCTCCGTAAGCAACCTTTAACAAAGCAAGATCATTAGGTCATAGACGGATTGCAATATGGTTGGGGTATGGCTAACAAAGGAAAGTATAAGATATGCAAATAGGAAAACCATTCAATAACTCCACTCACCCTAATTACACTCTAAAAATTTTTAGCTTACTTTCTACCTTTTCTCAATTCAAAAGAGCATTACTAAATGCTAGGCTACCCAAAGTGCAGAATATGATTGCTCAAAATTTAGATTATTAAGAGAAGGATAACATAAAAAATGTTCATCTAATAGTGCAATCACTCTATCAAGCTACAAGCTAAAGCTCATTCTCTTAATGCAGTAAGCTACGCTACAGTTATTATGAGCTATAAATCATAATTTTATTTCATTCTATTATTTTTTTTCTTCTCTTATTTCTATTTTTTTTTGAAAAGTGGGCTTACTAACATTGCCATTAAATACAATTGCATTCTTAAAATAATCCTAGACATTCATAAGATAATCCAATTCTAAAATTCTCTTTGACATCCAACCCTCATCTTTATTCATCTCTCTTTCATTCCTAAAAATTTTTCTCTTACTCACTCTAAGAATGGCCAGTTTTAAAAGGGTTAGAAAAAGGTTTTAAGGCTAGGACAATTACATAAGTGTATAAAAAATTAAAAATTTTGGTACGCATTTAGTATACCTCAATAGGCTCAAAGGGGTTATGCAAGGGAAACAATTTAGTACCAGGTAGGTTAAAGGCCTTTTAGAGGCTTACAATAAAATCCTACCTAAATCATTTTAAGCTTTATATTTGAATTACTATGAATGCTTTAAAGGGTGATGAGGAAGGTTCTAACGCTTTAGAATTCCCTTTTGATCACTTTTAAGCACTGATTTTTTTGATTTTTCTAAAAACAGGCCTAAAGTGCACATTATTTTTAGAGACCTACTTGTATCGATCTAATTGAACTTAAATGAAAAAGGTAAACAATTAACTACTAGTTACTCTCTGATCATTCAACTGTCCTAAAATAAGTTTTTCTCAAACTAAGTTCAGAGTGTCCACAACTGGAACAACTAAGGGCAAACTAAACTAAAATGCTCAAGTCTTTGATAACAACTAAAGACAATAACCTTAAAAAATCAAAACAATAAACTAAAACAAAATTTTAAAGCTATAAGAATGAATAAAAGATGCAAAATAATTAAGAACTGCCAAAAGCTATAAAGTAAAAAGATAAACATAGACTAAAAAAAATAAATTTAAAGCTATAAAAGAAAGATACATAAACACAAATTTAAAACATAGAACATCATAACTAAACATTAAGGAAGTTCAAATATACTAAACTAACTACTAACAACAAAATGAAGTTAAGATTGCTTTAAAACTATTATGGTGTTCAAGTTAAACAAGCAAATATCAAACTAATCCAAAACAAGTTCATAAAACATCTCCATAAAATACCTTTATCCCACACTTCAGATTTTTTTCTACTCTCAGCAAAATACAAATGCAATATTCACAAACATGTAGGGGTTAATGAAAATCCTCGAAACATCACTCCTGTGCAGATGGAGGAGGAAAGGGGTGGTCAAATTGGGACTGCATCATTTTAAGAGCAGTGACGATCTCATCCATCTATTATGTCATCACATCCAAGTGGTTTGTAAAAGCAGTGTATTGCTCCGATGAAAGGGTTATAGCTACTACCTTCGCTTACTGAAGCTTTATAGCCTGTTTATTCACTGCTTCCATCTATAATGCTCGATCAAATACCATTGTTTAGCCCTACCTTGGGAATCTCAGGTCATCTATGAGAATGACCATTTTCTTTAGCATCTTTTTGTCTATGACAATGGGATTTTGGATAGATTTTCCCAAACTCGTGTAGTTGACTGCCCTGGCCAAGGTGGTGACTATAACTCCAAAGGCAATTTTGGTTGGCCTATCCTTATAAGTCCTCAAATCATCAATTTTACCTAAAATAAACACAACTCCATTAAGGCAGATGCCATTCTCTATTGCATAGAGGATAGTAGCCTCATTTGCATTCAAGTTGGCAAGACCTCTGTGATGACTAAAGACCACCAATGCCAATTACCTACATATGATCCTTAATGGGTGGTTCTTTAGATGATGGGCTTTAGTATTACTGGCATCAAACATTGCAGGGTCCTCCTCATCACATATCCCATTCCACACCTCCTGCCTATTTAAATTATCAATTCCCTTCATAGCATGAGGATCAAAATCCAGAATAGTTGAGAACTTGTTGAAGCTTATTTGGAGTGAAGAGCCATTGAGCCAGCAACTGATGTGTCCCTCATCGGTATGTCCCTATACAAATTCTGACCATGATTAATAAATCCCTTACAAGATGGTGGTGGACTATCTCCCTTCACTTTATAAATTCATTCAAGCCAATGCCTTCAATTAAGCACTTAATCTCATTCTTCATATGATACTCTTACATCAAATCCATATCGATATAAAGAGTGCCCAAGTACTCTTGTCGAGTGAATGTAGGTCAATCATATTTGAATTTATTAGGATCCCATCATGGAACCTTGGATTTGCCTGACTTTTATGGGGATGAGGATGAAGATTCCACCTCCGTTCTACTACACTTTGGTGCCACTGCAAGAGTAAACAATTCTTAATAAGGTTTCACTAACATTAAATATAAACACATAAAGTAAGATAGGGAAATCAATACATAAAGCACATAAATTTTAGCATAGGAAATGAAAGTTTGTTAAATGCAACAAGAATCGGTTAAACATGCTTTAAGCAACCAATAACAAATTTTCAAGTGCAAATTAAATGATGAAAACTCCAATGCATATCGTAAGAAAAATAATTTGATGCTTGTAATGCCCTCGAAACTTGTATCCAATATTTTAGTATGTTACAAAGCACAAAAGATGATCTCGGGCAATTTTCAAAACAAAAAAAGTTGAAATGAGCTGAGACTTTCGGAAAAGCATAAGGGTAAATGTATTCGGGCGAGGAAAATCTGAGAAGGATGACCCCTACAGGCAGTTCGATCTAAGAATAGATTATGGAAGTACATGTTAAATGGAGTCTAGTGGTATAATTTAAGGAGAAATTGAGGTCAAAATAGGCCTCCAAATGAGCAATTAAAGGAAAATTTCATGGTTGTGCGTAGGGTTTGACCATAAGTTTGACTAAGTTTTTGAGTAGCTTAGAGATATCCAATGGCTCCCATATTTCACATATACATTATAGTTGGAGTAAATACAGTCAGGGAAGTGAATAGCAACAATTTTAATAATTTTGGAATTTTGGATTTCGGACTGGCTGCTCAAGTCGTCGAAGTCAGAAACACACCGAAATGATGTCGGAATGGGCTACAATTTTAACTAGTTGTTCTCGAATACTTTAGTACATGTGGGATAAATTTTTAAAGCATTATGATAGCTGAAAGATTGGCTTCAGAAAAACGGTCAAGAACAGAGGAAAAAAGGGTTGACCAAAGTTTGACCAAGGTTTTAAGAATAGCAGATGACCTCTAAAAATTCCCAAAGTTTTCAAATCTACTAAAGATAGTTCAAATTAGTGTTCAAAAGTGAAAAATAATTTTTTTAATGAGTTTGAATTTTTGAGTTTTTGACCGGCCGAATTTTCCCCTAAAACTGGAACTATACTAAAATGATCTCCAAGTGCCCTAAAATTTTCACTTCACTCTCTTGTATATGTCCAGACATTCAGGGTAAAATTTTGAAGCATTTTGACAACGAGAACACTGGTTTCAGAAAAATGATCGAGAAACCGAAAAAGAGGCTGGTCAAAATTTTAATATAAATTTAAAAATAGCAAATGGTCTCTAAAAATCACCAAACTTTCTAGTCCTATTTGAAATTATATGTAAAATATATTGGTGCATAAAAATAAAATTTTCGGTGACATCAAAATTTTACTTATTGGACTATCTTGAGTAAATCAGACTGAAAATGAATTCTGATTGGGCTAAAAATTTACATGGAAGTTGAATTTATTTTTTTGAGTGTAATTGAATTGATTAGAAATTAGTTTGAGTATAAGAAGTAAGAAAATTAATTTTTGGGCATAAATGGGCTAAATAATGAAATTGGGCTTAGGCCTTGGTTGGATCACTTGGTTGGACCAAGCCCAACCCATTATAAGGGTTATAAAAGGCAGAAAAACTCTATAGGAATCCATAATTTTCCTCAGCTCTTCTTCTTCCTCTTGTGGCCGAATTGGCCTCTCCCTTCATTCTCTTGCCTTTCTTTCATTCTCTTTCATAATTCTTACCAAATTCAACCCCCTAGATAATTTTCAGCCGCTCTCTCCATGGATGATGGTCTCAAGAGCTCAATTTAAATGGAGGAGGCACTACAATAAAACTGCCAATTAGCAACAACATTATTTTAGTCGCAAATTTACAACGGTTTTGTGACTATTTTTCAATGCCATCATGGGGAGGATATTTTCTATTTTTTGTGATGAAATAGCGACGGAAGAGGATAATCAATCGCAAATTATTAACGGGAAGCACACGCACCATGTTTTGCTACGAAATTAGAAACAAATATTTTCGTCGCTAAATTTTATAATTTTTTTATTCATGAAATTAGTTCCAAAAAATTTAGCGACAGAAATATAATGCCTTTTTGTGATGGTTTAGCGATAGAAATTTTTTTGTCTCTAATAGTAATTTGTTACAGTAAAACAATTAGCGACGAAAATGTTTAGCTGCTAATCTGTCGTAAATAAATTGAAAAATAATTTTTTAAATTTCACTCACATGATTTATGTATAGTTTCAAGTAATTTTAATATAGACCATATGAAATGAATATTTTATTTTGTAACAAAAAAATATAAATTATTTTATAAGTTGATAATAATTTTTTATCAATTATAAAAAAATCTAAAGTTATTTATTTAGAAAATTTACATTTATAATAATAATAATAATAATAATAATAATAATAATAATAATAATAATAAACTAATTGTTACGATTATTATATATTTGCGTGTTTAAGATTAATAAAAATAAATATTTATAAAATAGTAATATAAAATTTATTATTTCATTTAAAATAATAATAAAAAATTTATAATTTATTTTTATTTTATAAAATTTAAATCAAATATTAAATTATTAGGAATTCTATTGAATTCTTTATCAATTATTCCCAAATATAAACTTATTTATTTAAAAATTTTATATTTTTAATAATAATAATAAAATAATTGTTATAATTATTATATAGTCATATTATGAAAAATAATAAATATAAATATTTATAATAATAATATAAAATTGATTATTTCATTTAAAATAATTATGAAAAATTTATAATTTATTTTTATTTTGTTAAAATTTTTAGCAAATTTTAAATTATTAAAAATTTTAGTTATATATATTTACAAAATTATCCTTGAATACAAGGATAAAATGATGAAATTTGGTAGGAACATTTTAGTAATTTCAAAAATTTACCCTACATATAAAAATAACATTTTCTCTCCCCTCACCTCTCTCCACCATTTCAATTTAATGTGTATATAATTTTAAGCTTAATTTATTATTTAATTGAATAAAATTTAATTAATTGAATTAACTTTAGTTTTTAATAGTTGAAATGTCTAGTTCTATAATTAAATTATTTTTATTCAAACTTAATTGTAATGTCCTAAAAATTTAAAATCGTGCAAGAGCACTTTTAAAACTGGTGTACAGTATTTTGATACTGGTTCTAGGATTGATTCGTTTGCATAATTTCAAAATTTTAAAGTGATAATTTGAATTTAAAGCAAAAATTTAAGAACTAATGACAAAGAATTTAAAACAAATAAATGTATAATAATTATTAAAATAATTTAAATAATAATAATAATAATAATAAGATTTAAGTTTCTTATTGGATGATAATAATAATAATAATAATAATAATAATAATAATAATAATAATAATAATAATAATTTAAGAAGACCTTTAGATTCTAGAAGCTTGGAGTGAGATATTTATTGGATATAAAAAAAGATGAAAAGAGATGAAAATTTCGGGACCAAGAGAATTTGTGTGGCCACAAAATTTTATAAAAAAAGTAACCTTAAAAAAGAAAAGAACCGAAAAGGGACCTAAATAGAGAGAGTGGATCAAGAACGTGAGGGAAAATAGGGGGTGCCGCTGTTCTGCCGCCGTCGCCCTCGGTACCGATCACTGGTAGGGGGTCGAGACTACCGTTGTTGCCCTTTGCCTTTGCTTCATCGGCATCGCTTCGTTCCTCCTCCAATCAACCTTCTCCTCCTACTGAAGCTGGACTGTTGTGCTGCTCGTCGTTCCGGCGATCAATGGCAGGATCAATGGCTCGGTCTATACTAATGAGGCCCTATGGAGAAGATGATTCTTTCGCTACCCACCATCCTTCCTCCAGATGCCGGCGGTAGATAGAATGGAAAAGGAGGTGCGATGACCTCCTAGCTCTCGACCCGACGAACATGGGTGGACTTTGGAGTGCATGAACGTCCCTGTGATGTTGCCGGTGAAGCCACCTTTAGCTGAAAAGCCTTGGTGCATTCCGGTGAAGCTCCGACGAGCTTTTGGTGAGCCTCTAGTAAGTGTAATGGTTGATGAAAATACATAAAATTGCAAGGAATAGGTATGTGACTACCAAATTTGCTTCCCATTTTATTTATTTCAATGAAATCTGAATTTTTGTTAAAAGTTTTAATTTATTTTGAATCAAATGACTTGTTTTTGTGTGATTTAAGTTATACAGCATATTTGGGTACATATAATGGTGGTCGAATTGTTTTGAATATTGGCATAGTGTGGTTGCAATTATTGTTGATTATTGTCTAAAGAAGCTAGTTGCAGGGTACTATTAACCCTTTTTATGTTCTTATTTAACGAGAAATAATAAGATATGAAAAGCATGAAAATTTGATTATTAGAGAGGTATCAAAAGCCTTTAATGAATTTAAAATAATATAATTGAAAGCTAAGTAAGATTGTGTATTTTATGCTGATGGTTGTTTCTGCCTCTCTAGAGTTAAATATTTATCCTTTACAGGTTAACTTTTGCTGAACTCTTACAAATGGTTAACTTGTATTAATATAGAAGGGGATATGAAAATTATGGTGCAAAAGGCACTTGAGTTGCATTATGCTTTGTAGTGTTTGCTGTCATGTTTTGCTTTGGATAATTATAGGTTTTTGGATCTTTTCACCACTATGGAATGAGTTATTCAACTTCTGTGCCTAATGATCCTGATATGCATGAAGATTTTCAGCCAAGTACTAGCTTGAAAGTTATGGAATGACTTTAAAAGATATCATTGAACATGTGAGTTTTATCTAAAACATGCCTCGGCCTTATTATCCTTTGTTAGCGAATGGGAATTTTTAGTCCTGCAACCTATTGTTTGACTCAACTACTTCTGGTTAGGGTGTCAACGACAACCCAGTGATGATTTACATGAAAGGGGTGCCTGATCTTCCTCAATGTGGATTTAGTGCTGCAGTAGTGAGAGTATTGAAACATTATAGTAAGTAATTATTATTATTTTTTTGATAATATAAATTTGCTTGTTCTTCTTAATAGTTCATATAATGATAAGTTTATTCATTTATTGATACATAATAAACTTGAAAATGATATAGAACTAAATCCTTCAAATTACTGATAATCCAGTCAGAGTCTCTGACCCAGCCATTCTTGATCTTTCTTTTCTTTTTGCTAGAATCAGATATTTTAATAAAGGAGCTTTTTTTTGAAAGATCATAAGGATAGGCCAATATAATTGACCATACATAAAGAGCTAATGAAAATTTTCTTGCATGAAACTAGATTTTCTTCTTAACTTTATTATTTTATTGGTGTTTATTGTTGAATATATTTTCCTAAGTGAAATAAAATGATGTAAAAAGGTGTAGATAATCACTTCCATCATTGCAACTTAGAGAAATAAAGGCATCACAGAGCAAGCAAACACTGATTAGTAAAATAGAAACCATTGATTTTGACATTTTAGATCTGAAAAGAAATTAAAATTGTGGTGTTTCCTTTAGAAGATCATCAAATATTTTCTTTTATTTTTATTTTCTATGGTGTTATTTCATCAGATGTTTCATGTACATGTAAGTGCATATATTGATTATTTGATTTTAGAAGTGTACTAAGAATTTCAACTTCTAGATCAGCCTGTGGTAAAGTTTATGGAAATGATGACAATAAAATGACTCAATTTCTTCTCATATATGCTAGTTAGGAAAAATGTGGTCACACTTAACATCCTTTGGTTATTTTAAACTATATTGTTTATGCTATTCCATTTGTTAGTTTGTTCTTAATAATTTCTCATCTTCTTTAGATGCATGTGTAAGATAAACTGCTACTATGCATTATTCCAAATTGATTTTTATTTAATACTGGTATCAAATAGTCTTATAATTTATTTTCCCTATGTCTATATGGTGTCATCTTTTTATTAGTTCTTGCCCTGCTTTGCAAAGAAAATATATTTCAATGCTCTGACACTCTTACAATCATATGGCCTATGTCGATGTTCCCTTGAGTGTAAGAAACATTTTGGAAGATCCTGCGCTGAAAATGACAGTAAAATCTTTCAGGTAAGTTATATACAATAGCCTTTCACTCAATTTGCTGTTGAGTTTTGATGCATATAACTATAAAAATCTCATATAGGACTTTTTTAATGCCCGACTTGTCATTTGGAAAAATTACATCATTTGGTGCACTTGGACAAATTGCAAAAGGAACTTTAGCATGGGTAAGATTTCTTACCTGGATAAATTGTATAAAATTATCATTCTTGCAAAGTTATTAGATCTGATAGTGTTTACTGATAAAAATTATCATAAATTCAATGTGATGAGTAACTCTTGGAATCATCATATAATTTTTGTTCTTTATTAATTGTACCTTTAGGTTAATAAATTTTTTTCTACTTGTCTAGTAGTAGATGTAGCACCCTTATCCTTTAACCTATACATATCACTTTATTCTTCTCATTACATAAGTTTAACAATGCAACTTAAACATAAACCAACTATACAGAGAACATATATTCTAACTTAATACCTAAGAGTGCTATACTATTAAAACTTTCCAATATACATTAAAGTCTCTTTACAAAATATAACAACTATTTAACATATTTATATACAATATCTCCTATATCACAAAAATTTTACTATATACAAAGAGTCCAAAATAAAAGTCTATAATAGTCTTTTTCGATGACTTGAGTTGGCCATCCTGCAGTAGATATCACCTCATAAGCCTACACGGATGAAACACCCGTGCCAAGCTATATAACTTAGTGGGGAAAATAAAACATGAGGACGACCTCTTTTAAAGGTTGTCAAAATGCAAATACATACAATTATACCCTTAAGCATATGAACCAATCATTTAAACTGTGTTCACAATATTTTTACTTTAGGTACTATATTATACACATTATCCTTATAACCATTACAAATTGCCTAATAATATTTCGACTGCTTATTGGTCTTACTCTTATTAATATTCATTTAACCCTTAAAGTCTTACACATCAAGTTTAATTTGGATTCCTATATGTTATTCTTATCTAATCACTTGACTTATCAATCTTTCTTGATTATTTATCAGATTACTCATGTCTTGACTTATTATCTTACTTACATCTCAAATCTAAATCATATACAGTTCACCAGTTACAAGTTTATAAGTGACTTATCATTACATATAAGATATTACATATCATTTCCCAATGAAAAAAATTAAATGAGTAATTATAAGAAAATCATACAAGACCATACAACAGTTAAAAGACATCACCAACATACATGCTTATACATATCTCTTACATTTCGATCTCCAAATAAATCAAATTCACAATTTATGAGTTCATAGTTCACAAATTATTACCGTATAGTGAGTCATTCCTACCACTTATCTCATTTACTCAAAACTCAATAATTATCATGTATTGGTGGTGATATACCTTTACATATCAGCACTTTAGCAAAAAAACACATTTTGTAAGTACAATTTCATGTATCATGCATTCCTAAATGTACAATTTAGCATCCACAAATTTTTATTTTTCAAATATTGATCTACATACATATATATAAGTATATGCATATATATAATACATGCATTAGAAATACTCATAAACATATGCCTTAATATACTGAAGTAGACTATGATGCAATTATACTGTAACTTAGCCTGCTTAAGTTCTAAAGGTGAATAACGGGATTGGTGGATACCCGAGAGTATCAAAATGGTGGATATCTGAAGATATCATAACTATGGACCCAAATATGGATAACTATACGGTGGACCGATCAAGAACCCAAACGGGTTCAACAAATAACCCAAATGGGACTGTGTATGATCCAGTAGGATCAACTATACTTTAGACCTAAAAAGGTCAACGGTGGCAGCTGCAATATCCCTATAGGCGCCTATCTATCCACAATTGAACTCTAAAAGCAGGTAAATATATCTCTTTACTTTATTTTCCAAATGTTGCTTTACTTTGTTCAATCATATACATATGTGTATGTGAAAACCCATGTGTAATGATGTCTGAGGTAATCATATCCATGTTTATGTAATACTTTCTTTAAACATGTGATCATACACATTATTAAGTATTGCTATTTTCTACTTGAAATTAGTTCAAGGAATGATCCCTTTTCAATCATGCATTTATATACATAGTAGTATAAATCTATTCATGGCTATGAGCAGGATAATCATAATCATATACATGTGCAGAAATAATTTTCTATAACACTATATCATGCTCATGATTAAACATCTTTGTTCCATGCTTTACTTTTTCGTCATTATATATGTCTAGGTATCTTACATACATACATGTGTTTATATATATATATATATATATATATATATATATATATATATATATATATATATATCATATCATATCATACACACCTTGGGCTTAATACCTTACAATACTTGAAACTTGCTTTACAACATGTAATTCTTTCACATACCATCTTATATGACATTTAAGTATTTATACATGAATATACCTAATTGCTCTCTCATGCTTGACCGGTGTCTAGCAAGTGTACTAGATCGGCTAGTAATACAGGGAAATATAGATTAAGACCCCAAAATATCGTACCCAAGGGAACATGGATTGCTAAGAATAATATCTATGTATGAATTAAATCAGTCCGAGATTGTTTCCCAAATGTTTTTGATTTAAAGGTAAAAATTAAACAAAATAAACAATTAAACAAAACAAAAGCTAAAACATGAATTAAAAACAAAACAATAAATGGAATTCTCTTGCTAAAGAAACTATCCACCTTAACTTTCATTGTAATGACTTAAATTCAATATAAACACCAGTGATTATGGAAAAACTAGTAATAAAGCAAGATATCTTTATTCAAGTATATCATTCTTAGTATTAAACTCATAGAAAAATCTAATACTTAGCATGAAAATCTAGTTTTAACTTCCTAAATATTAATTGAAGCCTTTCTCAAGTGATTCAACTCCAATTCATTCTTAGTTCCTCCTTTCTTAGTATTAACCAATAAAATTCACATATAATTATCTCATATTTCAGATAATAATCATGCATAAACATTAAAGAGTTAATCCAAGAACATACAAATCATTAACTGTGTCAAAACCAATCTTTAGTTATTTATTCAATAAACCAATAATCAATCTCAACACAATCAAAGATAAAAATATGCTTAAAACCAAGAAATAATTAACCGATATTGAAATTAAGCTCAAAATAAAGTCATAACAATGAAAATATAAGTTTTTAAGAATCCATTAGTAAAAGAAGAAAAACTACTTCCTAAACATAATTAAAAACTAAAACAAAGTTGAAGAAAAATAATGAAACATAAAAATAACGTAAAATAACTAAGCCTAATTCTAAGATTTCTCTAATTGATTCTACTAATTAATCTAATTGATTCCCTTTCTTTGGTGTTTTAAGCTGCTATTTATAGGTAAAAGATGTCTTGGATCCCTTCTTAAACTCTTAAAATCAAATAGGAAGAAAACTCTACCCAAAATAGGAAGCTTGAGAAAATCCTTCGCGAAGTAGGAGACTAGACACGTGGCCACGTGATTTCTAGTGTATTTCTACACGTGGTCACGTGTTGCCTTAGTTAAATCTCTCACGTGGCCACGTGATTTCTAGTGTATTTCTACACGTGGTCACGTGTTGCCTTAGTTAAATCTCTCACGTGGCCACGTGATTTCTTTTGTAAATCCACACGTGGCCATGTGTTCTTTTCTTCTCTTCTTTACGTGGCCATGTGTTCCATGCTTCACTCCTTCACTTGGCCATGTGTTACTCTTCTGGACTTCACGCTTGCATCAAATTTCCAACTTCACAGTTTTGACCCAAATCTTCTTGCCTTTTTACAATAAGTCCTTTTTCTTGCAAATTAACCCTGAAAAACACCAAAATTTACAATTAACTCCAAAAACATAAAACTAACAAATTAAACTCAAATTCAACCTAATTAACACAAAATTAATCTAATTAAACACCTAAAAACATACTAAAAACACTATCTAAATCACCTTTATCAATGCTTAAGCATAACAATTCATATTCATAAAATATGTAAGCGTGTACACATCATCTCAACTAAATAATAAGTATAATAGTTCATACATTTGTTATATGACATGTTTCATTTAACTATGCAATACCATCATATATTCTTAAACACATGTTATTTATATAAATTTCATTTATCATATTTAACATTTCATATATCATGCTTGTACTAAATTATACAATTTGTACATGTATGTGATGAAAAAAATACCAAATCTTTAGTGTATAAGCATGTAAACACATCATATAGCACAATCCACATGTTTTTGCTCATGTAAATAATCGATGAAAAGTTATACCTTTTTTTAGTGTACATACATGTATACACAATCTCATCAAATATAAACAATTGCATTCATGCACTTTGCTCGATTATCGATAATTAGCATACTTCCATGTAACCATGCTTTATCCATTATTTTCTTTCCATTTGTACTTTTGACACAACATATAGGTATAACATATAATTCTCATATAGTGCTATATTCATTTTATCTCAAGTAGGTAAATAATAATTTACCTTAGCATTGCAATCACCATGCACATTCTTTGCCACATAATCATGCTTAATACTTCTCATTAAGATATTATTATAATTCATCCATTTAATTCCCTTTATTGCTGCTTTTATAATACATAGATACTCAAGAGAGGTTTAAGGTGGTTCTTGGCAAACTCAGAAACAAATCTGCATAGAGATAGAATTTAAGGTTAATTTTGAAAGCTATATTTGACTTATTTAGAGACATTTTATGACGAAATAATCTTCTAAAAACAAGATCCCTTTTGTTTCTAGTTTCAGGATCTTTAAAAATAAATTCAATATCATTTATACTTTTTAAGATATTACAAAAAAAAATTAAGATATGTTGCTAAAAAAGTGCTGCCAATAATTCCGGAATTAAGTGTACCTTTTTACATATTTGGAGACATAAATAAATCATGGTTTCTACATAAAAGTTGTAGATATATAAGTGTACTTTCATCATAATTTTTAATCATAGCATTTTGACCTACATAAAATTAATTATACACAAAACACTGCAAACTGTCCTCTGAAAAGTACTGTCAATAGTTTTGAATTCAAGTAACTTTTTGACATATTAAGAAATAGAATAAAATTATGTTGTCTTCATAAAATTTGTATATATATAAGTCTAATTTCATTAGACTTTGGAATCATATCATTTCAACCTCTATAACAAGAGATACACTCAAATTACTAAAGTCTATTCCCATTCCCTAGGCAGCACTTTACTGTACCTAAATTTGTTTTTATCACCAATTAATAAATTGATATAATAAAATAGGTACATAATTTAAAAACCTTCTTTCATGAAAATGATGCTCCTATGAGTCTATTTTAACTAGAATTTTGTTTCAATGGATTTTGACTTCTCAACAAATATTTATAGAAAAAATACTGTAACATGTTCTTAATAACTAGGTAGTAGCTCAGTCCGAATTTTAAATTAATTTTAGGAGCACTTAGAAGTAGAATTAAATATAGGTTTCTCTACAAAATTTTAAGTCCAAATCTTAAGAGTAAGTAACAACTAAGTTTACTCAAATCAGAGTTTTAAAATTCAAGATATCCATGAAATACAACAATAGGTTCCAAGATCCTTACATGAATTTCTTCATACAAGCAAACCAAGACTTAATTTTCACAATCCATATTCTCCTTTTTATGCAATAAACTATTCCTTCTCTTCATTCTATAATATATATGCATGAAAATAAACCACCTCAATCCCATACCTTGGCCGACCAACTCCTTCACTTTAATCCTTTGCAACTTCCTTGCCTTTCTTTATCTTTCTAACTTCCTCTTAAAACAATCACATTTCATATACAACCATGCATCAAATTACAACATTATTTATCCTTTGGAAAATAACCTAACTATATAGAAGAAGAAGAATAAATTAATTAATATCTTGAATCCATTTACCTTTTAAAATTCCTTGTCAAAACCTCTTAATTCATAACATGCAACTTAATCTCCTTGAGAGTTTAAAGATGAAAGAATGGAGAACTTTAGAAAGATGAGAAATGAGAGAGAGGTGAGAGATGAGAGAATAAAATTTTTCTGTCCCTATCTCCCCTCTTATATCTCTCTTCCTTACATGCAACCAATAGGAGATTAAAGTTGAAGTAAAAGTTCCTATTTGGTCCTTCCAAAATTCTTATTTTAATCCTTTGACTTATTGCATGCCACACAAATCTCTCTCATTTATTTACATGTCATATTTTGATCTCATTCGATTCTTCACTTCCATTTCAACCCCCATCAAATTCTATTTCTTTTGAAATTAACCCCACTTAATCATTATTGTAACATTGGCATCTAAATTTATAACCTCTTTTAATTGGACCCCAAATAAATATTATATTATTACATTTGACCCTAAATTTTTAATTATATCAAAATTGACCCTTGAAATTAAAATTTTATTTCAATTGCACTCATAAATATATAACTAATTTATCCTTCAATTCAATAACTTATAATTTCATTTCAATTGACCACTTATCTTTAATTTCTTTTCAATAATGCATTACTATACAATTTTTTTTAACTCTCTACTCCTCTATCACATAAGACCATTAATCCTTTAGGTCTTAACTTATAATATTTCATCTAATTAATCTTGATTAAACATTAATGATCATGATTATGCCTTGAATTCTACTAGGGCCTATTTTGGGTCCTTATAGTAGAGCAGTTCCAAAAATGAACATCTATACCATAACTGGCAATGTTGAATAACGTATATTTTAAAAGAAGCCTTGATAGCCATAATTTCACACAACATATATATGATAATGAGCATTAAAGGTAAACATAAAGTGATGAACATCAATTTAAAATTTTATCTCACTAGCCATAATTTCACACAACATATATATATATTTGATAGATAAGGAATTATGTTGTTATATGCAATTCACAAAGTGGAATACATTTAGCATTTGCTGGCTATGTTTGCTAATTGTGTTGAAGGCTGGTGAGAGAGTACAAAATGCCATTTTATGTCATCATCCTCATAACTAGGTTCAGTTTCTATAACTATCTAGACATTATTCTAATTGAGAGGATATACATCAACAAGTGACTTTCCTTTTTAGTTTCCCTTAGAATTTGTAGAGTGCTTTTCCTAAATGATTATTTAGCAACATTTCTTAACAGTTTGTGATTAAATAGACTCCTTTTACAGAACTTACATGAAATTGCCAGAAGATGTGTGATAATTTTATATGTGAAAAAGTTTGGGAGACTCCTACATAGTTTTGTGTTTTGTAGCAGATATGGGTTTTGAAACCTGCATTAACTAAAATGTTAGAATGCTTTTACTTTCATTTTTCTTTTTAAATCTTCCATGATAATTCCAATTTCATGTTTTCATTTCATAAAAAAATCTTAAAATGTTTTTTTTTTATTTTCACTGTACGTGTGTTTGGTAGTTGTAGCATCTATTTGCAAACTTGCAAATTAATATACATATTTGATCTTACAAAAACATAACTCACCTATGTAAGGTTAAGATAATGAAAAAACATGGGCAGTGGCAAGACCTTAAAGTACCCCATAGGTAACTTTGATTGTGTGCCTTAACTTACCTAGCTTTTCTGGTGGACTGAGTCTTTAGGGGAAACCAAATGTCCATAAATGGCACGATGTCAGTTTGATTGTTTATTTGCCTTTAAATTTGATATGAACTGATTTTATTCCAAGGATACTGATGAATTACATTTCTTTTTATTTATAGAGAGACCTGACCCCACCATTTGTAGATGATTGACTTCTTGAAGTTGTCAATTTTAAAAATGATTAGTATGGGCTTGCTTTACTTACTCCAAATAGACATAGGACTCGTCTTGCACAGGTAAGAAATACCACTGTTAGGATCATCATTATTGTAGTTATCAACATTAAGGTCCTCAGAAAATATTAATATGAGCTGAATATTCAAGAAATAAAATGTTAATAGGATCATCATTATTTTCTTTTCACCTAAAATGGCTTGCTTGTAGTTTTTGCAATTAAATCAGCAAATAAAAGTTTGTTAGCACAAGTGTAAATATTTTAGTAAGGTGGTGCGTTCATTAGCCTTTATTAGGTTTGTTTATTATTGTGCCTTTCAATGTCAATTTGATAATATTATATTTTGTTTACTTTATAATATCTTGATAGCTCATACACACATTTTTCATGTTACTAAGATGCTTAGGTTTGATATGCCTTGTTTGTATCAGTCAATTTTAACTTATTCGTGTGTCTTTGATCTAGCCACACAGGATAACATTTTTAGTACTTCTCTCATTTTATTTTAAAAAGATAATTGAACAATAGAACTTCTATACAAATTGAGTTTTCATCACTTATTGAAGTTTGACTTATCAGAAAAGGCAAGTTAAATTCAAAAAAGTCTATTACCAGTGGAGTTGATGAACCCTAGGTCATTGATCAGGACCCCAAAATAGATTCCACACTGAACAGTGGCAATGGAACTCATGCTTCTGCCTAAGTTCCTAATCTCTGCTATGCAAATAATCAAACCATATATTAAAGGTCATATTTTGATAATGTATCTTTATTCCCAAAAAAATGGAAAGGTAAATCCATGGGAAGAAATTGACCAGGCCTTGATCGCAAAGAAGGAACTGCTATCTCGGGAGGATGATTGGAATAAAGCTGAGCATTCAGCTAGGAATTCATGGTCATACAAGGCCTTAAGAGGTAGAGCACTGGGATCAATAATGGCTTTACTAAGAAAACAAAAGGAAATATGACTAGAATCTCTTTGCTTTAGAACTATGAACCCATTTTCATATTTTGGCTACTTCTAAGGTTTGTGAGCTTTTCAAGGTCCCAAATTTTTGCTTTTTTATGTGGAATACTAGAGGGCTTGCTGATATCATAGTGTTTTGTATGTATAGTTTGGTAGTTCTTTAAATTTATTGAAAAATCTTAGCTTATGTGGATTAGCATATTATTACTATTTTATTTTTTTTATGAGAGATTGTTTGAGGATAATATTATGTAAGGTTTCAAATAATTTTCTATATATATGTGTGTATTTTGGAATATATTATGATTTGAAATAAATATGTCTGTATGTGTGAGATCATTGTTATATACAGGATGAAAATAAATAAATAGCGATCCTTGTATACAGGATTAAAATTTTAAAATACAGCAAAAGAAAATTTCAATTAATCAATAATTTAGCAATAAATTTGCGACATAAAACTTCACTAATGTGTAATAGATATAATTTAAGAAATAATTAGCGACAATGTTAGCGGCTAATATTTCATCGTTAACGTTTACAGTAAATTAATAATTAGCAATGAAATTAGCAACAAAAAATATAGTCACTAAATATTATTATTATAATAACGACGATTAATTATGAACATAAATTAGCGACGGAAAAAATAAATTAGCGACGAAAAATTTAGTAACTGATTTTGTATTCCGTCGCTAATATATTCGCGATTGGGCTTTTAGCGACTGTTCGTCACGCCATCGCTAATTTATTTTAGTCACGAAATTCTTGTAATTAGCTATGGAAGTTTTCATTTCTAATTAGCAGTTTTTTTTTTGTAGTGAGGTGATGGAAATCATAAGATAATGTTTATGTCTTAAAATTGAGGTATGTGTATTTGATATTTTTAAATTGATTCAAGGGTTCTAATAGGTGAACTAGGGTATGGAGAATGTAATTATGTAGTTATTTTATGTAAAGGAAGGAAGAGAGTGGTGAAATCCACTATAAATAATTCGGCCAAAAGTAGAGAAATAAGAGGAAGGAAAATCAAGAAAGTGGACAGCAAGAGAGAGGAAGATTAGGTGCATCTAAGTTCAAATAAGGCTAGTCAATGCTCTTACTACACTTAATTTCATTTGAATGTTAAGTTTTCTATTGAATACTCATTATGTAACTAGAGAAAATTTAGAGATAATGGAAATTAAATTAAGGAAACTAAGTAATATAGGGAAATAACATGTAATAAACTTGAAGCATGAAAGAAATTAAACACTTAGGGAAAAAACAATGGTGGCCGAATGGTACTCTAAGTGATACCATGTGTTGATTTCGGGTCAAATCATGAATGAAGCGCAATTTCATTAATATGTTGATAAGTAAATGTTGTGTGATTGAATTGAACTAAAAATAGTAAGGAAGGTGGAATTATGTATGTAGCATAATGGTATGTATATATGTAATAAAGTGATATTAAGTTCAATTAAGAGTATATTGGTTCAAAAATATATTATTTGATGTTAAAATAATATTTGACATAAATATAAGCATGAAAGAATTTGTAATTATAGGAATAATATGTTGGCCGGATTACACATAATGGAATGAAAAAAGGGGTAATTGACGTTAATTAATAATTTAGGTATAAAGTGTGCTATGTAAAATTTATGGAATATGATGAACATAATTTAATCTTGAATAGGAGTATGAATATAATAATTACTAAGAGTGCATAATGATGTAAGATTATGTAACAATACATGTAATTGGATAAAGTAATGAAACAAAATTGATATAACTTAATAAATTAATGATTAATCATGATATGAACCCAAGTAAATGAAGAAATAAATTTGGAAGTGTTAAAGCATAGGTGGGATGAATTATGTACTTAAAAGAAAAGAAATGGAAATCAAGGTTTGATTATGTAATTAGTAAGAATTAAACAGTACAAGGTATCAAGAATGTGATAGAAATGATAGAATTGAAAAATGGTTGAGTTACAAATTTGTGTACATGTGGACATAATGATGGAAACAGAAACCACTTAAGAATTTGTTGTAAATAAAGTGTAAATAATTATATCAGTGATTAAAATGGATGTAGTAACATAAATAACATGTAAGGGAAAAAGAAATCATGATGTATGTATGATGTCCAGATAAGATTGTATGGTATATACACCGGTAATGGTGTATTTTGATTATTTTCTTATGATGATAAGTATATGTATCTTGAATGTATTGTTGACAAGCCTGAATATTTGCTAAATATGCGTACAATGCTGGTGGCATAATGTAATTAATAAGAATAATGATACAAAATTATGACATGATATGAGATTGGATAATGCCCTTAGTGTTTAATGGGTGATCCAGGACTCTAGGATAGTATGGCTAGCCATATGGGTATTTACCCCATGGTGTTCTGTTTATCGTACTGTCATTGTACTGCTACTGTACTAAGAAAGAATGGATATACTGTTAGCCAGCTCAATTACTGATATACTAGGGAGTAGTCGCATACCCCTTAGTGGTATGGACACTTCCACTTACTGGATTTATTATTGATTTACTGGGGAGTAGTTGCATACCCCCTAGTGGTATGGACACTGCCATTTATTGGATTTGCTCATCCGTTTATCCAGTTCATGATTCTCTTACTATCGACAACTAGGGGAAAAATGGTAATTGTGCATGAAAACTGTATAAAAAGAATAATTACGGCAGTAACAATGTTAAAAATATGAATAAAAATGAATTAAGGTGAAAAATAAGATATGTACGTCCAATAGGGCACAAATGTAATAATTCGATTAACTGAAGGTAAAATAGTAATTTAATAGTAAAAATATGGTTAAAATGGTTAAAATAGTCAATGCGAGTAAGAAGGGTAAAATCGTAAATTAAAAAATTTACAGGGACTAAACCGTAATTTTTTACCCAAAGAAAAACTTTTAGGGACTAAAATACAATTTAAGTGATTAAATTAAAATAAAAGTCAAGGAAAGTCAAACGAGTAAAAAATAAAAAAATAAAAAAATGGAGGTTAAACTAGCTAAAATTGAAAAAAAAAGTCAAAATTGATCAAAGTTAGAAAAAGGGTCAAACTTTAGAGAGTAAAGTGAAAGTTGTCAATTAAAGAGAATTAGAAGTATAAGGAAGTCAAATCAGTCAAAATTTAAGTTAATTAGGCCAAAATAAGGTAAAGAGAAATTATAGGGACCAAATGAATATTTTTCACTTAAATAAAGAAGGAAGAGAAATTAAATAGTAAGAGTATGTGTTAAGAAAATTAAAAGCAAAGAAAAATTGCATAAATGAAAAATAGAGAACGAATAAAGTTGAATGCAACAAATAAAAGGTTTAAGGGCCAAATTGTAAAATATACTTTTAAGGAAAAAAATTATATGAAAATTTGGCAAAGAAGAATTTAGGATGAAAATAGTGAAAGAAGATGAAAAATAAAGTGGAAATTTATAAAGTCAAGTGTGAAAGAAATAGTAGTGCAGGGCTAAATTGTAAATTACGATATAATGACAAAATAAGTTAGAGTAAAAGAGGCAAATTAGGAAAATCACCCTTTTTTAAAGGAATATTTGAGATTAAATCATTAATCAATGAGTAAAATAGAAATAAGAGATATAGTAGATTAATTAAAATCGAAGTGGTCAATGAGAAATAAAGCCTAGGTTAAAGGAGACCAAAAAATAAATTTTGTATAAAACCTGACGAGATAGGAATCTAGCTAGAAAATTGAGTTCCCTAAGGACAAGATTTGAATTTTTGCAAAGAAAATAAAAATGAGCACTAAAACGAAGGAAAATGAAATTTCATAATAAAGTTGTTAGCAAAAAGAAAAATGATACGGGCCATTAAGGAAATTGGATTTAACAAGAGGATGCCATCGATACAAAAGGAAATTAAAAAGATATTATAGGATTTTTCTTCAATTATATGTACCATAAAGATAAATTATAGCAATATAAAAAGTCTAGAGTTCAAATCCCAATTAGAAGCATACAAAAAGGAGTAAGTAAAGGAATTAAATTTATCAGAAAACAGGGACTAAAGAGATAGTGAATATAAAGGCATGGCATAAGGGTAATTAAATGAAGAGAATAAGTGTACCAAAGCATAAACAGCAAAATACGAGAAGTCAAAGTAAGCACAAAAGAAATATAAAATAAAAATATAAAAAATTATTTTAAGTAAAATTTTTTGTAGTTGTATTCACCAATAAGTAACGATGTTGCTTAGCACGTGATTTGTTGATTGTGCATAGGGACAGGTAACCAAGGATAGGATGAAGAGGATAGATATGGCATGTATGTGAAGAAGGACCGAAATCGTAGGGTTTAGCAGTTTGTATTTAAGTAATTGACCTGTATATAATTATTGAAGATATGGTTATATACGAATTTAGCATTATAAATATTAGCAATTATGTACATTTATAATGTTGGTATGTGAGTAATGTGTTATGATCAGACGGAAATATATGAGAAAAATTGATGAGTGTAGGGTGTTACAATGCCTTTTACAACAAACATTATGATTTATCCTATTTAAGCGAAATAATTAACATGATGCCTAGTTACCAACAAAATTAAATTGGCCAATAACATAGAGAAGATAAAATGCTAAAGAGTAAACTACCAAAAATGAATAAGAACATTGCATAAAATGTGTCTCAAATAGGATTTTTGCTGTAAAACTAGCCTACTGTAGGCATCGAGTAGACAAATACCAAAAATAGCATTGCATACATCTTTACACACAAACATCACATTGTGCTTAACTAAAAATATTGATCTAAAGATAATTATACACATAAAAGAGATAAAGTTAGGAAAAATTGCAGTTTTCACCTCTTTTAGGCATTTTGACAAGCACATGGCATATGTAGACAACAATTTCATTAAAATACACCATCTCAAGTTAACACATGCAAAGTGGTTATCAAATATTCAAAGTGACAAATTATGGGTCATGCCTTAAAGAAAAAGAAGTAAATTAGAAGAATTTGACTTAAACCTAACCCTAGTCATATAAATGTCCATTTAAACACTCAAAACACATCTCACTCACATAAAAACACAAAATTCTAATAAAATGGAGTTTCTATTCTAAAGTATACTTAAGAAAAATAATAAATAAAGTAGAGAGATTAAATTACAAATAAAGTACATTCGATTACTTACTTATTTTGAAGCAGGACAAGGATAAAAATGCATAATAAGGGGACAAAATGGTGGGAGAATGCTAGAATCCATAGGGAAGAAGAGGAAAAATGAGAAAGAATATGAAAATTCATGCCTATTGGGGTCTATATACAAACGGTCATGATAGAGTGACCTAGGGACACGACTGAGTCACACACAAATATCAAAATGTACAGTATGGATTTTATAAAGGACATGACAGAGATAATTGTTTTCAACCGAGTGACACAATCTATTTTGAAAAATCTTGATTGCATATGGTTAAAACCAAATGGTCTCATCCATGTGACCCATTTTGTACCAAAATATGTAATATACATAAACATACACCATGGTTTTTCATGGATTATCATGTCTTACCTACTTTTATGATCATTTTAAGACTTCATATAATCATACACACTTAATTTATACTTATATATGTTTGATACATAAATGAACATCATTATGTCTAGTGTGAACACATTATGTCCAATTGTAATTTAAGGGTTTTATTACATCCACTAAATTCATTCATCATAAAAATGTTCCAATTAGGTAAAATATTTAATTAATTACTCAATAATCACTTACTTTCCCTAAAGTCACCATTCAACCACCTTAGGCTCTCCCACTTCTTTATAGTTTTCTTTACTAATCCTGTGTCCTTATATGCTATTAATTCATTGTACAAGCATATCTCAATTTATTTCTCATTCACACCTAAATTGCTATAGTTACATAATATGAACTTGTAGAAAATTCAAGGAAATTGATTAAAATAAAGTGTAAGATTGAATGCACTTACATAAAAATAACTTGAGTTCATCTAATTTGGCGTTCTTCTTTTTATTCCACTTGATTTCCCTCGATAATCCATATTGGCAAAATTTTTCTTAAATTATTTTTCCAAATTATCTTTTTTCTTTTCTTAATTTCTTTCACTTTCTCCATTGAACATGAGTTCTCAAGATGATTAGAAATGAATTTAATGCCTTAAAATTATTGGGGACATAAAGTTATGTCAGATTAGGTTAAAGGAATTTGGAAAAAAAATGGAAAATTTTCTTTTAGTGTAGGGTAGCAACGAAGGAGAAGAAAAAGGGAGATTTTTGTAGAGAAATCCAATTTTTCTTCCTTATATACCCATGTCAATTGGACCAAATCAAGTCCAACCACTTGGCCTAATTTTACTTAAATAATCCAATTCTAGGCACAATTAATTTCTCTACAAATTTTCTTTGTCAATTTCTGATTCCAAGTGATCTTAACCCAATTTATTATGGCATTTATGCCCTCAAACCAATTAAAAATGCCCTTTAAGTTGGCTAATTAAATTAAACTCTATTTTTCACCATTTTTCAGAAAGTAATGTTCCACTCATCAGAATTTTTAAAACTTTTCCTCACATGCAAAAAAATATTTATGTGGGTTTTTATGAAATTTCAAGTCATTTAAACATCATTTCAACATACTTCCAGCTCTGAAGGCCAAATAACCTAGTCCAAAATTCAAAATTGTAAAACAATAAGAAAATTTATTTTTTACTTCTAAATATTAATTAAGATTATTTATAATAGACATGGAAAAATGGAATAATTTTTAGAGGTTTGTGGAATATTTTTGGGCTGATCAAATTTTTGGTCAACCCTTTTACAGATTGACGAATTTCTTCACAATTTATTTTGGAGATCTTTTTAAGCATAAATTCACTATACCACTATACTCCATTTATTGCATATTTTCTTATTTATTGGTTAAGTGAAACTTTTTGCCAGGTCACCCATCCTAGTATTTCACTAGGCCATGCACGTTTAACACTTTTGCCCTTATAAATTTTACTATACTATGGTACTGTAATCACACTTATGACTATCCTAGGCTTAATATTTAAGCTCTGAATTATACTATACATGCCAGATAAAAATTTAGGGTGTTACACAATCAAAATAATATTACCAAGTAAAGTTATTCACCTATACATGTCACTCACCTTTCAAGGTTTATACCTATTCATGTGTGTTCATACTATATTTATGTTTATACATACACATACAACCTTGTAATCATATTATATCTTTTGTACATGTGAAATTGACATTTCAAACTATGGGTATATTTATATTTCCAAGAAATCAATATCTGTAACACCCTAAGTTTGCATCTGACATGCATAGTATATTTTAATGCATAAATAGTAACCCTAGGATAGTTTTCGGAGTGATTACATTAGAATAGTATGAAAAAATTTAAAAGTGCATAAGTATTAAATGTGCTCAGCGTAAAGATAATATGATTTAAATTGAGTCCAGAGGTATAATTTGAGAAGAAATTGAGCTTAAATAGCTCTTCATCATAGATAGTGAAGATTTTACTTGGTACTATAAAAAGGGTTGACCGAAAGTTTGATCGAACTTAAAAATATACTACCTACCTCCAAAATTTTTTGATTACATAGACCTATTATAAATATTATAAGTGAGCTATTATTGAAAGTAAAAAATAATTTTTCTGATAGTTTTAAAATTTTGGATTTTAGACTAGCTGATTTTGCCTCTAGAGCTGGAGGCATACCAAAATGATGTTGGAATAACTTAAAATTCTAAAAAAATATTTCTACATTTTTACTTGCATGTAGGGTAAAATTTTAGAGCATTTTGACAAGTGGAACATCGATTTCATAAAAATATTGGAAAATCGAGGTTAAATTAGTTAGGGGGTTTAATTGTCATATTAAATTATCCAAGGCATAAATGTCATAATAAATTGGGCTAAAATCAATTGAAATAAGATATTGGTCTTAAATGTGTGTAAGGATTAATTTGGTAATGGCAAGTGACTTAAAAAAACTATTAGATCAAATAGTAAATAATCAAATATTGGCCATCCATTTTATGCGCTAAAGGAAAAAAATAGAGAAGTGGAGAAAAATCTCCAAATCTCCCCAAAATTCGAACCACCATTATAACCTCCCTCCACCATTTTTCTGCAATCTTTCCATTTCCCACCAAATCTCAAGCTCAAATTTCACTCAAATACGCTAGGAAACATCCTCTTCAAAATAGAAACAATATTGGAGCAAAAGGGAGCTTGGAAAATAAGAATTTTTAGTGAGAGAAAGATAATCTAATTAGGTAAATTCTTAAGTTTTTTATGGAATTAATTAGGGATTTTATTATAGGTTAGTATATCGTCATTAGTATAGTTGTTTAATAGCTTTTATATGTTTAAATTCATAGCATAAACTCATTAATTCCTCCTCCTTAATTTTGGCCTAAAAGGAATTCCAAGGGAAGGAGAAGAATAAGGAAGAGAAAGGAGATGAGAAGGAAAAATAGGCATTTTCCAAGCCATTTTAAGGTTAGTGGATACAAACTACACCTAATTTCATTTATTTCTTTGAATTTAACCTAAGATTTAACATTATATAAATGTAAATTAGTGAATAAAACAACTTGGGTATGAGAAAACCCATGATGGCTGAATTATATACCAAAGTACAATGTGATGTAATTTGATAATTAATGGCCTATTTAATATGAAATGCAAAATATAACGCATAAATAATGTAATAAAATTGATTAAAACTAAAAATGACTAGTAGACATAATCATGTATAAGTGAACATAATGATGTAAATAAAGGTAACTTAGGAATTTTAATGTAAACTAGATGTATATCATTATATGGGTTGTTAAAATGAATTTAGAAACACATATGGCATGTAAATGAAGAAAGAATTATATTGTATATATGGAAACTCTATGAGGCCGAATGATAAATGTGATGATAATGGCATGTTTCATCATTTTTATGTGATATTATATGTGGACATGAAGAACATATGATTGTTAGACAAGAATGGATACTAAATAGGCATAAGGTATGTATCACATAATGTGATTAGCATGGATAATTACATGGAAATATAACCTAGAGTGGAATATACATTTACCTTTTATGTATGTGGATAATCTAGGATTCTAAAATATAATGGCTAGCTATAGGGACACATATACCATGGTAGCATCATAAGATTAGATTTATTGTATACACTGAGGAATAGCTGGCACACACTGTGGAGTAGCTGGATCGCATCAAGTGATCCCTTCACCCATTCTGAAGTAGCATGATCATATCAAGTGGTCCCTACAATCCATTTATATCATTGGAGTCCTCATCCTGCATATCCAATTCGAGTATTTCCATTGGTCACTACTATGGGTAAAATTATAATTATGCAAGAAAATAGAGCTAAAATGGAAATTTTGCATAAAAAGATGTCTTAAATGTAAATAAATAAGAAATAAATTGAAAAATGTGATTAATAGGTCTAAAAAGAATAAAAATTTAATTACACGATAAACCAAGGGTAAAATCATAATTTGGTGTTAAAAATATGGTTAGAAAGGCTAAATAGTCAAATGAGTCAAGAAAGGCGATATCCTAAATAAGAAAAAGTTTAGGGACCACAATGCAATTTGCCACTTTATAAGGTAAATATAAGGACTAAAATGTAAATTTACCACTCAAGGTGGAATAAAGACAAAGGAAGCAAGAAGTGTTAAGATTGAAGTTAAACAAGATAAAATGGTAATTTTTCTTAAAGTAGTTTTATTAGATGAAATTTTGTGTAGTTGTATCCACCACTAGACAACAATGTTGCTTAGTGCATGGTTTGTTTTAACTGCATGTAGGGACATGTAAAATGAAGCCGAGTAAAGGATGACAAAGTGGCATGTACATGTGATGACTTTTGGATATGTACCTTTTGTCTATATATGCCTTAGATTATTGGAAACTTGATGTATATATTATGACATGTAATGAATACTAAATGTTAGTGAATTTGATTATATATGTGTTTATTGTGATGCATATTGTGTGTACGAGTTGTGGACTGATATTAGAAGTGTTATGAATGTTGTTGGAGTTTTGGAGATGGAGGTTGCTATTTGAGAGTGTGATTTTGTCTATTTTGAGGTTTGGGGTGGCATGAGTTATAAGCTGTCATACTGCCAAAATTCATACCAAATGAATAGTAATTTAGCAAGGCCAAAATGTGCTTAAGGATGGAATGGTAAATCGAGCTATTGACTAGTTACAAAAATAAACATTTAAGTTAAATTAGGTAGTTTTATGACATCGCTAGTAATAATATGTCATGAAGCATGAAAGTATAAATGAATGTAGGGTGTCACAATATCAATCATGTATATTCTTAAGTGTAATATCATTTAGGCATATGAATATACTATTTAATTAAAACATCTTAATCATATTCATACATAAAGGTATAAGCATTTATGCATATTTTACTATTCCAAATAACATCTATAGTCATACTCATTCATGGACAAGTCATTCTAATAGATATATTAGCTTTAGATTCATTAATTGATATATAAAACAAGGTTCCATCATATTTATATGTGATTCTATAACATGTTATGTTTTCATCTTCTTGGTTAAATTACTAAAAAATCATATGAAATTTCATGGGTAACATTTTAGCATTGAAATATTATATATAGAGCAAAATAGGGGAGGTACATGGCTAAGAAAAATTGTTCTTAGTCATGTACAATGACGGTAATTGATATGAGCTTAAATAGCTCATATTTAATCCAAGTTTTGTTATCAAAATAATATTTTGTTATATTAAATTGTGTTAGAATTAGGTGTGTTTAATGTTTTTTGTCAAGTTTTGTGTATGTAGGAGAAAAGGTAGAAAATGTGAAGAAGAAGTCTTGTCGCGAGCATGACAAGGGATCATGTTGAAGGCAAGAGTTAAGGGAGAAAGATGGAAGAAGGAAGCATCTTCTATCGCGAGCATGATAGGTGTTGCGATTGCGACAGAAGGCGGTTATAGGTAGTTAAGCTTGTAAAGTCACCTAAAAGGACACCAAGGTTCACCAAGGGTTGCATACTTATAGAGGGGTACTTGAAGGGACTTGATGCTTGAAAATCTATAAATACCCTAGAAGTTATAATCATTAGGGGGGAGATCTATCATTTTTTTATTTTATTTTGAAAGTGTAATTAGAGAATATAGTTATAGGTTTTAGTTTTATAGCTTGAAGAGGAGGCAAATACAAGGAAGAAGACTACACTTGGTGAAAGGAAGAAGGGTTAAGAGATCCCCTTCTTTTATTTCTAATCTTTACTTCTTCTTTGTTATTATTATGAATTCATTTTAGGAACTTGAATGTTGTTATTCATATTTAATAATTTCTCTTTCATTTATCCTTATATGTAGTATTTGCTATTAAAAATTTATTAGTATCATTATAAGTTAAGGAAGACGACCTTAGATGGCAATTCCTTCTCTGAAAATCAACAAAGTGGTTATAAGTAAGAGAGTTAGCGAGAGCAACATCTTTCTAAAAGTTAATAGGAAATTCATTATCAAAGCATAGTTTGAGAGATCGCATGTGGAGATAGTTGTTATAGGTTGGTTTTTATTCTTTGAATGTGTGTTTATGTAATTCTTGTCTAGATGCGAGAGTTGCGATTTAGAACCATAAATGCATGTTTAAGGCATAATCTAGTCTAGATGCGAGAGCTGCGACATAGAACATTATTCCAACTTGGCTTGCATGATAAAGATTGAATTATAAATAAGAGAAAAAATCAAATTCCATAATTATGTATATGTTATATTCATCTTATTCATAAGTCTTCTCGGATTATCATTAAAGTAGAAAAATATTTAATTTAGTGTAGTGTAGTTTTAATAATAATAATTTTAATTTGTAAATTAATGAGCATTGTAAACAAGATTAAAATCAAGTAGTAATAGTGTACAATGTTAATCAACATTCCTCGTGGGATCGATATCTGAAGTACTATAATTGGTACATTGTATACTTGCGGTATTTAAGCTTTTAGAAAAAGCATATCAGTAATTGATATAGACGGGTCCATGTGGCTAAGACAAAATGGTCTCAATTGTGTGCACCATTCTGCCCCACGAATTTTGCAGATAACTTTTAGAGTCTAACTTGCACATTAATTCTTTATCTAAACTAGAATTATTCAATTTTCTACTCTAAAACTCAAGTTATTGGCAAAAGATTTCTGTTAGGTCAAGTGAACCCATGAAAAAAATTCTATAATGGTCTTCCATGTCAATTTAAACTTGATAACTGATGGTTCCTAAGAAATTCCTTATAAAATATATGATCATATATCCTTTTAATTACACATTTATCTTAAAATGACTTAAAAAATGATTTCAATTGGAATCTTACCAACTTTAATTCTTTAACTTTTTTCTTAAAACAACACTCCATTATTCAAATAAACCCCAAGATGCACACATGTAGAATGATTTTATAATCCCATTAATACATCTATTATGCTACACCATAACAATTAGAACAAAAATCAACTACATGAAAAGCAATATTAGTTCCCAAACTTGAACATAATTCCAAAAATCTTCTTTAAAATCTCTTTTTCTCTACTTCTTCTTTCTTATCCTTGCTTACTGCACTTCTTGAAAAGATCCTTCATAACACTCTCCTCACATATGTAATAGAAGAAATTTAAGAGTGCTCTTTTAGGAGGAGAGGCCGATTTATATAAGATAAAGAGAGGAGTGAAAATGGAATAATCTCAAGTGAGAGAATGAGGGTGAGAAAGAAAAGAAGAAGAAGAAGAAGAAGAAGAAGAAGAAGAAGAAGAGAAATTTTTTCTTTTTTCTTTAGAATTGCTAGCCTCAAGACTCATTTCCCTTTTTATATACTAGATTTCTATAGGGTTTTAAGATGAAGATCACCTCATCTTATGCCCTATAAGATAATTTTCCCTAAATTCTTTCTCTTTCTTATTTCACATTTTCACCCAAACTTCTTTTCTTTTATTGCAATTGACCCCTAAATCATATTTTTATTTCAATTACACACATATATATCTTGATATAGAATGAAAATTTTACCCTCTTTTATCTAAAACAATTATCCTTTAGATCAAAACTTATAATACATTAAATAATCAAGCACAAATTAACCATAATAACATTATAATATTCATGGATTCTCTTAGAGCCTATGTTGGGGCATGACAGATTAGCCAGTTAAATGGAATGATGGTTGTTAGAAAGCCTTTAACATGATCTGGCAGGATCTTTTGCATCCTTTCATCCTTTAACAACCTAGACCATCAAAGCCTTTGATCTTATACTTGGCAATGGAACAGAGTTCAGTAGGTGCAATGCTAGCTCAATAAGATGAATTTGGAGTAGAATTTATTGTGTATTATTTGAGTAAGAAATTCCTCTCATATGAAGCTAAGTATATAAAAGTTGAAAAGATTTGCCTAACAGTAATCTGAGCATCCAAAAAGCTAAGATACTGCTTCTATTTTTATTGAATACAGGCAGTGACCAAGCACAACATGCTTTAGTACCTTTAGCTAGCCCCATCCTTACTAGGGAAAATAGAAAGATAGCTTCTATTTTTGCAAGAATTTAAGGTAGAGCATATCACTTGGAAAATGATCAAAGGATGAGTAGTTGCCATATTCCTGGCTAACCATCCATTAGAAGGTGATTAGACTAATTACGAGTTCCTAGATGAATGTGTCAAAGCTATAATAGTTCATAGTTGGCAAATGTATTTTGATAAAGCTATGAACAACAAAGGTACCAAAGCAAGAGTCATTCTTATCATACCTGATGTGAAAAGCTTCCTCCAGCTAAGAAGTTGGTATATAAAATAACTAATAATAAGGCCAAATATAAAGCTTGTATATATGAGATGGAAGCACTAATAGCCCTAAGGATAAAGATAGTCAAGGTATCAAGTGACTCACCTTTAGTAATCTTTCAAGTTAAATGTGAATGGTCGATTAAGGAAAAATGATTGATACTGTATGTGGAGCATCTAAAGGATCTAAGTAGTCAATTTGAAGCATGTACTTTCAAGATTATGCTTAGGGATGAGAATCAGTTAGCAAACACCTTAGCAAACTTGGTATCCATACGGGATAACTCAGAAGAAGTGGCTATGAGATTAGTAATAGTTACAAGCTTAGCGAAGCCTAGTTATGAGAATGAGCAGATTATGAATTTAGAAGAGGTGAATGGAAAGCCATGGTTCTACAACATCTAAAACTAGCTAGAAAGGTTAGAATTCCTATAGGAAGCAATAGAGAATGATCAAAGAATAATAAAAAACTATCTACACAATCTATTAGTGTAGATGGTGTGACTTGCGTTGAACCTTATATAGATATTTGGCTTGTTCTTAAAAGCCTACTTTTAGGGTTTGAGATTGGAGAAAGGTTCATTTAACTCATGAAAGCCAGTTACTTCACAATGGATAGGGATTCAACCTAATCTGCCATTCCCCGGGGCTAAAAAAGGCATGAGACAACATCTTGGATTACCCCCAATCAACCTATGAGGCCATCTATTAGGCACCATAAGGTAGGTATCATGGAGTTACCATCCATTAAAACATTGGAAAATGAGTTCTAACCTTATGAGGCCAAAACTAGAGATAGTTTTGGACCACATTATTATTTATAACTTTGGTTAATGTTATATAAGTGGGTTTTCAAGATTAATTATTTTATCCCCTTTCTCACACGAGTTATCATACTTAGAAAAGAAAGGCACACTCAAGAATTTAAGAAAGTTGTAGAGTATGTATATGAAAGCTTATAAAAGCATGGCATAGAAAACATTAAAGAGTATAAGAATATATTAATAAATCATACATAAAATAGGTAGTTAATTTATATTGTCCTTTTTTGATGAGGATGTTGGTCCTTGCATGCATATTTACAAAAAGATAGAGTTTTAAGTGTATTTTAGATGAAAATGGGGATGTTAGATCCCATGCAACTTTTGGAAAAAGAAACGTGTTAGTTAATTTTTAAGGAAAAAAATCATTTGTATTTTATAAAGGAAATTCCTTAATTTTACATGTTATTTTATGGATAAAAATGAGGACATTGGTCCTTTTATTATAGAAAAATTTCACTCAAACTTGTATAAAATCATGTGATGAGTTTTTAAATTATTGTTAAAAAATCATTTATTGTAAATAAATGAAGAAAGGCATTAAAGAAATAATAATACAAAAAAATGATATATATAAATCATGTTATTTATTGAGTTGGGAACATTGATTCCCTCATGCATATTTATGAAAATCCTTTTAAGTGATTTTTTGAATAAAAGGTATGACTTCAATCTAATTTATTAAGAAATCCAATTTAATTTAGTAGAAAAAAATTTTAGGGTTGTTTTTAATTTAAGCTTGTAAAAAACTTTATTATTACATACTTTGCAAGAAATAAAGGAAAATAAAGGCAAAATTATACAGGCCCAAATAATAATAAATGGGAAAATAAATAAATCCTAAGCAATTCTACTACACCTTATTCTCCATCTTGACCTGGAATGGCGATGTAAATATTAAAATATGGCATGAAAAATAATTAGTCAACAATGGATAATCAAGTCATAAATAATTAATAAAATTGAATGATTCGAATGAATAATTAATCTCAAATAATAATAAAATAGACAAAATAAACAAATCGCATAATGTATCAGGAATTTATATAGTATTTATAGGCATGCGTATGCTAAAGCTTTAAAATAAATTATGAATAGAAAAAGGGTAACAACAACAGCAGCAGCAGCAACAACAACAACAACAACAACAACAACAACAACAATAGTAGTAATAATAATAATAATAATAATAATAATAATAATAATAATAATAATAGTTGATAAAGCTTAATAATTTATAAATATATAGGCCAATAAGAAGCATAAAGCCCAACTGTTTAAAGAGGCCCGAACCACCAAGGGCCCAATATTATTTCACCTTGCACACATTGTTAGAAGCACACCAAAATATATATGATGGGATAGCCTAATCAGCCCTGATTGCTTTATCTTATCTTCAGATCTACCTGACACATGTTACCATTGCTTGTTGAAAATCACAATGCCTTCACCTACTCTAACATCAGAGAATAAGCCTCTCAAGTGGACTTTCCACTCCTATAAATACTAGGTTCATTTTTAAAAATTCTCATAAGAGAACTCAATATTCTCTCACTCCCTCTCTAAAATTCTAAAACTGACTTAAGTTTAGGAGAGTTAAAGCTCGAACCGACTGGGCTAGCTTTCTTTTTGCAAAATTCTCATCTTGATGAGCCTGATCGCTTTCGATCCCCAGCTATGCACAAATCTAAATAGCACCTTCATAACCTTAACATACAACTCCTTTCTTTCTGAAACTCAATGGATTATCATCTGGTATTTTCGTTGAGAGTCGATAGCTAAGCAAAAATGCCTAACTTATGTGCTATTAGGAGAAATGTAGACTCGTAACTGCAAAAAGAGAACTAAAATACAAAACCCTATAAAAGTCTCCGAGACTATATAAGAAAGCTCCAAACGACGATTGAAGTGCATGAATCCATAAAAGTCTACAAGATTACATGGAAAAGCTCTAGATAATGGTTGAAAAAATGAGTAAAATAAACTCTAAGACTAAATGAAAGCAAAATACTATGCACCAGGTTTGAAGGAAAGAGAGATGTCTTTCCCTTAAGATATTGCACTATTAGTGCCTAAGACTCCCAGAACTAGCCTACTAGGAAGGGTACCAGAAGAAACAATGCAACTATCCCTTTCTTTATTTCCAAGAAAGCTATATAAAAAGGAAAGGCATGACAAAAAGGAAAGCATCTTTTCCCACCTATGCACATGTTTGGCTAATACCTGGATGCTCTAAAAAAGAAATAATGAGAGAGGCTATAAGGCAACACACTCTCTCACCTAATTGGAAGAAAAAATTAGTATAAAGAAAAGGCTACCAAAAAAGGTAAGGCATGTAGGTCCATGACCAAATCAATTAAATCAAGCCTCGATAGATAAGAGATGGCTAGTCATGATCGTGCAGCAAAAAGATCATACAAAGGATGTAAAGGGTCCAAAATCATTAGGTGGTTCCCTAAAAGGAGTAAGGAAAAGTAAGAAGAAAAAGGCCTTTGAAGGAGACATTTCTGAAAGAGCAGGAGTTTTAAAAAAGGCAGAAGTATCACACAAAAAGAGAGGATACTCCTATTTATAGGATTTTCAAGAAAAATTGCTCGAAGGGCATTAATATTGGTCACCACATGGCTATCCCTAATAAATATGGAGCCTAAATAGAAGTGTCACAAGAAAAAAATAGAACCACTGCAATAAAGGTACAGAGAATGAAGCAATAGCCACTAAAAGTGGCTGGCTATTCGTACCCCACAAAGCGATACCACTCAAAAGTGAAGGATATTTAACACAAATGCTTTGTTCAATTGGACAAGGCCTAGTCACACAACTATAAATAATTACCACTGACAAAATTGATTGAACACCCACTTGGATTTCAACAAAATAATGGCACCTTATTAGCAAATAAAAATATAGAATTTTAAGTTGAAAAAAAAGTGATCACACCAAGTGAGAAAATAAACAACCCCTTTTTGACAAGGCTGATTTCTTTGAAGAAGCTCTAAATGAGAAAGTTGAGTGAAGGATTAAAAAACCAATTTTTTTATCTGTACCAAAAAGTCTGTCGAACTAGAAAAGCCCCCAACTAGCGATGTTCTTAAAAAAAGAGAAGGAAACTAAAGAAATAGACATATGTCCAAGTGATACAATCAAGTCTCAAAGACCTAGAAGAAATCAATAGGGCATCAAAGCAGGTCCTATTATACTCGATAAAAAAGTTTGACACGATACTAAAAAGAAAGATAAGTTCCTTAAAGCAAAGGAAATAAGCTTGCAAGAATGGCTCAAAAAAAGCTAGACCAGGAAACAATAAAAAATATTGGTAAGCTTATGTAAATTTTTTGTCTCATGGAAACCATCTATGAGCCGCTCCATTTAAAAAAAAAAACATTTGTAATAAAGGAAAAAGGCCAAAAATGCTCTATGGTCAAAGCAATCGACTTAGACCTACCCTTTTGAAACTTCACAATGTTAAAGATGTATCTCAAATGAAGAAAAACTTCATCTGCAGAAAGAGTTAAGTGGGGTACAAGGGTGACTTTGATTGGTTGATTCGAAGTAGAAAACACTCAAACTCACTTAAAAAGAATCCAAAGATGGAAAAATATAATAGAATGAGTTAAATGTCTAAAGCTCTCAGAGTATTAGAATTACGAATCAAGCAAGCAAAAATCAAAGGCAAGCCATGGTCTAAGAAAAATGATCGTCTATGGTCAACTCTACAAAGAAGCACCAAAGGTGTTATAAAGGTAGAAAAGTTAAAGTGCTCTATAATCAAAGCACTCAGCCTAAACCAACCATCGATATATATTTTGCATCAAGTTAATAAATCCTAAAGGAAAAGGTAAAGTGAAATCTAACTGGGATGTAAAAAGACAACTGGTCGAGTGAAAATGAAGATTGAAGGTAGAAAAATTAAAACAACATAATGGTCAGTAAAAATCCAAAAGAAAGCTTTGGAATAAGAGATGCTCAAGGAATTAACTGAGCAAAAGTGCCTATGCTCTTAAAAAAAGAAGAAAAGGAAAGACCTAAGTGTGGATAAATGATTAAAATAGGGGTCTGCCTCATCCAAACAAGATTTGCATTGAAGACCAAGAGTAGAAGAATGGTAAAGATGAGCCAAGAAAAGGTTTAAATAAAAGCTAATAGCCCTTTAAGAGGATTCTATAACACCAAAAATGCCTACTAAATTGAGGAAGAAATCGAACAACATGTTTATAAAAAGGGCAACTCCCCATTGATAAAAGGTTTGGGTAGAAAGCAATAGAAACAAGATCGATGAAAGCCAAAAGGAAAATCGATGATAAGTAGAGCTGAAGATAACAAAGGATAGAGACCATGCCCGAACCAAGGGCAAATAAAGGAATCAAGAGGGGATAATCCATTGACTAATAAAGAGCAAATAAGGTCCTTGTAACATTTAAAAAACTAAATGCAGCCTGACAAGGCATAAAAGGTAAGCCGAACCCAATCAAGCTACATCAAAACTTAGGAAAATAAAGGTAAACTCTACCCTTTATGCTAACACATCTATTTGAAGGAAAAGCAAGTGCCACCATGAATAGTAATGCAAGGTGGAAAAAAGCAATCGCACCATAAAAACTGCATCATATAAAAGAGAAACTCACACTATAAAAAAACTGTCAATTAGCGACGGAATTCACTTGAATTTCGTAGCTAATATAAATTAGCGACGCCGCGACGAACAGTCGCTAAAAGGCCAGTCGCTAATATATTAGCGATGGATTTCAAAATCAGTCGCTAATTTAGCGACGAATTTTATATTCCTAATTAGTCGCCGAATTATAATAATAATATTTAGCGACTATATTTTTCGTTGCTAATTCCGTCGCTAATTATTTTTATAATTATGGCATAATTATAATAATTTACTGCAAAATTTAGCGACGAATATTTCGTCGTTGCTGTCGCGAATCCGTCGCTAAATATTGCATAATTTAATTTTTTCCTTTTATCGTTTTTTTTTTAAATTTGCATCCTGTACTCAATATAAATAATAATCTTATATTATAAAATTCATATATAATAGATACAAATGAAAATAATAATATTTTCATATATACATAATTTATAATGAATTCATTACAAATATAGTCAACAAAAAAAATAATATATAAAATAAGTGCAATTAAATCAAGCCATCTATTTTTTTTTAACTAATTTCTAACAAAAAAGGGATTATGATAGCATCTCTGCAACAACAAGGACTGCTTTAATTGCAATCTCAGCCAAGCTGCACTTGCATCGATTCACACTGCAAATCAAAGAAGAAAAATCAACACAAGACACAAATTGAAAAATATACGGCAGCCAAACCATTTTTGAAAGTCAGCATATTTCCTCAAATATGTAAAAGTATACAGGCTCTTGGGACATCTGGCTTCCCATATACAAACCTAATGGTGACATAAAAGAGATGACTGAACATTTGCCACACAAATACCTTTTTTTCTAGTTCGATATGTTATTCCCGAAATATATTAAAACTCAATGTCTTATGCAATGCCTTGATAATCATTCCATGCAAAAGCACGCATAACATGACACCAGGATTTCATAACAAGAACAAGTGATAATTTTTCTTCAAATTACGACCTAAAAATAAAATCAATTCTGAGTAGTAATAGAAGTTATAATGAAAGAATTCTGCCTAGTAGATGTTTAACCATAACTGCTAGTTTCCGACATTCTACACAAAAGGATTTCTGCTAACTAAGCAGATTCTTAGTTACACGGATAGCTAAAACAGATTTAGAAAAGTATGAAAGGTGAATTTAAGAATCTTAGGATGTCTGAAACCTTTTGCACCATGCTTGCACTTTCTCACGTCTCCTTGTGCTCTGCATTATCTGTCCTTAAGAGCCCTGTCCTCACTTTTAAGCTGCGAAACTCATCCCAAAGTTGTGACTATATCTTTAAGTATATAAATATATGCATTTATGTTATATCTAACGCATTTCATTCGAATATGGAGTCTATTTGTTTCATAGAAAAATCAATTGAAACTCAAACTGCTTGCATAAACATTATGAACTAATTGTACATGTGAAATAATTTCTGAAATTGCTAGCTATGAAATTTTTCAGAACAAAATGCTCCTTGGAAAGTTTCACATGCCAAAAATATGTTTTATATTTCAAGTTTCACAAATTTATATTTCTAATCGTGTCTTCAACTTAGAAGACATGGATATAGGCAGCAAGAACTGAAGGGGTAGTGGTTATAACTAGAAATCATTATCTATTGAAGTTGCTGTGTGGAATCCAAAAGTATTTTTGCTTACCTCAATAGTAAATCCAAAATTATCGCTTGTTCTTGTCATTAGTTAAAAGCCAAAGTAGCCAATTATTAGAAGTTGGAAGACCTGTCATGTGCAAATGTAATGCATGTTTCCTTTGCTTCCAACCTAAAGCAATTATTAAATATTCCACTACAACTATCATGTGCAAATGTAACACTAGATACAAATTAGTGAAGATATGGTCGCTAAGGAGTGGGAAAATCAGTATTCTGCAGGAATATGTGCAAGAAGTACCCAAGAGACCCAAATCAAGAGCCACAAAAGACTGTAGATGGTCTTTTACCTTGATGATCGCCAAAAGATTGCACAACCATCGAACACATTGCCAATTCGCATCTACACAAACACGAAAAAGAAAAAGGGGAATCACTGAGCTTTTTAATCCTTTTCCTTTTATGGATGATTAAATAAGAAGATGGTGAAGCCAACTTCTAGTTCAACTTCAGCTATATCACTTTAATAAATTAAATAGATTATTGCATGCTAAGTATATAAAATAGAACTCACAGAACATGACACTTGACAAAGAGTGTGTGCTTCATAAGTAAATGTAAAGAGAGGAAGGAGCTGTAGCGTGAGGATCAGAAAAATGCAAGAAGATATAGAACTTCAAAACAAACCTTCCATATACCATCATAACCCCAGAGCTTCAACTCCTCTGCTAAATCCTGAAATCTATCAACCTCCTGTAAATTGATAAGTTCAAACCAAAATCATACGGCAAATGATTTTAAACAATATTTTTCCTGCTCACAAGCATATTACTGTTAATTGATACCTTTTTTAAGCATATATGAAATTCATCCTTTAACCTAATAACCTCTTATTGTCAAATACAATTTATTTACGATTATTAATTACTTAAGCTAAACAAGGACATATAAGAACTTAAATCTTAATATAAAATGTTACTCCCTGACTTCAAGTATTTTTATAACCACTTTTAACATTTTAGTTAGGGACCTGCAATCGTTTATTTGGTAAAATTCCTTGAATGTCCAATTCTTAGTTAGATATTTCAATTCTTCTTATTGAAATTACTTTTATTAAATGGAATACACCAACCAATTAATTAATTAAATTTCACATTTCTTCTTTACGATATTTCAACATTTCTAATGATATTTTATATTATCAAGAGCATATTAATTACTATAACTCAATTACTATCTAAATTTTTAAATAAAACTTCACTTACCTCAAGTCCTGTTCCCATTTAACATTTCTATCTTTATACATATCTAAATTTCTAAACAACATCACTAATTAGAGGTACAATTTTCTCTATCAAGTCACCAAATAATTTAACATCTACTTGCAGCTAAGATTTAGTTTATTGAATAAAATTTTGACCATGTATTCAAATTATTAATGCCAATCAAACAACCCAAAATTTTGACCATGCATCTCCACCTTATTCATTTTATGTTATATTCATGTGTCTAATTCTTGTATATCCCATCCAAAAAAATAGCAATGTTATTTAACAGTTATGAAAATAGAAAGAAATGCTACTATTGCAGTCAAGTGGATAATTATTACTTAAAACAAGAAAAGCAAGGGGACCAACCTATTCTAGGATACCATACCGCCTTGAAATAATCAATGAAATCAAAGCAATCAATAAAATCTTCCATGAAAACCTCAAATGAATCAACGGTTCCTTGTCCTTGGCGAGTATCATCAACCACCTCTTCAAGCCGTCTCAACATCTGGACTTGCATCTCTGTATCTGAGCATCTCTTTACTATATTCTTATGCCATAAATGATGGACCCGCCAAAAAGATATCAATATAAAACATTGAAACACATCCCTGAGAAAAATGAAGCCAAATATATGGAATGTAAATAGGGACAAGCAGTATTCATTTAGAAAACAATGATGAAGCTTCATACCCCAGTTAGTGCTTTATGGTCCTAAGGAAGCACAATCAGATTATACACACACTCACTGACCTTAACAATTCAATAGCGTCTCTTGAGTCAATAAAAAATTTTAAAATATTTTTCTCCAACCTTATGCATACTCCCACCATTCCATTCAATGATTTCAACACTTTAAATAACTTTGACTTCAACACTTTAAATAACTTTACTGCCCACATAGATGTAATTTAAACCTTGGGTGGATAATCTGAAAGCAATTAACATTACTAAGAAGGTCTATACACTAATACTTTAAATAACGTTATTGCCCACATTATTAACGAGTTCCCCTTTGCTTGGTTACTGAATTCAAATCCCAATCCTAAATGTCAACAGAATTAGTCAACTTGGAAGAGCAGAATTAAGTACTAACACTTATAAATAGGTTAATCTGAAGTGCATGTCCTTGTAATCCCCATAAAACATGGGCGTCAGGGTACTCTTTCTACCAAACAACTATAGAATATCCAATATCCAAAAGCAGATGTTGATCTTTACATGGGTAATATATAAATATTAGAAAATACATGGTCAAATTTTGACCATATACTTACCGGACCGGTGATCGGACCTTCGTCGGAGGCTTGCCGTAGACGCACCAACACTGCCGCCGTGAAGATGAGAACTCCAGCTTCCCATTTTCGGTGGTCACGCGCTCCAACACCTCTCCGTTTGGTCGGGATCTACCCAAGAACCGTCGATGGCCTCTCTCTTCAATCCGCTCGTGACCGGCAAGTGGGGAGGAATAGCAGGTATAGGGAGGACCGCCTCGACTTTGGGGACTTGTCGGTGCCTTTCTTGCCGCCATCTACCGTCGCAGGTCGCCAGAGAGAAAAGGCGCTCGGTAGGGAGAGGAGAAAGAGAGAGAGCGACGAGGAGAGGGCGATGCGATGTTGTGATTGATCGGCGGTAGGGAAGGACGACATGGCTTGATCGAAAACGGAAGGCAGCGACGGTGCAAGAATCGCCGGAGAGAGAACGCCGCCCCTTGCTCCTCCTCTTCTCTTTCCCCCTTTTCCTTTCCTTCCCCGATTTCTATCTTCCCCCCTTTTTTTCTTTTTTTTTTTTATCCTCAAAACAAATTTCTATGGCCATAGTACTTTTATCTAGAAGTCTCTAGGGAAATATTATTATTATTGTCATTATTTTAATTATTGTTATAAATTTAGTTATATTAATATCTTTTACTCTGATTTTTTTTCTTTATGGCTTTCTAAAATAGTTAATTTAAAACATACTTAATTCAAAGCTTAAACAAAAAATTTTCTTCCTCGATAAATTTATATCACTATTTACCTGAATTAAAACATTATTAATGAATTAAACAAATTTTATCGGTTGACTCAAACTCGGGGCGTTACAAAGGGTTACCATTCTTAAAATACAAAAATGTTCCTGCCAATCTTCACCCTTTTGTCTTTATATTCAAGGAATTTTTGGTAAACATATAATTAAAATTTCTAATAATTAATATTTGATCAAAATTTTAACAAAATAAAAATATCTCATTTAAAATTTTTCAGAATTATTTTAAATGAGATAATAAATTTTATATTATTATTTTACAAATCTTTATTTTTATTAATATGCATAATGTAATTATAAAATAAATATAACAATTAATTTATTATTATTATTAAAAATGTAAATTTTCTAAATAAATAAGTTTAGATTTTGGGATAATTGACAAAAAAAATTATTAAAAATGTAAATTTTCTAAAGAAATAAGTTCAAAAAACAGATCAAGTATTCACATAATGAACTCACTTCAAATCTCTCTCGATTCTGTTCTACTGAAAAATACATCACTAGTATAATAATCCATGTTTTAGATTAACAAAAATTATAGAAAACCAAAGCTTCTATAAACTGAACTTACAGATCTTAAAAACTAATCTTCACCGTCAAAAAATAACAAAAAGGATTTTCAAATGTACTCACCAAAAAGCAAGCCAATTTAATGGCAAATAATTTTCCGATCGTCTTCGTATACAAAACTGGTCATTACGTAAAAAATCCAAAAAATAGCCTTTTTTTGCAACAAAAACTGAACTTACAGACCTTAAAAACTAATCTTCACCGTTCAAAATTAACAACAAGGAGTTTTGAACGTACTCACCAAATATCAGGCCAATCTAACGGTAAATGATTTTTTGAACGTCTTCGTATACAAAACTGGTCATTACGTAAAAAATCCAGAAAATAGCCTTTTTTTTGCAACAAACACTGAACTTACAGACCTTAAAAACTAATCTTCACCGTTCAAAATTAACAACAAGGATTTTTGAACGTACTCACCAAAAATCAGGCCAATCTAATGGCAAATGATTTTTCGATCGTCGTCGTATACAAAATTGGTCATTACGTAAAAAATCCAGAAATAACTTCTTTTTTGCAACAAAAACCGAACTCAAAGACCTTAAAAACTAATCTTCACCATTCAAAATTAACAAGAAGGAGTTTCGAACGTACTCAACAAAAATTAGGCCGATCTAATGGTAAATGATTTTTCAATCGATTTCACATACAAAATTGGTGATCATGTAAAAAATCCAGAAAATAGCCTCTTTTTTGCAACAAAAATTGAACTTACAGACCTTAAAAACTAATCTTTACCGTTCAAAATTAACAACAAGAAGTTTCAAACGTACTCACCAAAAATCAGGCCGATCTAACGGTAAATACTTAACCGTTGAATCTTTACTTACACTATTCCTTATAAAAGCTGTTCAATTTGTATTTGAAGATCCAACCAAAGCGTAAATATGCAGATTCAAATGGACTATATATTTGGATTTATCAGATAATATCTTAACTTATTTATTAATCTGGCCATGTTTAGAATTTCAAAGCCATTTCTCCATTTTCGAATCAGTAAGTTTACTCAGTCTTCCATAACACTAAATTAGGTAACCGCGGTAGTGAAGTTAAATGGTAAGGATGAGTTTAGATGGAGCTTTGAACATTTAGAAAAATAATAGAAATAAAATTGAAAAGTGTGTGTGTGTGTGTGTATATATATATATATATATTAGAAAATTTATTTTTATATGTAGGGTAAATTTTTGAAATTACTAAAATGCCCCTACCAAATTTTATCATTTTATCCTTGTATTCAAGGATAATTTTATAAATATATATTTTAAATTTTTTAATAATTTAAAATTTGCTCAAAATTTTAACAAAATGAATATAAATTATAAATTTTTCATAATCATTTTAAATGAAATAATAAACTTTATATTATTATTATATAAATATAAATATTTATTATTTTTCATAATATGACTATATAATACTTATAACAATTACTTTATTATTATTATTAAAATGTAATTTTTTTTAAATAAATAAGTTTATATTTGGGGATAATTGATAAACAAATCAATTTAATTCTTAATAATTTAATATTTGATTTAAATTTTTTAAAATAAAAATAAATTACAAATTTTTTTATTATTATTTTGAATGAAATAATAAATTTTATAAATATTTATTTTTTTTAATCTTGAACACGCAAATATATAATAATCATAACAATTAGTTTATTATTATGATTAAAAATGTAAATTTTCTAAATAAATAACATTAGATTTTGGTATAATTGGCAAAAAATTATTACCAACTTATAAAATAATTTATAATTTTCTATTACAAAAAAAATATTCATTTTATATGGTGTGTATTAATATTACTTGAAATTATACATAAACCATGGAGTGAAATTTAAAAACTTATTTTTTAATTTATTTGTGACAGATTAGCGACTAAATAATTCCGTCGCTAATCGTATTACAGCAACAATATACTAATTAGCGACAGATATATTTTCGTCGCTAAACCGTCGCAAAAAAGGCGCTAAATTTTCCCGTCAAAATTAGCGACTAAAATTTTAGTCGCTAATTTCCTGAATAAAAAATTATAAAATTTAGCGACGGAAAAATTTGTCGCTAATTCCGTCGCAAAGCAGGGCGTGTACTCTTCCCACCAATAATTAGCGACTGTTTATTAATTCCGTCGCTATTTCATCGCAAATAAATAGTAAATATCATTCTCGCGACGCAATTATAAAACAGTCGCTAATCCGTCGCAAAATTAGCGACGGAAATTGTGCCGTTGCTAATTTTAATCGCTAATTGACAGTTTTTTTGTTGTGTCAACTTAAGAAGCATAAGAGATGGTTGCAACCTAAAAAGCATAGACAAAATGCCGAAGGAAACAAAAAATTCCCAAAGAAAGAAGGAAACATTTGGAATAGTAATTCTTCAAAAAATAGGTGAAATTTTTTATTATATGGATATGCACCATTGAGACAATATTCCATCTGAGAGCTTGTAGCAAATATGCATATGTGAGGAGTTACTAAGTTGCTAGGTGCAGTTACCCCCTTTGGGAAATATTCCATTTAAGGAATTTTTAACAAATATGCATATGTGAGGAGTCATTAAGATGCTAGGTGCGATTTCCCCATTGGGGAAATATTCCATCTGAGGAATTTTTGGAAAATATGCATCTGTCAATAGTCACTAAGATGCTAGGTACGGTTGGTCCATTGGCGAAATAGTCCATTTGAGAAATTTCTAGCAAATATGCATCTATGAAGAGTCACTAAGATGTTGCCAGGTTTTGTATATTTCCTAATGACTATGTCACCACTCTGCAAATTGGTACCAATGTAAGAAAGATCATAATCATTAAGGCTATCAACACCCCTAGTATTATCCAGCGTCTGCCTTAAATTTATACTATCATCAGTCTATTTTCGAATAGTTCCTTATTGTTAATATGTTTCTTGTGACTTTTCATATGTTTAGGTTGAAGCATTCCCATGCTTTCTAGAGAATGTGGACCACCATCTAAATGAACATTGACTGCTACAATTGCATTCTCATCATTATATATATAGCTCTAGCTTCGACAGCATTCTATTTAACCTCATGATGATCCATACTTTGCATGGTGACTCATGGTGAAAGGTCCATGAGATGGCCCTACCCTGTTTGAAAGAAAAGATATGTACTGTGTATAGTGAATGTACATCCTCAAGCAAAGTGAGTGTAAAACCTCTTCAAATACCAAAAATATCCATACTTCTCTTTGTTGCGTATCTCTTTTATTTCAACCTATTTTGGCAACTTCTTGAGACTAGGATGAGTGTTTTAGTCCATTCTTAAGTTATGGATACATATCCCTTGATGGGATTTTTAGGCACCTACAGCAATGATTTGCTGTCAGTTCTCTGGTTTATTGAATTTATTATCTTATTTTTCTGATTTCTTTTGATTTTTTTTTTCAATTTTAATCCTTTATTTCCAATTTTCACTTATATTATTTACACAAAACCCCTTTATTTTCTATTATTTAGATACTTTTCCAATCATTACATGTGTTACTCAATTATTATTGTTATTATTTTACATTATTTGCATACTTAACTATTTGATTTATGTACGTTATTCATCTATACATATTTATTAGAAGTTTAAAATACTCTCTGAAATTTATTATGCTTCTTGAATTTTATTGACATTTGTGTATCCAAAATCTTCCAAAATAATTTATTTTGTTCTTAAGACCTCTAAATTCCCTACAAAATAAGAGAAAATGCAATACTATGTAGGTACAATACATAGGACATGCATAATGCATTTTGGCTTTCTAGCAATAACAGATAGGCTACCTATGGCTTGCTTTTTGAGGGACAACCATTTGTCATCACTTTCTATAAATAATGCCTTAAAATTTTCTTAGTCTTTGTGCTTTTTACTTCTTCCTTCTCTAAAGAACCTTCTACCAGGTATTTACTTTTCTTCCCTTTTCTTTTCCTTTTATTTTCTTGTTATTTCTCTTTTGGTAATTTAATTTCTTCTTTATTACCTCTACACTTAGATTGGTTAGAAATTAATATTATCATAGCTTTTAGATTGGAAAAATTACATCAGCTATTGGATGACTAAAAAACCTAGGAGGATCCTTTATTTGCTCCATACTCTAGCTTAAAATTCCAAAGGAGAGTTTCTTTAAATAGTAATTTGCTACTTGTTGTTGCTCAATATTGGGACTCGAGGCTCCATATATTCAATTTCACACATTAGGATTTATGCCTTCTATCAGAGGAATTTGCTATGAAAGTCGATGCTAGGTTCAAGCTCGGTACTTGACCATATTTGCCTTTTTCTATTTCTAGCTACCCTAGAGAGGTTTCCTATGCCTTGGGCATCCTTCCTTCTGAGGCTAGGGGTTTAGTGCCTCATGGAAGGACATTCTCACTAGAGCTATTGATTGATGTATTGATTGATTTTGACTATATACCCACCTTTCACTTCAGCATGGTATTGCTTTGCCGTCTTGCTCAGTGTTTATTGATACATGTTGGTGATCCCATAACTAGCGATTATGAGTTATTTAGCATCATGGATGGCATATTCTAGAGATATAACTCATTTCCCCTGATCCTAGTAGAGATCATCATTGGCTTGGATGTCATTTATCATAACTCTTATTCTTTTTCATAGGAAACCCCATACTTCTTTAGGTACGTCTTTATTTTGAAGGTAGTATACCCCCTGTAGGTTTTTATACTACTTTTTCTTATTAAAAGATCCATCCTTGTGGATTTGACATATTGTTTTTGCCTAAGATGAATCCAATTCACCCCAGTATCTTTTTTTAGGTATGGCTTCATGAAAAGCTGAAGCTGTTGTTAGAGCCCCCTCCTCAAGCTATAGTCGTAGGAATTTATCCCATGAAACACATCATAGTTAGATAGCTACAACATGAGTTTTTGATTGTTTAGGATGGAGTTAATTAGCTGGGCTTTCTGATAAATGATGACATTGTGTTTAGGTACACTTGGTTGCCTATCACCTTTATTATTTAAAATGGAGCTTTTGGATGTGTTCCTCTATATGGACTGCATTAGGTCACCTTCTATGTCACTACTTATTGTGCTCGTTAGTTTGGGGATCGACAGGATATTGTCAAGTGCTAGCTGGGCTTTCGAGGTGGCATTTTTACTACTCATTTCTCAATCGAGTATCATTAGAGGATTTGGACCCGACTCCCTGTGAGAACCTTTATCCATAAGATAGGTGCTTACGACTTTAACACCTCTAACTCATACAAGCAGCGGGTCACCAGTTTGGCAGTCGACAATAAACGTTCTCATTTTAGGCATTTGGATGGAGAGAGATGTGATATAGATAGACTATATCAAATACTATTACATATTATATTTTTTCTTTTGTTGAACCTTTCAAACTATAACATGTGAAAAGAATATTACTACTTTTTTAAACACTTTGATGATACTATGAATACATACATGATGTTTCCTTTTGATTTCAGTATATATGATCATCATTTTAATCTCAATTACACATATTAATTAATGTTGAATGAAATTTAATATGCATCATTAACTCCTATCATCAATTAGCCCTCTCAGGTTTTCTTTATTGAATATTTTCTTTCAACCTCTAATTTTTGTCCATGGTGAATTTTTTCAATTTTCACCCTGATGAGGCACCCAATTTTAGCAAGGCCACCATTTTTTTTTAGTTTTTAACTTGTGGGGCATTTATTCTCTTTTTTTTCTCTTATTAGTCTTAGCCATGGAATCTTTTTAGTCTATCTATGTTCATCGACTCTTCGAATTCATTGCCATTGCTGTCTGATAGAATGGTGGCTCTCTTAGACAATAGCTTTTTGAGCATAAAATGTCCTTCCCATGTGGGTTGAAACTTACCTCAAATGTCTGAAACCCCTAGCCTCATCTATTTGAACACTAGATCTCCCTTCTTTAAAGGATGCTTCCTAACCTTCTTATTGAATGAGCGAGCTAGACGATATATTTTCTTAAACTTGATTATGATAATATGCTCTTATCCTATCCCCATTAAGTAGGTTGAGCTACATTAGTCTCTATTCTTTTGGTATCTTAGCTTCTAAAACTACCCTTAAAGATTGATGTTTAATTTATATCGGTAGTACTGCTTCTATCTTATAGACTAAGGAAAATGGAGTAACTCTTATTGAAATCCTGGCTGTGATCCTGTAACCCCATAATGTGAAAGGTAGCTTATCAGTCCAATCTTTATAAGTTCACACCATCTTGGCTAGAATCCTTTTTGCATTTTTAGTAGTTGCTTCAACTGCTTTATTCACCTAAGCTCTATAAGGAGAAGATTTATGATGCTGAACCCCATATTTGATAAGCATATGTTTAGTTTCACTGGAGAACTATAACCTATTATTCCACACAACATGATAAGGCAAACCATATCTACATATCAAGTCCTTCCCAATGAACTTAGCCATATCCCTTGTATCCACCTTCTTCAAAGATTCATCTTCTACCCACTTGATGAAATAATCAATGGCCACTATGATAAACATATGTTTGTTTGAAGCAGGTGGATGAATCATACCTATGATGTCTATACCCCAATCAGTGAATGGCTATATTGATGCAAGGTTGCATAACTCAAAAATGGGTAAGTGACTTAAGTCTGCATACTACTAGTATAATTGGCATTCTTTGACATATTTAGAATAATCATTATCCATTATGAGCCAAAAAAATCCTCGATGAATGATCTTTTTGGAAAAGGCTAAACCATTCATATCGGCTCTACACACTCCTGTATGCACTTCCTCCATAACTTTTCTTGCTTCCTTTTTATCCAGACACCTTAGTTGGATTCCATCAAGTTGTCTTTTATAGAGTACTACTCCTACAATAATGAATTAGATTGATAACTTACAAATCATCCTTTGGACCTTTTTGGTAGCTTCCTTAAGAAATACTAATTTCTATAAGTAATTCTAAATGTTATAATACCAAAGCTTCCCGTCATCCACCTCAATATTCGTAATCTATTCATATTCAAAGCCTGGTTTATCAGAACTTGAAATCAACGTATGCTTTAAAATTACCCCTTTTTAGATTATCCTAGATTGAGATTAAGGTGGCTAAAGCATTTGCTAATTGATTTTCCTCTATAGGCATATATCCAAAAATGCAAATCTTGAATTTGTTGCTCAAAGCTTTTAGGCACTTAAAATAAGTTGATAACCGTTCTTCTTTGATCGACCATTGACCCCTCACCTAATTAATTACCTAAGATGAGTCTTTAAACATTTATACAGATTTTCCCCATAGATAATAAGGCTTCCAAACCAAAAATATAGGCTTTATATTCAGCTTAATTATTCATCCCTTTGTACCTTAATTTCTTGGCTAATGGCATCTACTCTACTTTTGGAGTCAGAATCACTCTCACTCTTGCTCCTTTATTGTTCACAACCCTATCAAAATACATTTACCAACTTGCACTGTCATAGCTAAAATGTGCTTATTAGGAAACGTATAAGTCACCTTTTCTTCTTCTAAAGGTTGATCAGCTAGGAACTCCTCTACCACTCTTCCTTTAGTGGTTTTCATAATGATGTATTCTTTATGAACTCTTGTAGGAGGATTAACCATATTTACATCTTTCTTAAGAGCGAAGGTGCTTCTTGTAGGTACCTAAAGGGTTCTATTTAGCCACTATTTGTACTGTGTAGGAATGGAAGTAGTGTCTTAATTTCTTCGATACCCATATGATTATTAGACAAATCTTTTCCACTTCTATGTACTTTGCTTTATAAGGGAGAAGCTTCTTATTGAGGTAGTACACTGCATATTTAATCCCAAATTCATCTTCGTAAGACATCATTGCTCCTACTAAACTATCCTCAATAGCTAGATATAAGATTATAGGCTTACCTACTTGAAGCTATCTCAAAAATGAGGGTGGAGTTGGTACCCCCTAATGGTATCAAATGCTTTTTGCCAATCCTTATTCCAAACCACTGGTTGGTGCTTCTTGAGCAGCTTGAATATTAACTTGTAGACCGAAGTCAACTTGGCTATAAACCTATTGATGTACTAAATTCCTCCTAAGAACCCTTTAAATTCTAATACCTTATGGGGTACCATCATCTCTATAATAGCCCACACTTTATCAAGATCGACCTTTATACCTTTCTAGCTCACCATATGCCCTAAGAGCTTACTTGAAGTAACCCATAGATGTAGTTCTTTGGGTTAATGTGAAGGTTGTACATATCAATCCTCTGAAAGAAATTCTCTAACACCTCAAAATGACCTTCATGGGTAGTTGACTTGATCATTATGTCATCCACATATACCACCTCTTCCAAGTCATCAAGTATCCTAGTTCCAACCTTTGATAGGTAGCACCTGCATTTTTAAATCCAAAGGGCATTACCCGGTAAGCATATGTACCCTATTCTATTATGAAAGCCATCTTAATCCAATCCATTATCTTACTCAGAATTTGCTTATACCCTGCATATCTATATATAAAGTTATACATGGCAAAGACGGTTGCACTATTAACCAGGACATCTATATGAGGTAGGGAAAAATCATCTTTAGGGTAGACCTATTGCTTGCTCTAACAAGTGCACTAGATCAACAAGTAATATAGTAGGGTATAGTTAGGCCCCTAAAACATTGCACCCAAGGGATTATGTGTGAAGCTATGGAAATTAATTGTATGCTTAAGAATTCCCAATTATTTTATGTGTATGAGTTATCTATTTTCTATAATGAAAACTTTAAACACTAAATTGTGCAATGGAAAGAAATTAAATTCAAACTAGTAGTAATTTAAGTATGAACTAAATTATGAAAAATTAACAAGTGTAAAAAAATCTATATAAGGAAAATGTTGCTCGGGTTTACTCATCCACCCTATACCCAATGTGAATTATTTTAATCCTACTGTAATATATGAACGAATCCGAGACAACCCTATTAACCCAAGCATCCCTTTCTGGAGCCAGCTACTTTAATTGTAAAGCATCCCATTTCGGAGCAAGCCTTACAACTAGCCTAAGTACAGGTCTTAAATCCTAAGTTCGATTTGCTTTTCCATTCTGATGCTAAACAACCCAAAACTCATCTATTTAACTCCACACTCCAACCCTAAATCTATAAAATACTGCACATCTAGAGTCTCATTCTGAAGCAATCTAAAATAGACAACTTTTTTGATAAAAAGCTGAGCAAAATTCATTCATAGCATTCAACCCACACAAGCATCGACATCTAACCAAGATATAAGATAAAAATCATTCAACAAAGCTGGAAAATCACATAAGGAGCTGAAAACTAATGAAATAAAAATAAACTACAGTGAAATATATCATTCATTCATATATATTTAACTGAAAATATGTTTAATATTCACATTGTGTGTAGGGGATTCAAAGATCCCCTAAACAACTAAGAGACTACTCACTACCCATTACAAAATGAAAAGAAAAAAGGATAGAATAAACCTTGAAACTCATGGTGGAAGAATACCTTACTGAATCTCAAGCCCTTCAATCTTCTTCTCCAATGCTTAAAAGGAAATGAGCAGGAAACTATGTAGATTTATACTTCTAAACTGTAAATCTATGTTTAATCTATGTATTTTACTATAAATATATCTAATTGCAAGTAAATCTATGTATCTATCTATGCAAATTGAAAAAAGGAATGGAAGAAAGAAGAAATAAAACCCTAAAATTGAAGAAAACCTAGAAGTCACAACTTTGCAGAAAAATTTACTCTTTATGGGCCAATATAGGTCACAATTACTAGGGATTCCTTGCTGACCATGACCTACTTAAAAATCCCTCTTTTAATTGGGTTGAGTCACGATCATTAAGGAATTCCTAGTAACCATAATGTAGCTTCGAATTGCATATTCCTTACTGACCACCAAAAACTTGGTAACCGTGACATAGCTCTCTCTTGCATTCTGAATTGAAAACATGACTACCTCATGGTCATTACCGAAACCTAGTATCTATAAGGTACTTCCCCTTTAGGTTATGTACTGAAGAGCTTCATAGGTCACGGTGAGCACCCCTCTATGCATAATTGCTTTGATGATCGTGACAAGCCTTAAAATGGTGCATTTTGATAGAAGACTTAGGTCATGGTTACTAGGAAAACCTAGTAACCGTGAAGGTACCTACAAAAATCACAGTTTAGCACAAAATTCCAACAAAATCTCTCTAAATCACACAAAAGCTAAAATTAACTGAGAATGGGATTAAATTATTATATTCAAGCAAAATAAAGCAAAAGACACTAGAAAGACACTGAAAATTAGACTAAAATTAATCTAAAACTAAACACTGAATTGGAGTTATCAAGACCCAATTAAAATCCCTATAATCCACCCAAAATATGCATCTTCCATCCTTTTTAGCCATAGGGCCTACGTTTGCTAGCCATGTGGGGTATTGAATTTCCACTAGGAACTTAACCTTTATCTATTTCTTAACTTTTTCTTTAACCTGTTCAACCCACTTTGGTCTAAGTCTCCTAAACTTCTGCTTGACTAGTTTATACCCTGAATATGTTGGAATGGCATGTTTAGCAACTTCTTGATCTATTCTCGATATGTCTTCATAGGTCCAGGCAAAGGCCTTTTCATATTTGTTCAATATTCTCTAAAATTTTTCTCTCTCTTCAGGAGTTATGTCTAGTGCTAATAAAATTTCTTTTGGATTTTCTTTTATTTTGAGATTAAAGAAACATGTGTTTGTTGAGTTAATGTCAAATATGAATGATTTATGGTTATAATTGTGCATATTGAAATCAAAAGGAACACCAGATAAGTAAGGAAAATTGTTCATTTTGTTAATAAAATCAAAAGAGAAATCAATGTTCTCATCAAAAAGTTCAGGCACATAAACAGTATTAATAAAATTATCTTCTTTTATCAGCCACAGATGGATCTTCGGGCTTGATCTTCCCTTTACTCTTTAAATGAACATCAAGAAGCTTCTCTATTATAACCTCTTTAGGTGTTTCCTTATTCCAAGAAGAATTGTGTAGAAGAATCTCTTCATCCCAAAAACCCTTAATTGGCTTGATAATCCCTTGCTTCAAGTCGAAGAGATCATTGAATAGATTAAACCTTGGCACTACTTCTTGCCTAATCAGCTAAGGTACATTCTCTCCACAATAAAGATAAATACTTAAAGCAGGCATGAAGCTTTAGGAGATATGAGGAATCCCTTTTGCTGCTTTCTTTTCCTTACCCTTTTGATTAATACCAGTAAAGCCTAACCCCTTTTTATCCTTTTGACTTTTAGTGGCTATTGCAGCCTAAGGCCCTTTTGAGTTTATACCTAAAATAACACTAGTTAGAAAGCTCATCTTCTTTAGCATATTGATTACTTGAGGACTTTCATCAAAGCTACCCTTACCTTTTTCATCATTGATGACTGATACATGAAACCCACTGAATGGCTATTTGGCTATCTCGAGTGTAGACATCTGATTTTCCCTAGTAGCTTTAATGGTGACTAATTGATCATCATGGGAGATCTTGATCATCTAATGTAATGTGGAAGGCATCCCACCTAACTTATGAAAACATGGTCTTCTTAACAATAAAAAAAATTGGCCAGTATAGGTAGCACCACAAACTCAGCTTTTGTTTCAATGAGCCTTATCTTCACTACAGCCTTAAAGATCCCAACAACTTATCTTTTGGAGCTATCATATGTAGATATGGTCAGATCATACTCATTTAACATATTTTCATTCAACTTAAAAGTTAAAATTGTCACCAAAAAACAAATGTTGATAGAAGATCCATTATCTACCATCACTTATGTTATGTGCTTACCGTTCACCTAGGCTTTGATGTACAGAGGTTAGTTATGACTTCTTCCTTCAGTAGGAAAGTCTGCATCAAAGTATACAATATTTACTCCACTCCCTCCCTTCATTAAATCTAGCAAGTCAAACGGTGAGATTGTCATGGCAACAGTAGATTCACATAAGGATTCTACTATCTTTTGTCTATATAAGGGAGATTATCTTAGCAAATCCCAAATTTAAATATATGCATTTGTTTTCTTGAGTTGCTTGATTATCTAATCCTTGTTAACCTTTTTTCTGTAGGTATCACAACAGGAGTTGGTTCACTCTTAAATTTTGGGATCACTCTTCTACTTCTTATGATCACCTTCACCTTATTCTCTTTTCTCATCTCTTATTCACTCTAACTAGCTGAACTCCAACTTTCAATAGGCATCGAGATCCCTTTGTTTTCACTCTTTGTGGGGATATCCCAATAATCATGTAAGGACCTAATCATGGCCCTAACCGAATTATAGTCAAGCGATAAGGATTATGGTTAATTAAGGCAAATATTGAATTATTTAGCATTGTTAAGGTTAAGTCCTATTAGGGGTATTTTGGTAATTTTAGTATGTATGTAAATTGAGTATGGTTAAAATTAAGATAAAAGAGGGATATAGTTGAAGTAAATCAAGAGTTTGGGTGTTAATGTTAAAAGAGATAAGTTGATGGGGTCAAATTGAATAAGGGCAAGCTTGGAAATTCACAATGAGATATTTACCCCACTAAATCACTCAATAGCTTATTGGAGAAGGAAACAAGGGGATTGGAGATGGAGGGGATTGGCATTTTGGGGGAGACAGCTCTCTCTCTCTCTGGTGGTTACGAGTTGGAGAATGGAGCTAGGGTTTATGAGTGAAGATTAAAGGTAATGTCTTCAATTGAAGATGTCTTCTTCCTCTTCTCTTCTTCATTTATGATTTTTGGTTATAAGGGATTACAAGATCCTGTTGTTATCCCTGTGTGTAAGGAGAAATGAGAGAAGCAGAAAGATCAAGGATAGGAGAAGGAAGAAAGAGCTAGATCAGTGGACTTCCTAAGGAAATGAAGCTGGTATTTGAAGTATGGGAACTTTATGTAGATGTTTATTTGATGATTTTCTTCCTATGTTTTTGTATGTGTTCCCTTAGTAGAAGTTAAGGGTTAAATTGTAGAGATTTAGACGAATTTGCAACGAATTAAAATTAAGTGCTTAATATAGGATCTATGATTTGAGTTTTAAGCAAAAAAATATGGGTTTTATCGATGGCTGCTGAAGTCCCTTGTGTGGCCACGTGACTTGTTCCTCTTTTCCTTGTGTGGCCAAGCATACCCATGCTTTATTGCTTCTTCAGTGCATGGCCGTGCCTCCTCTTTATTTCTTTCTTATGTGATCGTGTGCCTCCTTTTGGTTGTTTATGCATGGCCACATGATTTTTTTTGGATTTCTATGTGTCGCAGCGTGTTCCCTTTGGTTCTCCATGCAGAGCCACATGATGGCTTGTTCCTCTCCCTGCGTGGTCACGTACTGCATGGCCTTTTTCCTTGCTTGGCCACGTGAATGTTTATTTCTTCTTCTGCATGGCCGTGTGTTTGGCCTTTGGTTCCTTGTGTGACCACATGAATGGCTGCCTTTCTCCTTACATGGCCACATGAATGGCTTGGTTCTTCTTCTGCTTGGCCACACGTTTGGCCTTTGTTCTCCTTGAGTGGCCGTGTATGCCTACTCTTCCTTCATTGGCACGACCACTCATATGTTTTCTTTTAATGGTTCTACTACACACTATAAGCTATAAATTCTTCATGAATCATGAATCCCTATTATAAAATATAATTGGAGAGAATTAAATGGACCATAAGTAAAGTACATGATGATTATATTAATTATATTGGTGGTTAATAAGTCATATGATTTCTAAATGAAATAATTGAATGATGAAGTCTTTCCAAGGCATTATAAAGGACATAGGTGAACGTTAATCTCACATTTGATTACTTTCACTACTTGTTAGACATATAATGCATGTATATGATGTATGGGATAAAATGAATGTGTGATGACTAAATTGAGTATAATGACACAAAGAGAAATGGTATTGAGGAACCACTCAGGTACGTCCTTCTTTATTGAATATGTTTTTCATGTGGAGTTATGTGCTCATGGTTTATATGACTATATGTATGGTTTCATTCTTATGAACTATCATACGGGTATTACCAAAGACAACCTTGAAATTCAAATCATGTTGTTATTTCATGATCTTATGCTTAACGATGTGTATTGCATTATATTCTTAAAACATTGTTTTGAGCTAGTATTGCATAATACTTAGTTACCATTATGCTAAAGCATTCTTGTGTAAGATATAAGTTATCCAATGGCTATGCAAATATATAAACAGATGATATGCATTCTTGAATATCAGGGCTTTAAGTCGGTATTGCTACGAAAATGAATGATATGTGTTCAATTGTGGAAAATGATTTAAGAAAATGTTAAATTTAATAAGGAAGAATATGATGAATTCAATATGTTCTTAAAGTGATAATGCTTGCGGGTCTTAGTTCAGTTGTGGATTAGATAGGCATGCCTAGAGGGATTTAGTAGCTGCCATAGTTGACCCCGTTTGGGTCTTGTTCCTTATGGAACCATCGTTCGACCCCGTTTGGGTCTATTGTTTGTTCTTTACTAGAACCATTGTTGACCCTGTTTGGGTCTATTGCTTTGTTCCTTTATGGAACCATAGTTCGGCCCTTTGGGTCCATCATTTGATACCTTCGGTATCCATTGTTCCCGTTATCTACTCTTTGAACTAGTACTTAGGCAGGCTATTAAAAGTTAAAAGACACAGCCATGTACTATTAAATAAGGATATATATATATATATATATATATATATATATATATATATAGCAATTGCGTCACCTATGTAATGTGAACATGATAAATGGCCTACTATATTGCTTGATTGAATTCCTTTTTGCTAAAATGATATAAATGAAATGTAGTTCACTGCTCTGTACTATATAGCTAAGGTTGCACGACATATGTGAAGTATTAACGCCTAAAATATCTCTTAATGATGATGTATGATATCTGCACTCCCTTATGCTTTGATTGAACATTGAAGGCATATCATACATAATAAATGTGATTAAATGCTTACGATGAAAGCTGTATTATCAATTACTATGAGGTCTAAATTATTGTAAGAATAATATTCATGTTTAGGATTGCAGATTCTTTTGGTATTGCAAGGGTGAGATCATATAATATTGTTGACCTATATGTTTTCTTTAAATTTAAAAGGGTGTAATGATTTCATGATATATTTTTTAGAGTTTATCCTTGGAGTTGGTTTCCCCACTAAGTTTAGAGCTTAGCACAGGTTTGTTATCCGTGTAGGTACTGGTTAAGCTTTAGTTGATAGATAGCTGGTGGCTAGTCAGCCTTTGAAGAGAAGATCTATTTGGGTGCAGTTGCTCGAGGATTTTATTATGTATTTTCTTTGGCATTATGTTAGGCCTATTTAATTATAAATTTTTTTTAAGTTATTGTGACATGTAATAATTATGGCCTGTGCTATTTATTATTATCCTTGCCTTATCTTTGCTAGGTTATGATGATGATTGATGTTTATGCATGGCTAGTGGATTAGGGTGTTACAAATCAAACATCAAAACTAGCTGATTTGGCTTTATTACTTTGGCTATGGAATGAGTAACGACTACATAGTCATTCCAATATAGGTCTCTCATGGATGCCATTCAGGTAGACTTAACCTAATTATGAACACTAGTGGTGGATCAACATTACAATCTCCTTTCTTTTTCTTATCTCTCTTCTCAGGATATAAAATCTACTTACTATATATCAGATCCTAAATTTTATTCCTTAAGCTTGGACAATAATCAGTCAGGTGCCTCTTGTGCTGATGGTATGCACAATACCAATCTTCTTTATTGTAAGGTAGCCTTTGACTCTTTATAGGCCTTAAGGGTAGTGGTAAATCTTCCTTTCCTTGCTCAAGTAGTTTTAGACCTAAGATAATGGCTTACTTAAATTGGAATAATGCCTTTGTGGTGGACACTTTTGCAATCTTACTAGCTCTATTTGACCCACTACTATTCCCAACTGCCTTGTTATTACCAAAGTTTCTTCTGGCATTTTCACCGTTTGCCCTTTTGGCTAGGTACTCTTTTTTAGCTTATATGGCTATATCCTTCAAAGACTCCTAATCCTTTAAACCCTCATCTTCAAACCATCTCTTAGATTCAGGCTTGTATTCCTAATGAATAACCTAATTTGATCATCTTTGTTAGGCTTCATCTTCATGTCCATCACCCTATTCCTCCACCTAATGAAGTATTCATAGAAAGATTCATAATGCTTATGCTGAAGAAGTTTAAGGTTTTTTAGGGTGACCTCCATTCTAGCATTATAGTCATATTATTTAAGGAACTCTTCAATCAATAGATCCCATTCCTCTTTGGTATGCCTATCTAACCTATGGTACTTGTCAATTGCAAGCCCAGTCAAGCTTAGGAAAAAATACTCTACTTTTTATTTCTTGGTGAGGGTAGTCCCCTAATCATCGTATATTACTTTGCATGGGTTAAAGGGTATGAAGTACCATTAAACCTCAACAAATTAGGCATTTTGAACCTCTAGGGCAATAGCTCATCCCTATTTAAATCTCTATGCTTAATGTTCATACCTCTACCGGCTGACAACAACCTAGACATGGCTTCAATCTTTTCCTTCATCTTCTTGAAAGCTGGATACTCAGCACTAGGACCTTTAATTCTCATATTCATTATTGGAGGGATATATTCTTCATCTTTCTCTTTTATAAAGTCCTTCTTAGGATAATATCTCCTTTCTTTCTTAGTGGGTATTGAGGTGTAGTTGCCTCAGCTGCAATAATATTTCTAACATACATTGGTTCTTTGCTACTTGAATAAGTTTTATAAGCCGAGTTTTAGCATTTGGTGCCATGGAAGCCTCCATCCCACCAATCATAGCCATAAACCGCTCTTCAATTTCCTAAAAACTTCTATCCCGGCACTATCAAAGTCCCTATAGGAGTAACATTCGACCTTTCATATAGGAGTGGAAACCTTGATCTATTATCATTGGCTACTCTCCCAGTCTCGCTTACCTTATCGGTTTCATTTAACTAATCATCTGCCATTTCCAATCTCATCTCTTGATTGCTTTCTAACAACTAACTTGAACCCAACTCAAAACTAATCTCTAAACTAAATTTTAAACTTGAACTTAACCTCAATAGTCTGGATATGGATCTTTTGACTAGGCAACCATTCGACCCTCTAGACAATCTAGATGAGTTTATAATGGCTGCAATAATTAAATATTAAGAGTGATGCATGATGAATGATACATAAATATGGTATATACATGATGTATGAATGAAATGTATACTTTCATTGGGTACCAATCACAACCACACATAAGCATAGCTAATAGCCTTCCAACCTTATTGTTCTTACATAAGAGGTTGTGCAATCTCTTTCCTAAGTAGGCTTAGCCCATAGGTCAACCAAGGACCCGATGGATATATATAGTGTACGATAAAAAATTGATAGCATAACCCATCTAATTGAAAGTGTAGGTGCATGAGTTTTGATCGTTATGTATTTTGACTAACTCATATAGATTAGGTTGGGCCTGCTAGGGTAAGGCAGCCTTTGACTGGTACCCTCCTAATTTGTTTTACTTCGATCAATACATAAAGGTCCACATATCATGCAAACATTATTATGGTTATACATCCTAGGGAAAGTTGCCATCTTCATTACATAGGCTTGACTCAAGGGTTATGAAACTTTAGGGCTATCCAAGCATGGTTCTTACTAATAGGTCTAGCTTATCACGAGCATAACAACTGATAGGTCACCATTTCCTATACTATTTGGTACTAGACTTAGGTTGGTAGGTCTCCTTGATAACTCCCTATATTGAGTGAAAGTAGGGCATGCTTCAGGATAGCACTAGAGCTAAAAAGGGATACCTAACTTAATTCTAAAGCTCTAAGATAAATGTCAAAAATGCAATTTAGAAAGGAGAAAGGATTAATAACAAAACCCAATTGTAAAAAACTTAACTAAGATGCATTTAGGAGTAAGTTCTCTTTAATCACTAGTGGAGTTGCCACTGTGACGTGCACCTAAGCCGCCCTCACTTGATTTTTGGTTAAGTTATAAAAGGCCCATGTTTAGGGTTTGAGACTGGAGAAGGCTCACTTTTAGTCATGAATTGGCCACTTTACCATAAAGGATCAAGCCAAATTTATGGTTGGTAGTCAAACTATGAAGGCATTTACTAATAGGCCGAAAAAGGTACGTGTCATAGAGTCGCCACCCAATAGAATATCGTGAAATGAATCTCGACCTTTTGATGACCAAATGGAGATTGGTGTTTGGGACATCACTCTTATTGGGTGTTATTTTAAAAGTGAGTTTTAAAATCAACCCACTCTTCTTTCTCATATGATGCAAGCAATAAAATTTACCACTATCTTTCATCACTTTTTCTTTCCTTTTTTCCACTATCTTTTTCAATTTTACCACTTAGATCACATTTTTAAGAGTGGATTTCATAAAATTTATTTCAATTTTTCAATAAATTTCACACGAATTCAACTTAATTTCATCAAATCCAATATAAATCCATAAAAATCCTAAATAAAAACTAACTTGGTGGAATAATCACCTTTCAAAAACTCCTAAATTCTAAACTCCTTTCTTCACTAATTACTTATTTTAGGTAGAGAGGATGGCAAACATTTAATTTTGGATGGCATTTAATATAAGAATCAATTAAATTTCGAGACTAGAAGAAGCAAAAATTGTAAAGGAGAGAAGGAAAAGAATTTGGCCATGGAGGGATGGAATAGATGATTAGTGTATTCCTTGAATATTTTGTAAGTTTCCATCTCTATACATATCCCTAAATGGAAGGCCAAGATTGAATTAATTATTATTTAAACCAAAGTCATTAAGATGCCACATGTCATCCTCATATTAATTCTATACTCTTCTCACTCTTACCTGAGTCACAGCCTGAAGTGATTCAGGCCCTGAACTTAAATGGGTTGCCATAAGTAAATCAAATACAATCTTATTAAATGACCTAGATAAGTTCATTTATCATTTTTTGTTGGATCAATTTTTATTTCATTAAAATTTCCATAAAAATATGTCCATAAATATGAAAAATATTCCCTTAAGTGTGTGTAAATTTTTAAGTTAAAACTAGGTCATTTCTGAACATTTTTTGATCCGATAGTGTAATTTTAGGTCTGGTAATTCTCTTTTCTATCTTAAGTTTATTTTAATTTTTGACTTCTAAAAATTCAATAAAGCCATTTATAATGATTCCCCATAATCAAAATGATTTTTGGAAATCCCCAAACATTTATGTATGATTGATCAAACTCTAGGTCATCGATGCATTGCTTACAATGAACCCAAGTCTCATTTTCATTTTTGTCATTTGAGATCCTACATCTTTCATCATCAATCAATACCTTTATATTTTTCAACATTTTTTTATCAGCCAATGTTAGCTCACCTATATGCCTTTTTATAGGATTGTGATTAACTACCTTGGTGAGAATAGTTACAATCCTAGAAAAGGGAAATCTTATTCAATCTCTTGGGATATGTTTGAAGTTCTTCCATATTTTTTGCAATGAAGATAGCCCCATTAATTCGAATGCCATTCACCATAACATACAATACAATAGCCTTCGAAGCATTAACTTTCCTTGGTCCCTCTATGTGTGCAAAGATAAAAGGGCAAGCCACCTATGCACAATGTGTAGCATATGATTGGACTGCTTCGCTTTATCACATATGGCTTCCTAAATAGTTTATTTCTTGTATTTCTCTGGTCCTCTTGCTCTATGAGGTGGGAAACCTAAGTGTACTAAAAATTCAATAAAGGTCATGGTGTAGGATTTCCTATCCAACTAGAAACTGATCCTTCCCTTATCATAGTGGCTATCTTTTTCAATTCTGATGCGTATAATTACAAAAAACAATCCCTTGTAAGGTAAGCATACACCTTTTTTTCAACAAAATTTGCCCAACCTATTTTGTCTATCACCCTCTGCACATCTTTAATAAGCCTATAATCTAAAAGCATATCTGTAACACCTTTATCTAATAAGCTAGCTATATTACTAAATCCTATATCTTTAAACATACTTTGCTATTCTATTATATACTTATAACTCATATAAAGACATATGTCTTATCAAATATATATGTAATGCGATACTCATCACATATTCTCTTAAATTTCTTAATCAATATAATACATGCATACCCATCTACTTTACATGTTACTTCAAGACATAGGATATGATTTTAAGGCCATATGTTGAATACGCTTATCATTTCATAAAAACATACCTTTTCAATTTTCCTTATCCGTCTCTCCTTCATCTTTGTACTTAATTACATCTTCACACATTCACAATCTTAAGTATATACATACATATGCAACTACTTGTAATTATATAGAACCATAACTATAGATTTTCACATAATAACATAAGAGTAAGCAGACCATCATAACTATACTAATTCTATTAACATATTCATTATAATTGTTTAAGTATTAGACACACACACACACACACACATATATATCCCTTTTAAACTCTTAATTCATTTTACATTAAGGTGTTTTTATTTGTTTATGTACTTGTACCATATTGTAAATTAGATTTTCATTGCTACATTAGTCTTTAAACCTTTTATTTCTCTTTTATAGTCTATTAGAATGATAAAAATATCTAATTATATATCTTTTTAACGAACATATTAATTGAGTTTTTAAATACTTAACAAAGGGATTTAAATACTCTTTCTTGTAATTATATGATATAGCATCTCAAAAATTCCATTACTAAAGAAATATTGTAAATACATTTAATAATATGCTAAAACAATTCTATAATAATTAACAAAGAAAACCATTTTTAAAATAATACATTGAATACTCTTTCAATGGTAAATAGTATGGTTTTGATCATGGTCTTATCTAATATTCCAAATTGTTAATTTATTAAAGAATCAAACAATCATATATTAAATATTTGGGTTTCAAATAATTAGTTAACTATGCTTTGAATGATAAATAAAAAGCTATTTTTAAATAATTTACCATTAAACAAATAAGGATGAATTTTTACTGCAATAGGACTTTAGTTTATCCAAATAGATAATTGCAAATTGGAAGAGGGCTTTACTCAGTTGGGTGCCTTAGTAACTTGGTAGAGGGATGATTAATTTAGTTGAGGGCTTGGGGAGCTTGACTGAGGGCTGTTGAACTTGGTTGAGTGCATAGGGAGATTTGTTGTGGCTTTCTTTTATAGTTTTTGTTTAAAACAATGGGAATCACCTCAAAAGAGTGTCCACTACACTCAAAAGATTGAGTGCCACCTTGTGAGAGTGGGCTTCCTACTCAATTAAGCTACTCGATCTCTGATGAACATAAATGGAGCAATGTAATCCAAAGTTCTGTTAAATTTAAATCCCAATTCAACCACAATTCCTTGACAATCAATTTTCCAATCATAAACTTTTATAAAATAGGTATTCTTGTTCTTTATTCAAGAACTAATATTAATTCCAAACCATTAAAGAAACTAAAATCATTTTAATTAAACTCTCCTTTTTGGTTTTCACCTGTAGAATTGAAAATTCTATTAACACCAACATTACCAAAACTTTTTTTTTCATCCAATTCATTCCTATAATTAAATTTATACTAATAAAGTATAATTAAAAGTCTCTTTATAATAAGATCTAAACTTATTATATATATATATATATATATATATATATAGGTATTTTATCTCTTTTAAACTCTTAATTCATTTTACATTAAGGTGTTTTCATTTGTTTTTGTACTTGTACCATATAGTAAATTAGTTCCTTATTGTTAAATTAGTTTTCAAACCTTTAATTTCCCATTTATAGTCTATTAAAGTCATAAAAGTATGTAATTATGTGTCTTTTTAATGAACATATTAATTGAGTATTTAAATAATTTAGCAAAGGGATTTAAACATTTTTTCATGTAATTATATGAGATGGTATCTCAAAAATTCCATTATAAAAGAATTACTCTAAAAACATTCAATAACATGCTAAAACATTTCAGTAATAATTGACAAAGAAAATTGTTTTGAAAATAATACATTGAAGGCTCTTTCATGGTTTACTAGTATGATTTTGATCATTGTCATATCCAATAATCCATAATGTTAATTTATTCAAGAGTCAAACAATAATATGTTTCACATTTGGGTTTCAAATAATTTGTTAACTATGATTTTAATGATAAATAAGAAGCTATTTTTAAATAATTTACCTTTACACAAATAGGGATGAACGTTCATTGCTATTGGAGTACTTTAGTTTGTTAAAACAGATGACTAAAACTTAGAAGAGTGTTTTAGTACTCAGTTGAGGGCCTTAGTAACTCAAACAAGGGATGATTTACTCTATTGAGGGCTTGGGAAGTTTGGCTAAGGGCTGATGAACCCAATTGAGTGCATAAAGAGCTTGGTTGTGGCTTTCTTTTACTGTCTTTTTTTAAAATAGTGGGAATCACCTTAGGAGAGGGACTGCTACACTTGAGAGAGTGAGTTTACCCTTGGGAGAGTGAGCTTCCCACTCAATCGAGCTACTCCATCCTTGATGAACATAAACTAAGCTATGTAATCATAAGTTCTGCTAAATTTAAATCCAAATTCAACCTCAATTCCTTGACAATCAATTTTCCAATCATAAACTTTTTTAAAATAGGTATTCTTATTCTTTATTCAAGAACTAATATTAATTCCAAACCATTAAAGAAACTAAAATCATTTTAATCAAGCTCTCCATTTTGTTTTTCACCTATAGAATTGAAAATTCTGCTAACGCCAACATTACCAAAAAAATTTTTCACCCAATTCAATCCTGTAATTAAATTCATACTAATAAAGTATAATTAAAAGTATCTTACTCAATAATGAGATCTGAACTTCCTCAATTCAAATAAATTATATTCACAGTTTGGTAAAAATACCTACATGCAATTTATTATCAGATCAAAATTTGCATATTTGCATGCAATTTCCAAAAGCACCTACCATAATCACTCTTGTTCCAATTATATTGCCTTAAATTGCTTCTTTCACTACCTAAAACAAGTTATTGATATAACCTTATTTGACACCAATTTCAGTTAATGATTCAAAGATGAAGAGAAGAAGAGACATAAAAGGATAAAAAGAGATTACCATGAACAAAAACTAGACATAAGAGCTTCAATTACAGATGCACAACCTTGAAAATAAGAGTCAGTTCTTATAAGAGAGAAAAGAGGAAATAATCTATAAAAGAGATGAGCAATTTTCTTGAAATGACTTTCACGACTTATTTATGCCCAAACATCCTTCTTCCAACACCTTCCCACATAAGAGTCTTTAAGAGAAAATGGATGGTGACATCATCAAATAGTAATTCCCATATCAATCCTCCATCTATTCTCATTTCATTTACCTACCCCAACCTTTTCCTTGTTATATCAATTGAAAATCTAAATTTTCTTTTTGATTTAATTACACACATGTATTAATATCAAATGACCCATTAACCCTCTAGACTTTAACTTACAATACCTTAAATCATTAAATAGCTAATAAGCATATTTTAACCAAAACTACCATTAATCATTCATAAATTTTACTAGGGTCTAAATTAGGTCCTCACAATATCACTATCCAAGTATGTGGTTGGTATGTATTTCGCTTTCAAAAAATTTGCATAGTCGATCTTAAACTCTACCGGCACCTATCCTAGTACTCTAGATGCTAGTGCCTTTTACTGCAAAGAAGATGAGCTAGCTTTCTAACATGGGTGCCATTGAAATAATAAAAAGCAATTGGAATTAATTAATGAACCAGACAAAGAGATTTACCATGCTAGTATTTGAAAATATAAAGAATGCATAAATCGATTAAAAAATCACAAGCTATAATAACCCATCTCAAACACTTCGGAACATATATTCAAAGTCAATAATCAAGCATCTCACATTAATATTGGCAAAAGTACAACTAGACAAAATAAGTTATACAAACAAATAACATCTATTTGTAAGCCAAAATTAGCCAACAATCATGCTTATAGAAATAAAGATGTGTGATCACAAAACACCATAATCAAATGGCAAGAATTGCTCAACCATTCATTGTTTTATCCTAATGAAAATCAATATCAACATGGTCAAAATGCTATAATAAAAGAATCTAAAAAGACGTGTAATATGAATAAAATCAGGGGGTAACTGGTTACATAAAGGATGTAGCCTCTTTAGACATTTTGTCAAACACAAGGCAGGTAATTTAGGTGAACATGTTTAATAAAATTGCTAGAAATCCTATTAAAATTAAACAAAATTTATTTTTAATTATTTAACACAAGAGAGAATAGTGAATCTAACATACAAATCACCATAATTATGAAAGGCATTAAATTTAAATGGACAAATGATTAACCAATACCCAAAATGTATTAACATAAACTCGTCTTAAAATTATAGTTATTCTCCAAGAAACTCACAATCAATCATGCCTTGAACTGACAAAAATATAGAAGAAAAAACTTATTTTTTGTTGATTGTGCACCAAAAGATAAGTAAATGTAGTGTTGAGAGGGTGTAAGGGCTAAAAATGCTGACAAAAGAAGAGACAATATGCAAAGAAGGTGAAAAGACAAACCACAATGGGCATCTTATAGATGGTCTTAGCTATAACTTCTATGGTCACTACTAAAATAAAATGGTCTCTGTCATGACACACACAAGTTGCCAAAATGTGCATTTTGATTTTTAATTGGTCATGACCGAGACCAATTCGTCTTAGCCATAAAGAACTATTATGGACTAATGTTGCAAAAATTTTAATTGGTCACGGATGAGATGAATTTGTCTCAATTGTGACAAAGCCTTATGTTCACTACCTCTTTATGGGTCATGGATGAAACCATTTCCTCTTAGCTATGGCAAACCATTCTATACTAAAGTATGAAAATTTCACATTGGTCACAGTAGAGACAAGTATTTATTTTTTTGCAAAAATTGTAAAATTCAAGCCCATTCTTCATCAACACATACACATATAAATTACATCCTAAAAAATCAAGAATAAATTCACAAGTTATGAACCATAGAATTTAGCAAAAATATGACAAAAATGAACATAAAATATTAAAAAACAAGTAAAATGAAAAAAATAAAATGTTAAAGTTAAAGAAATAGAGTTTTGAGTTTAACAAGTCATCAGGTTGACTTTAAATGCACTTACTGAACATCTATGTGAGTAACTGCCATCGAAGCAACTTCAAATTGGGATTCGAAGTATGGGTTAATGCAATGACTATTAACTTTGAATTCCTTATGATCATTTGCATACTTAATCGTGATAACTTCATAATTGGTGACATCTATTACTTTGAATGGCCCTTTCCATCTCAACTTCAGCTTTTCGACAAATAGTGACAAAGGACTATCTTACAAAAACACCTTTATTTCAGGTACAAACTCCTTTGGAATCAATTTGTTATCATGCTAATGCTTTATCTTCTCTTTGTAAAATACAACACTATTTTATGCCTATAGCATAATCTTGTCAAGCTTATGTAATTACAATAATTATCTCCTATAATCTTTAAATTAAAATAAAAATATTTAATCGCCCAGAATGATTTGTGTTCTAATTCAACAAATAGATGGCACCCTTTTACCATATAACAGCCTAAAAGGTGACATACCAATAGGAGATTTAAAAGTAGTGCAATAAGCCTATAAAGCATCATCTAATTTCTTAGACCAATCTTTCTTGGAGGTATTGATAGTTGTTTTCTAAATGGCTTTTAACTCTCTATTAGAAACCTCTACTTGACCATTGGTTTGAGAGTGATAAAAGGTTGTGACTTTGTGAGTTACATCATTCTTCCAAAGAAAAGATTTGATGGCTAACAAAGTGTTTACCACCATCAGTTATGATAGCTCTCAATGTCCCAAATTGAGTGAAAATATTTCTTCTAAGGAATTCTAAAGCCACTCTAGCATCACATGTTTTAGTAGCAATAGCCTTAACCCATTTGCTTACATAATCGATCACCACTAAGATGTATTCACATCCAAAAGAATTCAAAAATTATCTCATGAAATCTACACCTCAAACATTGAAGATCTCAATCTCCAAAATATTGTTAAGTGGCATTTCATCTCACTTTGAGATATTACCAACCCTTGGACACCTCACATATAGATACAAAAGGTTTAACATCATGAAAAAGATTAGGCTAGAAGAAACCTAACTGAAGAATTTCAATACATTTTTATTTAGCCTATGATGACCTCTTACCTCTCTTTCATGACACATTTGCATAATTGCTCCTTGCTCTTTTTAAGGAACATAATGCCTCAGCACTTGATCTTGAACCAACTTGAATAAAATTAGATTAACCCATAAATAATGCTGCATATCCACCTTTAACTTCTTTCTTTGCTGCCATGAGAAATCTTTAGGAATAAAACCACTAGCAAGATAAATGGCCAAATCACCGTACCATCATATAGCAACATCATAAACATACATAGCATATATACGCTTATAAAGAAAATGATCTAGAATTTCTCCTTTCTTAATGTTTTCATGATCTAGTTTTCAAATATGATCTGCTATAAAACTTTCTGCTCCCTTTTTATCCTTATTCTCCAAATTTAAACTCCTGTAACAATAGAATCCATCTAATTAGCCTTGGTTTTGACTCATTCTTAGCAAAAAGATGTGTTAGAACTACATGATCAGACCAAATAACTATTTTAGCTCCATAAAGATAAGGTTGGAATCTTTTAGGTGTAAATACTATAGCAAGTAGTTCTTTCTCAATCATGGTGTAGTTGACTTTAGATCTTATTAGAGTATAGCTTGCATAATAGATCGCATAAAAGATTTTCTCCTTTCTTTGTCCCAACACAATGCCTACCGTGAAATCGCTTGCATTGCCATAAATTTAAAAGGAAGATTCCAATTTGAAGGAATAGTTACAGGATCTGAAATCAACCTTTGCTTCAAAGTATTGAATAGCTACAAATACTCATCAGAAAAGTCAAATGCACCATCTTTCATTGATAAGCTAGACAAAGGTTTAGTAATTTATGAAAAATCTTTCATGAACCTACGATAAAATCCTACATGAACTAAGAAACTTCTAACTTCTTTCACACTAGTTAGAGGTGGAAGCTTTTCTATGACTTTTACTGTGGATCTATCTACCTTTATCTCCTTCTTAAAATTTCTTTTTTACTAAGACAATCCTTTCCTTAAGCATAAAGTAACATTTCTCCCAATTTAAAACTAGGTTACTTTCTTCACACCTATCCAACACTAAATCAAGATTCTCTAAATAGCTTTTAAAATACCTTTCATAAAACATAAAATTATCCATGAATACCTTCATAAATTTTTTATGAAGTCATGGAATATAGCCATCATACTCCGCTAAAACGTAGCTGGTGTATTACACAAATTGAAGGGCATTTTCCTATATGTAAAAGTACCCTATGACAAGTAAAGGTTATTTTCTTTTGGTTTTTGAGGCAATAGAAATTTTTAAATATCCCTAATACCCATTTAAAAAATAATAAATCTATTACCCATTAGTGTCTCAAGCATTTGATCAATAAATGGTAAAAGGAAATGGTTTTTTCTAGTTGCATTATTCAACCTTTTAAAGTCCATGCAAACTTTTTAATCCATAACCATATGACTTGGAATGAGTTCATTATGATCATTCTCTATAATATCATGCCATCTTTCTTAGGGACACACTGAACAGGATTTACCCAACTACTATCCAAAATTGGAAAAATAATATATGCATCTAGCGATTTTAATACTTCCTTCATGACTAATTCTTGCATTCCTAGATTTAACCTTCACTAGGGTTACACTACTGGTTTACAATTCTCCTTGATTGGAATGCGATGAGTGCAGTAGCTTGGACTAATTCCCTTATGGTCGAAGGTCTCCTATCCTATTACTTTCTTATGCTTTTGGGCACCTCAATCAAAAGCTTTTCTTCATCATCTATTAAAATTAAAGAGATCATTATAGGTTTCTTATCATCTTCTAAGAATACATACTTCAAATGAGAAGGTAAAGGTTTAAGTTTAGTTTTAAAGTCTCACTTAGGAAGTTCAAAAACATCTTTCTTCATATCATCTTCTCCATAATACTTCTCCAAATCTGCCAATACTTCATTCTCAGCTTTAGTTACTCATTGATCTTTGGATGAATGTATTCAAAAGCTCTTTAAAGGGTCATCCAACAAAATTCCTTTTTGTACTTCCTCTATGTAATCTTTAATTGCATCTATAAAACACAATGATTCTTCAAACTCACACATTGAACATAAGAGTAACCATTTGTCTATGTACATCAATGAGCTCTTGAGATTTTTAAGAATGAACTTCCTATGATGAGAAGCATTTTATTGTCTTCATCCATATCCATTATCATAAAATGCACTGGGAATATGAAATTCCCCACTTTAACTTGCAAATCTTTAATGATCCATTTCAGATGTTTTATCGAATGATTCGCTAGCTGAAAGATTATTCTAGTTTCCTTGATATCTCCCAATTTTAACTTTTCAAATATTTTATATGACATTGAATTAATACTAGCTCCCAAATCACATAATGCATTACAAATAAAATTCACTTGTAATTCCTCTAACTTAGCAAGAATTTTATTAGCTAAAATAGCATTATAACTCGATACTAATTATACCATTCCTATCCCATCTAGCATTTTCTTATTTGAGCATAAATCCTTTATTACCTTTGCATATTTAGGCATGTGAAGTAAGGCTTTAGAAAAAGGTAAATTAACATGCAATTTCTTAAATATATTCAAGAATTTTTCTATCTGATCATTACTTCTTTCTTTTCTAGCTACTGAGGGAAAAGGTAAACGTGATTCATAACTAGGCAAATTAGAGTGTAAAATTGCCTTACCTTTATCATTTGCTTTTGGAACATCATCAACACTCTTAGGTTTAGATGTACATACCTCCATTGTTGACTGCACCACTTGTGAAGAAGAATTACCTTGGTTAGCTCCTTACACTTCCTTACCACTCCTTAAAATGATTATCTTGGCTTCTTCTTTAAGGTTTGGATCCATATTAGAAGGAAAAATTACCCTTACCTTATGGAGATTGAATTAGCCAATTGCCCAATTTAAGTCTTCAAATTCCTCACTGATTTCTATTCCGCTACTTTTGAGATTTCCACTTAGCATCTTTGCTAGACCTGAACTAAGTTTGCCTAGTCATGAAACTAGCAAACATATCTTTCAAATTTGGCTTTTTTTCTTATGGTGTGGGTTGTCTAGCTCAAAATATAGGTGATTGAAAATTAGATTGATGAGTTAGTGGTGCTTGGTAAGGTGCTTAAAAATGTGTTTGCACTTATAGAGGTTGATATTGTTGATGATATCCTTAGTTATGACTATTTTGGACATTTGTTATTGCTGGATTGAATAAAGCTCTAGGTTGGCTATTAGATGTCAAAGCTTAATTACCCTTTGTTTATAAAAAAAGTTAGGATGATTTCTCCACCCTGGATTATAATGATTGTTGAATGGATCATTAGGTTTGAAATCATGTACAACATTTACATCTCCCATCCCTTATGTGTAAGACTCATTTGCTTTCAGCTTACTCACCAAACTAGCTCCTTCATATGAACCGCACGCTTGTGAGATAGCTAAAACATTTTTAATTTTCAATCCATTTAACTCCTTTTTCAACAATTCCATTTATGCCTTTAACAAATCCATTTAAGCCCCAGATGCTATATCTAATAAAGATCTTATTATAGGGTTACATTTTGAATAAAATGTTGAAATAAGCTAATGTATAGCTATCTTATGATAAGGATAACTCTTCAACAACCTTTTAAATATATCTTATGCTTTATGACATGATTCCTCACTCTACTGCTGAAAGTTATAAATATTATTCCTTATACTTATAGTCTTTGTAAAAGGAAAGAATCTAACCAAAAACTTTTGTTACATTTGTTCCCAGGATCTTATAAATTGACTAGGAAGCATTTGCCACCAATCTCTAGCTCTCATAATGAAAGTGAATGGAAAAATCTTCAACCTAATTGCATCAATAAAAATCCCTTAAATGAGAACCATATGGCTAGTTTCCAAAAATATTTCTATAAGTTGTGCCGAGTCTTCCAATTTCGATCCTAAAAACTTATTCCTTTTAACCATAGTGATCATAGCCTATCTAAACTCAAAGTATGGTTGTTGAGGAAGCAAAATTGTTCTATGCTCATCATTACACCTTAGAGTAGCATAATCTCTAATGAACCAAGGTTTAGGATCCTTTTAATAATGAACTTGTTATTGAGTTACTCCTTGTTAATTCTTAGGAGGTACATTAGGAGGTGGTGGTTGTTCATCCATATTTCTAACTTCATTTTTTGCTCACCTTCTATGTAGAGTCCTTTTGATTTTAGGATGAAATGATGTTAGTTGTTGAAATCTCAATCTCCTCACACACTAATATCACTTAAAAAGAATTAAAAAAAATAAGAACAAGAAAAAGATAAACACATATAAATAATCAATCAAAAATTCACACAAAAATGCGAATCCCCGATAATGGCAATAAAAACTTGATCGGATGTCAATAAGTGTACTGAATCGAAAAAGTAATTATATTTGCGAGATAAAGTTGATTGATTAATTATATATGCCAAGAATACCTCAATTATTTTTTTATTAAAATTATAACTACTTTAATTTAACTAAAGAAAATTTAATGACTTAAATGTGAAATGAAATGCAATCAAAAGCAATAAAAATAGAGAATAGAAATTAAGATAAAATAATTACTTCAAATGCTGATCAAGTCTTTAATCCTTCATATAACCGATGTAATATTTTTAACATAAAATTAATATGCTTTAGATGTGTTTGATCTAACAAAGCCCAAGTTTCCTATTCTGACACCAACTATTCTAACTATTTGATTTTCCATTTTGAAGCTAATCCAATAGCTAGCTTAAGCATAGGTTTTATAAATCATAGATATGGATTATATTAATTTCCCATTTTGGAGCTAATTAACCCAATACCCATTCATTCCTCACCTATTTTATATCTATAATTACTATCGATCTAATAGCCTCTATTCTAGAATCGCTATCAGATATACAGCCACAATATGAAAAATAAAGCATCCAAACATTCAATCAAAATAAACACCACCGCATTCAACTAAAGAAAAAAAAGTTAAAATACTTGCAAAAATGAACATTTAGATCATCACAAGGAGGAATAAAATGTCAATCATATATATATAACATAATAGCTTAAACTTTTACATGTATGGGAATTCATTGATCCTTAAGTAGCAATTTCACTACATATTGAATAAATTAAAGAGACTTGAGAGAGACAAATAAACTACTAATCTTATTTGATGAATCTGGATATGAAATATTAATAACCTTTTGTTCTTCAATCTTAGCAGTTCTTGATTAAAACTAAACAAAAACTATGATCAACTAATTAAAATTTGGTGTTTAATCTATCCAAACTATTAAAATCAATAAAAGTAAAGTGTTTACAACTAAAGAGAATGTTAAAAACCTTAAAAACTAGTGAAGAAAATACAGATAAAATGAAAATCTTCATCTTCTCTTTTTTGGTAAAACCAACTCTGCCTTTATATTCTAAGAGGTTTATGAGTGAGATAAATTTGTCTCTACCATGACCAAGCTATTACACTTGCACTTTAGAAGGGGTTACAGCTGAAAGAAATCTATCTCAATTATAACCAATACTTCAGGATTGATTTCTTTAAAAAATGCTTGGGTTACGATAAAGAACAATCTATCTCAACTGTAAGCTTTAATGATGTAGTGAGTTTTGGGAAATATTTAGGTGTCATGGTAGATATAAAAGTGTCTCAAATATGACCTTAGCCAAAATTCTGTACAAAGGTCAAAATTTCACCAATAAGCACACTATCACTTAATAATTATCAATTTGATAAAATTTGGCAAAGAGTTTAGGAAATAACACATAAAACACTAAAAGCACATAAAAAAGATAAAAACACAGATAAAAATACATTGAAAACAAACACTAAATTAAAGTTATCAAATCCATTCATTCTTTCCATTAATTAGCATATAACTTATGAGATACATACTAAAAGGCTCAACAATGTACCTTAGCAGGATCAGCGTATGATTAAACATGTAATCTACATGAGTTAATTAAGTTCTAGTGCGTAAGAGCATAAATTATTATTAGGGATGTAACTAGTATTTATACATTAGTTAAAGGTATTTGGTGAATTAGGCAAATTATGATTTATATCCATATAATTAGTGATGAAATTGAAAAAGGAAAAAATAATTATTGTGCTTGGTAATTAAAAGTGTAGATAGGAATTAAATGGGAATTTAGAAAGGCGTTAAAAAGTTTGGCCAATAAGCTTCAAACAACTATCCTTTTTCGAAGATTTATGCATTAAATTGATGTAGAAAATATACCACCTTTTAGGATTCATGGTCGGCTATCCTTGTTAACCAAAATTTTAGATTTTTTTCTTGTTTCTTTCTTCCTCTCTAAACTGTTAAAAATTTTCCTTGGTCGTAAATGAAGTGAGCGAGAACTTGGAGAACATAAGTGATGATATAGGTTAGTAATGTAATTGAGTTGATTAGAAAGTGGTCTTCTTTTTCTTATTTACTTTTTTAACATATAATTTAAAGTATATGTTCATATTTTTAAATAATATTTGAATGATATTTTGTGATGAGAGCTGATAAAGAGTTGAAAAATAGAGGCAAAGAAAAGGTGTAAAGTATGAAAAAAGAAGAACAATTTCAAAAAAAGGCATGGGAGTATTTACATATTTTGTTGTATGTGTGTTCTGATTGCTAAAATCATTATAGTGATTATATATATGTTGAAAGCATGTGTTTGTAGTTTTAGAGTTAGTATAGAAGAGTAAAGTATAGAGAAAGAAGTTAATAGGGAAATTTTAGTGTAGGATCCATAGGACTTCCAAAGATTATTTTGATGATACCTTGAGTTATAACGATTCAAATGGGATTATTCACATTGAAGCATAAATTAAAGTTATAGGCCTAAAATTGGTGTGTAGAGGTCGAAACTTGATTTCGCTTGTAAAACTATATACAATTATTTTAAATTAGAGAGTTGGTGTAACAAACTAAAATTTCATCTGACATGACTTGTACATTTTGGAGCATGAATAGTAACCTTAAGATAGTTTTTGGTGTAATTAATATAGTATAGTATAGTAAAATTTATAAAATGCTTAAGTGTTAAAAGTAGGCAGCCTAGGGTAGTACTACAATATGCTACCTAGTGGAAAGTTGTACTTAACCACAAAATGAGAAAATATGCATTAAATGGAGCCTAATGGTACAATTTAATGAGAAATTGAGTTTTAATAGGCCCTTAAAATACATTTTGAAAATTTGTTTTGGTACTATAATATAGTTGACCATAAGTTAAACTAGGCTCTAAAATATTCCATCGACCTCCAACAATTTTTCCAATTGCATAAACCTATTAGAAATAGCATAAATAAGCTATTGGAAGTGAAAAATAAATTTTTTGATAGTTGTGAAAATTTGGGTTTCAAACTAGTTGACTTTGCCTCCGGAACTTGAAGTATATTGAAATGACATCAAAATAATTTGAAATCTTAGACAAATCTTTTGACATATGTAGTTACATGAGAGGAAAAATTTTAGAGTATTCTGAGTAGCGAAATATTAGTTTCTGAAAAATAGTGAACACTAAGGCTAATTTAATTAATGGACTAAAATGGAAAATTTAATTTGTCTAAGGGCATAAATGTAATCATAAAATAGGCCATAATCACCTACATGCAATAGTATTGTTGGGAATTATCGGTTACATACATCCTATGTATAAGCAAAAATTAAAAATTTTGACCAATAGATATGATCTTGTCATGAATTTATAATATAAATATTAATAAGAATAAGAAAAATCACCTTTGATTTTTGTTGAATAGTTGATTTTCCTTCTCACTGGGTTGTCGCAAACCAGAATGTCCAAAACAGAACACCTCCAATTTGTAATCCATACTAGAGAAGGATCAAATGAACCAAGATTGATGGAGTTACAAGGCTGGATGAAATTCCTTGATGCTACCAAGGAATGAGGGTGGCAGCTAGGGTTGGAGAAATGAGAGAGAATTTTTTTTTCTCTTAATGTTCACTTAACCCTAAATCCCTTTAACTAGGATTTTTATAGCTAGGTTAAAAATCCAACTTCATAATGGGATTGGGCTCTTTAAAATTGCTAGAGAAATATTAAATGGGCTTCTGGAATTATTAATAATTTATTTAGGCTCAATTAATCTAATTTAAATCCTTTCATAAAGGACTATGCACAAAACCCATAAACTAGGCCTTGTATGCATACACTTGAATTTAACTACCCAGATGAATTCCAAATCTATCCAAATTAAATATGTATTCTCCATAACACTTATAAAATAGATTTAATTTGTCTTGGTCCAAGAATTAGGCCTTTAAGGCCTTCTATATGGTTTTGGCATGTAACCCTTCCTCTTGAGCGTTTCTACGCCAAAACAAATTATCTGGGCCTCTTTAATTTTTTCAATGGATCTATTAATAATTATATCAGTCCTATAACACTTATAGTCTAATAATTATTAATTATGAAATACAATATTTCAATTAAATTTATTTTACAAAACATTTCTAAAAAGTTATGTGAACAATTCTACTTGATCATAATTAATTAAACTCTTTAATTAATTATTCTCTTATTCATTTCTCTTCTCCCATAATAATATCAAATATTATTATCCTTGTCATTTTACCATTTTATCCTTGACTCTATATGTATGTGACCTATTGGGTTCCTGTCCATATTGGAATATAATATGTAATTACGAGTTCTATTCAAAACTCATATGATTTAAACTTCGTTAAATCATTTTATCAATCCCTTATTGATATTTATGATACACTATTATACAAATCATGAGTGGCCTCTAGCTAGGCATCATGACTACCTAAATGTTAGAAAAGTCAAGTGGTTTGACTATACCCTTCCATAGAAACAGCTACCGTGCAATTATTCCTTTCACCATTCTTATCTCAATTAGATTCTGAGTATTTATTTCTATCAACTCATAAAATCTAATTATATATGTTCCATTAATTTAACCATTGTTCCCAAAATGCCCTTTATGGATCCCTATACATCTTGGCATATTACTCTGGCCAGAGATTCTCTTAATAAGGCAATTATAGAATCATAAGAGATAACTTTCTTTAATAAATCTGGGATGGTGAATCCTTTATCGATTACTCAACTATCTTTAAGTAGGTCATGATATGCCTAACCAACTAACTATGTTCACTCCCAGTTAGAAGTAATCAGTTATGAAGTCAAAGTATATCACTTGCTACTTAAGATAACCTTGGTGATCTCAAGTCTAAGGATACTTGCACAACCACTATGAAGAGATTCCTCACTGACATAGATTTAATATCCATGTAAGGATTCTCTTTGCAAGTCTCCAATGAACTTATTCTTCTAACAAGCATCCACATGTTAGTTTTGATTATCTTCCATAATCATATTATGAGAACTACTGCTTGAACCATTCACTACATGAAAAATTCTTATTCCCAATGGAAAATTACCGACGGAACATTTTTCGTCGCTAATTACCGACGGAAAAAATTGTTCCGTAGGGAAAATTGTAGACAAAATTCATATTCCCGACGGAATAAATAATCCGTCGTAAATAAAGGAGGTAAATTATGCTACCAAAACCTACCGACGGAATTTAGCGATGGAAATAAAAAATTTCGTCGTTAAAGTGGCGCCAATTTTCGCGCCTGAAATAGGCCACGAAATTTACTGACGGAATATTATTTCCGTAGGTAATTTACCGACGGAATATTAATTCCGTCGGTAATTTACCGAAGGAAAAAATATTTCGAAGGTAATTTACCAACGAAAAAAATATTTCATAGGTAAATACCGACGGAAATAATATTCCGTAGGTATTTACCTACAGAAATAATATTTCGCCGGTATTTACCGAAGGAAATAATATTCCGTTGGTAGTTACCTAGGGAATATTTTTTTCGTCGGTATTTACCTACGAAAATTATATTCCGTCAATAATTTACCTACGGAAATTATATTCTGTCGGTATTTACCTACGGAAATAATACTCCGTCGGTATTTACCGACGGAAATAATATTTCATCGGTATTTACCTACGGAAATATGATTCCGTAGGTAATTTGCCGATGCAAAAAATATTCCGTCGGTAATTTTCATAAAAGTCAATTATTGTTATAAATTATAATTGTTATATTTTTTTATTTTATTTTAACAATTTTATTTTTTTTTAAAAAAATAATATATAAATTTTGATTATTTCATAAAATTATTAAGTTAATAATGATTTATAAATAGTACTATGTGTAAATTTGATTATTTCATTAATTACATGTAATTTAGTTTATTTTAGAAGATATCTTTTTATATCCGCATTTTATTTATTCGCGATTAGATCTATACAATGGAACAACAATGAACCCAAAGATATTTAATGTTTTCGTAACATTTGTACAAAAAATGTATTTATTTATGGCGTTCATCAATTTATTAATACAAATGAAAATTACTAAACTAACTAAATTTGAGGTTTAAAAAAAAAGACTTCTCCATAGTAAAGTTTCAAGAAGTGAAGATTTTTCTCATTATTATCATTTTAAGCTCTTGAGGTATGTCAATGTTCTTAACATGATTTTAGGTCGAAGACATTAGAGGTTATATCTTATCCTCAGGAAAATCTAATTTGTACTTAATTATCTTCAACTTGCCAGGATATAGGACTATATTATAATTTATTTTATGTCGTATGCTTCAAGAGCGAAGACATTCTCTAGCAATTGCACGTGCATGCTTCAGTCGGGTCGGGTCACTAACACTTGCCTTGTTCTGAAATCAATGGAGGTCAATGGCAAGTTAATAGAGTCATATTAATTAGTAATAATATAATTATGCAGAAAATCATTTATTTATTTGGAAAAAGAAAAAAGAATTTGGCCAACTATGGAATCGGAGACAGAAATACATAAGTTTTATATTTTAGCATAATATTTCATAAATTAAATTAAAATTATGTTATATATAAATATTTTGCTCAATTATTGAGGCAATACAAGCCTATTGGACAAAGGCCCCACATTAATTCAACAAGAAAAAGAAATTATAGCTTTATCATTTATTAAATTATCCTTTCGAGACAAGAAGGGAATCTCTAGTTTTTACTCTCTCTTTTTATAGCATAATTTAGATACATAAATTTTAGCATCCTAATGTGGTTAATTGTATGGTTTCCTTTAATTGTATAGATACAAACTTCTCACATCTTGGAAGAAGCACCGACCCTTTACTAAGACATACCTTTTAGTCTCTTTTAACTTTTCAGTCTTTTATTTTATCTCTCTCTTTGCTTTTTCTTTGTCTTTCCCCCGTTTTTAACCCTAAAAGCAAAAACAAATTGATACACTCCATGGGTTTTTGTCATGCTTGATTAGATCTACTTCACAATTCTTTTAGGTTTTCCTCTTGAGTTTTTCTCCTTCATATTTGTTTTTGGCTATTCCCGTTGTCCCTTAAGTCATCATTTCACTCTTTGCACTTAAATGGAGATTCATGAGTGAGCTTGGTTTTTTGCTAAAAAACCTACATTTTGTTTCAGATCCAAGCTTGATCTTCTGAATCCGAGTGTAAATGTTTTGGTTTTGACAGTTCTGCTCATTTGTTTAGCTTGTAAGTGCTTTTCCTATATTTTTTTTTCTTTTGAGCTTCCGTTTTGGAGTTTCCTTACCTGCATAGTACTCTATTTTTGTTTTCTTGTTTAAAGGTGGGAAATTTAGATCGATGCCATCATCTCACCTGCAAAAGATTTTACAGCATCACCTGCAAGGTGGGAAATTACAAAAAAAACAGCTCAGAATTTTTTGGACTCAGAATTAGAATTTTCTCTCTATCCCTCTCAAAAAGAAGCAGTAATATTATTTCTTGCTTTTCTTTGTAGCTATTAAAGAAAGACCCATGAGACTGAGAATCGAAAGGGAAGGATTATAGTGGATTTTGATATTAGCATTAATATCGTTGCTGGACTTCCTAACCTTGGGTAAGCTGTTTACTCCACATGGATCGGGATTCTCATCATCAGTTATTTTTTATTTGTTTTTATTTGTTTTTTATTTTATTTGTTTCCGTTGCTTCTTTTCTCATGGTCATCGAAAATGATTTGTTCCCTATCTTTTTAATCTTCCTTATCTAATTTTTTTTCATTTTTTAATTATATGCTATCCGAGTTAGCGATTACATATATATATATATATATATTATGGGGCTGTTGTATCCCATATATTGTGGCGATTGCATATATATATATATATATATATATATATATATATATATATATATATTATGCTATCCGAGTTGGCGATTACATATATATATATATGTTTTTTTTTTGCATGCCCATCTATTTCGATAATCCCCTGCATCCCATAAGTCCTGTGCAGCTTATTTTTGGTAATTGTGTTCCTAGGCTATGGTGGAGACCTTCAAATTTGGAAATAATATCTAGTCATATTCTTGGTCACCAACTGATTAACAAATGCTTATGGGATGATGGAGAGAGATGGTCTAACTTTTGAGTTAAAATACTTTCTTTTGATATGAAAGAGAGGGTCTGGAAAAGACAAAAGAAATAAATAAAAAGTTGAACCTAATTAATGGTTGAATTGGTAGGACTAATAGGTTTCATTTATATTGCGATTGCACTGCCTCACTAATCTTAGGTGTTAGTTTGGTATCTGTACCTAATGTTCCATGTGGTCCTTGGCACTGGCACTCTGATTCATCTATGCAAATGTGTGACAAAGCTAATTTCATGCTTGCCATGATATTCGCCTTTGTTTTCTTTTATTTCTAATTATCTCTTTGTAGATTCTGAAACGACCATGTTCATGACATCATTAATTTTGTATGGAATAGCTGTAACTTATCCCAGTTAAAAATGTGATACTGTTAGAAAATTCATATATGAATACATGTTTAACATATAAATGTAGCTTGGCCAATTTCTATAGTAATATGGATTTTTTTATATGGATTTTTTCCTTGCAGTGTTGCCTTAGTCTCGAATTTTGTTATATGGATTTTGTTGTTGCTGGGTTCTTTTTTTCTTTTGTCTTGCTGGTTGAAAGACTAGAACAAGAAATACCAATTATCTTGTGCAAATTAGAAGGGATTTTCCCTCCAAGCTTTTTTGACTGTATGGAGCATCTACCTGTACATTTGGCACATGAGGCTAAACTAGCTAGTCCAGTTCAATATCGATGGATGTATCCATTTGAGAGGTAATTACATATGAAATTTAGATAATATTTATTATTTTGGGTTCATTATAAACTTTTATTAAAATAGTAATTAATGTAAGAATTTGCATCACTTGAAGAAAAATGTTAAAAACAAAGCTCAAGTTGAAGGTTCTATCTGCAATGCATACCTAGTAGAGGAAGCAAGTACATTTTGTTCACATTATTTTGAGCCGCATGTACATACAAGAGAAAGAAAAGTCCCTCGTAATGATGATGGGGGTGAAAGGACTGAAATTGTTGGTAACTTATCCATTTTAACATATCCTGGCCGAACATATGGACGATCAAGCAGAAGAATGTTGACGGATGAAGAAATGGAGGCTGCCCATTGTTACATTTTATTGAATTTTTAGGAGGTTCAACCTTTCGTGCAGTAAGTATGAAATAATTTTTAAATTGTTATATTTTGTTTTTCAAGGTGGAGTGGATATAATTTTCTTACCAACTTGTGTTTTTTTAGTATATATGAAGAATGGTTATGCGAGCTAATGCCAAAAAAAACACAGGATGAAATCAATAAAGAGGTCGATAAACACTTTCCTCGATGGTTTGAAAAATATGTATGTTCTGACTTTCTACATATGAAAAGAAAAAAGTAGACTATTAGATGGCACTATATCTTTAAATGACATTAGATTATTTTATATGGTAATTTTTTTTTATATGTAGGCTTTGGAAAATCAGATAGAAAATAAGTTTATATATGATCTTGCAAAAGGACCTTTGTGAAGTGTTAAATCGTATCCGGTGTATTTTGTTAATGGATACAAATTTCATACCGAATCTCATGCTCACAGTATGGCAACAATAAATAGTGGAGTTTGTATACAGGGGGAATCGATTGATTATTATGGTAAAATTATTGAGATACTTGAAATTGAGTACCCTACATTGCCAATAAAATGAAGTGTGCTATTTAAGTGTCACTGGTTTGATCCTACTCCTAATGTTGGAACAAAAATGAATAGCCAATACAATCTAGTTGAAATCAACCAACGAAGAAGATTAAGTTAATTTGAACCATTTGTATTGGCAATGCAAGTGAATCAGGTGTATTATGTTTCGTTTCCCAACTTAAGACGAGATAAGTTAAATTGGTTGGCTGTTTGCAAAATAAGACCAAGAGGTGTTTTTTCAGTACTTGCAAAAGGAGAAAATAAACAGATTGAAAGTGAAGCATTTCAGGAAGAAGACCCGGAGCTTCATGAAATAAATGAAGACGTAACATACGAGGAGAATGAACCGTTAAAGTATCCAAACAATGAATTTGTTGACATTTCATCTGGAGAGGATGAGGAATATATAGAGGGCGAGAGATCTGAAGGGGAGCCAGATTTTGATTCTAATTCTTCAGAAAAAGAAGATGATGGTGATTTTGATTTATATTTGACTGATGATAGCAATTAATTGGTGTAAGTAATTTAATATTATATGATTATATTTATTATTATGCCAACATTATATTGTTCCTTCTATTTACTTAATATTGTTCTGATATGAAATTTTCAATTTCATATATTTCAGGTTCAAAAAGATGCCACCAAAGAGAAAGAAGGGTATGTTACCGCCAAGGCTTAGGTTACCATCGGGAGGAGCATCCTATGCATAACCATATGAGGCATCACCTTCTCCATCAATAATTTCTACAGATTCACCTGTCGTGCATAGTACTTCACCATCAGAAAATCCTGCTACATCTACACCATCACCATCTATTGATGAAACATCTACTCCCACACATGACAATGCATTTATAGCAAATGAGGAAACAGAAACAGCATCTGAGGATGGAGGTGATGGCATGCAGCCCGGAGCAAAAGGAGTTGATGGATGGACATACATTACCATTATCAATAATATGTGAGTTAAAAGGTTAAAAATTATGCTATAAATGATTGAAGTAATAGTTTATACATTAGATTATAGTATTTAATATGACAATTATCTTAACCTCTGGATATCTATTATAGGTTGGTCCCGTCTGGATTGTGCTCTCGTAGCATCTCCTCCAAATTCAAGGAGAAAATTGAATTTAACGGTTATTTATGGAAGAATCTCTCTCAGGAGACAAAAGATCTCTATTATCAGGAATTTGAGGTACATGTAGACTTTAATTACATGAACTTTGGAATACAGTTGGTTTATTAGCAACTCAATTGCGCGAGTCTAAGGAATATATTGCCGAGCTTCGTACTCAGATGAAAGAAGTAAGGGGGGAAAGCAGCACATCGCAGCATCCAGATAATCCACCTGCGCCGACATAATAGGGTTTTAGAATTTATTAGTTTTGGGACTAATGACTATTTGACTGCATTGTTAAGGTTAATATTTATACTTTAAAGACTTGTAAGAAAATGCTATGTTATTGCATATTATAAATTTGATGTTCTTATTTGATTTTTATTAATTTATTATTATAAATTATATATTATATATTATATTTTTTATTACCATTTCGCTATATAGAGAAATAAAATTAAAATTTGAGAGAAAATTAAATAATAAATAAAATAAATTTTGAGATTTTGTCAAAATATAGCCAAAGAAAATTTTATCTGTCGCCAAATTTTCCTACGGAATGTCTATTTCAGTCGGTACATTTAGCCACGGAATATATCATACCGTAGCAAAATATTGCCGACAGAAAAATTTTTCGTCGCTAAATTTGCCTACGGAATAGCTATTTTCGTCGGCAAATTTACCTACGGAATTGCTATTTTCGTCGGCAAATTTACCTACAAAATATATGTACCATAGGAAATATTGCCTACGGAATGGTTTTCCGTCGGTTAAAAAAGGCCAACGACGACAAAAATTGGTCTTCATTTAGCGACAGAATTACCGACGGAATTATTTTCCGTCGGCAAAATTACCGATGGAATTATTTCCGTCAGCAAAAGTGCCTACAAGCATATCTCCTTAGCCAATTTCCGTCGCTAATTTCTGTCGGCATTTTTTTTCCCTACGGAATTTCACTCAATTTCATCGGGAATTTCCGTCGGTATATTAAATTTTTCTTGTAGTGATTCAAGAAGCATAACATATGCTAGTCTATCCGAATTAACAATGTCCTATCTTGTTAATTCTATGACTAGGGATATTTATATATTAACATATTTGCATGCAATAGACAACTCATATAATGAACACTTTCATGATTGCCTTTGCACTGTGTTTGTAATATCTAGGACTTCATTTATTAATTTAAGATTTACAAATTCATGTATTTAAACATAGCATTAATAAATGAATGATGCATTTTATTAAGAATATGAATTCATACATATGAAATACATCCCTTTTACATGGGTTATAGGGCATACTCTCTAACAATCTCCCACTTGTACTAGAGCCAATCACTCATATGTCTTAAACTCATGTTATTTATATGGTGATCATACTTTATCTGGGAAAGTGCTTTAGTGAGGGGATCCGCGACATTATCATCTTTGGGCACTCTTTCTATTTTCACATCATTTCTAGCTACTATTTCCCTTATGAGATGGTAGCGTTTGAGAACATGCTTGGATCGCTGATGAGATCGTAGTTCCTTTGCTTGCACAATGGCTCCATTTTTGTCACAATATAAACAAATCGGATCAACAATGCTAGGCACCACTCCTAGTTCATATATGAACTATTTGATCCACACTGCTTCTTTGGCTGCTTCTGAAGCAGCAATGTACTCAGCTTCTATCGTGGAATCAGCAGTTGTTTCTTGTTTGGAACTTTTCTAACTAACTGCTCCTCCTCCCATTATGAACACAAAACTAGACTGTGATTTACAATCATTTTTGTTAGATTGGAATCTGACATTAGTATACCCATTTACTTCCAAACTGCCCTTCCCATATACCAAGAATAGATCCTTAGTCCTTCTCAAGTACTTAAGGATATTCTTGATAGCTACCCAGTTTTCCTTTCCAAAATTGGATTAGAATCTACTTGTGACACTCAAAGCAAATGCTACATCTGGATGTGTATATAACATAACATACATGATAGAACCAATTGCAGATGCATATGGTATTCTATTCATGCTCTCTCTAACCTCTAGTATATGCGGACATATAGACTTAGAAAGGTGTTTCCCATGCACCATTGGTATAAACCCTTTCTTAGAGAGATCCATATTGAACCTCTTCAATACCTTATCTATATATGTACTTTGAGAAAGACCTAGCAACCTATTGGATCTATCTCTATAGATCCTTATTCCCATAGGATGCTTCTTTAAGGTTTTTCATGGAGAATTGCTTAGATAACCATATTTTAACGGATTGGAGAAGAGAAATATCATTTCCCATGATCAATATTTCATCCATATATAGAACTAGAAAGATAATTGCACTCCCACTGACCCTTTTATACACACAAGGTTCATCTTCATTCTGTGAGAAACCAAACTCTTTGATTGTCTCAATGAATCGTATGTTCCAACTCTTAGAAGCTTGCTTTAATCCATAAATGGATATTTGTAGCTTGCATACTTTTTTTCCATCTCCTGATGTGAACCCTTCTGGTTTTGTCATATACACATCCTCAGTCAGATTTCCATTTAAGAAAGCTATCTTCACATCCATTTGCCAAATCTCATAATCATAATGAGCTGTAATGGCTAAAAGTATTCTTATAGACTTAAGCATCGCTACAGGAGAAAAGGTTCCATCATAGTTAATTCCTTCTCTTTGACGATAGCCTTTTGCTACTAAGCGAGCTTTATAGGTAACTATATTACCTTCCATATCGGTCTTCTTTTTAAAGACCCATTTGCTCCCTATGGGTTTTATCCCTTCATATGATTGAGCCAAAGTCCATACTTTGTTCTCATACATGGAGTCCATTTCAGACTGCATAGCCTTAAGCCATAAATCATGTTCTGAACTGTTCAAAACTTCTTGATAGCTTGTAGGCTCATTGTCCTCTACTATAGTTTGCCTCTATCTGTATCAATGTGAAATCCATATCTCATAGGGATAGAACGCATCCTAGTAGATCTTCTAGGATTTTGTGTATAATTAGGTTCGACTGTAATCTCATCATTATGAAACTCAGTCTCGGGTTCAATCGGTTGATCTACTTTTATTTGTGGAATTTGAACTTCACCAAGTTCAATTTTACTCCCACTGTCCTCTTATAGGAGAAATTCTCTTTCTAAGAAGACAACATGCCTTGAAACAAATACCTTTTGTTCCAAGGGATGGTAGAAATAATATCAAAATATTTCTTTTGGATATCCCACAAATAAACATTTTTCAGACTTAACATCTAGTTTGTCTGACATTGTCCTCTTTATATAAGCAGGACAACCCCATACCTTCATATGAGAAAGTATGGGTTTCTTGTTATTCCATATCTCATATGGAGTAACATCAACCGATTTACTAGGAACTTTGTTTAACACATAAAAAGCAGTTTCTAGTGCATATCCCTAAAAGGACTTAGGCAAGTCTGCTTGGCTCATCATAGATCGAACCATATCTAATAGTGTTTGATTTCTCCACTCAGATACCCCATTATGCTGTGGTGTATATGGTGGAGTCCATTGAGATAAAATCCCATTATCTCTAAGATAATCATGAAATTCTTGACTTAAGTATTCTCCACCTCGATCTGATCTAAGTGTTTTAATACTCTTGCCAAGTTGCTTCTCTACTTCATTTCTGAATTCTTTGAACTTTTCAAATACTTTTGATTTATATTTCATTAGATAGATATATCCAAACCTGGAGAAATCATCTATGAAAGTAATGAAGTAGGAGTAACCTCATCTGGCATGTGTAGTCATTGGACCACATACATCTGAATGTATTAAGTCTAATACCATTCTAGCTCTTTCTCCTTTACCAATGAAGGGAGCTTTTTTCATTTTTCCTAATAAGCAAGATTCACATGTATCAAATGTTGCATAATCAAATGACCCCAAATCACCTACCTTGTGTAATTTGGTCATGTGTTTCTCATTTATATGGCCTAAATGACAATGCCATAAATATAAGGTATTTAGGTATCTTGTTTCATTCTCTTGGTATCCACATTATACACTTCTTTAATTAAATCAATAACAAATATACCATTCTCAATGATAGCTTTAGCATAAAATATATTGTTCTTAAAAATGTAACAACATTTGTCCTTTAAAGAAATGTCATAATCATTCATTAAACAACTGAAAGAAATAATACTTTTGGACAATGCTGGAATATAATAATAATTATTTAACTCCAGTATTAATCCACTTGGAATAGGCAAATGATAAGTTCCAACAACTGTTATAGAGATGTTCTGTCCAATAGCTAACTGTAGATATATTTTTGCCTTTCCAACTCTTCTACTGCTTTTATACCCCTATAGATCATTACACAAATGAGATCCACATCCGGTATCTAATACCCAAGATTGTTTTGAAGCAATAAAATAATTATTTATTTCTATCATATGAATACCTGAAGTAGAAGTATCAGCTTGCTTCTTTTCCTTGAGAGAATCTAGATAGGTTTTACAGTTATGCTTTTAATGACCATCTTTTCAACAATGGAAGTAAGTTCCTTTGGTATTCTCTTTCTTGGCAGCCTTCTTCTTGGAAACCCCATCATGCTTTGGCTGCACCTTGGTCATCTTCTTCTTCTTTTGCTTCTTGCCTTTAGCAGAAGTGACAACCATAACACTTTTTGAATCCTTCTTAAAGGATCCATCAGCTGTTTTGAGCATATTTAATAACTCAGGAATGGTTACTTAGATCTTATTCATGTTGAAGTTAAGCATGAAAGGTGCAAAACTTGGAGCCAACGAGTCCAAGATTAAATCTATGTATAGATCATTATCCATTACATAGCCAAGTCCACTCAAATGCTTAATATACCCATGCATCTTCAATGCATGAGTAGTAGCCGAAGTGTCTTCCACCATTTTGCAGCTAAATAGAGTCGAGCAATCTCATATTGCTCAATTCTAGCCTGAGAAAAATAAAGCTCCTCTAGATTCAAAATGATGGTTCTAGACTCCATCATCTCATGTTGCTTTTAAAGCTCTGAGGATATAACACCCAACATCAGACATGCTGCTGCTTCACTATCCTCCATGTATTTTCAATAAGTGCCCTTGATCTCATTAATGGCATCATCTGATGGAAGTGGTGGTGGATATTTATCCAAGATATAATGGATCTTTTTAGCTCTGAGAATAATTCTCACTTGTCTGATCCAGTTAGAATAATTATTGCCAACCAGCTTGTTATCCAAGATTGATTGTATGTTAATGTTTGATGTGCTCATAATGATGACCAAGATGTGAAAAAGAAAACATATGAGAGTATGTTCATATATATGTATGCATTAATAAGGTATTTAATTATTCCATTTACTTCCACTATTTTATTGCGAATTAATAGCCCTCACTATATAATATGAGAAAATATCAGCCCTGTTTCCATAAGTAGCCGACAAAATTTGAGTCCGCTTGATCGGTCCAAAGCATAAATTTGACTTTAATTGGATTCATAATCTTATACCTTTGGGTATCTTTATTGTACCTCAGAGTACCAAAGTATCGCCTATTCTCCACTTTATTAAAAAAAAAAGTGCAGGCTTAATAAAAAATGTAGAAAAACATCTTGTTAAGCTAAAAGAAAGAGAAGCATGATTACTCTTGACTTGATTTTCATATTATCTTTATATGAATTAAGGTATATTATTTCATGAGAGTCCTATTTGGGAATGAGTATATGGCCATTACTCGCTCCACCGCCATGGTAACAAAACCAAGTGAAGAAAGTTGGCCAATTTCAATGATTGATTGTTGCGATATGCCCATAAAAAGTTAGGAAGAAGGCACTTTAACACCTATTGACATTTGGAATTCAGCCAGTGAAGGTGAGGAGGAGATAAGAGAGGAGAAAAAGGTAAGGGCAGTCACTAAAAGTAGAAGAGTGGTCCTAGAGATTTAAAAGCAGTCAGCTTCGCTATAGCGCCTATAGAGACGAAAGTTAAAGGTGATAAAAAAAATTAAGTAGCTGAAGAAGGCACAGGTAAAGATTAATATTTTTGATTTGTTAAGGCAATCTCCCTTGCACAGGCAAAAGTTAGTGGAAAACTTAAGTGGATCTACTATTACCACCACTATTTCACCCTCTGAGCTATTGGATTCGTTCAAGGATGGACTAGTGAAAATGTTGTGTACTCTAATGTTGGAAAAAAACCATAATCATCCTATCTGCATCAAGGCTTAGGTGAATGGTTCTATGGTGTAAATTATAATACCTTAGTCTTTAGGACTTAGATAAGGTGAGAAGGGTGTCAAATGCTGGGAATCAATTTATGTATAAGAGTTATTTTGTATTAATCAGTTAGATACTAAGATGGAGAGGCAATGATAACTTAAATGGAATTGGTTATAATAGATTCTTCACTGAATTAAACTAATTACCTAATATTGAATTATAACTTACAAGTAATCAATTAAAGCAATAGAATTACAAGACATCAATTGATCATATAAAGATTCAAATAAACATATATGCATGCAATGATTAGAGAATAAGGCAAACTATCCCTAAATACAATTGTCATTGTCTAATAAGAGCATTCCCATTTAGAGTTCACAAGCACTCTTATGTCATTATGGAGATAGATGAGAACCTTGAAGTACTATACATATTCTTTAACCCTTCAAAGTGAAATCCTTATGTCCTAAGTGATTTCTAACGCTAAGTAAGTTTAATTACTTTTCCACCAAAATGTCCCAACTTTCATTGTGAACAAATTGATTAACACATTTTATATGGTGACCAAGCATACATAATAAGTTAAGCGCCCAATTAAACCTAAATCATTCATATTTGAAACAAGATAATTGTATTCATAAAGATCAATTCATACTTGCAATTCTAACAAACAAAGTTAGCCTGGATACATATTGGTAAAACAAATACACAAAGAAGATGAAATAGTACCAAGCAAAATCTAAAGAGAAAAGAGAAGAAAGAATAGTAGGAGACTCCTCAATGATTCTTCAGAAAAATACTTGATTGTTGAATGACAAATTTTGATCTCTCTTCTTCCTTTGAGTATTATTTTCCCTCATAATCCTTTCTAATTGATATGGAAGTTATATCTTCTTCCTTCAAGTATTATTTTTCCTCATAATCCTTTCTAATTGATATGAAAGTTATATGGTAATTTTTATATATCCAAAATATAGTTATCTTCTTATATTTATAGACCCAAAGGCATCCTAATTGGTGTCTTTTTGGAAAGGGATACAATTCTAAAAACTTGTATGAAAAGTTGCATTGGTTGGTCTGGGTGATGAGTCAACGCACTGGTGCCAAATTAGATGAGTTAGCACAGCTAGGCTCTATAATGAGTCGGCATGCCTTCAACTACTTCACTATTCGATTCATCATATCATGAGTTGGCATACTGAGTCACTATGATGAGTTAGCATAGGCTCTAAAACCTCTTTAAGTTATTTTTCTTCAATTCTTCAATAAAAATCCCTTATTTATGCTTCATTTCATCTAATTAGGCATAGTTAGCCTACAAAACAAATAATACATAAAAAGTAACATAAAACATAACAAAATACATACATTAAACTAACAAAATGATTCAATAATAAACAAAAGACCTATGCTAAATTGCATGACATCAAATTCTTCCACACTTAAACTTTGCTTATCCTTAAGCAAGAATATAAAAATTCAAGTGGAAACGTTATAAAAGAGTTTCCCTAAGAATCATTATTAACATGAGAGAGTGCTTGAAATAAGATAGCCAAATAAGTAGTTCACAATGCTTAACAATGATAGAGTAGACAAGTTACATAGCATAGTCAATAAATTTAACACACTATCTCAAGTTATTAAAATCAAAATCAAGAACATAGAGTCAATAATGTAACTAAACTATTCAAATAGGATGGACAATCTTTAAACTTATAAATTCAAGAAAAAACATAGCTATTCGGACAAGGTTAAGGTCACACATCAACTCACAATGCTCATGGCATTTTTAGACACTTATAGATTTTCTAAGTAGCTTGCAATTTTATGGGTGCATTTTATGCTTCATCCCACACTTTTATTTAGTCAATCTCATTAGGTGTATTTTATAATCCATCCTATAATATGACTTTGATTTTCTTGCTTTTTATATTTGTTTTTCATTTTTTTTGTTGAATTTTAATCTCTTTTTCCTTTTTTTACTTCTATCCTCATCCATTATTAAAGGGTGAGCTATGCATATTATGACTATAGTTTCCTTAAGACCATAAAAGCTCTTAAACACTAAACTTGAATCATGTCATCCTAATCTTAAGTATAGTTATAAAATTGACTAAATATTCTAGGACTTTACAAATAACAACAAAAGATAGTAAGAAAAACTTAAAAATTATACTACATGAAGCTTAAAATTCTACCAATTGATCATCACAAACAAGCTATTGACATGGAATTAGTATGCATTTAATCATAAAAAGATGAACATAGAGAAAACTTGGAATAAAGATAAAGAAGATAAATGAATAAATATGCATCAACTTATCATAACACAATGCATGCAAAATAAAAACTAAAACACGAAAAATGCAACAAAACATAAAAAACAAACAAAACAAAAAAATAAAACATCCCTATGCCACACTTAAATTGTACATTGTCCTCAATGTGAACCCAAAATAAAAAGAAGAATGAAAAAAATGCTTCCCTAAATCATTCGAAGGAAAGGGTGGAGGAGAACCGACCGCATAGCCTTCTTAAGCAATAAATGTATCGACTTTATTCTCCATCCTCCTTGTAAGATTTTAAGCCATTGTCTCCATTGAATTTAATTGACATTGCATACCTTGTTATTTGTCAAGTACTTGCTCTTAAATCCTTAAGGATCTACTTGAAGCACAAAGAGTGTGGCCATAAGAATGACCATAAATTAGCCCATTTGTACCTCCATAAGATGGGGCTGGAATTATGGCAAGGCTTCATGAGATTCTCCTTCTTGAGCCATGCCAAATTGATACGACCATAGAGAGGGAAAGTCATGATGATTTCATCAAACAACATCACAAGCTTAAAGTACTTAGCTTTTGGAAGTAAGTGAAGGAATTAGGTCTAAGTCATTTTGGGCTTATACAACTTTGTGCTTTAATTGTACAAGTCATGTGCCTCATTTAAAAGTCACATGACTCATTTAAGTTGTAAATGTGGGCTTAGGCGTGTGGGCTTCCTTTTAAAGGGATTATTTAGTTATTTGGGTTATTAGTTAGTCTTTTATTTTGGGCTTCAACTTCGTCACTTTACCTTAGTAGGGTTTTAAGTAGTTGTTTTACCTTATTTTAGGTTGAATTTAGTGTTTTAAACCTATTGGACTTATGTATACCCATTCCTTTAGGGTTTGGAAGCTATAAATAGGTTATTATAACTTCTAAAAAGAAGAATATTATTATTGAATCAAATTATAAACTTTTGAGAGTTTTTCTCTTGACTTAGCCGAAATTCTTTAGAGAGATTGTGAGATTACTTGCTTTCTTTTCTATTGCATCAAGAATTAGGATTACTTATCAATCATTTGATTGTTGCATTTTCTTATTCTTTTTATTCCGATTATTTTCATTTCCATTCACGTGTTGTTTGGGGGTTCAATAGGGAGGGTGTTTGTCTTCTTTGCATTTTGAGACCAAAGTGTATGTTCAAGGGGTTTCGGGTTCTTTAACCTTGAGGTTCCGCATCATTTGGTATTAGAGCCAAAAGAAAGGTAAATTCCTATTTATCTTAGAGTTAGGTTTGTGTTTTCTTTTCTTTGATTTCTTTATGTTTATGCCGAATTAGGTAGTGATAAGTTTTGATTTATGTGTTTTTGTGTGTTAAATTTAGCCTTTTCTTTTCCTTACCTTGTGTTTTGATTCATTAAAAAGCCTTAGAAACCAAACTTGAACTTTTAATCTTTATCATGAAAAACAAAAACAAATTCTAGTAGTAATAGCCTTTAGATTGGTGTGTTGAATTAAAAAAAAAAATAAAGAAAAAAAAATTGTGGTACTGTTCACGGTTCTATTCATCGTACTGTTCATCGCACTGTTCTAGTACTATTCATTAAAAAAAGAAAGAAGAGAGAAAAACGTGAAAGAGAAGAAAAAAATTAAGGAGCAACTTTGATCTCAAAACGCAAAGAAGACGTGACCCTCCCTATTGAACCCCTAAACAACATGTGAATGGAAATGCAAATAATTAGGATAAGAAGAATAAGAAAATGCCACAATCAAATGATTGATAAGTAATCCTAATTCTTGATGCAATAGAAAAGAAAGCAAGCAATCTCACAATCTCTTTAAAGAATTTCGGCTAAGCCAAGAGAAAAACTCTCAAAATTTTATAATTTGATTCAATAATAATATTCTTCTTTTTACAAGTTATAATAACCTATTTATAGCCTCTAAACCCTAAGGTAATGGGTATACATAAGTCCAATAGGTTTAAAACACTAAATTCAACCTAAAATAAGCTAAAACAACTACTTAAAACCCTACTAAGGTAAAGTGACGAATTTGAAGCCCAAAATAAAAGACTAACCAAAATAAAATACTAACTAATAACTCAAATAACTAAATAATCCATTTAAAAGGAAGCCCACATGCCTAAGCCCATATTTACAACTTAAATGAGCCATGTGACTTTTAAATGAGGCACATGACTTGTGCAATTAAAGCCCAAAGTTGTATAAGCCCAAAATGAGTTAGACCCAATTCCTTCACTTGCTTCCAAAAGCTAAGTATTTTAAGCTTGTGATGTTGATTGATGAAATCATCATGACTTGCCCTCTCTATGGTCGTATCATTCCCTCCCTCTTTAGAAAAGATTCAACCTCGAATCTTCATTTTACAATAGTTGGGAATTGACACTTGAGGAATACATTCATCTTCGTAAATGATCTTCGGCATTAGTGGAAATAATATGAATGCTTCTTCATTGAGGAACTCATCATAATCTTGCAAGTTATAAATAAAAGGACTACGCAAAACATGGTTAGGATTTAATATAACGGTGTGATTTTGACTTTCTCCACTTCCCATATGCAACTCATTCTCCTTAATCAATAGAGAATCAATTGTAACTTTTGAATCTTCCATCTCAACTACGCAAACTTCTTCACTTGCACTAAAACAATCAACAATTTCTTCACTTTCAATTATTTCTCCATTATGCAAAACATCATTATTCTCTTCTAACTCTAAAACAACCTCATTTACCAAGTTCTTCACATCTTTAACTTCACCCAAAACCTATTTTTCCTCATCAAGCTCATCAATAACATCCTCTTCATGGTCTTTAGTAACTTCATTATCAAATCTTATATCTATATCACCCTTTTCAGGTTCACAAATTATTTCTTCTAGGATAACTTTCTCCTTCTTTCTCTTCGCTTTGCTCTCCTCCATCCTAATGAGTTGTTCGAAATATTGTCTAACCAACCATTCTAGATTATTAAGGTCTTGCATTAATAACTTTATATCTTCCTTAAACGCATTCCTTTCATCTTGATGTAAATGTCGCTTGGACTTGTAATAAGACATCCTCACATTCACTCGTGTTTTACTCAAAATTTTGCTTTTACCCTCTTAAAGTCCTCTCACTCTCTTTCCTTTTTCCTCTCAAGCTTGCAACTTCAAAATTACACTTCAGAATATAAATCAAAAACCAAAAACTTGAGCACGCTTAAGAAAACAAGGATATAATACTAACAACAAAAGATAGCTTAAAACTAGAAAAGAAAATTCTAGACACAATGGAGGTGATACACGAACAAGAGTGGTGTACCACTTGATGGTAATCAAATTAGAGTATTAGACAAGCAATGATACCCTAACAATGTAAATGGAACAAAAGTTAGCTTAAAACAAAGAAATAAGCAACAAGAATCAAGAAAAATGACAATATGGATAAAATGAATGAATTTGATTCATTACAAAGTAAATCAAATATAGAACCTAAATATGCTACCCAACAAAGGAAGGAAATCAACAAGATACCAATTTAAACTAAATAAAGTATAAAACATGCAAAATAAATCAATTTTAGAGCCAATTTATTCACTATGCTGAATGATGTAAAAAGCTTGATTAGTGTGTCAAGTTGTGTGCAAAACGGTGGCAAAGTGATGGCAAAAAGATGGCAAAGTAATGGCAAAATGATGGAAAAATTTTCCAAAAATGATAACACAAATGGTGGAAAAAGTTTTCAAAAATGGTTGCACAAATGATGGAAAATTTGCCAAAAAAATAGTTGCACAAATGGTGGAAAGTTTCCAAAAATGGTTACATAAATGATGGGAAAATTGCCAAAAATGGTTGCATAAGTGGTGGAAAGTTTTCAAAAATGGTTGCACAAATGATGGAAAATTTGCCAAAAAAATAGTTGCACAAATGGTGGAAAGTTTCCAAAAATGGTTACTCAAATGATGGAAAAATTGCCAAAAATGGTTGCATAAGTGGTGGAAAGTTTACAAAAATTGTTACACAAATGATGGAAAAGTTGCCAAAAATGGTTGCACAAATGGATAGCAAATAATAAAAATGATTGGCACAAATGGATAATAAATGATATAAATTGGTGGCACAAATGGATAACAAATGGATAGCACAAATGGTGGTTCAATAATTGCAAAGTAAATCCTTGGTTAAGTAGGACTAGGATTGTAATTCCAAATCAAGTATGGATTGGATTTTTGAAAACCTAATCCCAAAAAAATAATGATTGTATGTCCTACCCTTCAAAGGAGTCCCAAAGGTGTTTGGAAAAGATGTAAATGCCGCCCCTCTCAATCTTAAAGCAAAAAGGATTAGTTTTTCACACTTATGAAAGGATTAGGATTTTCTATATAAACTACCCTTGCTTAATTGCTCCTTAATTTTTTTTCTTCTTCTATTTTTCTTCTCTTTCATGTTTTTCTCTCTTCTTTGTTTTTTTTTATGAACAGTACCAAAACAGTGCGATGAATAGTGCCGTGAACAGTACCACAATTTTTTTTCTTTTTTTTTTTAATTCAACACACCAATCTAAAGGCTACTACTACTAGAATTTGTTTTTTTTTCATGCCAAAGATTCAAAGTTAAAGTTTGGTTTCTAAGGCTTTTTAATGAATCAAAACACAAGGTAAGGAAAAGAAAAGGCTAAATTTATCACACAAAAACACACAAATCAAAACTTATCATTACCTAATTCGATATAAACATAAAGAAATCAAAGAAAAGAAAACACAAACCTAACAATAAGATAAATACGAATTTACCTTTCTTTTGGCTCTTTATGAGAGAAATGAGAGAAGAAGCTTTTGGGAGTGGCGGCTAGGGTTGAGAGAAATGAGAGAAGAAGCTTTTCTTAATTGTTCACACTTAACCCTAATTTCACATCTCTTGGATTTTTATAGTTAGGTTAAAAATCCAACTTCATAATGGGATTGGGCTCTTTAAAATTTTTGGAGAATTATTAATTGATCTTCTGGAATTATTTATAATTATTTGGGCTCAATTAAATCCAATTTAAGCCCTTTCACAAAAGACTATGCACAAAACCCACAAACTAGGCCCTTTGTACATATACTTGGATTTAATTATCCAAATGAATTCCAAATCCAACCAAATTAAATATTTAGGATCCATAACACTTATGTAACATATTTAATTTATTTTGGTCCAAGAAATAGGCCTCTAAGGCATTCTATTTGGGGTTGACGTGTGGCCCTTCTTCTAGTTGTGCCAACTTCACTTCTCTAGGCCTCTGTAATTCCTCCAATGGATCTATTAATTATTATATCAGCCCTATAACACTTATAGTCCAATAATAATTAATTATGAAATACATTATTTCAATTATGTCCAATTTTAGAGAACATTTCTCAAAAGGTCCTCGAACAATTTTACTTGATCATAATTAATTAAACTCTTTAATTAATTATTCTCTTATTCACTTCTCTATTCCTATAATAATATCAAATATTATTATCCTTGTCATTTTAACATTTTATCCTTTTCTTTATATATGTGTGACCTATTGGGTTCCTGTCCATATTAGCAGTATAATATGTAATTGTGAGTTCCATTCAAAACTTACATGATTTAAACTTCTTTAAATCATTTTATCAAAATCCCTATTGATATTCTTGATACACTATTATACAAGTCATGATTGGCCTCTATCTAGGCATCATAACTACCCAAATGTCAGGAAAGTCAAGTGATTTGACTATACCCTTCCATAGAAACAGTTACCGTGCAATTACTCCTTTCACCACTTTTATCTCAATTAGATTCTGGATATGGATTTTTGTCAACTCATATAAATCTAATTATGTATGTTCTATTAATTTAACAATTGTTCCCAAAATACCCTTCATGGATCCTTATCCATTTTAGCATATTACTCCGGCCAGAGATTCTCTGAAAAAGGCAATTATAGAATCGTTCGAGATAACTTCCCTTACTAAATCTGGGATGGTGAATCCTTTTTCAATTACTCAACTATCTTCAAGTAAGTCATGATATACCCAATCTCCTAACTATGTTCACTCCCAGTTTGAAGTAATCAGTTATGGAGTCAAAATTTACCACTTGCTACTTAAGATAACTTTGGTGATCTCAAGTCTAAGGATACTTGTACAACCGCTATGAAGAGATTCCTCACTGACATAGATTTAATATCAATGTGAGGATTCTCTTTGTAGGTCTCCAATGAACTTGTTCTTCTAACAAGCATCCACATGTTAGCTTTGATTATCTTTCATAATCACAGTTATGAGAACCACTGCTTGAACCATTTAAGAAGCATAACATGTGCTAGTCTGTCCGAATTAACAATGTCCTATCTTGTTAATTCTATGACTAGGGATATTTAGATATTAACACATTTTCATGCAATAGACACCTTATATCATGAACACTTTCATGATTGTCTTTGTACTGTGTTTATAATATCAAGGACTTCATTTATTAATTTAAGATTTACAAACTCATGTATTTAAACATAGCATTAATAAATGAATAATGCCTTTTATTAAGAATATAAATTCATACATATAAAATTTATCCATTTTACATAGGCTCTAGGGTATACTCTCTAACAAAAGAAACATGTGCAAAGAAAATACTTAAGCAAACTTGTTTAAAAGACTAAAAGCATTAGAAAACATAGGAAATGACCTCTTTAGGTGTAGAGAGTGCAAGCAACTTCACCTCATTAATGGACTCATTAACAAAATATGGCTTGTGGCGATGACCATTTACCTTAAAAACTTCTCCCTTTTCATTCTCAATATCAATTGCTCCAAACTCATATACTTTAACCACTTTAAAAGGAATAAACAATCGAGACTTGAGCTTCTCAAGAAATAACATCAACTTTGAGTTATAAAAAATACCTAATCACCTTCCTCAAATTCCTTCTTAAGAATATACTTGTCATGCCACATCTTGGTACAATCCTTGTATAACTTGGCATTCTCATAAGCTTTCATCCTCAGTTCCTATAACTCATTAAGCTGAAGTCATATCTTTTTTTCAGCTTACTTCATATCAAAATTCAAAGCCCTTGTTAGCCAATAGGCCTTATGCTCAAGCTCAACCAGTAAGTGGCAAGATTTGCCAGAAATAAATTGATAGGGAGTAATACCTATTGGTGTTTTAAAGGCTATTTTATATGCCCAAAGGGCATCATCTAACTTTAATGCCAAATCCTTCCAAGATGAAGAAATTGTTTTTTTCCAATATCCACTTTAACTCTCTATCACTTACTTTTACCTTTCTATTTGTTTGAGGATGATATAGAGTAGCAACCTTGTTTGTCACCCTATATTTCTTCAATGGACTATCAGTCACACTATTGCAAAAAAAGGAAACCACCATCACTAATAATTGTTATAAGAGTACAAAACCTAAGAAATATGACCTTCCTGAGCATCTTCTTAACTACTTTGGCATCATTAGTGAGAGTAGGCATTGCCTTAATCTACTTAGATACATAGTCCACCATAACAAAAATATACTTATGACCTAAAGAGCTATGGAAAGGATCCATGAAATTCATCCTCCAAACATCAAAAATCTCTACCTCTAAAACTTGTTTCAAGGTAATCTCATTCTTCCTTGTTATGCTACCAATTCTTTGGCATCTATCGCATCTAAGCACATAGTTTCTAACATCTTTAAATAGAGTTGACCGCTAAAAACTAGTTTGAAGTACCTTAAAAGCTATCCTGGATATACCAAAATGACCACCAACCTCTATGGAGTGGCAATGCTTTAAAATGTCTTCAACCTTATCTTTGAGAATACATCTTCTAATCAATCCATTTGCACATCTCTTATAAAGCAAGGGTTCTTCCCAATAGTAGAGCCTACAATCATGCAAAAACTTCTTTTTTATATTATAATTCAAACAAAATATACAGATACCACTTACTAGGTAGTTAACAATATTAGCAAACCAAGGCATCTCTTTAGATACCACACTTAAAAGATTTCATCGATAGGCACACCATCATCATGCATTTTTAATCCATCTTGATACAATCTTGACAAATGATTAACCACAAGATTGTTGCTTCCCTTTTTATCCCAAATTTCCCAATCAAACTTTTGAAGTATCAAAATCCACCCTAAAATCCTTGGCTTTACAACCTTCTTGCTCAAAAGATACTTAAGGGCAGTAGATCTAAATACACTATAACTTTTTACCCCACTAGATAAGCTTTAAACTTATCAAATGCATAAAAAATAGCCAATAACTCCTTTTTTTATAGTGGTGTAGTTGATTTGAGCTCTATCTAACAACTTACTTGCACAATAAATCACATAGGGTTTACCTTCCTTCCTTTTCCCTAAAATTTCCCTTATCGAAAGTTTCCTTGCATCACACATAATCTCGAAAGGTTTATCCCAATTAGGTGGCCGTAAAATAGGTGCTAAAACTAAGGCTTTTTTCAATGTTTCAAAGGCATCAAGGCAAGCTTCATCAAACACAAACTCGATATCCTTCGCTAGATGATTGCATAGTAGCTTAGCTATATTTAAGAAGTCCTTGATAAACCTACTATAGAATTTGGTATGTCCAATAAAATTTCTAATATCTTTTACACACTTTAGACGTGAAAAATTGGCTATCACCTCAATCTTTGTTCTATTGACTCCAATCCTTTTAATTGAGATAGAATAACCAAGAAAAATACCTTCTTAAGCCATGAATGTGATATAAGTGTGGACAATTAGGAACACTACATATCATATAGGTATTGAATCGTTAGACACCATTATAGTATCAAAATTAGATACCCGAAGCCATCGAATCACTAAAAACCCTAACAGTGCCAACACTAGATACTCAAAAGCATCAAATCATTTGACACCATTAAAGTACCAATACTAGATACAAAAGGTATCAATTCACTAGATACCAAAAAGTATCAGATCACTATCCTATATATGTCCACGATTGTATCTAATTCAAGACCTAAATGATGGTTTCTCTCACTAAATTACTTTATTACATAATCCCTTTACATACACTATATATTTCACTCATATAATCAATCATATCAACTACACATTACTATAATCACATATGAACAAACACACTCATGAGTACTTAATCTTCATTCACTTAAGAGCATGCAACATTGTGAGTAATTCAAGATACACTTCAATCATATATGCAATAAGGTTATCATTAACAAAAATCATGTATGCATATCATAATTCACTTTACATGCCATCATTTAAACTCATTCTTTAATGTTTAATTTCTATCTCAAGTTTAATACATTATATATTAACCCTAAACACATATTTGTAAAGTTTAGTAAATATCTAAGGATGTTTGGCTGAAATTCGAGAACTTATCTTGCCTTTTACACATAAGTATCTACCTTAAAGTTTAGCACACATACTTTATTTCAATATAAAATTACACATTACATGTGTAATATATAATGTTATAACCCTATACATGTGCTTATAATGTTCTAAAAATGTTCAACAAAGTCTGGGTGCATTTCAGTAACTTTTCAATGTCTAAAATTCATTAATAGGAAAGAATAGAAGGGTACCTGACTAGATTGATCAATAATTCAATCAAGTAGGGTGCATTTTATCTGATCCAAAATACATTAACACAATTGGATTTGAAACTAATCCAATTGGGTTGACCCAAAAACCCAATTTTTAAGCAAATAACTTTCTAGTTTAACTTTTTTCAAGATTTTAGGCATAGAAGATGTGATTTTTTGGCAAAGTTATTTGCTAGATAATTATTCCTTTATGTCTTTATTTTCTATTACATTACAAATAATGCAATTTAGACTCCTATATCAAGATATATCTTTAAAATACTATAGACTACATTGAATGATAGGGCAACAACCATCACTCCACTTTGAACTAAATTTAGATTCTCTTAAATGCATAATCAAGTTCTAGTCTCTTCTTAAAGATTCTAGGCTATGGTTCACGTTTATTTTTTAGTTTGAATCACCCCATTTGGAGTTGTATAACTCAACTTATGCTCAAAATAGTCTCCATAGGTCATGTGATTCTTATAGCAGAATTTCACTTTATTACTATTTTTTCCTTTAACAACTTATTAGCATGTCTAAACTTTTCAATCATAATGCCACATATTTGACATAGTTTACACAACATTTATATTCAATTTTACCTATCAAGCATATACATAAGAAAGTTTATATTCTAAGACATGGAGCAAAGCTTATTCTTCTCTTCTCTACATCTCTCCTTGGCCTTTGTCATGAATGATTTGCAAGTTATTCTTACAAAAACATCATTTATTTATTGATCACCTAATTTGAAATTGGTATTAAAGGAAAATAGAAGATGCAAGTTTACTCATACTCAACTTAGGTAGCTACAAAAAAAAAACTCCCCTTTCTCTATAATCTGTAACTATTTCCTAACTTAAAATATAATTTTGGGAAGCTTAAGAGAAGAAGAAGAAGAAGAATAAAGGAATGAATGAATGAAATAAAAATTTGATGTTTGTTAGGCCAAGAATGTCCGACTAAGATAATCCAAGAGCAAAAAAACTGCTTTATTAAATGCTCAATCCTTTCTAGAAGGCTACATGTAGGAATCTCATTGGTCAATATTTTTTTGATCCTTGTTTAATTTGCTTTCAATCCCTCACTAATTACTCTAAATTAACATTCATTCTTTCAATATAACCTCTTGCTTGAATATAAAATCATTAATTATACAATTACCTACATACCTTTAAAAATTACATAAATATTATCCATGTCCCTACTATGCAATTAACACTCTTATGCACTTTAACACATACATTCACATGTTTCAATTCTTTTAGAATACTTCTTGGGGCATCATAAATGCTTCCAAGTTAATTATTACCGAGTTGCACAAAGATATAAAGTTAAATGATAATGATTCTGAAATCTAGAGGATGAAAATCCAGTATGTACTTAAAGAGAAAAAAGCTCTAAAATCCTCAAGTTCGATTATGGTGAACCAAAGGATGGCACCTCAGTCAGCATAGGTAGGACTGAGATGCCTATATGGCATGGAAAAAGAAAAATTCCACTATTTGAATCAAATTGCTAAGTGCGATGGATGATGATATCACTAAGCGATTCCACACGTATTAAAATACAATGAATATGTTGATCACTTTGTGGGAGAAGTTTGGCAGTGTTTCTCTGACTAAGCTTTGATCATTGATAATCAAATTCGATACTTATCAAAAGAATTATCATCATGCCAAGCAAAAATATCTAAAAGAGATGAAAAAATATGATAAGCGAGTTTAGTGAGACTAGTCATGAGTTGACTAATGAGCAACAGTTCTAAGTCATTATGCTTTCCTTACCCAAGAATTTGAAGCATATAAAGATGCAACTAACTCGTATGGATAAAATTAAGATATTTGAGGATGTTGTATATCATTTGGAGTTTGAAGATGAACGTCTAGCACTAATTAAGGTCAATACTGAAGTGCATAAGGCACAGTCCCATTTTGGTGGAAGTTCTAACTAAGAAAAGAAAAGGAGATTTAAAATAAGATAAGGAAAAGGCTAGACTGCCTAAAAAGAAAAAAGTGAAATAAAATAACAAGAGGTTCAAAGGCAAGAAGAAAATGAACATTTCAAGAGTGAAATATTTTAGTTGCCAATAGATAGGACACTATGCAAGAGATTGTACTATGCCCAAAATAAGTATACTATTCTGACTCAAGAGTGAGTGGAATTTATATATCTACTTATGTATTTTTAAGGGAATTTCATCATTAATGGGCGATAGATTCAAGAGCAACAAACCACATGACAAGGGATCGAGATGCCTTTATTGAATTTCGATGAATTCTAAATGGAGCTAAATATATTTAAGTTAGATATAATTCCAGAGTGGCAATTCAATGGATTGGCACATGTAGATTAGTCTTGCATGAAAAATGAATCCTACTTTTACATAATGTACGTTATGCCTTAGATATTCATAGGAATTTAGTTTATATTCTTGCTTTAATGAAACTTGATTTTGATTTATATTTTAAAGATGATGGTGTACGATTATGTTTGGATTATGTTTATTATGGTTCTATTTTTATATCAAATGATTTTATTATTATGGATATCAATCTTGATTATATGACTAAAATTAGTTTTTTTTCAACTTCTTCTTTTTCACATGGTTATAAGAATAAAGTATAATTATGGCATGCTAAATTAAACCACATCGGGCAAGATTGAATAAGTTGATTAGCCAAAGCATGCTTGTTAGATGGCTTAAATAAGGTTGAATTGCCTCATTGTGAGCATTGCTTAAAAGGTAAACTACTTAGAAAACTATTCAAAAAAGGAACCAAAGTAGAATTTCCATTGTAGTTAATTCATTATGACATATGTGGTCCAATGAATGTAAGGGCAAGGCATGGGGTCTACTATTTCATCACAGTTATAGATTACTATATTAGATATGGTCATGTCTATTTGATTTCTCACAAGTCAAAAGCACTGAGTTGCTTGAAGACTTATATCAACTTAGTTAAAAATCAATTAGATAGAAAAATTAAAGCTTTAAGGTCAGGAATGTCTTTTAAATGAATTTAAAGTTTCACATGATGAAAAAGGGATTGAGCATCTGTTGTCCATCCTAAGAACTCTATAAAAAAATGGTGTTGTGGAAAGGAGAAATAGAATTCTCCTAGATATGGTAAGATCTATGTTAGCTAAGAAAAATTTGCTAATATCCTATAGGAGAGATACTTTATTGACTTCCACATATGTTCTTAATCTTATGCCCTCCAAATTTATCACAACCACTCTTTATGAGTTATGGACTAGTTAAAAACCTAACTTAAATAACTTATGACCTTAAGATTGTGTTACATATATTCATGACACCTCTGCTAAATTTGGTAAATTAGGACCAATAGATAAAAATAGTATATCTATGAGATATTTTAAAGTATCAAAAGGATATATTTTCATGGGTAAGTAAGAGAATGGTACGGTGCCGAAATTTGAATCACAAGATGTCATATTCTTAGAAAATAAATTTTTAAAATTGGGCAAAGTAAATTAAGATTTCACTTTTTATGATACTTGGGAAAATGAACCATTAAGATCATTGCATCTGAGTGGGAAGGACTTAAAGGAAAAAGATCAAAATTTTCCTTCATCGAACGATAAGGATGTTCAAAATCCTTACTTCAATGGAAGTATTCCTGACTTTGGTGGAAGTAAGGAGCTTAATCCCAATAGAAGCATTATAAATTATGATGAATATATAGACATGTTTATCAAGAGTTAAAACTACAAAAATCTAAGAGGATAAGTGTTCCACACACGATTTGAGATCGAAGTCTAAAATTAAACTCTTTTGGTTACCCCATAAGATTAAAAAGAGCCCAAAAATGTCCAAGAGGCTCTCTCATGCCTAGCCAAGGAAAATTTGAATAAAGAAATGGAAGAAGAAATGGCATCCATGAGATCAAACCACATATGGGAACTAGTTGATCTATCAAAAGGATGCAAACCAATTAGGAATAAGTGGATTCTCAAAGTGAAGTAAAAGGCTGATGGAAGTATTAAAATGTACAAGGTTTGGTTAGTCGCTAAGGGGGTCATATAACAAGAAGAGATTGACTATGAGAAGACTTTCTCACCTATTGCAAGATTTAAATCCATAAGGTTGATTTTAGCCATAATGGCTAGTTTGGACCTAGAGATACTTCAAATGGATGTAAATACTACTTTTATAAAATGAAAATTATATGAAAAAATCTATATAGAAAAACTTATAGGCTTTATCAAAAAAGGAAATGAACATAAGATTTATCGATTAATGAGATCAATATATGATCTTAAACAGTCTTCAAGACAATGGTATTTAAGATTTCATGACACAATCATGTCAAATTGGTTCAATATGATTGATGAAAACCATTATGCTTATTATAAAAGCTCTGAAAGTAAATTTGTCAATTTGTCATTGTATGTAGATGACAACTCATACCTACAAATTACAAAGGGTACCTAAATGAAAAAAAAAATCTATATTTTAGATAAAGTATCTGTCCTAAAATGCTAGAAGAAGTGGAACACATGAGGAACATTCCATATGCCAGTGTCGTGGGTAGTTTAATATATGCAATGTTGTGTACAAAACCTTATATATGCTATGCAGTGGGCATGGTAAATAGATATCAATCTAACGCATATGAAACACATTAGAAAGCAATCAAAATGATACTTAGATACCTCAAAAGTACCACAAACTATTCTCTCTATTATCAAAGAAAATATTTACAATTAAGAGGATATATAGATGCTGATTGAAAAGGTGATATGGATGGGAGGAAATCCACTTCAGGTTTCAAATTCTTCCTTTGGTAAAGGGGCCATCTTATAGAGTAGCAATAACAAACCTGTGTCGCCCTATCAACAATGGAAGCTGAATTTACCGCTTCCTTATATACAATGCAAAAGGCAGTTTGGCTAAAACGGTTTTTAAAGAGTAATTGCCTTAGAGGAACTAGTGACAATCTATAGTGTCAGTTAGTCTTTAATAACTTACATCAAAGATCCAAAAGTATATAACTTAAAACAAAGATCCAAAATTTTATAATAAATTTTCATGCATGATATAATTGCAGATCCATTAACAAAACCTATAATGAGCGATGTGTTTGAAAGACAAATTAGATATCAAGGCTTGCACATGATTTGATTTTTACTATTTATTTTATGTAATCCCTTAACATTATCATTAACATTATTTTATGAGTAATAATCAAGTTCATAATTGGTAATACATGAGTGTGAATATTTAATGTGTGAACATTTACAATTATTAATTATGAAATTAAGTATGGTGGATAGAGAAGTAACCCACCCTCACAGATGTTTATCTTAATTTTGTTAATAAGTTAAAAAAGACTAAAATGAGGCTATTTTTGGACATATGATGAAGATTAAGAACCTATTTAAAAATAAAAGTGCCATCTTAAGAAAATTACAAGATTAGTCTTATTAATGTGCAAGATAAAAACATGCATGAGACTATATCTTTTGGATTAAGATCCAAAAATATGATTAAGTGTAATCCTATGGTAAGCTAAATGTGACTATCATGTTCTATCTAAGAGCCAAAAGTAGTCCTTAATTAAGAAGACTAAAGTTGGATGCTTCAGTGCATTACAACCTTATGCATCTATATGGTGTAATATATTTTTGAGACATGCACTCCTTTAGGGAAAGGAAAGAATACCATAACACATATTTCATATCATGCATGCTTAAGTCGGATAGAAATTTTTGTAATCGATCTCAACTTTCCTTAGTGTAAGATCCTATTTGAATTTTGATCCTCAGGACCCTTAATTTATCCTTGAAATATGATTCAATAGGGCTAACTTAGTTAGTCTACAAGAGGCCATGAGAAATATTCATACTAGTGGATGTAACTAGAAAAGATACCTCGATCATGATGGATGGCATATAGTAAGAGGGGAAGATAACCTTTTGATCACATTCAATGGGTTCATAGTTCACCGATATGTCTATTGTAATTTCTATGAATAGAGACATAATAGTGAACACTAAAATTTTTTTAAGAGATCATGAATCAAAACAGTGCATGTGAGAAAGCAATCTAGGGTTAGGCATATGGGGAAAAGTGGATCTGCCGGTTGCACAGTCGATCTGCCTACATGACTGAAGATTATGATTGAAAATCATTCAGTTATGTACGAGTGGAATATGATAGAGTTTGATACATCCATGACTCTTGATATGGAAAGAGATCCATATTAAATCAAACATGATTAGAGTGTGTTTTACTTTCAATTGCCAGTATATTAGCGTGAGAATAGAGATAAAAATCATTTATATTTCAATAAATATCATATTAACCAATGATACAAATAAAAATGAAGGTTTGAATGCTTCTCCCAATTTGATCTCATAAGGTCTAACTACCATTTATTAATGTTCTATTGATGGTGGCTCCATTATACCTAATGACCAAAGACACTTCACAGAATCGATTTGCAATAATGAGATAAAAGTATCCCAAAATGCTATCATACCTTTTGAAGGCTCAGAAACCATGAATTGGATCAAACGCTTTAACTATTGCAAAGCAAACGACCTTGAAGGGTGAGAGATCTTTGTGTAGCCATACCTAAAATTAGGACCAATCTAAATAAAACGGTTTCATCCCAACAATCACCCGAGTACACAAATCACAATTATATATTTTAATGGAATTTTTTTAAAATGAATTATCTAAATACCATATTATTATTTTGTATTGTATTGTTAGTACCAAAAGAACCAAACCGAATGATATTGAATTTTTGGAGATGTACTAGATTATTCCTAATTTTTAAGACACCTACAAAACTTGATTTTAAAAATATTTGAACTCTCAAAACAATACTGAAAATTTTCAAATACTTAAATCGTACTGAACCATGTACACAATACCTTTGCTATCAACGTGCCTAAGTATTCCAGATGGAAAGCAAAACATGGATAACCTCTCATATTGGATTTTGGCATGTTAAACCTATCCATTATCATCAAATATCTGTCTTTCATTTTAGGGGTTTTCAAACATCCTCCTGAACTCGGATTCTCATTAAATCTACTTCACCATAAAGAAACACTCTAGCATCTCAAGTAATTAATTGACCAATGAATTTCCCAAACATCTTTGCCATAAACCCTAACTGAAGATCCCAAATCTTGATCCAAAAGCATGCCAAACTCTTAATTTAATCATCAATCAACTGTCAAATATTAGCTATCAGCAACAAGGCTGCTTGAGCTCATCCGACGTCAACTAAACCCCAAATAAGGTTTCTGCGTTATCAATTCACAAGCCATTGCAATTCACCCCTTTATTTGATTTTAGGGATGAATTGAATAGAACTTTTACTTGGCAAGCTCCTCTACATCATCATCATCATGTTATTATTATTAATATTATATTTTTAACTAGGAATTGCATTCTGAAAAGGTTTTACCACCAGAAAGGAAGGCCTTGCAAATTAAAAGATGTTCAAGCATATTCTTGTTGACATGTAGTTCTAATCAATCAAAAACATAGCAAGTGGATAATTATGAAATTATGTTTGTCAGGCACTAGACGATAGAAAAATACAAACAAAGCCACATTACGCAAGATCACGGCCATATTAAATCAGAAGTTAAATGTTAATTCAATCATGTTTGTCATCTCCTACTTTAACCGATGATGAGACCGGCACCTGAACGCCACATTCGGCTTCTGCTCCGACCTGATAAAACATGGCAAAAAGAAAATTTCACTAGTTGCAAACTGCAGTGTAAACACCAGAAATTAACTTTGACCGCCACAGCGAGCGGCCAAGAGGTAAAACTGCAGGAAAACATTTGTAAGCAGAAATAAAAGATAGCTATATAAAAACCACCAAATTCATAAAAGCTCTCGCCAAAAACACCAATAAGAGCCAAATGCAATAAAAAAAATACCCCTCCTTTGAAGACGAGAGAATATATTCACTATATTTTACAATCACCAAAACCGGCCGAGGGAATCAAATTAAATTTAGTGTAATTTACTTTCTCTTGTTTTGGCAATATGTGGAAAAAGAAAACTAAAGTAAAAAATGAGGTAAATGAGAGTAAATAATTTACTCTTTCACTTTCATTTTTCTCAAAAATGGAGAGAAGGGTAAAGTAAACATATCTAATTTTTCTTCTTCAAGCATAGGAGATAAGTTGAATTTTTGTAGAAAGTAAACAAAATTATATTTCATTTATTTCCTCTCATTTTCTTAATTGAAGTAAATCTAATCCCTATTGTTATCATCTACTCCCATCCAAGCAAAGGCTCTATATGTTACTGTATTCATTCTATGACACCACCAGTCTCTAATTATGGAATGTAGTTTTAAAGATGTGTTTTATAGTCATTAAAAGTGCGTTATTGTTTCTGTTTCCAAGTTCATTTATACTTTACAATCAATTCTTTGACTGAAAATTGCAAGGAAACAATTGTTAGAAAATTAAGGAAAATGCATATACAGAATATAAAAGCCACTGCACTGTCTTTGTGTGTACAAGTTTTAAACTCATCCCCCTCAAATTATTCCCACAAATAATGATTTGCAAAATCATGAACTTCAACAATCAGAGTCATTCGGTATTTATAATAATTTGGGTGTTTCAATGTAATCACACACATAAGAATAAAAGAAAATAATTTAAAAACCTCAAGATCTAACATAATAAACATTCATGTTCCTATTCTGGCGAAAACAGAAACTTTAGCTAAGCTTCATAAATTTCGAAGAACCAGAAGCTTCCTAACATTACAACTCATTGGACGACAAAATGAAATAGAATTGGCATTCAAATGCAATCAGTATTAATAGAGTTGATAATTTCTCTAGCATGTTGAACTTGATGGAACTTGAGACCCATAATTTCAAATATCACTGTTTGTTTCTACGGAATTGGGCAGAAAAGTTTTTGGTCACTAAATAGAGAAGGGGATCATTAAAACTAAGGGAAAACCTCATCCCAATTCCCCTTAGAATGCCTTTCTCCTCTGCACCATTTGGTAACCATAGATAAAGTATCAAATCCATGAAAGTAATTTTTTTCAGCTTTGAACGACTATAATGTTTCAATCTCAGGAACCTTAAGAATTCAAAAGTAGAATAAACTTTGCCCTGCATCCATCCAAATAATAGTGTATTTCACAACCAATAAAAACAATTTGGTAAATAATTAGATTATCCGCCATCTCACACACTAAACAAACACAGTCCAAGAATTTTAATTCAAAATAGAATAAGTTTACACTTACTTTGCCGGAGCTTTCTTTTTTGGCCGAGGGTTTATAAGGACAAGCCGTAGGAGCTCTCACTGGCTTCCTGTATTCCCATCCAAAAAGGGCATAAACTTTTCCCTGAAAACAATTATTTTCCAAAAATGAATTTCCATTTAAAATTTAGCAGCCAAGCAAAAGGGAAACTTAAAATTGTCATTTTTTTTACCATTATATAATAAAAGAGAAGCGGCAATAAATTGACGATGGGAACAAGGAACAGAGGTAACAAGCAAGCCATGCAGACCTGATTACAGACATGGCACAAAATAAATATCAATCGATTTCGACAGAATCGGAGAAATTAACAAAAAAAAAAAAATTATAAAGCGAGATCAAAAATACCATTGTTATTAGGTATGGACTCGATAGTTATGATCTTTCTGCGAAGCGATTGTTTTCGAATTTCAGCCTCTGAAATCTTTTTAGGAGAATGGAGGGATCCAATACCAAAGACCGACGCACGACGCACAAAAATACCAAATTGCCACTTTCAATATCAGAGGCAAACTACATAAAAATGTCAAATACAGAATGGTTGGACTAGTCCCACTCGTGTGGGGCCCTATATAGTGCCATGTAAAGTGAAACTCGCAAAACTTATTTCTCTAATTATGTTTTTACACGATTTTTCTATTAATAAAAAAATTGCATATTTATTAAAAAATGTTTATAATAATTTTGAATTATGCAATTGAATTTTTAGTTTGGATAATAAATATAATTTTTTTATTTTCTAATTATCTTCTTAAAATATAAATTTGATTTTTTTTTTCAATTGTCATGGCCGTTTAGAGAGCTGACCAGGAGAGATTAAGCCCTCTTGGTTAGCTTCCTCCAACAGCAGCTAGTCCTGTACAATTATCGATTCAGTTCAATAATCGAACCGAATCGATATAATCGAAAATCAAAATTTCAATATTTTTATTAACCGAACAGAATTTATAAAATAACCAAATTCAAATCGAATCGAAATTTTCAGTCGATTTGGTTCGATTAATTGAAATACAGAAATTTAAAATTATTTTTTAAAAAAATAAAAAAATTATGTCTACAAATTATAAAAAATTATAAATCATAATATACTAAAGTAAAAACATCTAAATTATACAAAATAAAAGTTCAAATTAAAGATATAATCCCAAAATATATAATAAATAATATAACAAAACTGTTAAATAAAATTTTTCATTTAATCGATTTTCAATTTAACTATCAAAATTCTAAATTATTACCTAAAAATAGATATTAATAATTGATAAATGTACTCGTATAATTTACAACTCAAAATAAAATAATTTACATGTATAAAATAATTATTCAATTAAAAAATCAAAAAATTATTTAATTATATAGAATTTCAATTTGATTTGATTTTTATGCGGTTTTTCCTTCAAAAATCAAATCAAAATTTTCTAAAATTCAAAATCGAAAAACAGAATTAAAAAAATCAATCGATTCGGTTCGATTTTTCGGTTTGGTTTGATTTTTGCTCACCCCTAACAGGAGCTACCCAATGGTCATTTCCAATTTTTTTTTTAAAGAAATAAAAGAAAAGTGTTCTTGAACCTCAAATTTTTAATAAATAGTGAATTTGAATTTTGAACCTATCCAAATAAATGAAAGACATAATGTTTAAGTATCCTATTGAGTAATGATTGACTTCAACTGAAATTTTACCGAACTGTTAAAATGTTCTCTTAGTATTTTTTTTTTGTCACAGAGAGAAAAAGACAAATAGCAATTGAAATATGATTATGATATAAAATTAAAAAGAATCATCCTTGTTACTAGTAAATTGAAAAAATAAATAAAAATTGGTTAATCAAAATTTTTAATTTATAGTAATTAAATTTAAATAATTTTATTATAATAAATTTGATAGTATCTCTTGGTCATGAAGATAAAAAGGTAAAATTCAAAAGGTTAATTACAAATTTAGACGTAAATTATTAGTTACTATTCAATATTAGACCTAATATTTGAAATTTTGCAATGTTAGTGTCTAACTTCAACTTTCCTTTCAATTAAGGAGCTCTATCCAATAATCCGTTAAAAGCTAACGGATCTTCCTCATTCAGCTAAAATATAGGCCCACCTTGCAATTAGGATGCCAACTCATGCGCAATAAATATTCCAGCAATCTTTCACTCAATTTTATCCTCTCTCGCTCTCTTAGACTTGCTTTGACTCGAAAAAATCCCACCCTTTTTGCCTCTCTTCTTCTCTCTTCCTTATAGCATTTTGAACTATCTCTCATTCCCAATCCCTATAAATCAAACTAAAATCATTTAAACTTCATTGGAATCAATAGTTTAGTGGTTTTGAAACCCTAAAATAGAGCTTATGAGTGAGGATTGAAAGAAGAGAACCTTCTCTCTACCACGAAAAGCATTGGTATTTGAAGTTATAGGTATTTGTATTAACTATAATGTATTTCTTAATGGGTATGTGTAGACATTGTGTTCTAAGGAGGATTTTCTTAGAGTTACTGATGCAACCTCAATAAATGCACTAAATCGACAAGTAATATAGTGGAATAATTTTTAAACCCACAAATATCGAACCTTAGGGAATAAGACTAGCACAAGAATAATTAATTGATTAGAGTCATGTGTTAAAAGAATGTCCCAATTATTTGTTGAGTGTGTTGTATTTAGCAATATTAACAATTAACATAAAAGTAATTTAAACACAAAGTACGAATTAAACAAAGCAATAAAAATAAAGAATAAGATAGATAAATAACAATGATTAAAAATGTTGCTCAAGAATCAAATCCTCCCCTTTCCCATGTAAGATTCATTTTAACATAACATTTATATATATTAGATGTGGACAACCCATCTAAACCCCTAGTTTTTTGTTCTGAAGCCAACCGAATAGGTAGCATAATCACGAGTCCTAAGACATAAATATGGATTAGCTTCCCATTTTGAAGCCAACCAATCCAATACCTATTTGTTTCCTCTCTTTTTCTAGTTTTACAACACACAAATCCTATATGTAATAGCTGTTAGAGAGCATGCCCTAAAGCCCATGTAAAAGGGATGAATTTCATATGTATGAATTTATATTCTTAATAAAAGGCATTTATTCATTTATTAATGCTATGTTTAAATACATGAGTTTGTAAATCTTAAATTAATAAATGAAGTCCTTGATATTATAAACACAGTGCAAAGACAATCATGAAAGAGTTCATGATATGACGTGTCTATTGCATGCAAATGTGTTAATATCTAAATATCCCTAGTCATAGAATTAACAAGATAGGACATTATTAATTCGGATAGACTAACACATATTATGCTTCTTGAATGGTTCAAGCAGTGGTTCTCATAACTGTGATTATGGAAGATAATTAAAGCTAACATTTGGATGCTTGTTAGAAGAACAAGTGCATTGGAGACCTGCAAAAAGAATCCTTACATGGATATTAAATCTATGTCAGTGAGGAATCTCTTTATAGCGATTGTGCAAGTATCCTTAGACTTGAGATCACCAAAGTTATATTAAGTAGCAAGTGGTATATTTTGACTCCATAACTGATTACTTCCAACTGGGAGTGAACATAGTTAGGAGATTGGATATATGATAAGCTACTTGAAGATAGTTGAGTGATTGACAAAGGATTCACCATCCCAAATTTAGTAAGGGAAGTTATCTCACATGATTCTATAATTGCCTTGTTCAGAGAATCTCTGGCCAGAGTAATATGCCAAGATGGATAGAGATCCATGGAGGGCATTTTGGAAACAATGGTTAAATTAATAGAACATGCATAATTAGATTTATATAAGTTGACAGAAATCCATACTCAGAATCTAATTGAGATAAGAGTGGTGAAAGGAGTAATTGCACGGTAACTGTTTCTATGGAAGGGTATAGTCAAACCACTTGACTTTCCTGACATTTGGGTAGTCATGATGCCTAGCTAGAGGCCAATCATGACTTGTATAAATAGTGTATCAAGAATATCAATAAGGATTGATAAAATAATTTAAAGAAGTTTAAATCATGTGAGTTTTGAATGGAACTCACAATTACATATTATACCGTCAATATGGATAGGAACCCAATAGGTCACACACATATAGAGAAAATGTTAAAATGATAAAATGACAAGGATAATAATATTTGATATTATTATGGGAATAAAGAAGTGAATAAGAAAATAATTAATTAAAGAGTTTAATTAATTATGATCAAGTAAAATTGTTCGCGAAACTTTTGAGAAATGCTCTGTAAAATTGGACCTAATTAAAATAATGTATTTCATAATTAATTATTATTGGACTATAAGTGTTATAGGACTGATATAATAATTAATAGATCCATTGAAGGAATTACAGAGGCCCAGAAAAGTGAAGTTGGCGCAGAAACCCTCCAGAAGAAGGGCCACACGCCAACTAAAACAGAAGGCCTTAGAGGCCTATTTCTTGGACCAAAATAAATTAAATATGTTACATAAGTGTTATGGATCCTAAATATTTAATTTGGTTGGATTTGGAATTCATTTGGGTAGTTAAATCCAAGTTTATGTACAAAGGGCCTAGTTTGTGGGTTTTGTGCATAGTCTTTTGTGAAAGGGCTTAAATTTAATTTAATTGAGCCCAAATAATTATAAATAATTTCAGAAGCCCAATTAATAATTCTCGAGAAATTTTAAAGAGCCCAATCCCATTATGAATTTGGATTTTTTAACCTAACTATAAAAATCCAAGAGATGTGGAATTAGGGTTAAGTGTAAGCAATTAAGAAAAGCTTCTTCTCTCTTTTCTCTCAACCCTAGCTGCCACTCCCAAAAGCTAGAATCTAGGGATTTCGGCCAACCCTTATTTATCCCAATTGTTGGGTCATTCATTCCTTCTCTAGTGTGGATTACTCATTGGAGGTGTTCGATTTTGGACATTGTGGTTTGCGACAACCCGGTGAGAAGGAAAATCAACTGTACAACAAAATCAAAGGTGATTTTTCTTATTCTCATTAATATGTATATTGTAAATTCATAGCAAGATCAGATATATTATTTAAAAATTTTAAATTCCGCTTATGTATGAGATGCATGTAACCGATAATTTCCAATATGGTATCAGAGATTCGGTTTTGCCATGAATATACAATTCTATATTTTTCTACAGAATAAGTTTTATTTTTGAGTTATTTATTTCATGAAATTTAAAATATCAGATTTGATTGTTCATGAATTAGAAATATTGATTTCTATTTATATGTGATCAAATATATAAAACGAAAGATAAAAATGATTCTTTTGAGAAAACAACCATTGAGAATGGCATGAATGGCTTTTATTTTTCAATGAACTTTAGGGGATGTTCTAAATTAATTTTTTATAGATCCACTCTAAGATTATTTTGATGATAATTTATGTGTTTAATATATGATATTAAGCCATAGGATCAAATGAAATTAAAATCGAACAAGTTTTGCATGAAAACTAGTTTAGTCGAAAAGTTCGATAAATTGGTGTTCTTGGTGTGTTCTTAATGTGTTCTTGTTTAGAACGATTTTTAATCTTCTAAATATGATATATCTGATATATTAAAGTGTTTTTAATTAATTGGATTAATTAAAATGGGCCTTTAATTAATTAGATTAATTTTAATTCATTAAAACCACTTAATGGGCTTAATTATGTTTACGGACTTAATTTAAATTAGTGAATGACTTGGTGGGCCCAAGGAGCTGATTTAAATTAAATATTATAGACTTTAATTAAGTTAATTAATGGGTTTTAAGGGCTGGAGTGGGCTTGGCTCATTCCAAAAGGCCCAAATGGTCCAATAGACACAAAACTAGTTTGTGTGTGAACACATTTAGGGTTTAATTTTATGGGTTTTAGCCTACCCTTTATCTTAAGCCCAAAATTGATTCTTTTAATTATTTAATATGATTAATTAATTAAATAATCAATTAATAATTAATTAATAATCAATTTGATTGATTATTAAGGCAAGAACACATGCATGCAAAAAGGTTTCCTAAAATGAAAGTTTCCAAAATGAAAAAAGTTTCCTAATTTAATCACATTATTAAAATAACTCAAAAGTATGTTTCAAGAGTTAAAATTGTTAGTGTAAGCCCTAGTCCCAATACATTGTAATAAAACACTTAGTTAATAAAATGAGGCATTTGTTTTATCTTTTGTATTCCTGTGCATATCAATTGATAAAACTATCCAAGAATGTCGTTTCGGTTTAAGTTATCATGTGTGAGGCATATGGTTGTAAGACCTTGAAACAAATGAGACTTCATTCTAAACATCCCTAGTCAGTCATTGTTATGGGAATAACAATGAATTAAGACTAGTATGCTCTCTCTGATATTATGAGTTCTGTCTTACGGATCATTAAGACAAGAGTGTCAATCAGAGATCATAGATACATGTTAAAGAACATGGTATCTAGATACGATCCGCTCATGAGAACACTACATGGTACAAGTCATAAGTGTTTCTCATATGCAAGTTTTGTATCGGAGTTCTTAGACCTGAAATCTCTATGAAACTCTTTATGAATTACTGTATACTTTGACATACACCTAACGTACTCGTAACAGAGTGACAAGTACGGGTATGATTGGGTATGCATTGATTCATGTTAGAGAGCATGAAAGAAGTGAAGGGATTACCCCTCTCATTAAGAGAGAAAATATCATCGGCCACTTGATCAGTGAACTGAGAAGTGTATGGCCATACCGAGATGAAATAATGAGTAATCACTATTTATCTGAGAGTTCAATGTCACTGGAATATCAAAAAAGGAATTAATATATATAAGGATGACTAGTTCCATGCCTTATATTAATTCTGATATTTATGGGTAAGGGACTATGCAAAATTGCATTAGGTCACTAAATGCCATATGCATTTTCATTTAATTTGGAATGCTATAATATCTTGCTAGAGAATATATATAGCCTTTGAATTAATTTATTAATTCATTGCCAACATTAAATGGACCTATAGGATCGCACACAAAGCATTGGGCTTAAAATATTTAAATTGTGTATTAGAAAATAATTTGGACTTTTATTTAAAGTCAAATTAATGCATAAAATGGGTAAATAGATTTTTGCCTAAAACAGCTAGCTGTTTTAGCCAAATCCGTAAAAACGGTTTTTTTGCCTAAAACAGTTGTTTTAGGCAAAACTGTCAAGGTGCGATTTTGCCTAAAATAGCTTGCTGTTTTAGGCAAATCTGTTCAGTCACGATTTTGCCTAAAACAGCTAGTTGTTTTAGGTAAATCTGTGAAACAAGTTTTTTGCCTAAAACAGCTAGCTGTTTTAGGCAAATATGTTGAACTATCTTTTTGCCTAAAACAGCTTGCTATTTTTGGCAAATCTGTTAACAGTTGGTCACGAGAGAAATTTGTTGGCATGTGCTAGGTTTAATTTCAATTGATTAATTATCTATGTATAATTAAGTTAATTGAGTATTAAATCCTAATTTGTATTTAATCAAAATATAATACTTGAGAGGGAATTAAAGTAGCCAAAATTCAAACTAAAATACTAGTAGAATTCGGCAACTATCTCCTTAAATAAGTAAGTTTATTTTGATTAAATGACTAATGCCATTTGAATTTAAATTCTAATAGAATTTAAATTAAGATATATCTCTTAATTAGGAAATGATGGAGGCTGAAATTAACACTTAATTTGTCGACACTCACACTTGACCTAAATTAAGTGATATATATTAATGAATTAAATGAATAAAAAGGTATGCCGTTTTGCTATTTTTCTCTCTTGGCCGAAATACTCAAGGGGAAAGAAATCTTTCTTGTTCTCTTATGTTCTTGGGATGAAACAGTAACCTAAAGGAAGAACAAGATCAGATCTTGTGGCTTCAAATCATTCCCATTGCCGAATACACAATCATAGAGCTAGCACTTTTGATTTTAAGCCATCTTTGCAAGTGTGTGTGTGAGAATAGAGGGAGTGGCGTAAAGGCTGTTCCTTGGCATTGGTGGTGAAGATCTAAGGTGGAAATATCCTTCTTGGTTGCTGTTCATCATCAAAATCAAGTTTTAAAGACATCTAACGTTGTAAGTTTAAAACTCTAAGATTGCATGTTTCGATTCTTATCATGGAATTGTATGGCATGTATGATAAAAATTTTTGTTTTTTCGCTGTTCTATCATCACATTCATACCATGTCATATTCCATTAGTGGTATCAGAGCCTAAAAATGCTTATTTTAGTGCTTTAGATGCATGAAAAAAAATTAATTAAAAATCGTCATTATGAAAACATGCAAATCTGAAATTTTCTGTTTTGAGTTTTTTTTGCATTGTTTTGATGAAAAAATGATTTTAATTGATTAGATAGGTATTATAATTAATATGACATGTTAATATACTGTCCTAAGATGTTTTAGGAGCTGTTAATGGTTGAATTTAATTAATAATACCTGATGGTACATGTTAATATTAAAACTAGGTGCTATTTTGCATGTTAATTGTTAGTTTAACAACTAGTTTTCAATATTAAATGTAAAAACGATTTTGGCATGTTTGTAAGTGATTTTTAAAGATTAAATATCAGGTCTGGACATATTTTAAATTTGGTTTTAATTCTAGTCCATGACAATTTAATTGATTAATTTTAAAATCACTTAAAACTATGACTAGTTTGTGTTTGTTACATGTTTAATCAACATTGTTTGTTTTGTTTTGATTAAAATGGTAAAAACACATTTAGATCAGATTGGTACAGAATATTAAATCAATATTTATGGACTTATTTAGATTATTAAATGACTCATAAAATTGATTTAAATATTTGTGCATTTTATGGCATTACATAAGCATTAAGCAACTAGTTTTTGTTGTTTGTTTGTTTTTGCATGAATGCCGTGTACTATATATGTGTTCTTCATGATTTTATATTTTTAAGTCATGTTAGCACATATTATATGTATTTTTAATGTTTATGGGCTGTATGACATAAAATTAAAAATGGCAAAATTGGAAATTATACTAGAGTTGATTTATGGCACAAATCTAACTAGTTTGTGTTTTGGGCTTTTAAGAGAACTTATTCAATAAGAGGATTTAGTCCATTGGGCTTCGGCCCAGGCCCATCACGGGGTCATTTCTTAAAGGTTCAAGTACACAATTTCCATTAATGGGCTTGGCTAAATTAATTAAAATTGGACTTTGTTTTATCCATGAATGCTATGTATATTTATTTGCTAATTTGGTGTGATGAATGGATATGCATGGTGCATTCATGGGCCCTGGTTTTTGTAATTAAATATGGCCTGTGAGCCATTATATTTTGTTGTAAAATTTTTTCATTTATTTCTTAGAATAGAATATACTTGAAGACTTTGTAAATCAAGACGAAGCCCACCGGAGTGGAGAAGCCCAACTCGAAGATTCTTATGTAATAGTATAGAATCTTAGTTGTAGGTTTTTGGGCCCATGTTTGTCACGCTTTACTTTATGCAATTATTTATATATGCATGCTATGTATGGATGACAAAGCGTATGCCATGTAAGCCGTAATAAAATTAATCCCTAAAATAGTAAGTCACAAAGTTGCCTTCGTAATTCGAAACATGTCAAGGCATCGATCATCGGTCACGTAGACTAGGAGTCCTAGATGCGCCCGATTATCTTTGTGAGGCATGGGTTGTGAATGTAGGTTGGACTTATCATGGAAAGGGATGCCCGAACCTAGGCAACTAATAAATGGGTTTGTGCTATAACATCTTAAGATGTTAGCCATTTGATCCAAGAGTCATGTACGAGACATGATTGGAGTTTTCCTACCTAAGTAACTTAACTTATTAGGTGTACAGGCTCAGCTTGACTAATAAGTTGTTGTGAAAAGTGGATCTTGGCCCACATCAAATCACTAACGCGAATTATTTAAAGGGATATTAATTCGGTTTGTGGGATTATAATAAGACCTCATTTAATCTTGCTAAATTTTATTGTAGATTGAAAATGGCATCTTCAAACAACAATTTCTCATTGCGATCGGTCCTTGAAAAGGACAAATTGAATGGCACCAATTTCATAGACTGGTCTCGAAACTTAAGAATAGTTCTTAAGCAAGAGAAGAAGTCGTATGTTTTGGATGCACCCTTACCTGAGGAACCTGCTAGAAACGCTTCTGTGGTTCAAAAGGAAACTTTTGAGACCAAGAAAAGTGACTCTAATGATGTGACCTGTTTGATGCTAGCCACTATGTGTTAGAGAGTATGCCCTAGAGCCCATGTAATAGGGATGTTTTTCATATGTATGAAATTTATATTCTTAATAAAAGGCATCATTCATTTATTAATGCTGTGTTTGAATACATGAGTTTGTAAATCTTAAATTAATAAATGAAGTCCTAGATATTATAAACACAGTGCAAAGGCAATCATGAAAGTGTTCATGATGTGAGATGTCTATCGCATGCAAATGTGTTAATATCTAAATATCCCTAGTCATAGAATTAACAAGATAGGACATTGTTAATTCGGACAGACTAGCACATGTTATGCTTCTTGAATGGTTCAAGCAATGGTTCTCATAATTGTGATTATGGATGATAATCAAAGCTAACATGTGGATGCTTGTTAGAGGAACAAGTTCATTGGAGACCTGCAAAGAGAATCCTCATATGGATATTAAATCTATGTCAGTGAGGAATCTCTTCATAGCGGTTGTGCAAGTATCCTTAGACTTGAGATCACCAAAGTTATCTTAAGTAGCAAGTGGTATACTTTGACTCCATAACTGATTACTTCCAACTGGGAGTGAACATAGTTAGGAGATTGGGTATATCATGACCTACTTGAAGATAGTTGAGTGATTGACAAAGGATTCACCATCCCAGATTTAACAAGGGAAGTTATCTCACATGATTCTATAATTACCTTGTTCAGTGAATCTCTGGCCAGAGTAATATGCCGAGATGGATGGAGATCCATGAAGGGCATTTTAGGAACAATGGTTAAATTAATAGAACATACATAATTAGATTTATATGAGTTGACAGAAATCCATACTCAGAATCTGATTGAGATAAGAGTGGTGAAAGGAGTAATTGCACGGTAACTGTTTCTATGGAAGGGTACAGTCAAACCACATGACTTTCCTGACATTTGGGTAGTCATGATGCCTAGCTAGAGGCCAATCATGACTTGTATAATGATGTATCAAAATATCAATAGAGATTGATAAATTGATTTAAAGGAGTTTAAATCATGTGAGTTTTGAATAGAACTCACAATTACATATTATACTGCCAACATGGACAGGAACCCAATAGGTCACACACATATAGAGAAAAGGGTAAAATGGTAAAATGACAAGGATAATAATATTTGATATTATTATAAAGGTAGAGAGGAGAATATGATAATAATTAATTAAAGAGTTTAATTAATTATGATCAAATAAAATTGTCCGCGGAACTTTTGAGAAATGTTCTGTAAATTGGACCTAAATGAAATAATGTATTTCATGATTAATTATTATTGTCTTATAAGTGTTATAAGACTACTATAAGTGTTATAGGACTGATATAATAATTAATAGGACCATTGGAGAAATTATAGAGGGCCAAAGGAATGAAGAAGTTGGAGGAAGCCCTCCAGAAGAGGGCTACACGCCAACTTCATACAGAAGGGCTTAGAGGGCTTTTTCTTGGACCAAATTAATTTATATATGTTACATAAGTGTTATGGAACTCACATATTTAATTTGGTTGGATTTGGAATCCATTTGGGTATTTAAATCCAATTAGATGCACAAAGGGCCTAGTTTGTGGATTTTGTGCATGGTCTTTTATGAAAAGATTTAATTTGGATTTAATTAAGCCCAAATGATTATAATTAATTCCAGAAGCCCAATTAATAATTCTCCAGCAATTTTAAAGAGCCCAATCTCATTAAGGAGTTGGAATTTTAACCTAACTATAAAAGGCCAACTAATGAGAATTAGGGTTAAGTGATTAAAACAAAAGGAAAGTCTTTTTCTCTTAATCCTCTCTCCCTTTTGCGCCACTTCCCAAGCTAGCTCTTGGGAATTTCGGCCAGCCCTAGTTGAACACCAAGTTGTTGGTTCAATTTACCCCTCTCTAGTGTGGATTACTCATTGGAGGTGTTCGATTTTGGACACTGTGGTTTGCGACAACCCGGTGCGAAGTAAAATCAACTGTTCAACAAAAATCAAAGGTGATTTTTCTTATTCTCATATAGTTATATTATGTATTCATGGCAAGATCAGATCTTATGGTTAAAAAAAATTTAAAATTCCGCTCATGTATGTGATGCATGTAACCATAATATTCCAACATGGTATCAGAGCCAGGTTTTGCCATGGATACACAATTCTATATTTTCTGTGGAATAAGTTTTGTTTTGTTTTGAGTTATTTATTTCATGAACTTTAAAATATTAGATTTGATTGTTCATGAATGAGAAATATTGATTTCTGGTTGTATGTGTGATCAAATAAATTTGACGGAAACAAAAACGGAACTTTTGAAGAAAAGTGACTAGGGTTTTGCGTGAAACCCATTAGGGTTTGGCGTGAAACCCTAGGTAATGTAGGGGCTGTTCTAATTTAATTTCTTATGGATCCATTTAAAAATCATTTAAATGATATTTTATGTGTTTAATATGTGATATTAAGCCGTAGGATCGAACGGAATTAAAATCGAACAAGTTTTGCATGAAAACTAGTTTTGTCGAAAAGTTCGATAAATTGGTGTTCTTGATGTGTTCTTGGTTAGAACGACTTTTGATCTTCTAAATATGATATATATGATATATTAAAGTGTTTTTAATTAATTGGATTAATTAAAATGGGCCTTAAATTAATTTGATTAATTTTAATTCATTAAAACCACTTAATGGGCTTAATTATGTTTACGGACTTGGTTTAAATTAGTAAATGACTTGGTAGGCCCAAGGAGCTGATTTAAATTAACTATTATAAACATTAATTAAGTTTATTAATGGGTTTTAAGGGCTGGAGTGGGCTTGGCTCATTCCAAAAGGCCCAAATGGTCCAAATGACACAAAACTAGTTTGTGTGTGAACACACTTAGGGTTTTTCTTCTGTGGGTTTCGGCCTACACTTATTTTAAGCCCAAAATTGATTCTTTTAATTATTTAATATGATTAATTAATTAAATAATTAATTTATAATTAATTAATAATCAATTTGATTGATTATTAAGGCAAGAACACATTCATGCAAAAGGGTTTCCTAAAATGAAAGTTTCCAAAATGGAAAAAGTTTCCTAATTTGATCACATCATTAAAATAACTCAAAATATAGTTTCAAAGGTTGAAACAAAGTTAGTAATCCATTTCTTTATGCATTAGAAAGGCATATAAGGGTGAATGATTGGCATGATGGTTAGTTATGGACAAAGCCCAATGTGATTGAGCATAATGCATGTTTTGGCCCAATGAGGACTTTCATGTCCCGGCCACTTGTTTTTGGTTTGTATTTCATTTCAAATTGTAATATGTAATTAGATTACTTAGATTAGAATTAGAAATAGAGATGGAGACCAATATCAAGGAGCAAGATGGGCCGGATGGAGATCCAACAAGCTTGAAGATAATGTAATTATTTTCTTGTTTGAATCATGCATACTACCTAGGTGTGACCTTTTGATTTCCCTCTTGGCTCGGGGAAATCAATGTAGTGAAGTCCATAACTATACCATATTTGTATGCTTATATTTATGTGATAGATATAGGATGCATACCAATGTATGCCAACCATGTATGATGAGACTTAATTAACTAAAACCCTCAAACAAATACTAAGGTTTATAAGCCTTCCATTAATTTGAGGAGAACCAGAGTTCTTTATAGTGTGGGTTGTTGACCACAGTCAAGCTCACATTATATCGAATATGTTCAAATCGAATTAAATGGGTCATCTTAGCTAGCCCATTAGTTTGTTGACCACAGTCAAGGCTAATGGTTCTAGAGGCAAGATTAGGGAATGCATATATGATATGCATGCATCAAGAGTTGATAACCTAATGATCCAATAGTTGTGTAGAGACACAATTGGTATAAAGATACCTACCTTTCAAGGGTATGGAATTTGGCTTGTTGACCACAGTCAAGGTCAAATTACATATCAAGGATTGGATATTGGCCCACTAAGAAAATCATCGGGTTTTCTCGGATTATATAGTGAGGGCTATTAATTCGCAATAAAATAGTGGGAGTAAATGGATTAATTAAAGACCTTATTAATGCATACATATATATGAACATACTCTCATATCTTTTCTTTTTCACATCTAGGTCATCATCATGAGCACATCAAACATTAATATACGATCAATCTTGGATAACAAGCTGGTTGGCAACAACTATTCTGACTGGATCAGGCAAGTGAGAATTGTTCTCAGGGCTGAAAAGATCCATTATGTCTTGGATAAAGATCCACCACCACATCCATCAGATGATGCCATTGATGAGATCAAAGGCATTTATCGGAAATACATGGAGGATAGTGAAGCAGCAGCATGTCTGATGCTGGGTGCTATGTCCTCGGAGCTTCAGAAGCAACATGAAATGATGGATGCTAGAACCATCGTTTTGCATCTAGAGGAGCTTTATTCTTCTCAGGCTAGAACTGAGCAATATGAGATTGCTCGAGCTCTATTTAGTTGCAAAATGGTGGAAGGCACTTCAGCTGCTGCTCATGCATTGAAGATGTATGGGTATATTGAGCATTTGAGTAGACTTGGCTATGTTATGGATAATGATCTATACATAGATTTAATCTTGTACTCGTTGGCTCCAAGTTATGCACCTTTTGTGCTTAACTTCAACATGAACAAGATCCAAGTATCCATTCCTGAGTTAATCAACATGCTCAAGACAGCTGATGGATCATTTAAGAAAGATCCAAAAAGTGTCATGGTTGTCACTTCTGCTAAAGGCAAGAAGCAGAAGAAGAAGATAACCAAGGTGCAGCCAAAGAATGGTGGGATCTCCAAGAAGAAGGTTGCCAAGAAAGAGAATCCCAAAGGGACTTGCTTCCATTGTGGAAAGGATGGTCATTGGAAGCGTAACTGCAAGGCCTATCTAGATTCTCTTAAGGAGAAGAAGCAAGTTGTTGCATCTACTTCAGGTATTCATATGATTGAAATTAATACTTATTCTATTGCTTCAAAACAATCTTGGGTATTAGATACCGGATGTGGATCTCATTTATGTAATGATCTACAGGGGCTTAGAAGCTTTAGAAGAGTTGGAAAGGCAGAGATTTGTTTGCAGTCAGCTACTGGACAAAACATCTCTACAACTGTTGTGGGGACTTATCATTTGCCTCTTCCGAGTGGATTAGTACTGGAATTAAATAATTGTTATTATGTTCCAGCTTTGTCCAAGAGTATTATTTCTTTCAGTTGTTTGATGAACGATTATGATATTTCTTTAAAGGACAAATGTTGTTACATTTTTAAGAACAATATATTTTATGCAAAAGCTATCATTGAGAATGGTATATTTGTTCTTGATTTAATTAAAGAAGTACATAATGTGGATACCAAGAGAATGAAACATGATAATCTAAATACCTCATACTTATGGCATTGTCGTTTAGGCCACATAAATGAAAAACGCATGACCAAATTGCACAAGTCAGGTGATTTGGGATCATTTGATTATGAATCATTTGATACATGCGAATCTTGTTTATTGGGAAAAATGACAAAAGCTCCCTTTATTGGTAAAGGAGAACGAGCTAAAATGGTTTTGGACTTAATACATTCGGATGTATGTGGTCCAATGACTACACATGCTAGAGGAGGTTACTCCTACTTCATTACTTTCATAGATGATTATTCCAGGTTTGGATACATCTATCTAATGAAATATAAGTCTGAAGCATTTGAAAAGTTCAAAGAATTCAGAAATGAAGTAGAGAAACAACTTGGCAAAAGTATTAAAACACTTAGATCAGATCGAGGTGGAGAATACTTAAGTCAAGAGTTTCAGGATTATCTTAGAGATAATGGGATTTTATCTCAATGGACTCCTCCATATACACCACAACACAATGGTGTATCCGAAAGGAGGAATCGAACACTATTAGATATGGTTCGATCAATGATGAGCCGAGCGGACTTGCCTAAGTCCTTTTGGGGATATGCACTAGAAACTGCTGTTTATGTGTTAAATAGAGTTCCTAGTAAATCGGTTGATGTTACTCCATATGAGATGTGGAATAACAAGAAACCCACGCTTTCTCATATGAAAGTATGGGGTTGTCCTACTTATGTGAAGAGGACAATGTCAGACAAACTGGATGTTAAGTCTGACAATTGTTTATTTGTGGGATATCCAAAAGAAACATTTGGATATTATTTCTATCATCCCTTAGAACAAAAGGTGTTTGTTTCAAGGCATGCTGTCTTCTTGGAAAGAGAATTTCTCCTACGAGAAGACAGTGGGAGTAAAATTGAGCTTGGTGAAGTTCAAGACCCACAAATAGAAGATGATCAATCGATTGAACCTGAAACTGAATTTCATAATGATGAAATCACAGTTGAACCTGATTATACACAAAATCCTAGAAGATCTACTAGGATGCGTTCTATCCCTGTGAGATATGGATTTCACATTGATTCGGATAGAGGCATAACTATAGTAGAGGACAATGAGCCTACAAGCTATCAAGAAGTTTTGAACAGTTCAGAACGTGATTTATGGCTTAAGGCTATGCAGTCCGAAATGGACTCCATGTATGAGAATAAAGTATGGACTTTAACTCAACCACCTGAAGGGATAAAACCCATAGGGTGCAAATGGGTCTTCAAAAAGAAGACTGACATGGATGGTAATATAGTTACCTATAAAGCTCGCTTAGTAGCAAAAGGTTATCGTCAAAAAGAAGGTATTGACTATGATGAAACTTTTTCTCCTGTAGCGATGCTTAAGTCTATAAGAATACTTTTAGCCATTGCAGCTCATTATGATTATGAGATTTGGCAGATGGATGTGAAGACAGCTTTCCTTAATGGAAATCTTACCGAGGATGTGTATATGACACAACCAGAAGGATTCACATCTGGAAATGGCGAAAAGGTATGCAAGCTTCAAAGATCCATTTATGGATTGAAGCAAGCCTCTAGGAGCTGGAACATACGATTCAATGAGACAATCAAAGAGTTTGGTTTCTCACAGAATGAAGATGAACCTTGTGTGTATAAAAGGGTCAGTGGGAGTGCAATTGTCTTCCTAGTTCTATATGTAGATGACATATTGATCATGGGAAATGACATTTCTCTTCTCCAATCTGTTAAAATATGGTTATCCAAGCAATTCTCCATGAAAGACCTTGGAGAAGCATCCTATATTCTGGGAATAAGGATCTATAGAGATAGATCCAATAGGTTGCTAGGTCTTTCTCAAAGTACATATATAGATAAAGTATTGAAGAGGTTCAATATGGATCTCTCTAAGAAAGGGTTTATACCCATGGTGCATGGGAAACACCTTTCTAAGTCTATGTGTCCACAGACACTGGAGGATAGAGAGAGCATGAATAGAATACCATATGCATCTGCAATTGGTTCTATCATGTATGCTATGTTATGTACACGTCCAGATGTAGCATTTGCTTTGAGTGTCACAAGCAGATTCCAATCTAATTTTGGAGAGGAACATTGGGCAGCTGTCAAGAATATTCTTAAGTACTTGAGAAGGACTAAGGATATATTCTTGGCATATGGAGAGGGCAGTTTGGAAGTAAACGGGTATACAGATGCCAGCTTCCAATCTGACAAAGATGATTGTAAATCACAATCTGGTTATGTGTTCATAATGGGAGGAGGAGCAGTTAGTTGGAAAAGTTCCAAACAAGAAACAACTGCTGATTCCACGACAGAAGCTGAGTACATTGCTGCTTCAGAAGCAGCCAAAGAAGCAGTCTGGATCAAAAAGTTCATAACCGAACTAGGAGTGGTACCTAGCATTGTTGATCCGATTCCTTTATATTGTGACAACAATGGAGCCATTGCGCAAGCGAAGGAACCACGGTCTCATCAGCGATCCAAGCATGTTCTCAGACGCTACCATCTCATAAGGGAAATAGTAGCTAGAAATGATGTGAAAATAGAAAGGGTTCCCACAGATGACAATGTGGCGGATCCCCTCACTAAAGCACTTTCCCAGATAAAGCATGATCACCATATAAATAGCATGGGTCTGAGACATATGAGTGATTGGCTCTAGTGCAAGTGGGAGATTGTTAGAGAGTATGCCCTAGAGCCCATGTAATAGGGATGTTTTTCATATGTATGAAATTTATATTCTTAATAAAAGGCATCATTCATTTATTAATGCTGTGTTTGAATACATGAGTTTGTAAATCTTAAATTAATAAATGAAGTCCTAGATATTATAAACACAGTGCAAAGGCAATCATGAAAGTGTTCATGATGTGAGATGTCTATCGCATGCAAATGTGTTAATATCTAAATATCCCTAGTCATAGAATTAACAAGATAGGACATTGTTAATTCGGACAGACTAGCACATGTTATGCTTCTTGAATGGTTCAAGCAATGGTTCTCATAATTGTGATTATGGATGATAATCAAAGCTAACATGTGGATGCTTGTTAGAGGAACAAGTTCATTGGAGACCTGCAAAGAGAATCCTCATATGGATATTAAATCTATGTCAGTGAGGAATCTCTTCATAGCGGTTGTGCAAGTATCCTTAGACTTGAGATCACCAAAGTTATCTTAAGTAGCAAGTGGTATACTTTGACTCCATAACTGATTACTTCCAACTGGGAGTGAACATAGTTAGGAGATTGGGTATATCATGACCTACTTGAAGATAGTTGAGTGATTGACAAAGGATTCACCATCCCAGATTTAACAAGGGAAGTTATCTCACATGATTCTATAATTACCTTGTTCAGTGAATCTCTGGCCAGAGTAATATGCCGAGATGGATGGAGATCCATGAAGGGCATTTTAGGAACAATGGTTAAATTAATAGAACATACATAATTAGATTTATATGAGTTGACAGAAATCCATACTCAGAATCTGATTGAGATAAGAGTGGTGAAAGGAGTAATTGCACGGTAACTGTTTCTATGGAAGGGTACAGTCAAACCACATGACTTTCCTGACATTTGGGTAGTCATGATGCCTAGCTAGAGGCCAATCATGACTTGTATAATGATGTATCAAAATATCAATAGAGATTGATAAATTGATTTAAAGGAGTTTAAATCATGTGAGTTTTGAATAGAACTCACAATTACATATTATACTGCCAACATGGACAGGAACCCAATAGGTCACACACATATAGAGAAAAGGGTAAAATGGTAAAATGACAAGGATAATAATATTTGATATTATTATAAAGGTAGAGAGGAGAATATGATAATAATTAATTAAAGAGTTTAATTAATTATGATCAAATAAAATTGTCCGCGGAACTTTTGAGAAATGTTCTGTAAATTGGACCTAAATGAAATAATGTATTTCATGATTAATTATTATTGTCTTATAAGTGTTATAAGACTACTATAAGTGTTATAGGACTGATATAATAATTAATAGGACCATTGGAGAAATTATAGAGGGCCAAAGGAATGAAGAAGTTGGAGGAAGCCCTCCAGAAGAGGGCTACACGCCAACTTCATACAGAAGGGCTTAGAGGGCTTTTTCTTGGACCAAATTAATTTATATATGTTACATAAGTGTTATGGAACTCACATATTTAATTTGGTTGGATTTGGAATCCATTTGGGTATTTAAATCCAATTAGATGCACAAAGGGCCTAGTTTGTGGATTTTGTGCATGGTCTTTTATGAAAAGATTTAATTTGGATTTAATTAAGCCCAAATGATTATAATTAATTCCAGAAGCCCAATTAATAATTCTCCAGCAATTTTAAAGAGCCCAATCTCATTAAGGAGTTGGAATTTTAACCTAACTATAAAAGGCCAACTAATGAGAATTAGGGTTAAGTGATTAAAACAAAAGGAAAGTCTTTTTCTCTTAATCCTCTCTCCCTTTTGCGCCACTTCCCAAGCTAGCTCTTGGGAATTTCGGCCAGCCCTAGTTGAACACCAAGTTGTTGGTTCAATTTACCCCTCTCTAGTGTGGATTACTCATTGGAGGTGTTCGATTTTGGACACTGTGGTTTGCGACAACCCGGTGCGAAGTAAAATCAACTGTTCAACAAAAATCAAAGGTGATTTTTCTTATTCTCATATAGTTATATTATGTATTCATGGCAAGATCAGATCTTATGGTTAAAAAAAATTTAAAATTCCGCTCATGTATGTGATGCATGTAACCATAATATTCCAACACTATGGTGCCTGACTTGCAAAAGCAATTTATGGACCAAGAGGCTTATGCGATCATGGTGCACCTCAAGGAGATGTTCCAAGAGCAAGCTCGTCACGAGAGGTTCGTGACAATAAAGGCCTTAATTTCTTGCAAGATGGCTGAGGGTACTCCTGTTAGTACCCATGTACTCAAGATGAAAGGGTATCTTGATACTCTTGAGAAGCTTGAGGTACTAGTGCCAAAGGAATTGGCCACTGACTTGATCTTAGGATCATTGCCTGTTGCTTATGATCCATTTGTGATGAATTATAACATGCATGCAATGAACAAGTCAGTCACTGAACTTCATGGGATGCTTAAGAATGCTGAAGAGAACATTCGAAAGACCAATCCCGTACTAATGGTTCAAAAGGGAATTAAGAAGGGACCCACTAAGGGAAAGGGAAAGGGAAAGGGAAAGGGAAAACCCAAGTCAGTTGGGAGTGCACCTCAGGCCCAATCTAAGCCCAAGGCGCCAAAACTCAAAGAGAGTGAGAGCACTTGCTTCCATTGCAACAAGATAGGGCATTGGAGGAAGAATTGCGCTCTCTTCAAGGAAGAACAAAAGAAGAATGGAGCCAAGGCGTCCAGTTCTGGTATTTTTGTTGTTGAAATTAACCTTTCTATTTTTACCACTTGGGTATTGGATACCGGTTGTGGTTCTCACATTTGTTCAAATGTGCAGGGGCTAAGAAATAGGCGGTTACTTGGGAAGAATGAAGTGGACCTCCGTGTGGGGAATGGAGCACGAGTTGCTGCCATGGAGATAGGCGACTATCACCTCACTTTACCTTCCGGACTTTGTATTGTTTTGAATAATTGTTATTATGTGCCTGCTATGAGCAGAAACATTATTTCAGTTTCATGTTTGGATAATGATGAATTTGATTTTGTTATTAAAAATGGCAATGCTCATATTCGTCGCCAAGGCATTTCTTATGGCAATGCTATGTTGCAAAATGGCCTTTATATCCTTGATTTACAAAACAAAGAGTCCATATACAACATTAATACAAAGAGGGTTAAATCAAACAAATTGAACCCTACTTACTTCTGGCATTGTCGTTTAGGACATGCAAACGAAAAACGTATTTCAAGACTCCACAAAACTAGAGTGCTTGGGTCATTTGACTTAGAGTCTTATGACATATGCGAGCCATGTTTGCATGGAAAAATGACAAAGAGTCCTTTTAACAAGAAAGGAGAGAGGACTAATAACTTATTGGAACTAATACATACCGATGTATGTGGACCTTTAAGTACACAGGCTAGAGGTGGTTTTAGCTACTTCGTGACATTCATAGATGACTTCAGTAGATATGGCTATGTCTATCTAATGAAGTACAAGTCTGAAACTTTTGAGAAATTCAAAGAGTTTAAGAACGAAGTAGAAAACCAACTTGGCAAAAGTATAAAAACCATTCGATCAGATCGAGGTGGCGAATACTTAAGCCAAGAGTTTGACAATCATCTAAAAGAGTGTGGTATTATTTCACAGCTCACTCCTCTTGGAACACCTCAATGGAATGGTGTGTTCGAAAGGAGAAATTGAACTCTGTTAGATATGATTCTATCTATGATGAGTCAAGCTAATCTTCCTATCTCTTTTTGGGGTTATGCATTAGAAACTGTTGCGTTTCTATTGAACCGTACTCCAACTAAAGCAGTTAAGAAGACACCATATGAGGTTTGGACTGGGAAAGAACCCAATATGTCTTTTCTCAGGATTTGGGGCTGTGAAGCACATGTTAAGAAATTAACATCTAACAAACTAGAGTCTAAATCTAGTGTCTGCTTGTTTGTGGGTTATCCCAAAGAAACAAAGGGATACTACTTTTACTCACAAGCCGAGAACAAAATATTTGTTGCTTGCAAGGCTGTTTTCTTGGAAAGGAGTTCCTTCTCAAGAAAGACAGTGGGAGTAAAATAGAACTTGAAGAAATTCAAGTGCCACAAACTCTTGCAGAGGATAAGTTGGAAATGGAATCAAGTTCACAACAAGGTGTGGAACAAGAACCCATTGCACAAGAAGATGAGCCTTGTGTGTACAAGAAGGTTAGTGGGAGCATAGTAGTATTTCTGGTCCTATATGTGGACGACATCCTTCTCATTGGAAATGACATTCCAACATTGTAAAAGATTAAGCAATGGTTGGGAAAATGTTTCTCAATGAAAGACTTAGGTGAAGCCGAGACAATACTTGGTATTCGAATCTATAGAGATAGATCAAATCGGCTTTTGGCACTAAGTCAAGAAAAGTACATAGACAAAGTACTAAAGCATTTTAGTATGGGAGACTCAAGGAAAGGGTACATACCTTTGGCTTTGGGAGTTCCTTTGACTAAAGAACAATGCCCTTAAACCAAAGAAGAAAGGGACAACATGAGTAGAATCCCATATGCATCTGCTATTGGATCTATCATGTACGCTATGTTATGTACTAGGTTGGATGTTGCTTATACACTGAGTATAACCAGTAGGTTTCAGCAAGACCCTGGTGAGAACCACTGGTCTGCTGTAAAAGGGATTCTGAAGTACCTGTAGAGGACTAAGGATCACTTCTTGGTGTATGGTGGTCAAAAAGAGCTCGTCATACAAGGTTATGCCGATGCTGCTTTTCAGACCAGCACTTAGTATACAAGATCGCAATTTGGATTTATTTATGTTTTGAATGGTGGTGCTGTTAGCTAAAGAAGCTCGCAGCAAAAGACCGTTGCCGACTCAACTACATAATCTGAGTATATTGCAGCGAGTGAGGCTGTAAAGGAAGCTGTTTGGATTAGAAATTTCATTTCTGGATTAGGATTGGTCCCAAACATCCTAGATCCATTAGAAATTTTCTGTGACAACAATGGGACCATCGCACAGGCCAAGGAGCCCCGGTCACCAGAAATCCAAACACATACTCAGGAGGTACCACGTGATCAGAGAAATCATTGATCGTGAGGACGTCAAGGTTAGCAAGATAGCAAGTGAAGACAATGTAGCAGATCCTTTGACGAAACAGTTGCATCCAAATCTGCACGAAGCTCATTTGAGAGCGTTCGGTCTTAGGGCTATGCCCAATTGGGACTAGTGCTAGTGGGAGATTGTTAGTGTAAGCCCTAGTCCCAATACATTGTAATAAAACACTTAGTTAATAAAATGAGGCATTTGTTTTATCTTTTGTATTCCTGTGCATATCAATTGATAAAACTATCCAAGAATGTCATTTCGGTTTAAGTTATCATGTGTGAGGCATATGGTTGTAAGACCTTGAAACAAATGAGACTTCATTCTAAACATCCCTAGTCAGTCATTGTTATGGGAATAACAATGAATTAAGACTAGTATGCTCTCTCTGATATTATGAGTTCTGACTTACGGATCATTAGGACAAGAGTGTCAATCAGAGATCATAGATACATGTTAAAGAACATGGTATCTGGATACGATCCGCTCATGAGAACACTACATGGTACAAGTCATAAGTGTTTCTCATATGCAAGTTTTGTATCGGAGTTCTTAGACCTGAAATCTCTATGAAACTCTTTATGAATTACTGTATACTTTGACATACACCTAACGTACTCGTAACAGAGTGACAAGTACGGGTATGATTGGGTATGCATTGATTCATGTTAGAGAGCATGAAAGAAGTGAAGGGATTACCCCTCTCATTAAGAGAGAAAATATCATCGGCCACTTGATCAGTGAACTGAGAAGTGTATGGCCATACCGAGATGAAATAATGAGTAATCACTATTTATCTGAGAGTTCAATGTCACTGGAATATCAAAAAAGGAATTAATATATATAAGGATGACTAGTTCCATGCCTTATATTAATTCTGATATTTATGGGTAAGGGACTATGCAAAATTGCATTAGGTCACTAAATGCCATATGCATTTTCATTTAATTTGGAATGCTATAATATCTTGCTAGAGAATATATATAGCCTTTGAATTAATTTATTAATTCATTGCCAACATTAAATGGACCTATAGGATCGCACACAAAGCATTGGGCTTAAAATATTTAAATTGTGTATTGGAAATTAATTTGGACTTTTATTTAAAGTCAAATTAATGCATAAAATGGGTAAATAGAATTTTGCCTAAAACAGCTAGCTGTTTTAGCCAAATCTGTAAAAACAGTTTTTTTGCCTAAAACAGCTCTTTTAGGCAAAACTGTCAAGGTGCGATTTTGCCTAAAATAGCTTGCTGTTTTAGGCAAATCTGTTCAGCCACGATTTTGCCTAAAACAGCTAGTTGTTTTAGGTAAATCTGTGAAACAAGTTTTTTGCCTAAAACAGCTGTTTTAGGCAAATATGTTGAACTGTCTTTTTGCCTAAAACAGCTTGCTGTTTTAGGCAAATCTGTTAACAGTTGGTCACGAGAGAAATTTGTTGGCATGTGCTAGGTTTAATTTCAATTGATTAATTATCTATGTATAATTAAGTTAATTGAGTATTAAATCCTAATTTGTATTTAATCAAAATATAATACTTGAGAGGGAATTAAAGTAGCCAAAATTCAAACTAAAATACTAGTAGAATTCGGCAACTATCTCCTTAAATAAGTAAGTTTGTTTTGATTAAATGACTAATGCCATTTGAATTTAAATTCTAATAGAATTTAAATTAAGATATATCTCTTAATTAGGAAGTGATGGTGGCTGAAATTAACACTTAATTTTCGGCACTCACACTTGACCTAAATTAAGTGATATATATTAATGAATTAAATGAATAAAAAGGTATGCCGTTTTGCTATTTTTCTCTCTTGGCCGAAATACTCAAGGGGAAAGAAATCTTTCTTGTTCTCTTATGTTCTTGGGCTGAAACAGTAACCTAAAGGAAGAACAAGATCAGATCTTGTGGCTTCAAATCATTCCCATTGCCGAATACACAATCATAGAGCTAGCACTTTTGATTTTAAGCCATCTTTGCAAGTGTGTGTGTGAGAATAGGGGGAGTGGCGTAAAGGCTGTTCCTTGGCATTGGTGGTGAAGATCTAAGGTGGACATATCCTTCTTGGTTGCTGGTCATCATCAAAATCAAGTTTTAAAGACATCTAACGTTGTAAGTTTAAAACTCTAAGATTGCATGTTTCGATTCTTATCATGGAATTGTATGGCATGTATGATAAAAATTTTTGTTTTTCCGCTGTGCTATCATCACATTCATACCATGTCATATTCCATTAAAAATAAAGTTAATAATCCATTACTTTATGCATTAGAAATGCATATAAGGGTGTATGATTGGCATGATGGATAGTTATGGATAAGGCCCAATGTGATTGAGCATTATACATGTTTTGGCCTAATAAGGACTTTCATGTCCCGACCACTTGGTTTTGGTTTGTATTTCTTGTTCAAATTGTAATATGTAATTAGATTACTTAGATTTGAATTAGAGATAGAGATGGAGACCACTATCAATGAGCAAGATGGGCCGGATGGAGATCCAACAAGCTTGAAGATAATGTAATTATTTCTTACTTGTTTGAATCATGCATACTACCTAGGTGTGACCTTTTGATTTCCCTTTTGGCTCGGGGAAATCAATGTAGTAAAGTCCATAACTATACCATATTTGTATGCTTATATTTATGTGATAGATATAGGATGCATACCAATGTATGCCAACCATGTATGATGAGACTTAATTAACTAAAACCCTCAAATAAATACTAAGGTATATAAACCTTCCATAAATTTGAGGAGAACCAGACTTCTTTATAGTATGGGTTGTTGACCACAGTCAAGCTCACATTATATCGAATATGTTCAAGTCTAATTAAATGGGTCATCTTAGCTAGCCCATTAGTTTGTTGACCACAGTCAAGGCTAATGGTTCTAGAAGTAAGATTAGGGAATGCATATATGATTTTTTCATGCATCAAGAGTTGATAACCTAATGATCCAATAGTTGTGTAGAGACACAATTGGTATAGAGATACCTACCTTTTAAGGGTATGGAGTTTGGCTTGTTGACCACAGTCAAGGTTAAATTACATATCAAGGATTGGATATTGGCTCACTAAGAAAACCATCGAGTTTTCTCGGATTAAATAGTGAGGGCTATTAATTCACAATAAAATAGTGGGAGTAAATGAATTAATTAAAGACCTAATTAATGCATACATATATATGAACATACTCTCATATGTTTTCTTTTTCACATCTAGGTCATCATCATGAGCACATGAAACATTAACATACGATCAATCTTGGATAACAAGCTGGTTGGCAACAACTATTCTGACCGGATCAGGCTAGTGAGAATTGTTCTCAGAGTTGAAAAGATCCATTATGTCTTGATAAAGATCCACCACCACTTCCATTAAATGATGCCATTGATGAGATCAAAGGCACTTATCGTAAATACATGGAGGATAGTGAAGCAGCAACATGTTTGATGCTAGGTGCTATGTCCTCAGAGCTTCAGAAGCAATATGAGATGATGGATGCTAGAACCATCATTTTGCATCTAGAGGAGCTTTATTCTTCTCAGGCTAAAACTGAGCAATATGAGATTGCTCGAGCTCTCTTTAGCTGTAAAATGGTGGAAGGCACTTCAGCTGCTACTCATGCATTGAAGACGTATGGGTATATTAAGCATTTGAGTAGACTTGGCTCTGTAATGGATAATGATCTATACATAGATTTAATCTTGTACTCGTTGGCTCCAAGTTAAGCACCTTTCATGCTTAACTTCAACATGAACAAGATCCAAGTTACCATTCCTGAGTTAATCAACATGCTCAAAACAGCTGATGGATCCTTTAAGAAGGATCCAAAAAGTGTCATGGTTGTCACTTCTGCTAAAGGCAAGAAGTAGAAGAAGAAGATAACCAAGGTGCAGCCAAAGAATGGTGGGATCTCCAACAAGAAGGTTGCCAATAAAGAGAATCCCAAAGGAACTTGCTTCCACTGTGGAAAGGATGGTCACTGGAAGCATAACTGCCAGGCCTATCTAGATTCTCTAAAGGAGAAGAAGCATGCTGATGCTTCTACTTCTGGTATTCATATGATTGAAATTAATACTTATTCTATTGCTTCAAAACAATCTTGGATATTAGATACCGGATGTGGATCTCACTTGTGTAATGATCTATAGGGGCTTAGAAGCTTTAGAAGAGTTGGAAAGGCAGAGATATGTTTGCAGTCAGCTACTGGACAGAACATCTCTATAACGGTTGTGGGCACTTACCATTTGCCTCTTCCAAGTGGATTAGCACTGGAATTAAATAATTGTTATTATGTTCCAGCTTTATCCAAGAGTTATTTCTTTCAGCTGTTTATTAAACGATTATGACATTTCTTTAAAGGACAAGTGTTGTTACATTTTTAAGAACAATATGTTTTATGCAAAAGCTATCATTGAGAATGGTATATTTGTTATTGATTTAATTAAAAAAGTGCATAATGTGGATACCAAGAGAATGAAACATGATAATCTAAATACCTCATACTTATGGCATTGTCGTTTAGGCCATATAAATGAGAAACGCATGACCAAACTACACAAGTCAGGTGATTTGGGATCATTTGATTATGAATCATTTGATACATGTGAATCTTGTTTATTAGAAAAAATTACAAAAGCTCCCTTTATTGGTAAAGGAGAATGAGCTAAAATGGTTTTGGACTTAATACATTCAGATGTATGTGGTCCAATGACTACACATGCCAGAGGAGATTACTCCTACTTCATTACTTTCATAGATGATTATTCCAGGTATAGATACATCTATCTAATGAAACATAAATCAGAAGCATTTGAAAAGTTCAAAGAATTTAGAAATGAAGTAGAGAAACAACTTGGCAAGAGTATTAAAACACTTAGATCAGATCGAGGTGGAGAATACTTAAGCCAAGAATTTCAAGATTATCTTAGAGATAATGGGATTTTATCTCAATGGACTCCACCATATACACCATAACACAATGGTGTATCTAAAAGGAGAAATCAAACATTATTAGATATGGTTCGATCAATGATGAGTCGAGCAGACTTGCCTAAGTCCTTTTGGGAATATGTACTAGAAACTGCTGTTTATGTGTTAAATAGAGTTCCTAGTAAATCGGTTAATGTTACTCCATATGAGATGTGGAATAACAAGAAACCCACACTTTCCCATATGAAAGTATGGGGTTGTCTTGCTTATGTGAAGAGGACAATGTCAGACAAACTAGATGTTAAGTCTGACAAATGTTTATTTGTGGGATATTCAAAAGAAATCTTTGGATATTATTTCTATCATCCCTTAGAACAAAAGGTATTTGTTTCAAGGCATGCTATCTTCTTGGAAAGAGAATTTCTCCTACGAGAGGACAGTGGGAGTAAAATTTAACTTGGTGAAGTTCAAGACCCACAAATAGAAGTAGATCAACCGATTGAACCCGAGACTGAATTTCATTATGATGAGATTACAATTGAACTTGATTATACACAAAATCTTAAAAGATCTACTGGGATGCATTATATCCCTGTGAGATATGGATTTCACGTTGATTCGGATAGAGGCATAACTGTAGTAGAGGACAACAAGCCTATAAGCTATCAAGAAGTTTTGAACAATTCAGAACGTGATTTATGGCTTAAGGCTATACAGTCTGAAATGGACTCCATGTATGAGAATAAGGTATAGACTTTAACTAAACCACCTAAAGGAATAAAACCCATAGGGTGCAAATGGGTCTTCAAAAAGAAGACCGACATGGAAGGTAATATAGTTAACTATAAAGCTCACTTAGTAGCAAAGGGCTATCGTCAAAAAGAAGGTATTGACTATGATGAAACCTTTTCTCTTATAGCGATGCTTAAGTCTATAAGCATACTTTTAGCCATTGCAGCTCATTATGATTATGAGATTTTTGCAAATGGATGTGAAGACAACTTTCCTTAATGGAAATCTGACTGAGGATGTGTATATGACACAACTGGAAGGGTTCACATCAGGAAATGGCGAAAAGGTATGCAAGCTTCAAAGATCCATTTATGGATTGAAGCAAGCCTCTAGGAGCTGGAACATACAATTCAATGAGACAATCATAGAGTTTGGTTTATCACAAAATGAAGATGAACCTTGTGTGTATAAAAGGGTCAGTGGGAGTGCAATTGTCTTCCTAGTTCTATATGTGCATGACATATTAATCATGGAAAATGATATTTCTCTTCTCCAATCTGTTAAAATATGGTTATCCAAGCAATTATCCATGAAAGACCTTGGAGAAACATCCTATATATTAGCAATAAGGATCTATAGAGATAGATCCAATAGGTTGCTAGGTCTTTCTCAAAGTACATATATAGATAAGATATTAAAGAGGTTCAATATGGATCTCACTAAGAAAGGGTTTATACCCATGGTGTATGGGAACCACCTTTTTAAATCAATGTGTCCGCAGACACTAGAGAATAGAAAGAGCATGAATAGAATACCATATGCATCGGCAATTGGTTCTATCATGTATGTTATGTTATATACACATCCAGATGTAGTATTTGCATTGAGTGTCATAAGCAGATTCCAATCCAATTTTTGAGAAGAACACTGGACAGCTGTCAAGAATATCCTTAAGTACTTGAGAAGGACTAAAGATATATTCTTGGTATATGGAGAGGACAGTTTGGAAATAAATGGGTATACAAATGCCAACTTCGCATCTAACAAAGATGATTGTAAATCATAGTCTGGTTATGTGTTCATAATGAGAGGAGGAGCTGTTAGTTGGAAGAGTTCCAAGAAACAACTGTTGATTCCACGACAGAAGCTGAGTACATTGCTTCTTCGGAAGCAGTCTGGATTAAAAAGTTCATATATGAACTAGGAGTGGTGCCTAGCATTGTTGATCCGATTAGTTTATATTGTGACAATAATGGAGCCATTGCGCAAGCAAAGGAACCACAGTCTCATCAGCAATCTAAGCATATTCTCAGATGCTACCATCTCATAAGGGAAATAGTAGCTAGAAATTATGTGAAAATAGAAAGGGTCCCTACAAATGATAATGTGGCGGATCCCCTCACTAAAGCACTTTCCCAGATAAAGCATGATCACTATATAAATAGCATGGGTCTGAGACATATGAGTGATTGGCTCTAGTGCAAGTGGGAGATTGTTAGAGAGTATGCCCTAGAGCCCATATAAAAGGGATGAATTTCATATGTATGAATTTATATTCTTAATAAAAGGCATTATTCATTTATTAATGCTATGTTTAAATACATGAGTTTGTAAATCTTAAATTAATAAATAAAGTCCTTGATATTATAAACACAGTGCAAAGACAATCATGAAAGAGTTCATGATATGAGGTATCTATTGCATGAAAATGTGTTAATATCTAAATATCCCTAGTCATAGAATTAACAAGATAGGACATTGTTCATGAGGACAAACTAGCACATGTTATGCTTCTTGAATGGTTCAAGCAGTGGTTCTCATAACTGTAATTATGGAAGATAATCAAAGCTAACATGTGGATGCTTGTTAGAAAAACAAGTTTATTGGAAACCTATAAAGAGAATCCTCACATGGATATTAAATCTATGTTAGTGAGGAATCTCTTCATAGCGGTTGTGCAAGTATCCTTAGACTTGAGATCACAAAAGTTATCTCAAGTAGCAAGTGGTATATTATGACTCCATAACTAATTACTTCCAACTGAGAGTGAACATAGTTAGCAGATTGGGTATATGATGACCTACTTAAAGATATTTGAGTGATTGACAAAGGATTCACCATCCCAGATTTAGTAAAAGAAGTTATCTCGCATGATTCTATAATTGCCTTGTTCAAAGAATCTCTGGCCAGAGTAATATGCCACGATGGATAGAGATCCATGGAGGGCATTTTAGGAACAATGATTAAATTAATAGAACATACATAATTAGATTTATATGAGTTGATAGAAATCGATACTCAGAATCTAATTGAGATAAGAGTGGTGAAAGGAGTAATTGCACGGTAACTCTTTCTATGGAAGGGTATAGTCAAACCATTTGACTTTCCTAACATTTGGGTAGTCATGATGCCTAGCTAGAGGCCAATCATGACTTGTATAATAGTGTATCAAGAATATCAATAAGGATTGATAAAATGATTTAAAGAAGTTTAAATCATATGAGTTTTGAATGGAACTCACAATTACATATTATACTGCTAATATGGACAGGAACCCAATAGGTCACACACATATAGAGAAAAGGGTAAAATGATAAAATGAAAAGGATAATAATATTTGATATTATTATGGGAATAGAGAAGTGAATAAGAGAATAATTAATTAAAGAGTTTAATTAATTATGATCAAGTAAAATTGTTCGCGAAACTTTTGAGAAATGTTCTGTAAAATTGGACCTAATTGAAATAATGTATTTCATAATTAGTTATTATTGGACTATAAGTTGTATAGGGCTGATATAATAACTAATAGATCCATTGGAGGAATTGCAGAGGCCTAGAGATGTGAAGTTGCCACAGAAACCCTCCAGAAGAAAGGCCACTCGCCAACTCCAAACAGAAAGCCTTAGAGGCCTATTTCTTGGACCAAAATAAATTAAATATGTTACATAAGTGTTATGGATCCTACAAATTTAATTTGGTTGGATTTGGAATTAATTTGGGTAATTAAATCCATTTATATGTACAAAGGGCCTAGTTTGTGGGTTTTGTGCATAGTCTTTTGTAAAAGGGCTTAGAGGGATTTTTCTTATAAAGGGCCAAAGGAATGAAGAAGTTGGAGGAAGCCCTCCAGAAGAGGGCCACACGCCAACTCCATACAGAAGGGCTTAGAGGGATTTTTCTTATACCTCATTAATTTATATATGTTACATAAGTGTTATGGAACTCACATATTTAATTTGGTTGGATTTGGAATCCATTTGGGTATTTAAATCCAATTAGTTGCACAAAGGGCCTAGTTTGTGGGTTTTGTGCATAGTCTTTTATAAAAAGGTTTAAATTGGATTTAATTAAGCCCAAATGATTATAATTAATTCCAGAGGCCCAATTAATAATTCTCCAGAAATTTTAAAGAGCCCAATCTCATTAAGGAGTTGGAATTTTAACCTAACTATAAAAGGCCAACTAATGAGGAATTAGGGTTAAGTGATTAAAACAAAAAAGAAAGTCTTTTCTCTTAATCTCTCTCTCCCTTTTGCGCCAACTCCTAAGCTAGCTCTTGGGAATTTATAAAGGGCCAAAGGAATGAAGAAGTTGGAGGAAGCCCTCCAGAAGAGGGCCACACGCCAACTCCATACAGAAGGGCTTAGAGGGATTTTTCTTATACCTCATTAATTTATATATGTTACATAAGTGTTATGGAACTCACATATTTAATTTGGTTGGATTTGGAATCCATTTGGGTATTTAAATCCAATTAGTTGCACAAAGGGCCTAGTTTGTGGGTTTTGTGCATAGTCTTTTATAAAAAGGTTTAAATTGGATTTAATTAAGCCCAAATGATTATAATTAATTCCAGAGGCCCAATTAATAATTCTCCAGAAATTTTAAAGAGCCCAATCTCATTAAGGAGTTGGAATTTTAACCTAACTATAAAAGGCCAACTAATGAGGAATTAGGGTTAAGTGATTAAAACAAAAAAGAAAGTCTTTTCTCTTAATCTCTCTCTCCCTTTTGCGCCAACTCCTAAGCTAGCTCTTGGGAATTTTAGCCAGCCCTAGTTAAACACCAATTTGTTGGTTCAATTTACCCCTCTCTAGTGTGGATTACTCATTGGAGGTGTTCGATTTTGGACACTGTGGTTTGCGACAACCCGGTGCGTAGTAAAATCAACTGTTCAACAAAAATCAAAGGTGATTTTTCTTATTCTCATATAGTTATATTGTTTATTCATGGCAAGATCAGATCTAATGGTTAAAAAATTTTAAAATTCTGCTCATGTATGTGATGCATGTAACCGTTAAAATCCAACATGGTATCAGAGCCACAGTTTTGCCATGGATATACAGTTCTATATTTTTCTGCGGAATAAGTTTTGTTTTGTTTTGAGTTATTTATTTCATGAACTTTAAAATATTAGATTTGATTGTTCATGAATGAGAAATATTGATTTCTGGTTGTATGTGTGATCAAATAAATTTGGTGGAAACAAAAACTAAATTTTTGAATGATTTTGATTAGGGTTTGGCGTGAAACCCTAGGTGATGTAGGGGCTGTTCTAATTTAATTTCTTATGGATCCATTTAAAAATTATTTAGATGATATTTTATGTATTTAATATGTGATATTAAGCCGTAGGATCGAACGAAATTAAAATCGAACAAGTTTTGTATGAAAACTAGTTTAGTCGAAAAGTTCGATAAATTGGTGTTCTTCGTGTGTTCTTGATGTGTTCTTGATTAGAACGACTTTTGATCTTCTAAATCTGATATATATGATATATTAAAGTGTTTTTAATTAATTTGATTAATTAAAATGGGCCTTAAATTAATTTGATTAATTTTAATTTATTAAAACCACTTAATGGGCTTAATTATGTTTACGGACTTGGTTTAAATTAGTTAATGACTTAGTGGGCCTAAGGAGCTGATTTAAATTAAACATTATAAGCATTAATTAAGTTTATTAATGGGTTTTAAGGGCTGGAGTGGGCTTGGCTCATTCCAAAAGGCCCAAATGGTCCAAAAGACACAAAACTAGTTTGTGTGTGAACACAGTTAGGGTTTTTCTTCTGTGGGTTTCGGCCTACATTTGTTTTAAGCCCAAAATTGATTCTTTTAATTATTTAATATGATTAATTAATTAAATAATCAATTTATAATTAATTAATAATCAATTGGATTGATTATTAAGACAAGAACACATGCATGCAAAAAGGTTTCCTAAAATGAAAGTTTCCAAAATGGAAAAAGTTTCCTAATTTGATCACATCATTAAAATAACTCAAAATATAGTTTCAAAGGTTGAAAAAAAGTTAGTAATCCATTTCTTTATGCATTAGAGAGGCATATAAGGGTGTATTATTGGCATGATGGTTAGTTATGGACAAAGCCCAATGTGATTGAGCATAATGCATGTTTTGGCCCAATGAGGACTTTCATGTCCCGGCCACCTGTTTTTTGTTTGTATTTCATTTTAAATTGTAATATGTAATTAGATTACTTAGATTAGAATTAGAAATAGAGATGGAGACCAATATCAAGGAGCAAGATGGGCCGGATGGAGATCCAACAAGCTTGAAGATAATGTAAGTATTTTCTTGTTTGAATCATGCATACTACATAGGTGTGACCTTTTGATTTCCCTCTTGGCTCGGGGAAATCAATGTAGTGAAGTCCATAACTATACCATATTTGTATGCTTATATTTATGTGATATATATAGGATGCATACCAATATATGCCAACCATGTATGATGAGACTTAATTAACTAAAATCCTCAAACAAATACTAAGGTATATAAGCCTTCCATTAATTTGAGGAGAACCAGAGTTCTTTATAGTGTGGGTTGTTGACCACAGTTAAGCTCACATTATATCGAATATGTTCAAATCTAATTAAATGGGTCATCTTAGCTAGCCCATTAGTTTGTTGACCACAGTCAAGGCTAATGGTTCTAGAGGCAAGATTAGGGAATGCATATATGATATGCATGCATCAAGAGTTGATAACCTAATGATCCAATAGTTGTGTAGAGACACAATTGGTATAGAGATACCTACCTTTCAAGGGTATGGAATTTGGCTTGTTGACCACAATCAAGGTCAAATTACATATCAAGGATTGGATATTGGCCCACTAAGAAAACCATCGGGTTTTCTCGGATTATATAGTGAGGGCTATTAATTCGCAATAAAATAGTGGGAGTAAATGGATTAATTAAAGACCTTATTAATGCATACATATATATGAACATACTCTCATATCTTTTCTTTTTTCACATCTAGGTCATCATCATGAGCACATCAAACATTAATATACGATCAATCTTGGATAACAAGCTGGTTGGCAACAACTATTATGACTGGATCAGGCAAGTGAGAATTGTTCTCAGAGCTGAAAAGATCCACTATGTCTTGGATAAAGATCCACCACCACTTCCATCAGATGATGCCATTGATGAGATCAAAGGAATTTATCGAAAATACATGGAGGATAGTGAAGCAGCAGAATGTCTGATGCTTGGTGCTATGTCCTCAGAGCTTCAGAAGCAACATGAAATGATGGATGCTAGAACCATCCTTTTGCATCTAGAGGAGCTTTATTCTTCTCAGGCTAGAACTGAGCAATATGAGATTGCTCGAGCTCTATTTAGCTGCAAAATGGTGGAAGGCACTTCAGCTGCTACTCATGCATTGAAGATGTATGGGTATATTGAGCATTTGAGTAGACTTGGCTATGTTATGGATAATGATCTATACATAGATTTAATCTTGTACTCATTGGCTCCAAGTTATGCACCTTTCGTGCTTAACTTCAACATGAACAAGATCCAAGTATCCATTCCTGAGTTAATCAATATGCTCAAGACAGCTGATGGATCATTTAAGAAGGATCCAAAAAGTGTCATGGTTGTCACTTCTGCTAAAGACAAGAAGCAGAAGAAGAAGAAGATAACCAAGGCGCAACCAAAGAATAGTGGGATCTCCAATAAGAAGGTTGCCAAGAAAGAGAATCCCAAAGGAACTTGCTTCCATTGTGGAAAGGATGGTCATTGGAAGCATAATTGCAAGGCCTATCTAGATTCTCTCAAGGAGAAGAAGCAAGCTGATGCTTCTACCTTAGGTATTCATATGATTGAAATTAATACTTATTCTATTGCTTTAAAACAATCTTGGGTATTAGATACCGGATGTGGATCTCATTTATGTAATGATCTACAGGGGCTTAGAAGCTTTAGAAGAGTTGGAAAGGCAGAGATATGTTTGCAGTCAGCTACTGGACAGAACATCTCTACAACAGTTGTGGGGACTTACTATTTGCCTCTTCCTAGTGGATTAGTACTGAAATTAAATAATTGTTATTATGTTCCAACTTTGTCCAAAAGTATTATTTCTTTCAGTTGTTTGATGAACGATTATGATATTTCTTTAAAGGACAAATGTTGTTACATTTTTAAGAACAATATGTTTTATGCAAAAGCTATCATTGAGAATGGTATATTTGTTCTTGATTTAATTGAAGAAGTACATAATGTGGATACCAAGAGAATGAAACATGATAATCTAAATACCTCATACTTATGGCATTGTCGTTTAGGCCACATAAATGAAAAACTAATGACCAAATTGCACAAATCAGGTGATTTAGGATCATTTGATTATGAATCATTTGATACATGCGAATCTTGTTTATTGGGAAAAATGACAAAAGCTCCCTTTATTGGTAAAGGAGAACGAGCTAAAATTGTTTTGGACTTAATACATTCAGATGTATGTGGTCCAATGACTACACATGCCAGAGGAGGTTACTCCTACTTCATTACTTTCATAGATGATTATTCCAGGTTTGGATACATCTATCTAATGAAATATAAGTCTGAAGCATTTGAAAAGTTCAAAGAATTCAGAAATGAGGTAGAGAAACAACTTGGCAAAAGTATTAAAACACTTAGATCAGATCGAGGTGGAGAATACTTAAGTCAAGAGTTTCAGGATTATCTTAGAGATAATGGGATTTTATCTCAATGGACTCCTCCATATACACCACAACACAATGGTGTATCTGAAAGGAGGAATCGAACACTATTAGATATGGTTCGATCAATGATGAGCTGAGCGGACTTGCCTAAGTCCTTTTAGAAACTGCTGTCTATGTGTTAAACAGAGTTCCTAGTAAATCGGTTGATGTTACTCCATATGAGATGTGGAATAACAAGAAACCCACGTTTTCTCATATGAAGGTATGGGGTTGTCCTGCTTATGTGAAGAGGACAATGTCAGACAAATTGGATGTTAAATCTGACAAATGTTTATTTGTGGGATATCCAAAAGAAACGTTTGGATATTATTTCTATCATCCATTAGAACAAAAGGTGTTTGTTTCATGGCATGCTGTCTTCTTGGAAAAAGAGTTTCTCCTACGAGAAGACAGTGGGAGTAAAATTGAACTTGGTGAAGTTCAGGACCCACAAATAGAAGTAGATCAACCGATTGAACCCGAAACTAAATTTCATAAAGATGAGATTGCAGTTGAACCTGATTATACACAAAATCCTAGAAGGTCTACTAGGATGCGCTCTATCCCTGTGAGATATGGATTTCACATAGATTCGGATAGAGGCATAACTGTAGTAGAGGACAATGAACCTACTAGCTATCAAGAAGTTTTGAACAGTTCAGAACGTGATTTATGGCTTAAGGCTATGCAATCTGAAATGGACTCCATGTATGAGAACAAAGTATAGACTTTAACTCAACCACCTGAAGGGATAAAACCCATAGGGTGCAAATGGGTCTTCAAAAAGAAGACCGACATGGAAGGTAATGTAGTTACCTATAAAGCTCGCTTAGTAGCAAAAGGTTATCGTCAAAAAGAAGGTATTGACTATGACGAAACTTTTTCTCCTGTTGCGATGCTTAAGTCTATAAGAATACTTTTAGCCATTGCAGCTCATTATGATTATGAGATTTGGCAAATGGATGTGAAGATATCTTTCCTTAATGGAAATCTTACTGAGGATGTGTATATGATACAACCAGAAGGATTCACATCAGGAAATGGCGAAAAGGTATGCAAGCTTCAAAGATCCATTTATGGATTGAAGCCAGCCTCTAGGAGCTGGAACATACGATTCAATGAGATAATCAAATAGTTTTGTTTCTCACAGAATGAAGATGAACCTTGTGTATATAAAAGGGTCAGTGGGAGTGCAATTGTCTTCCTAGTTCTATATGTAGATGACATATTGATCATGGGAAATGACATTTCTCTTCTCCAATCAGTTAAAATTTGGTTATCTAAGCAATTCTCCATTAAAGACCTTGGAGAAGCATCCTATATTATGGGAATAAGGATCTATAGAGATAGATCCAATAGGTTGCTAGGTCTTTCTCAGAGAACATATATAGATAAAGTATTGAAGAGGTTCAATATGGATCTCTCTAAGAAAAGGTTTATACCCATGGTGCATGGGAAACACCTTTATAAGTCTATGTGTCCGCAGATACTAGAGGATAGAGAGAGCATGAATAGAATACCATATGCATCTGCAATTGGTTCTATCATGTATGCTATGTTATGTACATGTCTAGATGTAGCATTTTCTTTGAGTGTCACAAGCAGATTCCAATCCAATTTTGGAGAGGAACACTAGGCAGCTGTCAAGAATATCCTTAAGTACTTGAGAAGGACTAAGGATGTATTCTTGGTATATGGAGAGGGTAGTTTGGAAGTAAATGGGTATACAGATGCCAGCTTCCAATCTGACAAAGATGACTATAAATCACAGTCTGGTTTTGTGTTCATAATGGGAGGAGGAGCAGTTAGTTGGAAAAGTTCCAAACAAGAAACAACTGCTGATTCCACGATGGAAGCTGAGTACATTGCTGCTTCAGAAGCAGCCAAAGAAGTAGTCTGGATCAAAAAGTTCATAACTGAACTAGGAGTGGTGCCTAGCATTATTGATCTGATTCCTTTATATTGTGACAACAATGGAGCCATTGCGCAAGCAAAGGAACCACGGTCTCATCAGCGATCCAAGCATGTTCTCAGACGCTACCATCTCATAAGGGAAATAGTAGCTAGAAATGATGTGAAAATAGAAAGGTTTCCCACAGATGACAATGTGGCGGATCCCCTCACTAAAGCACTTTCCCAGATCAAGCATGATCACCATATAAATAGCATGGGTCTGAGACATATGAGTGATTGGCTCTAGTACAAGTGGGAGATTGTTAGAGAGTATGCCCTAGAGCCCATGTAATAGGGATGTTTTTCATATGTATAAAATTTATATTCTTAATAAAAGGCGTCATTCATTTATTAATGCTATGTTTAAGTACATGAGTTTGTAAATCTTAAATTATTAAATGAAGTCCTAGATATTATAAACACAGAGCAAAGGCAATCACGAAAGTGTTCATGATATGAGATGACTATTGCATGCAAATGTGTTAATATCTAAATATCCCTAGTCATAGAATTAACAAGACAGGACATTGTTAATTCGGACAGACTAGAACATGTTATGCTTCTTGAATGGTTCAAGCAGTGGTTCTCATAACTATGATTATGGAAGATAATCAAAGCTAACATGTGGATGCTTGTTAGAAGAACAAGTTCATTGGAGACCTGCATAGAGAATCCTCACATGGATATTAAATCTATGTCAGTGAGGAATCTCTTCATAGCGGTTGTGCAAGTATCCTTAGACTTGAGATCACCAAAGTTATCTTAAGTAGCAAGTGGTATACTTTGACTCCTTAACTGATTACTTCCAACTAGGAGTGAACATAGTTAGGAGATTGGGTATACCATGACCTACTTGAAGATAGTTGAGTGATTAACAAAGGATTCACCATCCCAGATTTAACAAGGGAAGTTATCTCGCATGATTCTATAATTGCCTTGTTCAGAGAATCTCTGGCCAGAGTAATATGCCGAGATGGATGGAGATCCATGAAGGGCATTTTAGGAACAATGGTTAAATTAATAAAACATACATAATTAGATTTATATGAGTTGACAAAAATCCATACTCAGAATCTAATTGAGATAAGAGTGGTGAAAGGAGTAATTGCACGGTAACTGTTTCTATGGAAGGGTACAGTCAAACCACATGACTTTCCTGACATTTGGGTAGTCATGATGCCTAGCTAGTGGCCAATCATGACTTGTATAATGATGTATCAAAATATCAATAGAGATTGATAAAATGATTTAAAGGAGTTTAAATCATGTGAGTTTTGAATAGAACTCACAATTACATATTATACTGCCAGCATGGACAGGAACCCAATAGGTCACACACATATAGAGAAAAAGGTAAAATGGTAAAATAACAAGGATAATAATATTTGATATTATTATGAAGGTAGAGAAGTGAATAAGATACAAATTAATTAAAGAGTTTAATTAATTATGATCAAATAAAATTGTCCGCGGAACTTTTGAGAAATGTTCTGCAAAATTGGACCTAATTGAAATAATGTATTTTATGATTAATTATTATTATCTTATAAGTGTTATAAGACTACTATAAGTGTTATAGGACTGATATAATAATTAATAGGTCCATTGGAGAAATTATAAAGGGCCAAAGGAATGAAGAAGTTGGAGGAAGCCCTCCAGAAGAGGGCCACATGCCAACTCCATATAGAAGGGCTTAGAGGGCTTTTTCTTGGACCACATTAATTTATATATGTTAAATAAGTGTTATGGAATTCACATATTTAATTTGGTTGGATTTGGAATCCATTTGGGTGTTTAAATCCAGTTAGTTGCACAAAGGGCTTAGTTTGTGGGTTTTGTGCATAGTCTTTTATGAAAAGGTTTAAATTGGATTTAATTAAGCCCAAATGATTATAATTAATTCCAAAGGCCCAATTAATAATTCTCCAGCAATTTTAAAGAGCCAAATCTCATTAAGGAGTTGGAATTTTAACCTAACTATAAAAGGCCAACTAATAAGGAATTAGGGTTAAGTGATTAAAACAAAAAAGAAAGTCTTTTCTCTTAATCTCTCTCTCCCTTTTGCGCCAACTCCTAAGCTAGCTCTTGGGAATTTCGGCCAGCCCTAGTTAAACACCAATTTTTTTGGTTCAATTCACCCCTCTCTAGTGTGGATTACTCATTGGAGGTGTTCGATTTTGGACACTGTGGTTTGCAACAACCCGGTGCGAAGTAAAATCAACTGGTCAACAAAAATCAAAGGTGATTTTTCTTATTCTCATATAGTTATATTGTGTATTCATGGCAAGATCAGATCTAATGGTTAAAAAATTTTAAAGTTTCGCTCATGTATGTGATGCATGTAACCGTTAAAATCCAACAGTGAGAAGGAAAATCAAATGTACAACAAAAATCAAAGGTGATTTTTCTTATTCTCATTAATATGTATATTGTAAATTCATGGCAAGATCAGATATATTGGTTAAAAATTTTAAATTTCACTTATGTATGAGATGCATGTAACCGATAATTCCCAATAATAGCCCCCATTTTGAAATCGCCATTAAAACTATAGAAGATGTGAAAAAAAATAGAACATGCATGATATAACTATTAAACAAGTATAAATCCATAAACTCGAATAAGATTAATGGCATAAATACTTGAATAATATCCATACCAAGATAAGCACAATGGAAAAGAAACATCTAAGTATATATTTAAGAAAAGAAGTTCATTTCTTTGCATTTTTAGGGGATTCAAAGATCCCTAAACAACTATAATACTACTCACTAAACATGTTGAAAATAACAAAGAAAAAGGAAGAAAAAACTTTTAAACCCATTAAAGACTATAGAGCTGAGGTTGAAAATGTTTTATCTCTTCTTTTTCAAGCTGAACTTGGTTAAAAACTGTAATTTACTCTATAAAATAAACTATAATTATTTTTTTTGTATTTTTTTGTATTAGCTATATTGAAAATATAATTTTTATAGGTAAAATTATGTATGCTAAGTATAAAACCCTATAAATATGAGAAACTGTGAACTAAAACTATAGAAAAAAAAAATCTAAACATCAAAAACCTAAAAAGAGCTCCTTTAAAGCTAGATATAATGCAAATTTTATACTTATCTGCAGAGGGACATGGTGGAGACAAATGGTCTCGGCAATTCCAATCAATTAAAAGAGTACTGTAGCATCAGCACATGGCTAAGACACTTTAGTCTCAGCCATGCGCACCCTTTTAGACCGAATCATCCTCGAACTCTGCATTGGACATGGCAGAGACAAATGATCTCAATCGAATTGTTCAGTGAAATAGTGCATTTTATAGATCTACAAGGCACACGACTGAATGCAAGTTAATTTTTTTGCAAAAAGTCAAAATTGCACCATTAAACACACAAAAACTTCATAATTCTTAATATAATCCTACTTGGGAGAAATAGAGAAATTTAACACTAAAAACATGAAAAATCATGCAAAATAAGATGTAAACATAAATAAAAACACACTGTAAATAAATACTAAATCGGAGCTATCAAATACCCCACACTTAGCTTTTGCTTGCCCTCGAGCAACTAAATAATCCAAATTCCTGCCTATCCAAACTCAAAGAAAGAAATCACAAATTTATAAAAGCCAAATAATGCTACAATAGAAGTCAATGACCATCATCCTAAACCAAAAATAATTCAGATCAAATTATACTAGGTAGTCTCCTAGTGTGTGTGTGCTAGGCCTAATGATAACTTTTGAATTTTAAAACTCCAGTGCAATCCGACAATCCGACAATAAAGAAAAGAATTCATATGCAAAATTTTTGCACATGCAATTTTGCTCTTGAAAATCAAAAGATGCCATAGGCCTCTTCTTTAGCATTGGAACCTGAAGGTTATCTCCAAAAATAACTCTAAACAAAGCAAGATCATTAGGTCTTAGATGGGTTCTAATGTGGTCGGGGTATGGATAAGAAAAGAAAGTAGAAGATATGCAAATTATAATAGCCATTCACTTACTCCACTCACCCTAATTACTCTTCAAAAATTTTAGCTACTCTCTACCTTTACTTGATTTGAAAGTATTGCTACATGCTAGGCTACTTAGAATGTAGATCATCCTAGCTTAAAAATGATAATTTTAAGGGAAGGATAACACCGAAAATGTTCAATTGGAAGTGAATTCACTCAATTAGGCTACAAGCACCAAAGTTCCTTCTTTTAATTCACTAAGCTACCCCACACTTATTATGAGTTATAAATCAAAGCTTTATTTTACTTTATTTCATTTTTTCTTCTTTTTCTTCTCTTATTTCTATGATTTTTTTGTCCAGGTTTACTAATATTTTCACTAAATGCAACTACATTTTTAAAATAATCATAGATATTTATAAGATATCCTAATTCTAATATTCTATTTGAAAACCCTCATCTTTACTCATCTCTATTTTAGTCCTTAAAATGTTTTCTCTTACTCACTTTAAGAATGGCTAGTTCTATAAGGGTAAGATAAAAGCTTTAAGGCTAGGGAGATTAAATAAGGGTATCGAAAATAAAAAATAATAATTATATGCATTTAGCATATCTTTATAGGCTCAAAGGGGCTATGCAAGGAAAACAACATTAGCATTGGGTAGGTCAAAAGTCTTTTAAAGGCTTACAAAAAAACCTTCCTAAATCATTTCAAACTTTACATTCAAATTGCTATGAATGCTTTGAAGGATTATGAGAAAGGTTCTAGCACTTTAGAATTCCCATTCAATCACCTTAATACACTGGTTTTTTTCTAATTTTTTTTAAAAAATAGACCTAAAGTGGCCATTTTATATGGAGACCTACTGGTATTGATCTAATTGAATGTAAATGAAAAGACAAACAATTAACAACTAGCTACTCTTTGGTCATTCAACTATCATAAAATAAGTTTTTCTCAATCTAAGTTCAAATTGCTCACAACGGGAACAACTAAAGGCCAAATAAGTTGAAATGCTCAAGAATTATTAACATTACCCCACACTTAAGATTTTTACTGTCCTCAGTGAAATACAAAATAACATTCAAAAAAATTTGGGGGTTAAGGAAAATCCTTGAAAACATTCACTTTCCTGAAGGTAAAGGTGGAAAGTGGCGGTCGAAATTGGGCTACATCATTTCAAGAGCAGCGATATCTCATCTATCCACTCTTTCATAGTGTCTAAGTAGCTTGTAATAGCTATGTACTTCTTAGAGGATAAGGTTAATGCCTACTGCCTTCGCCTACTATAAGATGCTCTGTCGAACACCACTATATAACCCTGCCTTAGGAATCTTGGGTCATCTATAAGAACTAGCATCTCCTTTAGCAGCTTTTTGTCAATGACAATAGGATTGCCTATAGCTTTACCCAAGTTATGTAATTGACCACCCTAGCTAAAGTAGTGACCATGCCTCCAAAGGTAATCTTTGTTGCCCTTTTCTTATAAGATTGCAGATCATCAATCTTGGCAAAAATAAACATAGCTTCGTTATGTCAGATGGAATTTTCCATCTCATAAAGTATGGTAGCTTCATTTACATTCACATTTTTAAGTCCCCCATGTTGGGTGAAAATTGCCAAAGCTAGGTACCAGTGCATGATCCTCAAAAGTTGGTTCTTTAGATGATGAGCCTTAGTATTTCGCATTAAAAATCGTAGGCTCCTCCTCATCATAAATTCCATTCTAAACTTTCTATCTATTTAAGTTATCAATCCCCCTCACAATAGGGGGTCAAATCTTAAAATGGTGGAGAATTCGTTGAAGCTCATTTAGTGCAAAGTACCATTTATCTAGAAGCTAACATGCCTCATATTAGTGTGACTATTCCTTCCTATATTGATCCTAACTATGGTTAAGAAATCCTTTGTGAAGTGGGGGTGGACTGTCTCCCTTTTTCTTATGAAATCTACCCATCCTACATTGGCAATCATCCTCTCTAAATCATTCTTCATGTTAATTTCTTTCATTAGCTCCATGTCAATTTATGGGGCAGCCAAATATTCTTACTATGTAAATATGGGCCAATCCTCTCTAAATCTAGTAAGGACCCAGCTTGGAAATTTAGATTTCATCGATTCTTAGGGGGCTAAGGATGAAGATCCTACCTCCATTCTAATGTGATTGGGTGACAATATAAGAGCAGACAAATTTCGTTAAGTTTTACTAACATTAACTTGGATAAAATCAAATCTAATCACACAAAGCAAGAGAAGGAAATCTACACGTAAAGCATAACAATTGAAGCAATAGGAAATGTAACTCTTTAAATGCAATAAAAGTGGTTAATCATTATTTGAGAAACAAACACAAAATGTTTAAGAGCAAATTAAACAATGAACAACTACAATACACAACAGAAAAAACTATTCGATGCATCCTATGATAAACACCTTAACCAATTCCATTTAAGTGATACAATTAATATCAAATAATTAGGCCTTATGCCTAGTTGCTGACAAAACCAAATTTGGTAATAACACAAAGGAGGTAAGCTCCTAAAGAAAAGGCCACTAAAAATAGATAAAAAATATGGAAAGAGCAATTGAGAGCATGGCATAAGCTTGACTAAAATTGGATTTTCACTTTAAAACTAAGTTATTATAGGCATTGATTAGACAATGGAGAAAAATAGCATCAAACATACTTAGAAGCACAAACATTGCATTATAAAATTTAAAAGGTATTGCTTTTAACATAATATGTGAATTAAACTAAGTCAGGCTCTCTAAAAAGAATTTTTTTTACTTCTTTTAGGCAATTCATTGAGCAATAAGCATGCATAGATAACATTTACAATAAAAATGCAACTTTCTCAAGTCAGGCACATTCAAACTATTTACTTAAGTGTCTAAAGTAACAATTATTGAAAATACCTCAAAAAAGAAGCAAAATGGAAGAAATCCAATCTATACCTATCTTTAATCATATAAAGTGTACTTTAGCCACTCAAAGCATATTTCATACATATAAAAACATAAAATGCTAACAAAAAGAAAAAGAAATCACTATTCTAAAGCAAAAATCATGGACAACACAAACAAAAGTATAGATTAAATTTAAAATAACAAAAGTTGGATTACTTACTTGTTTTTTATGCTTGACAAAGAGAAAATGCACTATGAACCAAGGAAGAGAGGTGAGAATGACAAAATCCATAAGAGGGTGAAGAGAAAATGTGAAAGAAAGTGAAAAGACATGAATATTAGGGTGTATTTATAGATGGACATAATAGAGTGCCCTGGGGATATGGCTGAGACCAAGGGTTTTAGCCGAGTCACACATAAGACTCAAAATGCATAGCATTGATTTTATAAAGGACACAACTGAGATAAAATGGTCTTAGCTGAGTGACAAACTATTTTAGAAATTCGTGATTGCACAGGGCAAAGACCAAATGGTATCAACCATGTGACCTATTTTGTATAAAAACAATCAACATGCACACTGTAGAGACCAATGGTCTCAGCCTTGTGACATAAACTGTACACACTTATATTCATTTGCACACAATGGAGACAAAATGGTCTTAGTCGAGTGACTCATTCTATACTGTATTCTCATCATACACTCGGCTAAAACAATTGGGCTCGATCAAGTAATACCCTCTATATCCAAACTAAGGTCTTGCATATAGCAAAGACCAAATGGTCTTAATCGAGTGCCCTATTCTAGAACTCATATAATAAATGGGACATAGCTGAGACAAAATGGTCTTAGTCGAGTCCTACAAAATTTTTATGCACTTTGAAATATTTCACACCTCTTCATGCACACTAACATTACAATATTGAGCAAGCATACATACAATAAAAATCACCACTTATTAATGATAAAGATAAAGACATAAAATTGCAATTTAAACTAAAATTTAAAACACAATTAAAAAAAATAAGTTTCAAGATTGAGTTAGAAGAAGTTTTGAGCTTAACAAGTAGCCAAATTGACTTTGAATGCTCTTATGGCATATTCTCTAATTGTTCGATCTCCTCTACCCCAACACCAAACCTAAATTTATCTGGAAAAATTAAGCAAAGAGTTAAATCCTTCAACAACTTCCCTTTAGGCCATTTGGTCTATTGACCCTTTCTCTCTATGATCATATATTTTTCTCTCTTTTGATGCATCAACCACTTCCCCATATTGGCATACAGTAGCAAATCTTTAAACTTAATCTTTTTCTCTCCAAGGTAACTTTGAGTGTAGCAAACCAACTCCACAAATTCACGACAGGCATTCCATCATATTGATTACCTTAAAGTCTATCTTTTCATCATTAAAATGTAAGGTGACTGTTTTCCCATGTACATCTATTAGTGCTCTTACTGTGTTTAGAAATTATCATCCAACTATTAATGGAATATTTTGATCTTTATCCATTTCTAGTACTATAAAGTCCACTAGAAATATGAACTTCCCAGTTTTCATTAGCAAATCTTTTATGATCCCCTTAAGTCTTTTGATTGATTTATCTACCAGTTGCAGCAATATGTTTGTCTCCTTTAAATTTACTAAGTTTAACTTCCTTGAAAGAAAATAAGGCATAAGATTAATACTTTCACCTGGATCACACAAAGCATACCCTATAAAATTTTTCCTAATTCATATGGTAGTGTGAAAGTACTAGGGTCCTCTAATTTCTTTGGTGATTTATTATTTAATATGGCACTTTAATTATCAAACAAATGGATTGTTCCTAACCCTTCTAACTTTTTTTCACTAGAAAAAATTCCTTTGAGAACTTAGCATATTTCGATATATGTAGTAAGGCATTGACAAAGAGCAAATTAATGTGCAGCTTTTCCAACATATCCAAAAATTTTGCTAATTGATCACAGTTTTTATCTTTGCTAGCAGCAATAGGGAAAAGTAATGAAGATTTTTTTACCTCATGCTTCTTTTCAAATAAAACTTTCTTACCTTGTTTCATAGATTCTTGCACTTTAATAAAATTCTTAGGTTTAGGTGCACATACCTACGTTGTAGGCTCCACCAAAATTGAAGAAGATTGATTACTTTTCTCCTCAATTCCCAATTCTTTACCACTTCTTTTTAAGGTAGCTTCACTTCTTCCTTATGATTTTGATCAACATTTGATGGAAGAACATCCAGTGGCCTTATAGAGATGGAATTTGCTATTTAGCCAACTTATGTCTCCAAGTTCCTCATCGTTGCATCTTGGTTCCTATTCCATTGCTCTTGAGCCTTCCATCTTGCCTTTTAGCTTATCATAAATTAATTTTAGGTAGTTATAAGACTAGCAAACATATCCTCAAGGTTTGATTTCTCATCTTGTGATGGGGGTTATCTAGGTTGGAAACTAAGAGGTTGGAAATGTGGTTGGTGAGCTTAAGGTGCTTGATATGATGCTTGGAAATGAGAATTTGCTGTTAAAGATTGGTATTGTTGATGATAGGTGTGGTTATAATACCCTTAGCCTTGTGTAGGTGTATTAAACGTGGCTCTTAGTTGGGTGTTTGAGGTAAAAGCTTGGTTATCATCTTCCATGAAATGTTTTGATGATTCCTCCACCTGGGATTATTGTGGTAACTAAAAGGATCATTCCTCTTATACTCATGCAATGGATTAACTTCTCCCATCCTTTAAGTGTGAAATTCACTTCCCTTCAAATCACTTCCCAAATTACAACCTTTAAATGCACTCCCATCTTGGCTAATCACTAAAACATTTTGAACCCTTAACCCATCAACCTCTTTCTTCAACAACTCCATTTAAACTTCTAACATTGCAACCTCATCTACATTGTGAACTCTTTATCTTTTGGTTAATGGTCTTGAGCTAGACTATTGAGCCTTATTCATCGTTATTTTATTGAGAAGCAAGAATGTTTTTTTAGGATTTTTTTCATAAAGCTTCCCTCGGTATGGCATCCAACAGAGATCCTGTGGTTAAGTCACACGATGCATAGAATATTGACATTAACTAGTGTATTACAATCTCATGATGTGGATAGCTCTTTAACAATCTCTTAAACCTCTCCTAAGCTTCATGAAAGGTTTCATCATTTAACTATTGGAAATTATAGGTGTTATTCCTTACACTAGCCATCTTTATGGATGGGAAAAACCTAAATAGAAATTTCTCTTGCATTTTCTCCCATGAATGGATAGATTGACCCGAAAACATTGATAACCAATCTCTTGCTTTCCCTATGAGAGTAATGGGAAAAAGCTTTAGCCTTCTTGCATCCATCGACACTCCTTGTATTTGGACCATGTTGTTTATCTCTAAAAAGATGTCTAAGTGTTGTGTCGGATCCTCAATCTCTGATCCAAAAAATTGGTTCCTTTATACCATGGTGATCATTGCTAGTTTCAGCTTAAAGTATTGTTATTAAGGAAGTACTATGGTTTTATGCTCTTTATTCCATCTTAGAGTGGCATAATCTCGAAATGGTCCTTGATCTTTGACCACCTTGATTCCTTTTTTGTTGTTGCCTTTCTTCTTCTTCATCTTTAAGAGGTACATCTAGATTTCTATGATCATTCATGTTTTCAGTTTGATTTTGTCTCATTCTCTGATGTAAAGTCCTCTCGATTTCGGGGTCAAATAGTGCTAGATGATGTAAGCGATATTTATTCATACACCACAATCACCTGAAAAGAAAAAGCAAACAAAGATAAGTAAAAGAAAAACACATAAAATAATTAATTAAATATGTAATTAAACATGCCAATGTTCCATGGCAATGGTGCCAACAACTTGATGTGACCTCAACAAGTGCACTGAATCAATAAGTAATATAGTAGGATAGTTTTTAGACCCATAAATATCAACCTTGGGGAACAAGACTATCACGAGAATAATTGATTCATTGGAGTTATGTGTTAAAAGAATGTCCCAAATTTTTATTAAGTGTTTTGTATTTACCAATACTAACAATTAACATAAATGTAATTTTAACACAAAGTACGAATTAAACAAAGCAATAAAAATAGAGAATAAGATGGATAAAATAATAATGACTAAAAATGTTGCTCAGGAATTAAATCCTTCACTTTCCCATGTAAGATTCATTTTAACATAAGATTAATATATCTCAAATGTGGACAACACATCTAACCCCCTAGTTTCCCATTCAGGAGCTACCAACTAAGTTCCTAGTTTCCCATTCTAGAGCTAAATATTCTAGCTACCTAATTTCATTTTCGGAGCCAACTGAATAGCTAGCATAAGTATGGGTCCTAAGACCTTAATACAAATTAGCTTCCTATTTTGGAGCCAACCAACCCAATACCCATTCATTTTCCTTTCGTATTTATGGTTTTACAGCGCATAAACCCTAGATCTAATAGTCCTCATTCAAGAATTGCCTTTAAAACTATAGAACATGCATGATATAACTATTAAACAAGCATAAATCCATTAGCTTGAATAAGATTAATGACATAAATACTTAAATAACATCCATACCAAGATAAGTACAAGGGAAAAGAGACATCTAAAATATATATTTAAGCAAGGAAGTTCATTTCCTTACATGGTTCAGAGGATTCAAAGATACCCAGACAACTATAAAATTACTCACTAAACATGATGAAAATAACAAAGAAAAGGGAAGGAAAAACTCTTGAACCCATTTAAGATTGAAGATCTTAGGTTAAAAATGTTTTCTCTCTTCTTTTGTAAGTTAAACTTGATTGAAAGCTGTAACTTTACTCTATAAACTAAACTATAACTATGTATTTTTGTATTTTTTAGCATCAACTATATTGAAAATGTAATTTTTACAAGCAAAACTATGCATGCTAAGTATAAAGCCCTAAAAGGATAAGAAATTATGAACTAAAACTATAGAGAAAAAGCCTAAACTTCAAAAACCTAAAAAGATCTCTTTTAAAGTTTCACAGAATGCAAATTTTATACTTATCTGCAGAGGGACACGGTAGAGACAACTAGTCTTAATCGAGTTCGATCAGTTAAAAGAGTACTGTAGCATCAACACATGATTAATACACTCTAGTCTCAACATGCACACCCTTCTAGAGTAATCATCCTCGAACTTAGCATTGGACATGATGGAGGCAAATGGTCTTAGCCGAATCCTTTAGTGAAATGGTGCATTTTATGCATCTACAAGGCATATGGCTGAGACAAATGGCCTCAGCCGAAGGTAAGTTAATTTTTTTGCATAAAGTCAAAATTGCACCATTAACCACATAAAAACTTCATAATTCTTAATATAATCCTATTTGTAAAAAAAAAAGAGAAATTTAACACTTAAAATATGAAATTCACATAAAAAAAGATGTAAATATAGATAAAAACACACTATAAATAAACATTAAATCAGAGTTATCGTTTTCCTAATGAGGAAGACCACTTTTTACGGATTAAGGATTTTAAGATCTTTTCGTGTTTCCAAAACTTTTATAAAATATAGTTTGGAGTGTTTTGTGTTTATCTTAGGCTTTTCAGGAAGGTGCAAGGGTTGAATAATGAAGAATATTCTCAAAGATGCACTTAAAGGTCACTTTTTTCAATTTCTAGGTTTGCACGCCCATATAGATAGGGAATCTCTACATTAATGGCCCATTTGGTAACTTTATTACCTTTTTTTACTGCAACCCCTTTACAAAGTTGTACAAGTCAAGACATCTACTTTTTCCAAATCAAATTGGAAACTTGATTGAAACACTTGATTTGCACACCTATTCAAAACTCTTTGCATGCCTATGCAAGCAAAAAACATTGACTTTACAATATCAAATGGCCAATTTACCTAACCTACTTGATTTGCACACTTGTGCAAAGTGGTTTTCACACTTATGCAATACTACTATAAATCAATTAATTAGATATAAGACTTTTAAATGAGTTAATTATGTTAACATGCTAAAAAATTATTTTTTACTAAATTATTACATTCCCAAACAGAAAATACATCAAAAAATGAACTAAATATCAACAATAAATAAATAAAGCTTTATAACCAAAATGACCTAAATGCAAATTAAAAAAGAGAGAGTAATAGCGAAAGAACTGAATAAGGGTATGACTCCCTATGTAAGATAATCTCTCAAGAATTCCAAAAATGAATAAAACAATTTTACTCACACAAAGCACAAGAAAATCAAATCAATTATAATATACAAATATAAATATTAAAATAACTTAAAAATGATAAATAGGATAATTATACTAAAAATAAAAACACAAATGCAAAACAAAAACTACACCTACAAAAATGAATATGAAAACAAGTAAAAAAATCACCTAAATCAAAATAAAGCATTAAAATATTAAAATAAGAGAAAAAAACCATGGACGTCCCTGGAGGTTGACAGATGCCTTAGGTTAGAATAAGGGATAGGACAAAAATAAGAAATCATGATGTTCCATCTGTCACGTTGACAGATGGGCGTTTGTGATATCTTCTTCTCGTTTATCAATTGAAAATAGAAATAAGAAGTAGACTTTCAAACTAACAAGTACGAAAAACACAACTAAGCCTTAAATATGCAATTTTATAATCCTAACCTATGCCAAATCTAACTATGACACCTAAAACATGCTTTTAATCAAACCAAAACAAAAGATAACATATGAAACATAATTTTAACTCAAGAAATTAAATATACATTAATGGAGGGAAATAAATGTTGATATGTTATTCATATTTTTTAAATAGTCTTAAGTCATCATTGCATCTCAAGAATTATGTAAATTATAGAACCATACATTATAGTATCATAAAATAATAAACACAGTTACATGACTATGATATGAATTAGAGAAAAAGTTTGAGACCTAGAACATTACCCTCAAGATGTTCTCAATTCTCTAAAATTGAAAGCACTAATCTCTACTCCGATTTTCGATTTTCATGTTCAAAAATAAAGAATTTTTTATATTGTTTAATGTGAATAATCTATATTGAACTTTAGTTTTGAGAGTAGATAATTATTTTCTCTCTTTCAAAAGCCCTATTCTTTCCAAAAATCATAGGATCTCCCCCTTTTGAAAATCCTAATTTTTCCTTTTTATATCTAAAGAAGAGTTAGATACCAACTTTGACTCTAATTCTTTAGATTAGGAAAAATTATTCCCCTCAAATTTGGGGTGAATCAAATCGAATCTTTGCTCTTTATCAGAAATATATTGTATCCTCATCATTGGGTAATCCTGATTTAGGTTGCTTTGGGTTATGGTATCAACAGTTGACCCTAAATTTGGGGAACTGTTGCACTGTTACCAAAGTAAGCAAAAATGCAAGGTAAAAGAAAAAATTCATGTACTTGAGGTAGCAAATCTCTAATTGATTGATTTAAATAAATGCTCCATTAAAGGCAATGTTGGCTTTAGAAATAATAATTAAAAATATAGTCGCAGCAAAAAAATAGAAACCCATTAGGATCCATGCGATCTAATTGATTCAATAAGAGGGAAGTAATAGTTACTAAGCTCTTGAAGCACAGAAAAATCTATTTTATAGGTCTGCCTCACATGAAATGAACACTCTCTACTAGTATCCATATTTGAATGCAATGAATAGATTCACCTGAGGTGCTAGCTCCCTTCTTTGGTGGCTATGATTTGATTTTTCTGACCTATTTCAAAGTTACGTAAAATAAATTTTTTCTCTCCACACAAAGTGATGGCTGCCACTCTAATTTAGTATGCTTAATTAGTGTTTAAACTATACATATCACAATATATAGAGTGACTTAACCCTAATTTATAGAGAGAAAATTTCGAGCCCACATTTCTTATTAAAATAAGAATATTTTATTTGTTATTTAAAATAAGGATTATAATATTAACTTCAATTTTTATATATTTATTTTGAATTTTAATTTATTACAAAATAAAATTTTAATTGCCCAAATTAACCCTTAGTCCATTCATTACATTCTATATGTGTGACCCAATAGGTTCATATTATTTTTATAGTGGGCCCCAATCCTATTATAGGCCCACAAGTTATGAATGACCTCTAGCAAGATATTCTGACTACCCAAATAATATGAATATCGATAATTCCATTTTAACCTAATAAAACATATTATAATCCTATTGTCACACGATATCTTATTTTAACATAAATAATGGTTTATGTCAAACTTATATAGTCTAAACATATAATTTCTCGATCACTATGTAGACTGATAATATCAAACGACATTGACTGCTCCATCAATTCATTTAGGAATGATCATGCATTTCCCAGTCTTACTTATTGAGGGGCCCAATAGATATCTCTCTCATGAGAAAGGGATAAATTCCTTCTTGATTATTCACTATCCTCTACATGATTCTCAGCATGTCTAATCATAAACTTTATGATTATCTAATCAAAGATAATGTTTGATTATGTCAAAATATAATGTTCATCATGTAGGATGTTATGATAATCTTAAGTTTAAGGATCAATAACATAACTATTATAAGATCAATAATGACATTAACCCATGTAATATCTCATAGCGGGTTTATCTAGTGTTCTGTTCTCTAACAAGTGCCTATAAGTTTGATTTATATCATCATGTATAATCATCCCATGGTTATCAATCAAACTTATACTAGTCTATGTTTATCATTATTCCGTTATTGATAAATTACAAGGGATAGTCAAAAGAACATTAGATTGTTATTTGCAAACATTATTATAATACAACATTCCAATAATATAATAACATGAAGAAAATATAATTTTATAAAATGAAATGTGACATTAGATAAAGGACCAAATGTTTGGCTTAGGGCATAACCACTAACAATCTCCCACTTGCACTAAGCCTAATCATACAAGTGTTTACTACCCATGGACCTAGTATGACCATTATATTTTACTTGTGGGAGGGTCTTTGTTAGTGGATAAATAATGTTGTCATCTGTTAGTACTTTGCATATCTTGACATCTCCTCTTTTAACGTTTTCACAAATGAGATGAAAATGTCTAAGTACATGTTTGTATCTCTGATAGGATCTAGGCTCTTTAACCTGTGCTATAGCTCCATTATTGTCATAATAAAGGTCTATAGGATTTGTGATACTACAAACTACTCCTAGTTCAACAATAAATTTCTTAATCCATACTACTTCCTTAGCTACATCTGATGCTACTATATACTCAGCTTTTTTGTAGAATCAGTAACAATGCTTTAATTAAAACTTTTCCAGCTAATAACACCTTTATTTAACAAAAACACATATTCGAACTATGATCTATAATCATCCTTGTCATATTCGAAGCTTGCATCTGTGTAACCATTTACTACTAGCTCATCTTCAAATCCTCCATACACTAAGAATGCATCCTTAGCTCTTTTCAAGTACTTAAGGATATTCTTAATGGCTATTCAGTGACTTTAACTAACTAGTATCTCTATGACATCCTAACGCCATCAACCTATACATATGTAACTAGCAAATTGGGCAAGGTCACTGATTAAAATTATATTTATGCTTTATGACCTAACTTCACTAAAATTTTTTTCTATAAATTTTTGGCATGGTGACGGCTATATTTTTAACCTATCCTCCTACAAGCAAGCAATTTTCATAGAGGGGAACAACAATATTCATATACATTTAACTACTTCAAGTAGTCTCATATAATAATCATACATAATGTATACTAAGATACTAAACTAGTTTTAATCTTTATCCATACATGTTGTTACAACTTCAAAATTATTTTTACATATACATGCCAAAAGAGTTAAATGCAAAATGCTTATAGCTAAACTATCCAAGATCTAGCTTCATGGTTTATTTAGTATGCTTGCTCCAATAAGTTTATATGAACCTACACGTAGTCAAATAAAACTACGTGCGAAGCATTAATATGCTCAGTGGTAAATGCATATCCAAGAATTTTCCATTCAAAACAAATAATTTGAGTACATAAAAATCACAATTTAACTTAATTAACTAAACTTCAAGCTCACATGCATGTACATATATATGGTTTTTTTCTATTTTTATTTTCTTTACCAATTATTGATTATTATCTTTATTAGTGCATTTTATTATTCTTTCCTTTTTTATAATTCCTATATAAAAAAAATTATTCTTATTACATACTGTAATTTTACTTATTTTACTTCTTTTCTTTATCTTACCCCCAGTGTCATCCAGTAGAAATCTTCGAATCGGATATTCGAGACATGGACCCAAAGGCCCGACAGTGGGCGATCCCAAAGGATCATAGAGCATGAATATTGTAATATGTGAACATATGCCATGGGGTAGACTATTATTAGCCAACCAAACTGAGTCGCTATGACTCGGATCGCGGTAAATATGTCCTTATAGCTAGCCAACTATATCCTATACTAGATTTCATTACCAAACAACTAAGGGTAAAACTTAATATTATTAGCTTTTATTCTTATATATCTCATTTTATCATCATAACTTACTTATATATTATAATAAATTAGTACAAGACTTAATTACTCATTAATAATTTATGTCTTTTCCAACTTATGAATAATTTCCTGCTCACATGTACATCTGATAAATTATCATAGAAAAATCTCAATAAATTAATATACATTTAATCATCATTATGTATGCCTACGTATGCCATTTACAATTTTATTTTTCTTAAAATAAAATACTTCCATTTTGTTTTCCTTCCCTACTCAGTCGGCCAAGCTTAGGTTTTCTTCAATCAAATATTTGTTCATCTTTTAAATATAAATTAAGTTTTATTTCATGCTGGTTAATATATATATGTGACTAATTTCACTTTAACAATTAAAATCATTTAAGTACCCATGAACTTCAATTTTGGCCATTACCTAAAATTCACATTCCATATTTTTTTCTTCCAATTAAATTATTTAATCATTATTTAAGGCACTTAAACTCATTTATATGATTTAATTACACTATACATGTATATTTAACACTAATCACTTGTAAACCTAAGCATAAATTATAGCAAATGAATGGCAAATTGTTGGATTTTTGCATTTACTAAACTTGGCTTACTAAATCTCTTTTCCATTGCCTTAGTCTTTAGAAACTCCTTCACTTTCTTTATGTTCTACACAAGACCAAAATTTTAACTCATTAAAATCTTTCCATACTAACTTCTTTTCATCAATAAAGCATCAAAATCCACATTTACAACTCTTGATTCAACTAAGTACCCCTTTAATTTAAATTAAAAACTCTAATTTCACTTACCTAGATTTCACAATTCCAACTTTAAATCTTGGTTTCTACCACTTAATTGCTCTTAATTGAAGACTAGAGAACTATAATAGAGAGGGAGAGGGGCTGAAATTACCTTTACAAGTATTGATTTAATGGGATATCTTAAGGAAAATAAAGAAAATCCAAGGAAAAGGGAAAGAAATGGGGTTTGGCCTGTTCACAGAGGAAGGAGATGGAAAGCTGAAGAATGTTATACATTTATCTAATTTTTCAGGAATTAATAGGTCTTTGGTTGGGTTGGATTTGGTCGCACCAAGCCAATCCACCCAATTAACCCAATTTTCCCCTTAAAATTACATTTATATTACCATAAATTCTTTCTCAAATTTCTAAAGCTCAATTGCTCATAAAAATGATTCTAACATACTTATAATATTTATATTAGTTTACATAAAAATTTTCATCTCAATTAGAGTCCTTTTCTGATTTGGATTGCTAAAAATTAGTTTGATAAGCCCATTTTCGATATTACCATAAAATTAATTTTTTTTTACCAAATAATACTATACCTTATAAAGGACTCAACTAGAAATTTTGAAAATTTCTGAAGTGCATATACTATTTTTAAAAGTCCCATCAAATCTAAAATCAACCTAATTACTATTTAACCCGTGTTGTGACTTTTTTTTATTTTTGACTTTTGGAGGCCCATTTGACCTCAATTTTACTTCAAATTTCATCCCCGAACTCATGGTTACTAGTATTTTCGGATCGTTGAATAAAATTTTTTCCATTTCCCAATTTATTTACCTCCAGTATACTATTTACCATCAAAAAATACTATTAACGACCGCCAGGATTGTCAGTCTATTACAATCTGCTTGTCATGCTCAATGTATATGAAACATCTAGTCTAGTGTATACCATGGAATACATAATAGATCATATAGTTGAAGCATAAGGAAACATACTCATGCAGTCTTGCCCATCAGATGTCGAAGGACATTAAGTCTTGCTAAGAGTAATGCCATGAGCATTGGCAAAAATCCTCCTTTAGAATTGTGCATGCTAAACCTATTTAGCACCTTATCTATATAAGTACTTTGACTTAGATGAATTATCCTTTTAGATCTATTCCCATAGATCTTAATCCCAAGGATATGAGTAACTTTGCCTAGATCTTTCATTTAAAAAGATTTTCCTAACCAATCTTTGGTCTCTTACAATATAGGGATATCATTCCCAATATTAATATGTCATTGACATACAAGATGAGAAATATTACTGCACTCCCACTAACCTTTTTGTATGTACAAGGTTTATCTTCATTTTTTTATAAATCCAACTCTTTGACTTTTTAATCAAAATGAAGATTCCAACTTCGAAAAGCTTGCTTTAATCCATAAATGGATCTTTGTAGCTCGAATACCTTTCTAGAATTCTATAGATGGACAAAACCTTCAGGTTGTGTCATATACACATCCTTAAGTAAGTTTCCATTAAGAAATACTATTTTGACATCCATTTGCTATATCTCATAGTCATAATATGCAACAATGGCAATAAGAATTCTTATTTATTTGAGCATTGTGACTGGTGAAAAAGTTTCATCAAAGTCAATACCATGAGTTTACTTGAAATCTTTTACAACAAGTCTTGCCTTAAAGGTATGTACTTTCTTATCCATGTCAGCTTTCATCTTGAAAACCCATTTGCATCCAATGTTTTAATTGCTTCAAGTAGATCAATCATGTTCAAAACTTGATTGTCATACATGGATTGAATTTCAAATTTTATGGCCTCTAGATATTTCTCAGAATTTAGACTTGACACAACATCTTGATAGGTAGTAGGTTCATCTTGATCAATGAGCATTACTTCATGACTATCTATTACAAGAAATCTATATCTTTTGGATTGGTGTCATGTCCTATTAGATTTGTGTAGTTTTTATATTACTTGTATAGGTTTCACAATTATTTATGAAATTTGTTGAGTATCTATCGATGGTCCTATGCCATCTTATGGTTCTCGAACTTCTTCAAGTTTTATTTTACTTCCACAAGTTCTTTTATAAATAAAATATTTTTCTAGAAAGATATCATTTGGAGCAACAAGCACTTTATTCTTAGATGGATTATAAAAGTAATATCCTTTAGTTTCTTTAGGATATCCCATAAAAAGGCATTTATCAAATTTTGGTGTTAATTTATCCGAGACTTTTCATTTGACATAAGCATGATAGTCCCATATCCTTAGAAAAGAAAACTAAGAGTTCTCTTAGTCCATATCTTATATGGTGTCTTTTTAACAGCTTTAGATGGAGCTCAATTTAGAGTGAATGCAACTGTTTCAGATGCATAATCCTAAAAGGATAATGGAAGATCTATTTGACTAATCATTGATTGAACCATATCTAATAAAGTTTGATTCCTCATTTCAGAAACACCATTCCATTATGGCATGCCTAGTGGAGTTAATTGTGAAACAATACCACAATTTCTAAGATGATCATCAAACTCTTAGCTCAAGTGTTCACCACCTCGATCATATTGAACTGTTTTAATAATTTTACAAAGTTGATTTTGAATTTTATTTTGAAAAGTTCTGAACATTTCAAATGATTTATGTTTATATTTCATTAGATAGACATAATCATATCTACTGAAATCATCAATGAAAGTAATGAAGTATTGAAATCCTCCCCTAGAATTTATACTTAATAGGCCAAATACATTAGTATGTATAAGACCCAATAAATTAGTGGCTCGTTCACTATGTCCAGTGAAGGGATCATTTATCATCTTACCTAATAAGCAAGATTCACAATTTTTAAATGATTCAAAATTAATTGATTCTAAAAGTCCATCTTGATGGAATTTTGATATGCATTTCACATTTATATTACTAAGGCAACAATACCATAAATATTGGGTTTGGATTTCTTTGTAGATATGTTATATATATCCTGATTGTTGGATTTTTATTGATTTAGGATGTAAAGGCCATTATATGAATCAACAATATAATAAAGCATGTCATAATAATAAATAGAACATTTCTTACTCTTAATAAGAAAAGAAAAACCTTCATCATCCAAATAAGAAACTGAAATAATATTTCTACTCAAAGTTGGGACATAAAAGTAATTATTCAAAACTAATAAAATGCTTATTAAGCAAAGTTAACTCATAAGTCCCTACAACTAAAGTAGCAATTCTTGCTCCATTTCCATCTTGTAGGCCCAATTCACCTTTTTTCAATTGCCTATGCCTTTTAAGTCCCTGCACATTTGTACAAATGTGAGATCCACATCCAGTATCTAATACCCAGGAAGTAAAAGTAGATAAATTAATTTCTATAACATAAATACCAGAAGATGTAGTCCCACTACTCTTTTTCTTCAATTCTTCAAGTAAAGCTTACAATTCATCTTCCAATGACTAGGTTCATTACTGTTAGTGTAAGCCCTATCCCCAATAAATTGTAATAAAACACTTTAGTTAATAAATGAGGCATTTGTTTTATCTATTGTATTCCTGTGCATATCAATTGATAGAACTGTCTAAGAATTTTGTTTTAGTTTAAGTTATCATGTGTGAGGCACATGGTTGTAAGACCTTGAAACAAATGAGACTTCATTCTAAATATCCCTAGTCAGTCATTGTTATGGGAATAACAAATGAATTAAGACTAATATGCTCTCTCTGATAAGTTGAGTTCTGTCTTATAGATCATAAGGACAAGAGTGTCAATCAGAGATCATAGATACATGTTTAGAACATGGTATCTAGATTTGATCCGTTCATGAGAACACTACATGGTAAAAGTCATAAGTGTTTCTCATATGCAAGTTTTGTATCGGAGTTCTTAGACCTAAAATCTCTATGAAACTCTTTATCAATTATTGTGTACTTTGACATACACCTAACGTGCTCGTAACATAGTGACAAGAATGGGTATGCTTGGGTATACATTGATTCATGTTAGAGAGCATGAGAGAAGTGAAGGGATTACCCCTCTCTATAAGAGATAAAATATCATCGGCCACTTGATCAGTGAACTAAGAAGTGTATGGCCATACCGAGATGAAATAATGAGTAATCATTATTTATCTGAGAGTTCAGTATCATTGGAATATCAAGAAAGGAATTAATATATATAAGGATAACTAGTTCCATGCCTTATATTAATTCTGATATTTCTGGGTAAGGGACTATGCAAAATTGCATTAGGTCACTAAATGCCATTTGCATTTTCATTTAATTTGGAATGCTATAATATCTTGATAGAGAATATATATAGCCTTTGAATTAATTCATTAATTCATTGCTAACATTAAATGGACCTATAGGATCGCACACAAAGTATTAGACTTAAAATATTTAAATAAAGAATTAGGCATTAATTTGGGCTTTTAATTAATGTCAAATTAATGTATGTAATGGGTATTAAAATTGCTATTGGACCTTGGTCCATGAGAGAGAAAAATTCAGCCCACATGGTTTAATTTCAATTAATTAATTATATTGTATTAATTAAGTTAATTGAGTATTAAATCCTAATGATATTTAAATCAAATTAAAACACTTAAAAATGAGATGACCTAGCCGAAATTCCAAGATTAAAAAAAAAGAGAATTTCGGCACATGTTGATTTCAAGATTAAGTGATTAATTTGATTAAAATGTCTTATGGTTTTATTTCAAATTAATTTGAATTTTAAATTCAAAAGAGATTGAACTAATATATGTTTTTAGGAAGTGATTGAGGTTGAATTAATTATCTTGAGGTAGTAAAATTCAGATCAAACACTTGCCAAAAGATAAGGATATATATTAGTAAAGAAATAAAACCCTAATTACAAGTGTGTGTGGCGTGAAACTTGTTCTCTCTCTCACTTAATTCTTTTGGCCGAATTTCACAAGGAGAAAGGATGCTTCCTCATTCTCTTGTGCTCTTGGGCAGTAATAGCAACCTAAAAGAAGTGTAAGATCAAATCTAGTAGCTTCAATCCATTGCCGTTACACAATACTTAATTATAGAGCTAGCAATCTCGGTTTTAAGCTATCTTTGCAAGTGTGTGTGTGGCGTAAAGGCTGTTCCTTGGCATTGGTGGTGAAGATCTAAGTCTAACATATTATTCTTGGTTGCTGGTCATCATCAAAATCAAGTTTTAAAAGGCATCTAAAGTTGTAAGTTCTTAAAAACCCTAAAATTGCATGTTTCGATTCTTGTCATGGAATTATTTGACATGTATGATCGAATGTTGATGTTTTTCCATTGCATGATTATTTTGTAAATACCATGTCATATTCCATCAATTACAATGGAAGCAAACTCCCTTTTTTAGAGCTTTTGCCTTAGGTTTAGGTCTAGCTTGCATTTCTAGCTTGCCAGCAACTTTTGCCTTAGCCTTAGCCTTATTTTTCATCCCCTTTCCTTTATTAACCATAAGAATATAACTCATCTTTTTCTTAATTCTTTTGCTAAGGTGTTTTATGCATTGCATAAAGCTCAAAAAGGGATTTCTTCATATTATTCATATTATAGTTCATGACAAACTGGTTATAACTATTAGGTAATAAATTAAGGATCAAATCCATGGCCAGTTCTAAAGTGATGGGAAATCCAATCCTTTTAAGGTGATCAATATAGCATTTCATTTTCAAAACATGAGAACTTAATGATGCACCTTCAGCCATTTTACAAGAATGTAATGCTTTGGTAGTCTCAAACCTATCTTGCCTTGCTTATTGTCGAAATGGCAGTTTAATAGGATTACTCAGCTCATAAGCCTCCATATGCTCCAGATACTTCTGAAGTTCTAGGCACATCATAGCTAACATACATCCCACATCAATATAATCACCAACATATTTCTTATGTTTGTCCTTAACTGCCCTTTAGGCATCAGTAAATGGGACATCAAGAATAGGGTCATCAAGCACAATAACTTCCTTTCTTGCTTGAGAATAATTCTCAAGTTTGTCTTTCTCAATGACTGATTGTAGTGACAGTGAGGAATTATTTTTTGATGCCATTGATCTACAAATATGAAAAATGAATATTAATATTAGTACCATTTCATTTTAAGGTATTTTTTAAAACTCCCATTAAAATATTCACCCTTAATATTAATTACAACAAATATAATGATTTAGTTGGCTAAGATCCATATTTTCCTCAATTCTAAGCAAATTTTGGTGTGACATTTAAAACCAAGTTATTTAAGTGGATAGCTCCTTACCAAATACATCCCATGTAACTCTTAGATTCTTTATGGGATTTTGACATCATATGTCCTGGCATGTTATAATCCCATCTAATGCCTTAGGCTCGAAAGCATTTTGATAGCCTAATTAAGTTTAGCCATAATTTTCAATATATGGGTAACACTATTATCCATCTTATCTTACTATGATAACCTAATGTATTTTGCTTTGGTGGAACTTGCATTTTGGTGATCTTAGTCTTGACAGGTGTTATAATTATGGGTGGTATAAGACTTAAAATGTTGGTGAAGGAATTTTTAAATTTTAAATTATGATGTCTATTAATTTATATATCATGCATCATCCCATACATAGCATCTCATACACATATATAATCATTCATCACACCACATATTGATATAATATGCATAATATATAAATTGTGTCATAGCATGGCCAAAAACTATATAATCTTTATAAGCCAATATGAATATCAAAGGTTAATTTTTAGGTGAAATTACATGAACTTGTATTTTCAACAACTTCCACCTTACACCTCCATCATCATGAAATTGGATTGATCCCCTTCATAGTCTTCATGAAGTTCCTTCATTTTTATTACAATAATGAAATAAACTATTCTAATAAAATTGTTAGTAAAATAGAATTACAATAAAAGAACAACACATAGGTTATATTTAAAATTACAATCCATAAAATGAATCATAAGGGTCTCAATTGGCCATACTATGCACCATGCAAAGACATCATACATACATTAAATAAAATCAAGTCATCTTATATCATGCTTAATTGATTGCATTAAAATTGGTGAATAATAACTTTAACTATATATTAGGTGCACAATTAGATAACATTGTGGTCCCGATATATCATGCTTAATTGATTGCATTAAAATTGATCATATCATCAATTGTTTAATTACATTAAACATTCATTTAATAGACACAAAATATCGCTGAATTTAATTGAATACAAATTACAAATTTAATCTCACGATAATTCATTTAACCATATTTCAATGGAATTATCACACACAAGTTAATCATGTTAACATCTATCAATTTTGTAGCCTATATACATAATATTATTGACATTAATATATTAATTACATTTATATCTTATATAAATAGATTAATTTTGTTCATATCTCATGCAAACAGATTAATATGAATGATTAAAATAATTATTAACTCATCATGTATAAACATACAATCTTTTCATATTATTTGAAATCTATTTCATACACATAACATATATATAAAACATGATAATTGAATCAATTGAACTCATAAGTGGCTCTGATACCACTGTTGGGTTTTAAAACAATAATTAAAAACATAATTGCAATGAAAAATAAAAATCCACTAGTATCCATGCGATCCAATTGATTAAATAAGAAGGATGTAATAGTTACTAACCACTTGAAGAGTAGAAAATTTGATTTTTTAGGTGTTGCCTCATGAAAAATGAACACCCTCTATTGATATCCACACTAAAACGGAATGAACAGATTTACCCAAGGTGTTAGCTCCCTTCCTTAGAGGCTAGGGTTTGATTTTTCTTTCCTTTCTTAAAGTTACAAAAAATGATTTTTTTTCACCCATACAAAGTGACAACTGCCACTCTAATTTAGTATGATTAATTAGGGTTTAAACTATACATATCACTATTTATATAGTTGACCTAACCATAATTTAGAGAGAAACTTTTGGGCTCACATTTCTTATTAAAATAAGCAATACTATATTTCTTATTTGAAATAAGGATTATAATCTTAATCTTAATTTTTTTTATATTTAATTTGAAATTTAATTTATCACAAAATAAAGTTCAAAATGCTCAAATTAATCCTTTATCTATTCATCACATTTTATATATACGACCCAATAGGTTTATATTGTTTTGGCAGTGGACCCTAATCCCATCATGGGCTTACAAGTCGTAAGCGGCCTCTAGTAAGCTATTATGACTATCCAAATAACATGAATATCAATAATTCAATTTTAACCTAATAAAATATGTTATAATCCATTTTCACCTGATATCTTATTTGAACATAAGTTATGGTTTATGTTAAACTTATATAGTCTAAACATATAATTTTTCAATCACTAAGTAGACTGATAATATCAAATGACATTGATTTCTCTATCAATTCATTTGAGCACGACTATGTATTTCTCGATCTTACTAATTGAGGATCCCAATAAATATCTTTCTCATAAGAGAGGGATAAATTCCTTTTTGATTATTCACTATCCTCTATATGATTTTCATTATGTCACTCCAATTAAGAGATCATTAGCATTTGCAGATAAATTTCCTGACAAAATCTTATACAAAACCTACCTTCAAAGATATTTAGGAAGTTTAAATTATGTCTTAGACTTTTGTCCAAAAATCAACCATCCAACAAAACCTCTACATGATAGGTTGAAGAAAAACCCAATTTTATGTCTGATGAACATACAAAAGTCATTCAACAAATCAAAAGATAGGTCAAAGAAATCACTTATTTGCACTTAGCAGGCCCTTCAACATTTAAAATTGTTGAAATAGATGCTTTAGAAATATGGTATTGGGGAATATTAAAACAACAAATCAATGGAAAAGAATGCATTGTTCAATTCACACCTGCATATTGGAATGATTGTCAAAAGAATTATTCTACTATTAAAAAGAAATTCTTTCAAATGTCATGTGCATTAAAAAATTTCAAAGTGATTTACTCAATCAAATGTTTTTACTTTGTATCAATTAGCAAAAGAAGTTTTGCAAAAAGATGTTCAAAACATTGCATCAAAATAGATTTTTGCTAGTTGGCAATCAATCCTTAGTATTTTCAATTTTGAAATTGAATTTATTAAAGGAGAACAAAACTCAATCCCTAAATTTCTAACCAGAGAGTTTCTCGAAAATAGGTCATGAGTGAACCTTGAAAATCCAAAAAAAGAGAAAAAGGTCCAGAAGGACTAAGAAAGTCAAAACTCAAAACCAGTAGTCTCTTATGTTGTTCTAATAAAATGTTGGGCTCAAGCACTTGAAGAAGATGAAAAAAGCACAATTTTAAAGAAAATGAATCCAAATATGGATTCAAGCCATACAAAAAGCACCAAAACTAAAACACTAGTTCCAATAAGCCTTAGAAAAAAGAGGAAAGATCAAAATCATGCAAAAAAGGAACACCACCAAGCGATTGAGGCATTTACATAAATGGAAGAACTGTAAGCCAAAATTGCTTCAAAAGAAGCATTCCTAAGCAAAGTTTTTGCCACTATTTCAAAACCAGAGAAAGGAGAATCTTCCTCCTAAAAAACTCCTTCTCAAAGTTCCCCAAAACCCTCATAAGAGGAATCTTACAATAAAATTAACATTTCAAAAAATTCACAAAAAGTTTAAAAATCCTCTAGCGATGAATTTTCCCAAATATTTTATCACAAAATAAGTCTGATTTAATTTTATCCTAATCAAAATTACCAAAACTAGAATATTTTATCAAAAATAATTTTCAATACATCTGGACTATTGAGGAAGGTTTTTATCTTAAAAATACTCAATAGGCCATTTCAAAAATTATTCCAAAAGGCTGGTATTTTAAACCATTAGATTTAAAAAAACCTCAAACTTATTACATGGCAATGCTGGAACTAATAGGATATATAACTGTTACCCATAACCCAAAAGGTCGCATAGAAATCCTTTATTACACTATTAAAATCCATAAAATCTTATTTGTACTTGAATGGGGAAAGGCACTCCATACCCTAAAGCACTTCCTTATCGATTTTAAAACCATAATAAACCATTGTAGGACCTTTACTTACTAGGATTATCAATAAGCCTGGTACAATGTGTTTCGACTTCAAAACTAAAAGTTTAGCCACAATTGGCTATTCTTTTTCCTAAAAATAAACCCCTCAAAAATCCCCTTCTAGTTCAACAATTGGTGGAAATTATACAAAGCTTCTCCTAAAATCTTAAAATCTTCAGTTTAGAAAGGCTACTAGCTTTTAAAATCTTTATATAAAATAACTAACAGAGAAAGACATTTCCATCCTTTGATGCTTTTTGCTACAAAATTTTCTTTACCAAGGATTTTGGCTTGGTATTTAGAATATCAACGTAAGAAAACCCAAATGATCCTAGTTAGATGATTCCAAATTCGTTGGTGGACTAAGTTTGTAGTTCCAATCAACATAAAAAACATGGTGTCAAATAATGGCTTGCACAAGGACATATAAAATAGGGCCAATATGTAACATAGTTCTTGGCTCAAAAATACTTTGCCTAGACCTCATTGGCAGTAGCAAAAGCCAATGAGGAATACTTTTAGATTATGGCCTAACTACTTAAGAGTGAAGCCTTTTCATCAAAAACCTCATTAGTCCCTTCTAAGGCAATTCATCTTCAGACTTCGAGCCCATCATTGACTTATAGGATGACAATCAAGATGACTATTATGGTTTTTTTCCACCATTATAAAAGTATTTATTTCAAAAAATGAATCTTCATCAAAAGTCCATTATAAATGGGTCCAGCCTAACTAAAAAAAGTAAAAAGTAAAAAAGATGTTCTATAGGAAAAATGATTAAATTCTTTTACCCTGATAGATATCTACTCCGCCTATGCAATCTCTACATCAACCAAAAAATAGGGAGAAATATTCCTTCATGGGTCTCAGCTCCCTTGATAAAAAGAAGGTTTTCCAACTCTCACCCTTACAATTGTCGAAAAATAGGAGGAGAATTTACCTATAAAAGGGCTCCTCTTCTTTATTTGAAGGTAAAGACTTCTTTAGAGAGAATTTTGCTGTCTCTAAACACATTCAAGCTTAGAATACTAGGAAACTCATGTGTTGAGCATATCCTATGATGCCGCTAAGTACCTTTAGCAGCTAATACTTTATTGATTTTTCCCGGAGTAGCAGTAGTGCAACTAGTCTTTCCAATAGTAGTTCTATATCCTCAACACCTAATGTAAAAATTGCCACTATTTGTAGAACTCACTTTTTTGGCTAGGTATTCTCCTTTGGCTTCAATACCAATATCTTTTAGGGTCTCCCAATCTTTCAACTATTTCATCTTCAAACCTTCCTTCAGATTAAGACTAGCATTTCAAATGAAAAGTTTAATTTGATTAGCAATATCAGGCTTTTTCTTTATTTCCATAACTCGATTACTCCACCATATAAGGTATTTATGAAATGATTCATCCGACTTCTACTATAACAACTCAAGATCCTTTTGAGTAACTTCCATTCTAGTGCTAAAACCATATTGCCTTGAAAACTCCTTTGTAAACCTATCCCAATACTTCTTTGTATGCTTATCCAGGCTATGGTACCAATCAATAATAGGGCCACTAAGACTAAGGCTAAAGTATTCAACCTTCTACATTTTTGTAAGAGTAATACCCTTCATGACAGGTGTATTGCTTAATGTGAGCAAATGGATTAGGCGTACCATCAAATTAGGCAAATTAGGCATTTTAAATCTCTAAGGGAGCACATCTTCACTTTCTAAATCCCTATCCTATAGGATAAACCCTTTTCATGCTGACAACACTTGAGCCATTGCTTCTATCTTCTCCTCATTCATTTTAATGATAGGATCTTCCATTCTAGGCTATTTTCCCTCTGAACCTAGCTATAGTAAAGGTGGTTCTTCCTTTCATTCAAGAATAAAATCCTCCTAGGGGGCAACACCCTTATACTTCCACTACTTCACAAGCTAAACTTTTGATCCAACTCCTATTGACTCTGCTACTAGAGAGGGACCCATTAGAGTGATGATCGAAGTACCTCCAATAGTCATAAATTCTCCATAAACTGTAACTGTTGCCTTAAGTGGCTGGCCAATAGGTTGCACCATAGAATTCATTATGCTATCATCATGGACCTCATTCTTATTTTTAAATCATCCATCCTTCTATCCAATTCTTGACTATCAATAAGCTCACCTTATGTCGAGTTCATCATATCTGCTTGTTAGATGTTATCTCCAAGATTTTGGCCAACCCTAAATGTATCTCGGATGCTACTTTTAATTGCCCTGATAAAGACCTTCTGAACAAATGCTTATCCAGACTTCTAAACCAATTTATTGACTCTTTAGTGATTGTAACTACTGACCCTCACTCAAGGCTCAAATCTTCCATTACTTCAAAAAGGATCTCCCATTACCAATGTACATCAAGCAAAGCAACTAAGAGTTTCCCTTGAGTGAATTCCTAAAGAAATTGAGGTTCAAAACTCATCTAGATGACACTTATCTTGTAAGGACCCAATCATAACCCTAATTGGATATTTGTTAATTAATGAGGACTATTATTAATTAAGGCAAAATTTGATTATTTTGCAAATATCAAGGTTAAGTCCTAAGAGGATTATTTTGGTAATTTCAGCATGTAAGTATATGAGTTAAGTTAAATTAAAATTGAAGAAAAGGATACAATTGAAGTGAATTAGAAAGTCTTGGGGTTAATTGGAAGAAATTGGGATGATCGGGTTTAATTGAGTGTAAGGGTATAGTGGTAATTTCCCTATGGATATATTTACCCCACTAATTCTTGTATTTGGCTTCTTGAAGAAGGAACCCTTAAGGGATTTTGAGTGTGGATTGGCATTAGAGGGAGTAGCTCTCTCTCTCTCTAAGGTTACGGTTTGGTGGAGAATGAAGCTAGGGTTTGGGAGTTACCAGGAAAGGTAATACTTCCCCTTATAGATCTCTCTTTACATTCTTTTCTTGGTTTGATCTCTAGTTTTGAGGGATTAAGAGACCTTGTTATGCCTTTATGTGTAAGGAAATTATCAACAAGAGAGCTAGATCAAGATGAGTGAGGGAAGATTGAAGCTTCAAATCAGGTATGGGAATTAAGTTTTAGTAATATTCATGGGAATGATTTATGTTTTTTTTTACTCTTTTCCAAGTATGCATCTTTCTGGGGGTAATTATTACCTTAACTTTGGTGTGCACGAGAAGCTTGGGACCTCTTCGACTTCTAAGCCGGTGTACTAATGACAACCTCTGATGGATAGATCTGGTTACACGTGTACGACCGCTAGAGCTTTTTGATCTCTATATAAGCCTTCTGTCTCTCATCTTTTTTTCCTTCTGTTTGCCTTATTTTTCTCTCATTTTTCTATGTGCTTTGTTTATTTCCTTTGTGAAGATAGCTTCTAAGGTGATGTATCTTAGTGCAACGATCCTCCATTCTATCAGTTGTTGTTTCACTCTCATTTCTTACAAGTTTGCTCTCGATCCCTATCTTTTACTCCTATTTTCTCTTTTCTTTTTGATCATTGCTTTGGGAAGTATGAGTCAGTTGAGGCTTCGAGTGAGAGAATGGGTGAAAGTTGGGAGGCACCCATTAATGATGCTTCTAGCTTGAGCAACGAGCCGATATCTCCCAAGAAGCTTTCTCGTTATTTGCCCAGGGTGGGCAGCATTGATTTTAAGGTGAGAGAGGAAGAGCTGCCTATCTTACTTACCAAAGTAACGTCTGAAAAGAAATACTTGGTAAGCAAGTCGAGCTCTTCTCAGAGAGCAAACACTCCCTTTGTTAACAAAAAGAAGATCGCCATCTACGAGGCACAGCTAGAAGCCGGTATCCAACTTCCCCTAATGAGGTTCAAGGTGGAGGTGCTAAACTGTTTTGACATGTCCATTAGGCAGCTTCACCCCAACGCATGGCATACCCTATCTGCTATTTAAATCTAGGCAGTGGAGCACGGTATTGATCTAATGTTGAAGTTATTTCAAGCTACCCATATGGTCGATCTCCATGCTAGTACCAAGGATCATAATTATATGCAGGCTCGTGTGGGTTATGGTGTATTCATTGGGAATCTTGAGTTGCTGAAAAAGTGGAAGGATCGGTATTTCCTAGCAGAGAGGGTCCAAGTTAATTTTCCCATCCAAACTACTTGGGATCGGTTCATGAACCGTAATGATAATAGCTTATGGTTGACCAAGGAGAATGAGGGGATTTTGATGCGGTGGTAGGAGTTAGCATGAGATAAGTGGAACCTCAAGAATCTGCTGGGCCCCTATAACTCCGAGCCTTTTCCTCAAAAGAGGAAAGGTAGCTTTATTACTCTTCATATTGAGTGTTACCGATGCTCTCTTTTTAATGTTTCCCTTTTCTGCAACCATAAAGAAAGGGAACCGAGCTGTTGAGATAATGAGGGCCAAAAGGCAGAAGCTTACTGAAGGTGCCTCTAGCGCACCTTTCGTAACTCCTGAAGCGGTCTCAGCTCCTTCTTCCGAAGAGGGGCGGACTTCATTCATTGCTAATATTGCAAGTACTCCGATTGTCGAGGCTAATCTTAGTTCTCCCACTGAGCATGAAAGGTCTGGCGAGAAAGATGCAAAAGATCTCCGTATATTGCTCATCAAAATTTGCAAGTTTTAAGAGAAGCAGTGGGGTAAATATTCCTCTAATGACAAGGATTTTAGTACTTTCGCAAACATGGTGTCATGTGTGCCAAAGGTGGTGGTTCCCCTTGTCACGATGAACTGTGAGAACTTGGCTTCATACCTGAAGAAGCATCACGCTGAGGTAAGTGCCTCAATTTATTACCTTGCATCAATCTTTTCCAATGGTTGTCCAATTTTTGTGTGTTCAGCAGGGATCTCAATTGATCAGTGCTACCATTACTAAGATGAATAATTTCATCATGAAGTGGCGATGCGCAGATTCAAACCACGGTGCCCTTCAATCTAGGATAGGTAAAATCGAGTAGAACTCCATGCAGGCCTTAAACCGAGCTGAGGAAGCAGTAGGCAAAATGGTCGAGCTGAAGGTCTCTTTGGCTTATGAGAAGGAGGCTAACTATGCCCTTAAGACCAAAATCGAGTAGTTTAAGCTCAAGGAGGCATAGCAGGAGAAGAAAGATACTGACCGAGAAGAGAAGGAGGCCATAATGTTGGCCGAAAAATGTATAGCCTTTAGTACAAAAATTTCTTCTGTTGTGAAGCAGAAATACCCCGAGCTAGATTTATCCTTTTTGGATGATGTATATTCGGATGAGAACTAGGTGTTCTATACTTCGACTATTTTATAAAAATGGATGAACTTTCTATACTCAGTGTTCGGTTATTTATTTACTTATTATTTTATATTATTTATTTATTTATTTTAGCGAGCTGTTTAGCAAAATACTTAATTACTCTAGCTATTCACTACACTCAGCTGAATCCCCTACTTTGGGGTTGACATATTTCTTTAGGCATTGGTACCAAAAACTATTAGATTATAGAAGTACTCGACAAGAGATAGCACAATAAATGAGTTCTTCAGAATGAGTACCTTTATCCGAGGTTTCCCTAATTCGACAACGAGCATCTAATGAGCTTATATTTTTAACCAGGAGCCGCCCCTTAGTGATTTTGGCAAAATAACCGAGGTTGTTGGAAGAATAACTGCATGCTTGGCTACCGAGGCATCCTGGCTTGATCCGGGTGGAATTAAAAATATAACTTATATGGGCAGTAATTGTCGAATTGAGAATGGCACTGTGGCCATTTTGGCTATGGTGCCGAGCCTTTTTTTAATAATTCAACCCATTAAGAATACACGCTTCATGGCATCATAGCCGAACTTATGTATTCCATTGGGCTGTTATGGTAATTTTATCGAGATTCTCAGTAGGCACGATTTGTTCGCCTAGAATGCAAGTTATGTGGCAGTGTTCGCCAAACTTTATGATACTGTTGGGCTATTTTGGTGATAATGCCAAGCCCATGTGTAAAGAAGTATTGCAAACTAGAGGAGGATAAATAACTTCTATTGAATCTGTCATTCATTACATATCTATTCTGTAGGCGAAAATCTCCGAAGGACTTGTATTAAAATTGGGTTATCCTGAAGATAACTTATGATTTGAATTGCATAAAATAATAAAGAGAAATGGCAATAATGCTGAGCAAAATTTAATGATAAGCAAATAAGAACAAGTACAAATGTGGCAAAAATTCCAAGCTATTAATAATATAGCCTGAGGTTGGACACGTTCTATAAGTGTAAGGAGCATTTTGCCAGCGAAGTTTTCAAGCCTGTATACCCCCCCCCATTAATGATTTCTCGAATAATGTAAGGTCCTTCCTAGTTGGGATCCAGCTTGCCTACTCCTACTGCTATTTGGGCAAAGACCACCTTCTTTAAAACTAGTTATCCAATACGAAATGACTTCAACTTGGCCTTGCGATCATGGTAAGCCACCATACGTTGCTTGTATGTTATGGATTAAATATGGATGAGCTCCCTATTTTCTTAAAGGTGATCTAGGTTATACAAAAGATTAGCATCTTGCTCCTTGCCTTGTCGTGGTGCTCGGGTGTCCGAAACTCCTACTTCACATGGAATGACAGCATTAGTGCCATACGTCAGCATGAATGGGGTTAACTCTATTGTTGCTCATGGGGATGTCTGGTACGCCGATAGCACGTTGTTAAGCTTATCCACCCAAAGTCCTTTGGCACCTTCCAGCCACTTCTTGAGTCCGGATAAGATGGTACGATTGGTAACTTCGATCATTCCATTAGATTGTGGATGGTAGATGAAAGTAAAGCCCAACTAAATGTTCAACTCCGAGCAAAATTTCTTGAAGGCCTAGCAGTCAAACTATTTTCCATTGTCAGAGATAATAGAGTGTGGGATACCAAACCTTGTAATGATGTTCTTCTACAAGAACTTGATGATGTTCGCCGGTGTGATTGTGGCGAGAGGTTTTGCTTCTACCCACTTGGTAAAATGATCCACTGCTACCACCAGAAACCTTTGTTTTCCTATTGCTTGTGAAAAAAACCTAGTATTTCAATCCTTTACTAAGAAAAAAGCTATGGGCTATGGATTGGCTTTTATCTTACCGAACTCATGTGCATAAAGTTGGCAAACCTTTGGCATCTCTCACACTTCTACACCAGTGCCTTGGCATCGGCTTTCATGGTAGGCTAATAATACCCTGCAAGAGTGCCTTCCAAGCTATTGTATATGCTCCTTCATGGGCCTCGCAAATTCCTTCATGTATTTCCCTAAGGACATAGTCTTCTTCCTCTATGCTGACATATAAAATCTAGGAATTTTAGAAAGATTGCCTGTATAGCTTATCGTCCACCACAAGGTATAGGCTCAACTTTCGAACTATCTTCTGAGCTTGAACTGGATCTCCTGGCAAGGTTTCTAAAGCTAGGTACTGGTAAATAGGGAGGTGCCACCCCTCCATAGATTTTTGCATTTAGACCTGAAAAGTTTCATAAGTTGGTTGAGAGATCATTGTGAAAATAATGTTTGCAGTCTGAACCAAACTATTGAGACAAGCCTCTTGGCCAGGAATCCGCTTCTGCATTCTCTACTCGGGATAGTTGGGTGATTGACCAAGTACCTTCGATTCCTTCTAATCTGGCTAAGAGCGCAGAAGTTAATTCTTTCTACTGGATCATGGAATCGTCCTTCACTTTAAAACTTCCTTTCAGTTGACTAAAAACTAGCTGGGAGTTTGAAAATATCTTCGGGGTGTCGGGCTTTACCTCTATCACTAACTGTAGTCCATAACATAAAGCTTCATATTATTTCATGTTATTGAAAGCTGGGAAAGTCAGGTGCACCATTGCTCGGATGCACACCTTTCCTAGGCTTAATAGTAAGACTCTGGCTCCAACCTTTTTTGGGCTTGCTGCTCCATCAACATATAGCTTCCATGCTATTTTTGTTGGCTCAGAAATTGATTCGTGCAGCTCTGCCACAAAGTCTGCCAAGACCTGTGCTTTCATGGTCAGGTAAGGCTCAAATCGAACATTAAATTTTCCTAAGAAAGCTACCTATTTCATCAACCTTCCCGAGCATTCTAGCCTTTGCAACACTTTCCTCAAGTTAGAATTGGTTTACAGTGCAATGGTGTGTGCCTGGAAGTTCGGTTGTAGCTTTACCGTAGTGGTGATGAGTGCGAAAGCTAATTGCTCCAGAATCAGGTAGTTAAGTTCGATGCCTTGAAGCACTTTTCTTGTATAATAGATTGGAAACTATTGGCCTTCTTCCTTCCGAACAAAGATCGTACTAACCGCTTCCATTGAGATAGATAGGTAAGTACACAAAACCTCACCGACCTGTTGTTTGCTGAGTAGCGGTAGGGTTAAAAGAAAGTGTTTTAAGGCTTCAAAGGCATATTGACATTCCACCGTCCACTTGAAATTCTTTAGCTTTTTGATCGCCTGGTAGAATGGTAAACATCGTTAAGCCAAACAAGAGATGAACCTTCCCAAGGCCGTGATTTTGCCATTGAACCTCTGCACTTCCTGGACTATTTTAGGCAGTTCCATGGTTATGATTGTCTTGATTTTTTTTGGATTAGCTTCTATCCCTCTCTTTAATATCATGAAACTAAGGAACTTTTTAGATTGTACCCCAAAGGCACACTTTTCTTGGTTCAACTTGAGGCCCACCTCTTTAAGGTTTTGGAAGGTCTCATTAAGCTGCGTGGGCATATCAGCCGATATCTTGCTCTTAACGATCATGTCGTGCACATAGATCTCTATGTTCCTCCTGAGTTAATTGGCGAATAGTTGGTTCATCAATATTTGATATGTAGCCCCTGTATTCTTCAATCCAAAGGGCCTAACATGATAACAGTAAGTGCCTCCGTGTGTGATAAATGCCGTCTTTTCTTCATCTGCTGGGTCTATCAGGAACTGATGGTAGCCCACCAAAGCATCCAGGAAGGCGTACTCTTCAAATCCTGCCGTGAATTCCACCAATAGATCTATGTTCAGCAGTGGGTAGCTGTCCTTTGGGCATGCCTTATTCAAATCAATAAAGTCAACACACATCCATCATTTGCCGCTACTCTTTTTAATAAACACTACATTAGCTAACCAGTCTGGATAGAAAATTTTCTTGATGAACCCACTCTTTAACAAAGTAGTTGTCTCTTTCTCACTAGCCAATTATCTCTCTAGGGCATGATTCCTCTTCTTTTGCTTGATTGGCTTGCATTCTGGTCGAACATTCAATGAATGAGTTATCAATCCCTACGCATACCCTTAATATCTGAGGTCTGCCAGGCAAAAATATCAATGAACTCTTTGAGTGTTGAGAGGAGATTTTTCTTCTCTTCATCCTACTTGCCAGCTGATATCTGGACACTCTTGCCTCGCTCAAGTTCGACCACCTTTAACATCTCCTCTGGCCCAGCCCATCCTTCTCCTTGGTCAGGTATATCCATCGTGTCAAAGGGAAAAGCTTGATTGACATCCTTGAGCATAGTCAAGTATGTCTCTCGAGCTAATTTCTAATTTTCCTTTAGCATTGCCACCCCCTCTTCAGTTAGAATTTTAAGTACCAAGTTCCTTATGGAGATGCAGGCATCAACCTCAGCCAACAAAGGTTGTCCAAAGATCATGTTGTATGACAAAGGGATATTGACCACCATGAAATCAGCTCGACAAGTACGAACTATTGCATCATCGCCAAGCTAGACAGATAAGCTTGCTAGTCCTTTGACCTTAACAAGCCTTTTGGAGAGGCTAATTAGAGGGATGGTAACCTCCTTCAATTGGTTTTTGAACATCCCTAAGGCTCTGTATACCTGTGCCATTATCAGATTTACTGTACTACATGTGTCAACCAATATTTGTTGGATCAGGAAATCCTAAACAACTACTTTGACCACTAAGGCATCTGTATGGGGATGCTAAGCATGTGACCCATCTACTGCTGAAAAATGGATCATGCATGAGGTTATGCTCACCTCTTGCTTAACGGCCATTACCTCATTCGCTTTTCTTTTCCTGGAGTCCTCGCGTTGCTCTCCTTCTGCAATCAAATGTATGACACCGGCTGGGGTTTTTTTGCTGGCATTAGATCAAATTTTTCTCGGCTAAGGAGTGGGTGATTTATGCCTCTTTCCCCTTTCATCCGATCTCATAAACTGTGCCAGGGTACCCTTCTGCACTAGGTGTTCGATCTCTCACTTGAACTACCTATAATCTTTAGCCTCATGCCTTCTATCCCTATGGAAAGCATAGTAAAAACTCTAATCCCTATTTGGATCCTTCCTCATTGACCTCGGCCAATTGACCTGCCCGTTATTCTTCATCCATGCTAGTATCTATTCGCGTGGGGTGATGAGGGCTGTAAACCTATCCTCCCTCTTATTATCCAAATGGGGGACATCGACCGTATAAGCCCTGTTGGATGAGTGGTTGCCTCTGTGTCTCTTGGAATCTGCCTGACTTAAACTAGCCCCATCTCGAGCTATTCTTCCTCCTTCGTCCCCTTCCCTCTCAGATGCCCTGAACTTGTGTGAGTTATGGCATAGGTGCTGGGCTTCATCCATTTGGATTTACTTATAGGCTCGGGACATTAATTCAGTAAATTCATTTAGGGGCTTCTTGCTTAGAGAGTTGCTGAAGTCCTTGCACCTTATGTTTTTTATTAGAGCATTGATGGCATCCTTCAGGTTGAGATTCTGTATATCTATTGTGACATTATTGAACCTCTCCACATAGGCCCGCAGTGGCTCGCCCTTCTCCTGTTGCACCAGATTCAGATCTTCGAACACCTTGTTTCGCCGAATGGCAGCCATGAATTTTGCAGTGAACATATCGCTGAACTGCTCAAAATTTTCAATACAATACGCGAAAAGGTTGCAGAATCATATCTGGGCTGAGTCTGTTAGTGTCTATAGAAATATTTTGCATAGTGCGGTGTCATTTGCACTAAGCACTAGTATTGTGTGTTGAAGCTGGTCAATGTGAGCTCGGGATGGGCATCACCACTATAGGTTTTTAGGTTAGAAAGTCATATTTTGGAGAATGGGGCAGCCAAGATTTCTCAGGAAAGAGGAGATCAAAAACTATCTTGATACCATAGTGTATTTCGATTTTTTTGCCTTTGGAGTCGGTTTTCCAAGAGTCAGTTAAACTGCTTAGTAGTTAGGGTAATGGATGATCTAGGGTTTTGAAGAATGGTTGGTGAAAGGAGGTCCAGAGCTGAAGGTTGTGAAGCTTAAGGTAAGTGATAGTTTTGTAAATGCAGGGGCTGGGGTTGTGCTTGAGCAATGATGGCTGACAATGCAATGATGAGAGATTGAACGGTTTGTAGGGTGATGCTGGGAGTGATGTTTGGGACAGTAATGGCTAGGGAGGCAGAGTTGGGGTCGTTGGATTAAGGAAGGAACTGTTATGTTCCAGGCAGGGTAGGGTTGTTTGCTTGGTTTTCTAGTTGGGAAGAGTCTAGATTGAGATCTAAAAAAAGGTCCATGTTCCATGCTCACTGCACCAAATTATGATAAGTCGATGAAGAGCTAATCCTCGAGACAACCTATGAAAAAGAATAAAAGAACCGATGGGTTTTTGCTGACGGAATCTCCGACTGTCAAGTTAGAATTTTTGTGAAAGAGTGTGAATTTTTTATCCACATCGAAGGAACTATACATACCTTGGCCTCTTGCTTTCATAGGCAGGATTTCTATTATTTCAGGAAGTAGTGGAGGAAGTCCAGGCTTTTTTGCCCACTATACCCACTTCTTCCACTATTGCAAAAGACGTAGGGAGGTGGGATAATGGCTTCCCTATTGTAGCAATTATACTTAACACCTATTCAAACTATCTTCGGACTCTATTTATCCGAATGTTATCCGAACTCCACCTGTCCGAACATTATCCGGACTCATGGGTTTGGATAGCCCCTTTAAGTGGTCGGTCAAGGGTTGTTTAAGCTTAAAAGGAGATCTAGCTACTTTTATACCGATGTTCGGACTAGTAGCTAGGTATATTATCATATTCAATGTTAATTAAGAGATCAAATAATAAAATTTAATTCCATAGAAGCCGGTTGTAGTCACTTCGCAGAGCCAAGTGCAGCAGCAGCCGCGGGTCGTAGCAGTTTTGGTAGCGCCTCCATAGTAGCTTCTACCTATTAAACCTGTGTAAGTTTGTATCATTTATTGAGAAATCAAATTATTTGGAATGAGAATTTTTGGCATCGGGGGTGGGTGTGAGTTTCTGTAATCATGTCCTATGGGCCGTGTAAATCTATGATTTTGGTTTTAATAATTGTAAAGTTTTGTAATTTTGTGGGATTTATTGTATAAATTCTTGTTTTTTGTTGGAAGTTCTTATTTGTAGAGTATCAAATGCTAGTTACCACGTTTCAAAGTTTTAAGGGCTTGATGGGTGCTCTTGCCATTTATATTATCAATGTCTCTCTTGCTTTCTAATTCAAAAGTTTTAGCTTTAAACAGTGATTTTTCCCTAGTATATTTATGCTCTGGTAGTTTAAATTCTTTTTAATTATTGCTCCTTGAGCTGCATATTTTAGATTCATATTTCTGGGTTGAGGGACATGAAACTGATCTTTTATTGAACTCAAGTTGTTGGATATGAGTATCAAAGTGTCACAATTGTATCTTATTTTTCTTGATTATTTTCTTAGAAAGAAAGGCATAAATATTATTGTAATTTGAGAATGTGAATAAAGAAATCAACAATTAAATTAAGCTTGTTAATTATTCTCGGCTTTGTTTTCTATTTAAAAAAATTAGGTGAACTTTTGTACCTGTAATTGTTCATTTTTTGTGTTAATGATTAAATCTTCTTTTTTTTTTATTAGCAATAACTTATATTTCATAATTGAGTGCTCTTCTTCTCAATCTCATACAGCATGTTTTAGTGAAGCTCATGAGTACTTTTGCATAGTGCCATAATTGGAAACTTGACATCAACAAAGAATCAAGCAACTCTTAATGCTACTATAGCATGGTTTGAAACTTTACAATTACCATCTTTTGCTAACACTAGCATATTTCTCTGCATAAAGCTAGAATCTCCAAAATCAAAACCAACACCAAGTGCTGAACTGAAAGATGCTACTCCAAAGAGGCAAAAATAATGTAATTAATCAATAAGATGAAGCTTTGTTTTGATTAAAAATTAATTTATTGCTTTAGTTTCTGATGTGATTGTCTCAAATAGCCCTTTACAACCGGTTTGGGGCTAGAATTTGCTACTGGTTGGTCTACTTATGAATTTTAAAATAACATTAATGGGTACAATTTTATCTAATAATTTTTATTTCAACATAAACTCAGATAATTTTGCCACTCTTTTCCACTTCTCATGGTTAGAAATTATATGAGGAACATTAAAACTTATTGGACCCTACATATTGCAATTACTGCTTAAACATTTTTTTTATTTAAGCTCTCCACTAAGACTAGTAATATTGCGAGGTGGTGGGAATGGATTTTATTTATCTCATGAAAATATTTTATCTATGAATTATGCAGCCATACAAAAATATTTTATCTGTAATTTATGATCCGTGTAGATTTAGGACTTTTGAAATGCTCTCGATAGCAGTAAAGGATTCTATTGAAGAGTTTTAAACACATATGGCTTGATCTTTTACTGCAATTTGTTTTAATGTTATCGATAATGATTTAATGTTCATGGTCACTATAACTTTCTTAATTTTCTTTGTAATATTTTATGATAATTCTTACACCTTACTATTTGGTGCTAGATATCTATTGACATGGAGTTAATTTTTTGTCTATTGACAAGGTATTGTGAGTTCTTTGCATCTAGAACATATTGTGATGCAATCCTCATGGTTTCAAACAATTGAGACCAACTATAGACATCAATTCTTATAGAACATGTCATCTAATATATTGCATGGACCTAGGTATAGACATTAAATTTACATTTGTCTATGAGGATGTTTTCAGTTGTTCACGTTTTTTCTCACATTTGGAGGGTATACCTATGACAGATTCTTGAGGTGTCTGTTATGGATATTGGGTAAAATGAAAAGTTTGAGCTAAAAGACCAATTTTATAGGAACTATTAACTGTTAACTTTTACCCTTCTAGGATACCTAGTGTCAAGAGTTTGTTTTATACTTTCATTTTCTTTCATTACATAAATGGGAATTTTGAGTTGTATCTTCTATCTATTATCAAGTTCTGAATAGTTAGTATAGGCCTTTCATAAAAGCAATATGCTGGTGAGACCGAGGCCTTTCATAAGACAAATATTTTTTTCTTGGTAAACTTGAAATGCTAGTCACAGTTTGACATTCATGAGGCACTATTTATTTGTTTATGTACTGTCAGTATAAAATATATATTTTATTCATTCAAATAAAATTAGTTTGTTTTGTTAAAGAAGTTATTCAACTCTTCTCTGCCAATCCTGTTCAATTGCCCTAAGAAGGAATCCCCTTACTTAATAGAATCTCATAGAAATGGGTCAACAAAGACCTGATATGGTGCCAAAGTAGAGACAAACTCGGCTCAACCGGAAAGATGCCTATGCTTAACACTCAAACGTCAATTGGATGATTGGGAACTGCTATTCTCGAACTAGTTGCGCTTGCTGATGGCTGGAACTAAAAATGTATCAGATAGTGAATTCATTAAAAAAACATTAGCGCTTGCTAATTATTTATAAGAGTTTCATACTCAATCAATTAGGGATATACTCTATCTATTCTATACGACAGACTAGTCCCATATATATATTACAGAAGCAAGATGCACATTTTGAAGTTTCAGTAAAGTTTATTTATGAATTATGGATTAGAATATTTTAATTTTTTGCATTAAGTAGTATACTTTTATTTAATTGACCTTTTGTTAAAATAAATACTTTATATTAATTGATTGACAATTTCCTTTTAAAAGTTAATTGATTGTATAATATTTAATTTAAAATGTGTCATTTTTAGTGTACCACATATATGAAAAGTATATTTGTCATAATTTGTCATCTTGTTAGTTCATAAATGATGGCATAATGTTCACAACTACGATATTAATATTTTTCATAAAAAAGGTGTCGTTTAATGACAATAAAAAGTTGTGATAAAAACTATCTTTTTGTGACAACTATTATGTCCATATCTGTCACTAACTTGTTGATATTATAACGATATATATTCATCATTAGTAGACATTAATTTAATGATAAAATCATTTATCGTCACTTAAAGTATTAAATTTAGGGACGATATAAATTATTTTATCATAAAAATTATGTAGTTAATATTTAATAGTTTTAATTCTAAGCATATTTTTTTCACTAAAGATACTTAATTCAGGGATGAAATATAAATTTGTCATAAAAAAATATCAAATTTTTTTGACGATAAACAATATCATGTGACAAAATATAATTTTATTTATGGCATAATTTTTGTCATGAATATAAAAAATAAAGGTGACAATAATCATTTACGTCATAAAAAATTATACTACAGTGACAAATAAATAAATCGTCGCAAAAATTTTTATGTTATGCGGATATCTTAACGTTTTCTATGATAATAAAAATTTGTCATCGTATCCTTTTATCGACAAAAAGAAAAATTTTCATGCCAATTTTTTGTGTCATAAAATGTGTAATTTCTTGTAATATAAGGATTCTCATACATTGCATAATACTTCCATTATTTTTTTTACATTTTTCATCATTTATCATCACTTATTTTGCTAAGACCACATCAATTTCTCCTTAATGTCAATCGACCGTAAAGGGGATATCACTACCCAATTTCTTTTTCTTGCCAAAAATTATTCCTACAATATTTCTAAGGAAATTTACCATTAATTCACTTAAAGTACACATTTACATACTAGTTTCTCTACTTATATAATGGGTGCACTTGGGGTATTTTTCATTCTATAATTCTTTTCATCAATCTAACTTAACAATTTTACTTAATTATCATCCAAATTAACTTATTTAATGATTATTTGAAATATACATACTTATTACACAATTATGTAACACTTACATAATCAAAGATTATATGAAATGTAAGGAGTTTTGGTATCCATTAACCTTGTGTGCTTTCTACCAAACTAGATCTCTTTATCCTTTCCTTTTTCCTTTTCTTCCTTTTTAACCTATTTCTCCATGTTGGCTGAATTCGACATGATCAAACTCATAAATCTTCTTTCAATTTTCCGCCTAAATTTAACATGAAAACAATGAACTATATTAATTCCTAACTAAATCTAACAAAATCACAAATTTCTACTTAATGAATTTTTTCAATCAAACTTTTTCTTTTCAAGCTTTCTTCTTCACTAATTAATCCCTTGTTTAAGGTGGAAAGGATGACATTTATTCAATTTTTGGTGGAATTAGGGGTAGAATTTACTTAGAATTTAAGCTTGGAAAACACAAAAATGGTGGACATACAAGATGATGATTTCGGCCATGGTGAGATGGAGAAGAAGAACAAATTTCCATCTAGAAAAATCTACAATCTTGCCTCATATATATATTTCAGATGGATGGCTAGGATTTAATCAATTATTATTCAATTTAATGGTCATTAATGTGCCATTTGTCATCCTCTTATTGGTTTCATACTTATCTCACTCCTACCTTGGTGAGTCCTAACTTGGAGTGAGTTCCAACCTGGACTCAAATATGTGGTCAAAATTAAATCAAATACTATTTGATCTAGTGGTGATTAATAAGCTATTTGTCACCTTTTAATTGCTCCCAATATTTTTTTTACCAGATCTTTATGAAAATTAGTCCAAAAATATAAAAATATATTTCTTAAGTTGTACGTAAATTTTTTAGTCAAATCAGGTCGATTTTGTAAATTTTTCTATCAAGCAATGTAATTATCAATTTGATAATTTACTTTTCTATCTCAATTTTATTTCTATTTCTATTTTTCACTTTTAAAAATGTATTCATATTATTTCTAATGGTCTCCTATGATTAGAATATTTTTTGGAGTCATAGATAGTTTTCTTATGCTTAGTCAAACTTTCAATCAACCTGTATACTATTCATGTTGAATTATGGCTTATTTTTATATTCAAATTTTGAGGCTTCGTTTAACCTGGATTTTATCTCAAATTATATATTTAGACTTCCCAAAAATTTTACTTCCTAGTGCGACAGACAAGTGCTCAAAGGTCATGATCCGAAAAGTACTAATCATATAGTCAGGATTTTTAAGGCATTACAAATATATAAAAAGATATAATGGTTAATCATTAGTGGAAAAGAACTACTTTCCAAACAAGAGGTGCAATCTGACATTGCATTAGGTGTTAACACAATGAAATGTTATAGAGCTAAGAGTTATGCTTTTGAAAAGATACAAGGGATTGTGAAGGAGCAGTATGCACAAATGTGGAACTTTTATACTAAAGTTTTGAGAAACAATCCTAGAGCAGTGCCTTAATGCATGTAAAAAGACTATTGATTTATATATAACCAGTTTTAAGAGTGTGTATATATATGCTCTAAGATGCTTGTAAGAAAGGGTTTTTAAGTGGTTTGAGGCCAATAATTGGGCTAAATGGTTGTCATTTGAAGGGTGAAACACATGAACAACTTTTGCTAGAAATAGCATATGATGGAAATGACATTTTGCCCTTTGGCAGTAGCTATAATGGTGATTGAATTAAAAGAAACTTGGAAATGATTTCTTGATAATCTGTACATAAACATGGTTAGACCTTTAGAAGTGATCAACAGAAGGTGTAATGTTATAGATTTTAAAATATGTATTTTTTTCAAAATGATAATAGATAATGTACATTACATGTATTTCTTTAAATTCAGGGAATTATAGACACTATTAAGGATCTAATGAACCTTGAACACTATACTACCGGAGACACATGTACCAGATCTTTAACTCAAAATTCAAAAGAAAGTTGATAAAGAATCTTATACAGGCTACTGCTAGGGCAACCACAGAGGCAAATTTCAATAAGCATATAAATGAGATCAAACTAAAAGAGCTAAAAGCATATAATCATCTTATGGGAATTGGCAACCACCACTAGGCAGTACATGCATTCAATCATAGACCTAAGTGTGAGAAGCTCTACAACAATATTTATAAATCATTCAACAATGCCTATCTTACATTTGAGAGACTAGCCAATCTTAACAATGACTGAAGGCATTGTAACATACATCAAAGAGCTAATTCCATAAAATAGAAAGCTAATGGAGAATTATCCCAGGCCTATCAATCCAAAAGCACAAAAGATATTAGAAGGAGTGAAAATGATGTCTAGATTTTAGACTCCCAGGTGGAATGGTGAAGATAAATTCAAGGTGAAATGGGGCAAAAAGGCATTTTTTTGTTGACTTGGGTTCAAAATCTTGCTCTTGCTACAAATGGGATGTTGGAGGAATCTCCTATGCACATGCAATATCATTAATTTACTACCTAAAGAAAATGCCAGAAGAATTTGTTCACCTATATTTCTATAAAAGCACATATATAAAGGTGTATTCACATTATGTAAACTAATGAATGGACAAAATTTATGGCAAAAAAATAAATATGAATAGCCATTGCCTCTAGTTGAGAAAAAACAGCCAAGAAGACCCAAGAAAAGAAGGATTAAAGATCCACATAAGCCCAAGAATCCTTACAAGTTAGGTAGGAAAAGAATTGTTATGAAATGCAAAAAATGTGGAAAATCAAGCCACAACATCAAGACATACAAACATAAAGGGAAAAAAAAAGTATTACACAAAAAAAAGAAGAAAAAATCTAAAAATGATAATGAGGCTTCTGCAACTCAAGTACATGCTTATATACCTTTTATGCAAGGCATCCCTAAATCATGTTAATCCAAATTTTAGACCGCATGGTGAGGCCACTAATGCTAGTTAAGAGGAAACAAATGGTTAACATGATAATGTTTTTTAGGAATATATTTTTAATACACCACATGATGAGGCCATTGATGTTGGTAAAGATGAAAGAAATACTCAACAAGATGATGTTTCTGAGGGAGAAGATAATGTTAATTTTTTGTCAGATTTCATCAGCCCACCACATGGTTCAAGATGGAGTAAAAGCCAAGTGATTTCAAGCAAATTTATCAATACTTCTAGCATATCACTTGCACAAAATGGAAAGAGGGCTAAGAGTTGCTTTGTCTAAGCATAATCAATGAATTAACAAATTTTGGAACAAGAAAAATGTCCAAGGAATTAGGTTGAGGTACCAAGAAAAAGAACAGATGGAGCAAACCCAAGTTCCTGATGGAATATGACATGGAATATATATGATGATCACGCAATGAAAAAATAACTAAATTGATCATACATACCATGCAATCCCTAAACAAGAATCGAAAACATGCAATTTTAGGGTTTTAAAATTTACAAATTTAGATGCACTTCAAGACTTGATTTTGATGATGACCAGCAATTAGGGTGAACTTATATGCTTCAGGTCTTGATCACCAATGCCAAAGAAATAGCCTTTACGCCACTCCTCTCTATGTTCACACACACAATTGCAATGAAGGCTTAAAATTGAGAGTGCTAGCTCTATGTGTAAAGTAATTAGCAATGGTAATGGATTAAAGCTACAAGATCTTATCTTTTTTTTCCTTTAGGTTACTATTGCTGCCCAAGAACACAAGAGAACAAGAAAAAATCCATTCCTCTTGTGTATTTCGGCCAAGAGTGTGAGAGAGATCAATTCACGCCTAGGGTTTTAGTTTTAGTTCATTAATATATCTCACTAATTTAGGTAAGTGTTAATCCCGAATTTTACTATCTTTTAGCTTGTAAATTTAGCCTCCATCACTTCCTAATTAAGTGACATACATTAACTCAAACTCCTTTAAATTTTAAATTCAAATTAATTTAAAATAAACATAAGACATTTAAATCAAAACAATCACTTATTTAGGATATGTAGTTGACAAAATTTCCATTGAATTTATCTTTCGATTTTCGGTCACCTTATCTCCATTTAATTAATTTATTTTGATTTTAATGCCATTAGGATTTAATACTCAATTAACTTAATTAATCCAAGATAATTAATTAATTGAAATTAATCCTATTGGGCCGAATCTTTCTCTCTCATAGACCAAGGTCCAATAGCAATTTTAATACCCATTACATACATTAATTTTACTTTAATTAAAAGCCTAAATTAATGCCCAATCTTCTATTTAAATATTTTAAGCCCAATGCTTTATGTGCGATCCTATAGGTCCATTTAATATTGGCAATGAATTAATTCAAAGGCTATATATATTCTCTAGCAAGATATTATAACATTCCAAATTAAATGAAAATGCAAATGGCATTTAGTGACCTAATGCAATTTTGCATAGTCCCTTACCCTTAAATATCAGAATTAATATAAGGCATGGAACTAGTCATCCTTATATATATTAATTCCTTTCTTGATATTCCAGTGACACTGAACTCTCAGATAAATAATGATTTCTCATTATTTCATCTCGGTATGGCCATACACTTCTCAGTTCACTGATCAAGTGGCCAATGATATTTTTTCTCTTACTAAGAGGGGTAATCCCTTCACTTCTCTCATGCTCTCTAACATGAATTAGTGCATACCCATACTTGTCACTCTGTTAAGAGTACGTTAGGTGTATGTCAAAGCATACAGTAATTCATAAAGAGTTTCATATAGATTTTAGGTCTAAGAACTCTGATGCAAAACTTGCATATGAGAAACACTTATGACTTGTACCATGTAGTGTTCTCATGAACGGATCGAATCCAGATACAATGTTCTAAACATGTATATATGATCTCTGATTGATACTCTTGTCCTTATGATCCGTAAGACAGAATTCATCTTATCAGAGAGAGCATACTAGTCTTAATTCATTTGTTATTCCTATAACAATGACTGACTAGGGATATTTAGAATGAAGTCTCTATTGTTTCAAGGTCTTACAACTATGTGCCTCACATATGATAACTTAAACTGAAACAATATTATTGGATAGTTCTATCAATTGATATGCATAGGAATACAATAGATAAAACAAATACCTCATTTATTAAATTAAATGCTTTATAACAATGTATTGGGGCTAGGGATTACACTAACAATCTCCCACTAGCACTAGTCCCAATTGGGCATAGCCCTAAGACCGAATGCTCTCAAATGAGCTTCGTGCATATTTGGACGCAATTATTTCGTCAAAGGATCTGCTACATTGTCTTCACTTGCTATCTTACTAACCTTGACGTCCCCACGATCAATGATCTCTTTAATAAGTTGGTACCTCCTGAGTATGTGTTTGGATTTCTGGTGTGACCGGGGCTCCTTGGCTTGTGCGATGGCCTCGTTGTTGTCATAGAAAATTTCTAATGGATGTAGGATGCTTGGGACCACTCCTAATCTAGAAATGAAATTTCTAATCCAAACAGCCTCTTTTGCAGCCTCGCTTGCTGCAATATACTCAGATTCTATACTTGAGTCCACAATGGTCTCTTGCTTCGAGCTTCTTCAGCTGATAGCACCACCATTCAAAACAAAAGCAAAACCAAATTGTGAATCCTGAGTGCTGGTTTGAAAAGCAGCATCGGCATAACCTTGTATGACGAGCTCTTCTTGACCACCATACACCAAGAAGTGACCTTTAGTCCTTCGCAGGTACTTTAGAATCTCCTTTACAGCAGACCAGTGCTTCTCACCGGGGTCTTGCTGAAACCTACTGGTTATACTCAGTGCATGAGCAACATCCAACCTAGTACATAACATAGCGTACATGATAGATCCAATAACAGATGCATATGGGATTCTACTCATGTTATCCCTTTCTTTTTTGGTTTTAGGGCACTGTTCTTTAGTTAAAGGAACTCCCAAAGCCAAAGGTATGTACCCTTTCTTTGAGTCTCCCATACTAAAATGCTTTAGTACTTTGTTTATGTACTTTTCTTGACTTAGTCCCAAAATCCGATTCGATCTATCTCTATAGATCCGAATACCAAGTATTGTCTCGGCTTCACCTAAGTCTTTCATTGAGAAACACTTCCCCAACCATTGCGTAACCTTTTGCAATGTTGGAATGTCATTCCCAATTAGAAGGATGTCGTCCACATATAGGACCAGAAATACTATTATTCTCCCACTAACCTTCTTGTACACACAAGGCTCATCTTCATTCTTGACGAAGTCAAATTCTTTGACTGCCTCATCAAAATGAAGATTCCAACTTCGGGATGCTTGCTTTAATCCATACATAGATTTTTGAAGCTTGCAAAGCTTCTTAGGATGCTTGGGATTGAAAAAACCCTCAGGCTGTGTCATATACACATCCTCAAGTAAATTTCCGTTGAGGAAAGCAGTTTTGACATCCATTTGCCATATCTCATAATCATGATATGCAGTTATGGCAAGCAAGATCCTAATAGACTTGAGCATGACTACAGGCAAAAAGGTCTCATCATAGTCTACACCATGAGTTTGTTGAAAACCTTTTGCTACTAGTCTACCTTTGTAGGTTTTATCAGCTTTGAGTTTAAATAGCCACTTGCATTCAATTACCTTAGCACCTTTCGATGGATCAACCAAGGTCCAAACCTAGTTATCGTACATTGATTGCATCTCAGATTTCATGGCTTCAAGCCAATTTTTTGAGTCTGGGCTCTCAATAGCTTCTCGGTAAGTAGTAAGATCCTCACGATCTACTAACTCAATAGTGTCACTGTCGGTGATTAGAAATCCGTATCTCTCAATCTCCTGATGTACACTACCGAACCTTTTAGGTTCTTGTGTAATGGGTTCTTATTCCACAACTGGTTGTGAACTTTATCCCATTTCCAATTCATCCTCTATAGGAGTTTGTGGCGCTTGAATTTCTCCAAGTTCTACTTTACTCCCACCGCCTTTCTTGAGAAGGAACTCCTTTTCTAAGAAAATAGCCTTGCGAGCAACAAATACTTTGTTCTCAGCTTGTGAGTAAAAGTAGTATCCCTTTGTTTCTTTGGGATAAGCCACAAACAAGCAGACAGTGGATTTGGACTCTAGTTTGTCAGATGTTAATTTCTTAACATATGCTTCACAGCCCCAAATCCTGAGAAATAACATATTGGATTTTTTCCCGGTCCATACTTTATATGGTGTCTTCTCAACTGCTTTAGTTGGAGTACGGTTTAGTAGAAACATAGCAATTTCTAATGCATAACCTTAAAAAGATATAGGAAGATTTATTTGACTCATCATTGATTGAACCATGTCCAACAGAGTTCGATTTCTCCTTTCGGATACACCATTCCATTGTGGCATTCCAGGAGGAGTGAGCTGTGAAATGATTCCACACTCCTTCAGATGACTGTCAAACTCTTAGCTTAAGTATTCGCCACCTCGATCTGATCGAATGGATTTTATGCTTTTGCCAAGTTGTTTCTCTACTATGTTCTTAAACTCTTTGAATTTCTCAAAAGTTTGAGACTTGTACTTCATTAGATAGATGTAGCCATATCTACTGAAGTCATCTATGAATGTCACGAAGTAGCTAAAACCCCCTTTAGCTTGTGTACTTAATGGTCCACATACATCGGTATGTATTAGCTTCAATAAGTCATTAGTCCTCTCGCCTTTCTTGTTAAAAGGACTCTTTGTCATTTTTTCATGCAAACATGGCTCGCATGTGTCATAAGATTCTAAGTCGAATGACCCAAGCACTCTAGATTTATGGAGTCTTGAAATGCATTTTTCGTTTGCAAGCCCTAAACGGCAATGCCAGAAGTAAGTAGGGTTCAATTCATTTGATTTAACCCTCTTTGCATTAATGTTGTATATAGACTCTTTGTTTTGTAAATCGAGGATATAAAGGTCATTTTGCAACATGGCATTGCCATATGAAATGCCTTGGCGACAAATATGAGCATTGCCATTATTAATAACAAAATCAAATCCAAACAAGAAACTGGAATAATGTTTCTACTCATAGCAGGCACATAATAACAATTTTTCAAAACTAAACAAAGTCTGGAAGGTAAAGTGAGTTGATAGTCGCCTATCTCCATGGCAGCAACTCGTGCTTCATTCCCCACACAGAGGTCCACTTCATTCTTCCCAAATAACCGCCTATTTCTTAGCCCCTGCACATTTGAACAAATATGAGAACCACAACTGGTATCCAATACCCAAGTGGTAGAAATAGAAAGGTTAATTTCAACAACAAAAATACCAAAACTGGATGCCTTGGCTCTATTCTTCTTTTGTTCTTCCTTGAAAAGAGCGCAATTCTTCCTTCAATGCCTTATCTTGTTGCAATGGAAGCATGTGTTCTCACTCTCCTTTAACTTGTATGCCTTAGGCTTGGATTGGGCCTGAGGTGCACTCCCATTTGACTTGAATCAAGCCAGGTCATTCTTGGCTTTTGCCTTTCCCTTTCCCTTTCCCTTAGCGGGTCCCTTCTTAATGCCCCCTTGAACCATAAGTATGGGATTGGTCTTTCGAATGTTTTCTTCAGCATTCTTAAGCATCCCATAAAGCTCAGTGATTGTCTTTTTCATTGCATGCATGTTATAATTCATAACAAATGGATCATAATCATCAGTCAATGAACCTAAGATCAAGTCAGTAGCCAATTCCTTTGGGACTTGTAACTCAAGCTTTTCAAGAGTATCAAGATACCCTTTCATCTTGAGTACATGGGTACTAACAGGAGTACCCGCAACCATCTTACAAGAAATTAAGGCCTTTGTTGTCACGAACTTCTCATGACGAGCTTGCTCTTGGAACATCTCCTTGAGGTGCACCATGATCGCATAAGCCTCTTGGTCCATGAATTTCTTTTGCAAGTCAGGCACCATAGTGGCCAGCATCAAATAGGTCACATCATTGGAGTTGCTCTTCTTGGTCTTAAAAGTTTCCTTTTGAACCATAGAGGCGTTCCTACCAGGTTCTTCAGGCAAGGGTGCATCCAAAACATACAACTTTTTCTCTTGCTTAAAACTATTCTTAAGTTTCGAGACCAGTCTATGAAATCGGTGCCATTCAATTTGTCCTTTTCCAGGACCGATCGCAATGAAAAGTTGTTGTTTGAAGAAGCCATTTTCAATCTACAATAAAACTTAGCAAGATTAAATGAGTTCTTATTTATAATCCCACAAACCGAATTAATATCCCTTTAAATAATTCGCGTTAGTGATTTAATGTGGTCTAAGATCCACTTTTCACAACAACTTATTAGTCAAGCTGAGCTTGTACACCTAACAAGTTAAGTTACTTAGGTAGAAAAACTCCAATCATGTCTCGTACATGACTCTTGGATCAAATGGGCTAACATTTTAAGATGTTATAGCACAAACCCATTTATTAGTTGCCTAGGTCCGGGCATCCCTTTCCATGTTAAGTCCAACCTACATTCACAACCCATACCTCACAAAGATAATCGGGATCATCTAGGACTCCTAGTCTACGTGACCGATGATCGATGCCTTGACATGTTTCGAATTGGGAAGGCAACTTTATGACTTACTATTTTAGGGATTCATTTTATTACGGCTTACATGGCATACACTTTGTCATCCATTCATAGCATACATATATATATAATTGCATAAAGTAAAGCGTGACAAACATGGGCCCAAAAATCTACAACTAAGCTTCTATACTATTACATAAGAATCTTCGAGTTGGGCGTCTCCACTCCGGTGGGCTTCGTCTTGATTTACAAAGTCTTCAAATAAATTATATTATAAGAAATATATGAAACTTTTACAATAATACATAATGGCTCGCAGGCCATATTTAATTAGAAAAACCCAAGGCCCATGAATGCACCATGCATATCCATTCATCACACAAAACAAGCAAATAAATATACATAACAATCATGGATAAAACAAAGTCCAATTTTAATTAATTTAGCCAAGTCCATTAATGGAAATTGTGTACTTGAACTTTTAAGAGAGGACCCCGTGATGGGCCTGGGCTGAAACCCAATGGACTAAATCCTCTTATTGAATAAGTTCTCTTAAAAGCCCAAAACAACAACTAGTTAGATTTGTGCCATAAATCAACTCTAGTATAATTTTCAATTTTTCCATTTTTAATTTTATGTCATATAGCCCATAAACATTAAAAATACATACATATATATATATATATGTACATGAATTAAAACATAAAATCATGAAGAACATATATCATACACGGCATTCAGACTAAAACAAACAAACAACAATGAAGCTAGTTATTTAATGCTCATATAATGCCACAAAAATGCACAAACACTTAAAACAATTTTATGATTCATTTAATAATTTAAATAAGGTCATAAATATTGATTTAATGTTCTATACCTATCTGATCTAAATGTGTTTTTACCATTTTAATAAAAAAAAAAACAAACAATGTCGATTAAACATGTAACAAACACAAACTAGTCATAGTTTTAAGTGATTTTAAAATTAATCAATTAAATTGTCATGGACCAGAATTAAAACCAAATTTAAAATATGTGCAGACCTGATATTTAATCTTTAAAAATCACTTACAAACATGCCAAAATCGTTTTTAAATTTAATTTTGAAAACTAGTTGTTAAACAAACACTTAACATGTCAACTAGCACCTAGTTTCAAGATTAACATGTACCATCAGTTATTTATAATTAAATCCGACCATGAACAGCTCTAAGAACATATTAGGATAGTATATTAACATGTCATCATAATTATAATACCTATCTAATCATTTAAAATAATTTTTACACAAAAACAATGCAAAAAAACTCAAAACATAAAATTTCAGCATTGCATGTTTTTAAACGAATGATTTTTGAATAATTATTTCATGCATATAAAGCACTAAAATAAGCACATTTAGGCTCTAATACCACTGATGGAATATGAAATGGCATATATATAATGATCATGCAGCGGAACAATAATAAAATTGATTATACATACCATGCAATCAGTAAACAAGAATCGAAAACATGCAATTTTAGGGTTTTAAAACTTACAACTTTAGATGCACTTCAAGACTTGATTTTAATGATGACCAGCAATTAGGATGAACTTATATGCTTCAGGTCTTGATCACCAATGCCAAATAAATAGCCTTTTCGCCACTCCTCTCTATGTTCACACACACAATTGCAATAAAGGCTTAAAATTAAGAGTGCTAGCTCTATGTGTAAAGTAATAGGCAATGGTAATGGATTGAAGCTACAAGATCTGATCTTGTACTTTCTTTAGGTTACTATTGCTACCCAAGAACACAACAGAACAAGAAAAAATCCTTTCCCCTTGTGTATTTCGGCCAAGAGTGTGAGAGAGATCAATTCATGCCTAGGGTTTTAGTTTTAGTTCATTAATCTATCTCACTAATTTAGGTAAGTGTTAATTCCGAATTTTACTATCTTTTAGCTAGTAAATTCAGCTTCCATCACTTCCTAATTAAGTGACATACATTAACTCAAACTCCTTTAAATTTTAAATTCAAATTAATTTAAAATAAACATAAGACATTTAAATCAAAACCATCACTTATTTAGGATATGTAGTTGCCGAAATTCCCATTGAATTTATCTTTGGATTTTCGGCCACCTTATCTCCATTTAATTAATTTATTTTGATTTAAATGCCATTAGGATTTAATACTCAATTAACTTAATTAATCCAAGATAATTAATTAATTGAAATTAATCCTATTCGGCCGAATCTTTCTCTCTCATGGACCAAGGTCTAATAGCAATTTTATTACCCATTACATACATTAATTTGACTTTAATTAAAAGCCCAAATTAATGCCCAATCTTCTATTTAAATATTTTAAGCCCAATACTTTGTGTGCGATCCTATAGATCCATTTAATATTGGCAATGAATTAATTCAAAGGCTATATATATTCTCTAGCAAGATATTATAGCATTCCAAATTAAATGAAAATGCAAATGGCATTTAGTGACCTAATGCAATTTTGCATAGTCCCTTACCCTTAAATATCAGAATTAATATAAGGCATGGAACTAGTCATCCTTATATATATTAATTCCTTTCTTGATATTCCAGTGACACTGAACTCTCAGATAAATAATGATTTCTCATTATTTCAAAATGGTATGGTCATACACTTCTCAGTTCACTGATCAAGTGGCCAATGATATTTTTTCTCTTACTAAGAGGGGTAATCCCTTCACTTCTCTCATGCTCTCTAACATGAATCAGTGCATACCCAAGCATACCCATACTTGTCACTCTGTTAAGAGTACGTTAGGTGTATGTCAAAGCATACAGTAATTCATAAAGAGTTTCATATATATTTTAGGTCTAAGAACTCTGATGCAAAACTTGCATATGAGAAACACTTATGACTTTTACCATGTAGTGTTCTCATGAATGGATCTAATCCAGATACAATGTTCTAAACATGTATCTATGATCTCTGATTGACACTCTTGTCCTTATGATTCGTAAGACATAATTCATCTTATCAGAGAGAGCATACTAGTCTTAATTCATTTGTTATTCCCATAACAATGACTGACTAGGGATATTAAGAATGAAGTCTCTATTGTTTCAAGGTCTTACAACCATTTGCCTCACACATGATAACTTAAACTGAAACAACATTCTTGGATAGTTTTATCAATTGATATGCACAGGAATATAATAGATAAAACAAATGCCTCATTTATTAAATTAAATGCTTTAAAACAATGTATTGGGGCTAGGGCTTACACTAACAGTTCCAACCTACCACTAAGTCCTAGCTAACCACCAAAATAAGATAAAAATTAACTCCTAGAACAAAATTAGCAAGCTAGCCTTCCATCAAAATCAAAAGAAGTATAAGGTTAAAGAAGAAAATAAAAAACAAGATTGACAGTAGTTGCACCAACTTTTTCTTTTGAATGCATTTTTTGTGTCTTTGATGTATGTTTTTCACATAGAGGAACAACTACACATGGATGATATTTTTTGTATTGGCTACGTAGGTTTTTATATTTTGAGAGATGTTTGTTTTGTTAATCTAGCTAATTATGCATATATATATATATATATATATATATATATATATATATATATATATATATATATATATATATATATATTGAATAGATTTTTGTATTTTTTATAAGTATATAACCTCAATGGAATTCCATCTTTCTTTATTGTTAATGCTTATTGCAATTACAAGTTTATAATTTTGTAGATAATAGTGAATTCAATTAGAGTTAATTTAATTAATTACAAAACAGAGCATATTCATATATAAAATAAAGCTACATTTTCGGTTAAGTATAACTAATTAAAACCACGAAACCATAAACAACAAACATCCAATATCGAATGTATAACTAATTAAAAATCCTAAAAATTTGCATTCTACATCAGTTACTACATTAAATGTTATGAACATCAATCTAGATTAAATTGGAAATATCAATTTGATGAACAAAAAAAATTTCTACACTAGCGGCAATTCTCATTAACAAATTCCATTTAGAATTCAATTTGTTCACTATTTCTTCAAGCTCTTGATTGTTCCTTTGAAGTCTTTCAATTTCTCTAATTAGTATTTTATTCTCTCTATGATGAATAATGCTTTCAATTTCAATATTATTGTTTTCACCCATTCTTCTCTGCAACAAATCTCAGCTTCGCTTGCCACCCGTCGCTTCTACTATTGAACCCACCCATCTGAAATAATCACAATATCTAGTGTTACCATATCTAGAACATCCATAAAATGGTTTGTATGGATGTTCTTCTATTTTCGATGTCTTTATTACAACTTGTAATCCACAATAGAATCGAATAATTCCTCATCCCTTTAAAGAAGAAGAGGTAAACATCATGTGGAGTATGGTGCATTGATATTGTCATACATAAATTAGGACTTCAAAAATTAGGAGAACGTCTCAAAGGAGGAGGAGGAGGAGGAGGATGAGATTCCATGGCATCCTGAATCGGCAAGATCCAATAGCTTTTAGAGAATTATTAGACAAAGTCCCTTAATCGAAAGAGAAATCAAAGTTGGAGAATAATATTGCAAGATTTCAAATGTTGGGTCTAACATTGAAAAACACCTAATAGTATAGACCTAAATTTGTAATTAACTTAAAGTCAAATGCTAATTATATTTTGATTGTAACAAAGAAAGCCGTTTTTGGTTAGGTGAAAATCAACTTGGATGGTCTTGTTAAGTGTCATTCTTTATCAGTTGGAGCTGGGGTCTGATTAGAGAAAGCAATGGTGAATGGCTAGCTTGGTTTATTCCTAATCTTGGTTGTTATTTTATCCTTCTTTCTGGACTTTGGGGTCCTTTGGATAGGCTTCATCTTGCTTGGAATCCTGGTCTTGAGATAGATAGTAAGCTTACTGTGGATTTAATTAAAAATGGGGGTGGTACTGGGCAGTATAGTCCTTTAATGAACTTGATTAAGAGGCTTTTTAGGCGTGACTGCATTGTACAAGTATCTCATACTTTTCGAAAGGCAACATGGATGCTAATTTCTTGGCTTTTCCTGCTCAATCAATGTTGATTGGTCTTCATGTTTAGAATGGTCCTCCGAATGGTTCAAACTCAATTCTCATTGCTGATATTTTGGGCTTCTCTCTTTTTAGAATGCTAGTGTTAAGGCTTTTTGGCCTTTTTCCTTTTAAAAAAAGAAATTAAAGAGAATTAATTTTATCATGAGTAACTTTGATACAGTAGGACCCAAACATGTGTCGCATCATTTTCTCATTATTTTTGGAGATAATTATACCATATACCTCTTTTTAAAGTCAATTTTCAAAAATACCACCATTCTTGTAGTCAAACTTTGCAACTAACACTATACATACATAAAAAAATTACATAATTACATAAAAACCCCAAAATAATGTATAAATCTATATTACATGAATTAAACAAAGAAGACGTCGAATTACTAAAATAATTAAATAATATAGATACTATAAATATGAATAATAAAAAATTAATACAAGATATTAGAGTATATGTAAGCTCTAAAGCTGATAAAATAAAAAATTTACTTAATAAAATAGAAAGTATAGATGGCTTAGAATTAATTAAATATAGAATATTAAGTGAGTTAAATTTAGAAAAACAAGTATTAGAAAAATTAAGTCAAATCGAAAATTATTGAAAATATGTAGCTAGAAAAATGGGATATAATGAATAAAATAAATGGAAGAAATAAGAGACATAAATGGATATACATATGATGAACAATTTTATGAAATAAATAATAATTTAAAAATTTTAAACCATAATATTAGAAAAATGAATACGAAACAATATGGTTTTACAAGTACACTATATGGAGATGAAGAATATGGAAAAGGAAGTTTAAGCTTACCATCAATTATATTTAAAAACACCTAAACAAGAAAGTACCGAGGATAAAATGGACAAAATATTTAACATGTTAATAGGAATAAAAGAAGAAGTTACATATTTAAAAAGTAGAATAGAAAAAATAGAAAAAAAGAAAAGAAAAACTAAAAGAACATATGCAAGAAAGAGTAACAATAAAAGCACATATGTTAACGATAGAAGAAGGATTAAAATTATATGAAGAAAATGAAATAACTGAAGATGATATGTTAAATTTAACTTATAATTTAGAAAAATTAAAAATGAATACTAATCCAACATCTACTCAAACAAAAATAGAAACAGGAGAATATTTTGGAACAATAAATGAAACTGAAGAAAATATAATGACAGATAATTTAGGAATAAGAGAATATGAAAGAAATAAAAGAAAAATTCCTAGACAAAGACCTATGTATAATAATTCAAAATTTTCAATAAAAATATCTGAGACAGAACCTGTTTATCCAAATGGAATATTGTTAGATATAGATTGTAAAGAAGATATACAAAAAGAAATTAAAAAATGGATAAAAATGAATAATTTAGAAATAATATTATATGGATATGATTTACAAAAAGCAAGCAATTTCTTAATTAGCACATTAACAGGAAATGTAGAAAAATGGTGCAATGCAATTAGACTAGAAGATAGATGAAATATAAAATATGGATTAAATAATAAAAATTTTACAGCAACAAATACTATAAAAGATCTTTTACAAAAATTTAAATTTGCAATAAAAGAAGAATTTTTAAGAGGACATTAGTTAGACCCTGTAGAATCATTAAAGAAATCTGGACAAGAAAATTTATGGAAAATACAAAACTTAATGATATGTAATATGTGTTATCTAAAACAATATACATGCGAATTTAATAACTATTACTATAATATAGCAAAAACAGATATTTTACAAAGATCATAAATTAATTTATTAAAACAATCTTATGTGACAAAACTACCAAAACCATAGGGATTAAAATTATTTAATGAAATACAAAATAATAATGAAATATTAGAAGGAACATTGGGATTCTATCAAACTTATATCTTTAAACGAATAAATAAAATGTGTAATCAAGAATATGAAAATAGAAAAATAAGAAAAGCAATTAATGGAGGATTATGTTGTCCAATCTTAGCTGAACCAACACATTGGGAATGCTATACAAAAAATAAAAGATATAAAAAATATAACAAGTATAATATATCAAAAAGAAAAAATTATAAACCCAAATATAAAAAATTTTATAAAAGAAAGTTTAAACCTTTTAAAAGAAATAAACTAAATAAAGGAAGATATTTTAGGAAAAATCGAAGATATAGTAAAACAAATCCTAAAACATGCACTTGTTGGATATGTAAAAAGAAAGGACACTATGCAAATGAATGTCCTAAAAAAATAAAGAAAATTATAAAGCATATAGAATATAGTGAAATATCTGAAAATGAAAGTATATATGGAATAGAATCTCAATATAGTACTGATAATTATAATACAGATAATTATTCATAATTCGATAGTAAATTCGAAACAAATTCCGAAACAGAATCAGAAAATGAAGAATAAAAATAATTTTAATATATAAAATGAATTCAGATAATAAAGATCATGAATTTATAGATAATAATAACATTTTTAGTTATAATAAAACATTTGATGAAGAAAATTTTGGTTAATTAAATAATCATAGATTAAACATTAAAGAAGAAGATATATTTAAAAGAAGATGGTTTAATAGACTAATAAAAGCAACTTATATTGCAAAACATTATGAGCTAGCTATAGATATATATCAAGCTAAAGGAAATACCATTAATAAATAAAGAAGAAATAAATAAAGCTTTAACAAAATTACCAGATAAAAATAGATATAAAAATTTATATTTAGGAGCAATACAAATAATTATTAAAGCACATTTTAGACAAGGAATAGATAGTCCTATTCAACTATTTTGCATGGATGATAGAATATTAAATGACCCGATGGATGCCCTATTAGGAGCATTATTAGGAAATTTAGTATATAAAAAATTAAAGTTTACAATAATACCAGACTTTTCAGTAAGTTTACAAGATAAAAATTATATCAAGCACTTAATCTATATCATAAATTACATAGATTAGAAATGACAAGTGGATTAAAGGTATTTTCTATAACATATAGAACAATATATGCTTTTACTACTAGTCATCATAAAAAATTACAGAAAAATAATATAAGATTACAAGTTGATATTAATTATACATTCTCAGATCTAGTTGAATATATACCACCAAGACAATTAACACCATTTAGTATGACAATTCTAGATGAGTTTCAATGGATCTAAGACAAAGAAATAGAAATATAAGAATTGTACCAAGAATACGATGTGTAGAAGAAAAATTATTAATAACATCTGGAGAAAGTTTTAAAGAACAGCAATCAAAAGGAAATAAGACTCTACTAATAGATGAACAAGGAAAAATACATACTCAATCTCGAAGAAGTATTGATTTAAGATCATTATTAAAAGTAAAATAATATTATATTGAGGCTGAATTAGATATTAGAGGAGAATGGAAATCATTAAAAACATTAATAGATACTGGAGCAGCAAAAAGTCATATTAACGAAAGTTTAGTCTTTTTATTCAAAAAATATATATTAGACGAAGATTATGAGTTTTTAGATTATTCAGGACAAAAATATACAATTACTAATTATGTAAAAATAAATTTAACATTAATAGATATTCGAGGAAAAATAGTAGTTATACCAATGGAAATAAATATGGATATAATTTCATCAACACAAATTCCAATTTTATTAGGATTAGACTTTTTAGAAAATATATCACCATATAATCTTACGGATGAATATCTTATGTTTAGATATGATGGAAATGAATACCAAGTTCTAAGGAATAGAAACTAGTCAATATAGCATTTATATTAATATAGAAATTATCTATAAAAATTATCATACAGTCTCATATCATGCTTTCATAGATACGGGATCTGCAATAACATTAGCTCAACCTTATATATTTCTAGAAAATTTATGGAAGAAAACTAATAATTATAAATTAGGCATTGATAGAACTGGTAATACCACCAAATATGATCTCGTTACAGAAAAGGTAGTAATTCAAGTACAATCTAACATACTTGAAATATCTAAAATATTTTAATCTACAAATCATGGATGTGATATTTTATTAGGAAATGATTGGTTAACCCATTATTATCCTTTAAGTATTGGATCTCAATATATTCGATTAACAACCCCTTGTCACCATAAAATTATTTGTCCTAAACTTCAACAAGCCTTTAAATGGAAATCTTCACCCTTAATACTTCACACAGCGAACCGTGGTGAGACTATAGAAAATGAAAAAGAACCCATTAGAAAAAATAAAGAAACTCAAAACAATAGAACTCCACAAGAAATTATCTTTTTATTAGAAAAATGTATAGGAACAAACCCTATAGAAAAATGGGAGAAAAATGGTATTTATGCTTTGATAAATTTAAAACATAATATACCAATAAGGAGTAAAAGAATGTTTTATAATAAAGATGATGAAGAAGAATTTGAGATACAAATAAAAGAGTTATTAAATAAAAATCTTATTAGACCAAGTAAGAGTCCTTATAGTAGTCCAGCCTTTATGGTTAGAAATCATGCAAAAATAAAATGTAATAAAACTAGAATGGTAATTAACTACAAAAAAATTAAATAAAGCAATAGATTTGATGGGTATTTAATACCTAATAAAGAAATTCTTATAAATAGTATAAAAGGAAAAACATGGTATTCTAAATTTGATTGCAAATCAGGATTTTGGCAAATAAAAATGCATCCAAAAAGTATTAAATATACAGCTTTTAGTACACCAAGAGGACATTACGAGTAGTTAGTTATGCCATTTGGACTTTGCAATGCCCCTCAATTATTTCAAAGAAAAATGGATGATATGCTTAAAGATTTAAGACATTTTTGTTTAGTATATATTGATGATATAATTATTTTTAGTGAAAGATTATAAGAACATTATAAGCATATAAAACAATTTTTATTAAGATGTATTAAAAATGGACTTATGTTATCTAAAGAAAAATCAAATATAGCAAAACGAAAAATAAAATTTTTAGGATTTACTATATCAAAAGGAGTAATTAAATTATAACCACATATAGCGGAATCTTTAATAAAGTTTCCAGACCAATTAAAAAGTAGAAAGATGGTCCAACAATTTTTAGGACACGTCACATATGCCAGTGATTTTATACAAGAATGCGCAAAAAAGAGAAAAGTATTACAAGACAAATTGAAAGGTGATAAGCCATGGACTTGGACAGATATTGACACAAAGGCAGTAAAAGAAATAAAGGAATATTGTAAGCAATTACCAAAACTACCCTTACCAGAAGAAAATGAAGAATTATTATTAGAAACAGATGCCTCAGATGATTATTGGGGAGCAATTTTAAAAAGTAAATATGAAAAGAAAATATATGGATATGCTTCAGGAACATTTAAAAGTTTAGAAAAAAATTATCATAGTAATGAAAAAGAATTGTTAGCAGTAAAATAAGCTATAGAAAAATTTGAATTAGTTTTATTACCAAAAAGATTTACAATCAAGACTGATAACACTCAGGTAAAATCTTTTATTACAAAAAAATTATAATGGAAAGTTAGTACAAACAAGGAAAATGGGATGGCAAGAATATTTTACTAAATATAATTTTGATATTGAGTATATTCCAAGAAAGGACAATGTATTGGCAGATCTCTTAAGCAGACCAATAACTAAAGAAGAAGACTAATCTTTTTCTTGCAGGAATAAAGGAATAATGAAAATGGAAAGAACTGCAGATAGAGTTGCAAAACTCACTACAGAGAAAAGAAAAGTAATGGAATCTATGAAAAAGGCTATATATAGTATTCTAGAAATAATAAATAAGATTAGTCAAATTTCAATGAATTATACACATGCGCTTCTGTGTCAAAAGAAATCTAAGGAAGAAAGCACTAGTTCTTAAAAAATAACTATTCTTGGCACTACAGCTAAGAAAGAACTAGAGCAAAAAATTTTGAGAAATATGATGATCAGACGCTCTGTTCAATATTTGGCCAATCCTGAATCATCACAGGAAGTAAATTCGAGAAACTTGGGAACTTCTTCAATTGGGAATATTAATTCTCGATTGATAACTCTCAGAGATATTTCATTATTATCTCAACAATGGAATGATGATGAGAGATCTCAATTAAATAATACAGAAATTCAAAAGCAATGGGAAGCAGACCTTTTTAAAGCTCTGCAATATCTAGCAAAGGTTACTAATGCAATTGAAATTAGTACTATTCCGATCAACAGCACATACAATAAAGCAATCATCAAAAAAGGAGCTGATCCAAGAACAGTTCAAAAACTTTATCGTTTTGGACTAATTCATACTATCTATCCTGGAGAAAACCTAGAAGAAATAGAGTAACTACCAGCAACAATTAAGTCTCAAATTGAGATATTCAATGGAATCACTAAATTAAATAAAATTTATGTTCGTATTTTTAGCATTATTCCTGAATGGAATGATGTTAAGAATGTGAAAATTCCTACAGAAACCTTTATCAGAATGGGCACTACCAAACAAAAACTTATTTCAGATGAACAAAAAAATTTTAATTTACATCCATTAATTCTCAAAAATATCCAAGAAATGAGAATAAAGGCCATTGAAGCAAATATTCGTGGACTAAGAAAAATTCTCATAGATAATAAAAAATATTAAACTATTTTTCAAGATAATATTCTTGTCACCAATCCATCCACGAAATGGCATCAGAAATATCTTCTTGAAGGATATCTCGACATAATAATTGAAGGCAGCCTACCAATGATAGAAACAACTAAAGAACTTTTCAAAAAGCATATAAAAAAAGGAATCTTCAGCCAAAAGCAAAATCTCTCGACAAGGTTTGGTGGAACTGGACCCCCTCTAATGAAATAATTGAAAAAAGATAGAAATGTAAATGTAAGCAATGATGTAATAGAGCAATAATCGACTATAATAATGTAGTTCAATAATATAATAGAGGTAAGGTGCAACCTCTATAAAAACCCATTCATGTATCCATTATAGGCACGGCTGAAAACTTTAAGCTTAAGATTTCTCTGAAAAGCTTTTAGCCTGCTTATCTTTTGTAAAATCTTTTTTTTCCAGAAATGAAATTCTAATTTCAGAAATTATTCTTTCTGAGTAACCATAGTACTTAGCAATTTTGTATTTCAGTAAGAAATATAGAAAATTATCTTCGATACACTAAGAGAGTCAGATCACTCAGTTACCTTAAATTCTCATCAGAAAATTCACATGTCTACTACTTTGTTGTTAGTTGAATATTTTTCAGTAGTTTATCCTTATGTTACCAAGTCCATTTTCAGGTGAAAAAGGCCAAAAGGGTATAAGTTTGGAGAAGCTCAGCTTAACCCAGACGTCAACTGTCTAAAGGTGAACTGTTATTAGAAATCGTTGATAACAGAAGTCTAGCAGAATTTAAAGAAGCATAGTGGATCACTGAAAGAGACGTAAAGGTATACCGAAACCCTGATCTCTATTAGTTATGGTTATAATTTTCAATTCTATTTCTTATTTTGAATTTTGCATGCTAAGGTAAAGGTGAAAAGAAAGAATACTTTTAAAACATGAAATTAATTTTTTTTTTTGGATTTTAATGGAACTATTAAAACAACAAGTTAGCAATTTACAAACAATTATAAATGATATTTATAGATATAATCGTCAATTAAAAGAACAATTAAAACAGGAAGAAAAATTATATAAGTTTATAGTAAGATTAAATCTTACTCTTACATATAATATAGAAGAAAAGATAGAAAATTTGAAATATATGATTAGAATAAATGAATCAAGAATTCGCATGTTAAAAAATACAGTAAATAGAATACCATTAGGATGAATATATTTAATTATCTAAATTCAAAAGATTTAAGTGAAGAAAGAGAAATAAATCAAGCTATTAATGATATGAATATGGTAAAAAAATAATATAAATCTTAATTTACAACAAAACCTAGATATAATATGAGCTACAAATTTAGAAAATAATACAAAAGCACATATTATAGATAATTTATACAAAGATAATTTTGTTAAAAATACTATAATATCTGAAATAACAGAAATTTGTCAAGAAATAAACAGAAATACAAATAATAATAATTTCAGAAGAAGAAGAAGAAGAAGAAATTAATAAAAGGTATATCGGTTGCAAGATAGAGCTGCAGGCTACTGGTTTTCAAATGATAACTTGGTTATCATGGTCTTCTGCCACGTACCTTTAAAGAAATAAAGTTAAAAATAATAACATAGACATTTTATCAGTTAATCACTTCTATGAAACGATCCGAAACAAATTCTAACGTTTATTGGTATCAGAGCCTTATAGCAGTAATTACCGAAAGATAAAATAAATTAAAATGTCATATATAGTAAGTTTTACTATTAAAGAAACAATAGATAAAATGTTAAAATCATTTTATGAAATTTCAGGAAAAATAAGATTTTATAAAGAAAAAATTAGAAAGACAAAGAATGAATGTTTATATATGGAAATAAATAATACTAGGAAAGATTATAGAATACCCAGATTACAAGAAATAAGAGAAGAATTAATTTCAGTAAAAAATGAAATAGAAATAGAATTAGATAAAATAAAAAAACGATATAAATATAGCTATTCAACATATAGAAGAAATATAAATGAATTCAGAACATAAAATTATAGAACAAGAAATATATATAACGAAAATAATTAAAAGAATAAATTATTTAAAGAAGATAAATGCAAACCAAAATATAATAAAATTATTAATATATGATCTAAAATTTTCTAAACAAAATTTACAAACTTTATTAAATAAATAAATGGCCAGCATAATAGAAAAATTTGGAGAATATTTAAGTTTGTTAAATTTAAATTATATAGAAAATATTAATGAAATAATAAGTAAAATGAACGAACAACTTGAAACTTTATATACTAATGAAAATAAATATCAATCTCAAGAAGATATACCAAAAATTTTTATACAATCATCCTTTTAGAAAATACATAGAAAAGAAAAATTAATTGCAAAAATTAGAACAACATTAATTATAATTAGAAATTATCTTAGAAGGCAATAAGGATAAAGAAAGAAGTATAGGTATTAAAAAGAAAGTTTGCCATAGACCAAGTCTTTTATCTTTAGCAAAAGTGATATTTTTAAAAATGGACAGAGAAGAAGTGTAAAGAAATGAAAAAATTCCTTATTTTTATCGAGATTTCTAACGGAAGAACCCATTTGTTAAATAACTTAAATGTCCATAACTTAATTGTTAAGAAAGGCACTTTATGATCTAAATTGTTAAGACCTTATTAAGTTGGAAGCCAATTTATAGTTATCTGAGAGTCGAATTATATGAAAGGATAAGTGTTGGTCCATATCTACTTGTTAGTCCATATCTACCCATCAGATTTGATGGCGCCTGAGCGATCTACGGTGGAGATCCTAAGAAATAATTTTCACCGTCCGTGGTTGTACATGATGATCCCTTGCAGATTGTATGTAGCCAATGCAGTAGATACCATCCAGATATAAAAGTAGATTATTTGATAACTTCATGCAAATCACATGAAAATTTATTAGAGAAATTAAAGAGGGATAAACCCAAAGCCACAAAAAATAAAAAATAAAAAAAGAAAAAGAAGCTCACATCAGTTTTAAGCTGTTGGTTCATCCCTAATTACACATTTTGATCTACCCCTCGTATGTACAATCTTCTGACCAGAGTGGCACCAATCATAAGAAAAGTAATAAACAAAAGCTTTATAAAACTAAGAACAAAAACATGAGACTTGTCTCTAATGGTTTCACCTGCCAAAATGCACCACCCTTCATAGTCATCAACAGAATCACATTCTCGTTTCAGGTAAACTGGGCACTTCCATTTGACTCTTTTGTTCAACAAGTGCAATGCAACTGAAAAAGAATAGGTGGGATTCGTTTCAAGCTTTTTGAAATGTGCGAGGTGAAACACCATGAAGAAGCCTAACAAACCCCATGTAACTTAGCTTGCCATCCGAATGTCTAATCCAGTCTTGGATAACTGCATGAACTGGTATTGATGGGCTAAGACCAAGCTCCTGAAAATACAAAATGTAAATGAAATTTTGACAACTTTTAAACCACTTGGATATTAAATTTTGACAAAAGACTGCAAATATCATTTAGTAACTATTACTGGTTCACTAGCAATGCTGATAGATACAAAAGCATACAACTTGCATGTCCACCAATGCTGATGGATACAAAAGCATACAACTTGCATGTCCACCAACACATTCGCACAGAGAGAGAGACAGAGAGACAGAGAGAGAGCATACTGAGGCAAGTTCCTCTATCATAATAGGTCTGTTTCCATCCTTATCGAAGAGTTCATAGGCACTCCTTGCATGTTCCTCCCAACAATCCATTTCTTCAAGCTGATGCACGCTAATGGAAGCTGCACAGAATTCTTCAAAATCTAGTTTTCTGTACTGGAGAGAACTAACCTGAACGGACAGGAAAGCACAATTAGATCAATAATATCACACTCAATATTAAATTTCATGAGAAGCATCAGACAATTGAACCAAAATAATCAAAATATAAATTTACATGTTTCTCCTAATATCACACTCAATACTAAATTTCAAGGGAAGCTTTAGACAATTGGACCAAAATAATATTGCTCTTAAGTATTACCATGTTAACATAATCAATGACCCTTGAATCCTTTGCAGCATCTGTGGATTTCCTCATTACTGCCTGTTGATCCCGAATCGTTCAGAATGACATGAAAAAAAATGTACAAAACTTGAAAGAAGAAAAACCCAAAAGATGGTACGGGGAAGAGCTCACAGTCTTGAAATTTGACATGAAGATGAACCCGTTTTTACTGGGCCCTAATAGCGTAAACTGTTCCCGGAGGTAAGCTAGCTGAAGCACAGTTAATGTCTTTGCCAAAGCCTGCCATGGAAAGAATACTTGGTAGAATCATTGTGTTCAGAGAAAGGTATAGAGGTTCACATCAAGCACATTACATGAAAACACAAGCTTCACTGAACCATAGGTTGGCATTAACTACACTCTAAATTATGACCCTTTGTATTTGTGTAATATTCCAAATCCATAAAATATCCCCAGTCTATGTATCTACTAATTCTGTTGTATGTACAACACTAACACACCTATTTTCACATTATTGGGAATTTTCCAATCTGAATAATTTCAATATTTATCAGATTGATAAGTTAGTTTCCAATATTTAGCTCAGGGCTTCATCAAACTGAAATACTTCCTCAGCTAATCGAACTACAAAAATTCATCAATAAAACTAACAAAATGAAGAATATGAAAGCATAAGAGATTGCAAAAAATACAAATCAGTTACCAGAATGAATAACATACCACCAGCGCAGATTTCCTTAATGAAGTTGAGAAGATATAAGCTTTTACAAGCTTATATACTATCATATCCAATGGGATCTTTATATCATGATGATTGGCTAGCCATGGGTGAGCTGATGCAAAAAAATCTGGTCAATAGGTAATCAAACCAGGACTTAAAGCAGACATATAGCTTCAGCTACTTACTCAGGGCCTGAGCGGCAGTCATTCTCTTACGATAGTCCTTGTTTAACAATCTCTTTACAAAATCAACAGCTTCAGCGGACAAAGAAGGCCAAGGAGCTTCATTAAAAATAGGATCTGCTTTGAGGACTGCCCGAAAGATACCAGATTCTGTGCGAGCCCAAAATGGCCGGCTGCCACATAGAAGAATATAAGCAATTACACCAACACTCCACATGTCAGCTTCAGTTCCATATGATCGATGTAGAACTTCAGGAGCTACATAATATGCACTTCCTACAATGTCATTCAATCTTTCATCTGCAAAAGAATCTTATTGTTAAAAATCGAATCTATTTTGCAACCAAACAGAGAGAACAGGAAAACAAAATGCAATAACCTGGCTTTACATAGTCAGAAAGTCCAAAATCAATGGCTTTCAATGGGGAACTCTCCTCCTTAGTACTGAACAGAAAATTCTGAAGCAGCAAAACACAGTAGATAATTAGAAAAACAAGAATGTCACAGCATATAAGAGTTTTTAATTCTTGATTGAAATGGTTAAGAAGAAAACTTCAGATGCCCTCTCTCATTCATTCAAAAACACAAGTTTTAATGCTTAACCATAGCCAGAATGGAGATTTCTGACTGTAGCAGCAAGGTTGCACTGGGTAATCAACATACAATGTGAAACATTGTAAAAAACTGAAAAATCTAATGGGATGGCCATTTAGAATAAAATATCCAATAGTATGATAATTCTTTAATTCCCTACATAAATTATTTTTCATGAATTATTCTAATCTGGATATAATCATAACAATCTCCCACCATCTACATCTTGAAATTAGAATTAGTTTGATGTCAACGGTCAACTGTTACACTTTAAACCATTTTCAAATAAACCCCAGAAAAACACATTTCTTTAACTAAACATCAAAGTGGGCAACAGAACAATTACAGAACACTGATACACTGCACTAGTGGCAATGCAGATTACATAAGAAACACCATTTGCATGCAGGCGATTTAAGTATTAGGGAGTACAATAATAGTGATTTTAGTTTCTCACTCAAAATACTCTGCACAGTATATAATTACCTCTGGCTTGAGATCACGATGAACCACACCTTGAAGATGACAATTTGCAACTACACTTAATATCTGAACCATAACAGTCTTTGCATCTTCTTCTGAGTACTTTCCACCCCTAGATAGAATGAATTGAAAATACCCAATTAGGATGTCATAGAGCAAACAGCAAACTGTGTCATCAGTGTTTGAGTGTAAATTACCTCATAAGTATCCTGTCCAATAGCTCACCACCTTTGCACAACCTAAACAATATGAAGCAGATGGATAAGAAGCTCCAAAAGATCAATAGTATCTATTACAAATTCCAAAATCTGAGTAAACAATGCATAGATTATTTTCTAAGAAAGAAAATAACTTCAAGAAGAAATACAAAAAAGATAACAGTAATCACATAATTCAAACAACTCTATAGATGCCACTAAAGATATCTCAGTATGGTGCTATGTATCTATAAGCCTATTGACATAGTTTTATTCACTATAAAACCATTTGGATGTTTATTTGCTTCACAGAAGATGCACACTAATCAAATTTTGCTTACTTAAGGAATTCAATGAAGCTGAATCAGGATAACAAGTCAATATTTTGATATATATACATGGTTCGATGGGCAAAACATGTGCACATAATTTTTTAGCATGTAAAAAGATAAGAACTTAATCCATGTCTCATATCAGTTTTGAAATATGACATATTGATCATAATATCAATGCAAATATAATGCAAAAATATCAGCACTATGGAAAACAAAATAAAGAAGAAGATGCAAACCAAACTTACTCCATGACAATGTATACACTGTTATCATCTTCATAGGCATCATAAAATTGTACCAAGTTCTTATGTCCAGTTAAAGCTCGTAATATTTGGACTTCTCGTCTCACATCCTCAATGGCAATTGCAGTGCTCATCTGCAAAACATTGCTGATTTTCATGAGAAAAAGAACATAGATGTTCATGTTTCCCAGAGCCAGTTCGCAAAACGGATGATGCCATTTACAAATGAAATTGATGCTTACATGATCTACTAATACAATAAAGGAATCGACAAAGTACTCTCATTTTATAATCAACAAACACTTTCCATTCAAACAAGTTGAGACAGATAAAATTTAATCCTTCATATGAAATTGAGCATTCAATACTAATTTAGGTGCCTTTCATCTAACAAAATGACACTTAATCAAAACCTATGATTGTATATAAGAACAATCATTCATGTCCCTGCCAGATCATACCAAATGGTCTAGCGACCTAAATAGCAACAGAACAAACCTTCATGTCACTCAATATAGATGCAGATATTGGTTTTATAAAAATCACAAGTATGAGAAACAAAAGAACTAATCATTCAAGAAAGGAACTTTTTCAAGATAAAGGTAGCTTCATATTGAAAGATCAACAAGCAATATAGTTAAGAACTAAACCTTAGATTTAGGAATAACTTTGACAGCAACATCTTGGCCTTTCATGCTACCCTTCTTGGCCTTGGCAGAGCAAGTATACCCAAAATGCCCACGACCCACTTCCTCACCAAGCTCATAATGGTTCAAAAAATGCTTGGAAAATCCAAAATTCTTGTCCAAGCCAATCTCACTCTCATTACCCTCAGGGATTGAAGCTTCATTAGGCTTAACAGAGCCATGCCTGCGAGCAAGCAATGCACGAATGTGCTTTGCAGGAGAAGGAGGAGGAAATGGCCTCTTGAATATGCGCAAAGGAGTAGAGCTTACACTTGATATTGCAGGTGAGTTCCTGAATGGACTTGGACTGTAGAAAGGTGAGTTCTTGAAGAAGTTAGATGCCTTACTGGTCCGAGAATTTGTTGTTTGTGGTTCTGTTTCGATGGAGGGATTACAAGTGTTGGATTCATTTTCTTGGGTCTCAATGGGTTTCCCATGACAAACTCCCATTGAAACAAGAACCCAAGAAACTGAGAATTCAAGAAATCACTGCAAAATCAAGAGAGTCGAGAACTGTGAACAAGATTTGAAAAATATTAAAGAAAGTTTTAGACTATTTTAATTAAATTAAACAGAAAAGGCAAAGCTCAAGGACAACAAAGTCGAGCACTTGAAGCTGAAAAAAGAAATTTCCCCAAGAAAGAGAAAATAATGGTGATCAAGGAAGATGATGAAAAATAAGAGACAGTTGTTGAAAATTGAAGGATTTGAAGCAAAAGAAAAGGGAATTCAAGACTGAATTTATTGGTCTTGAAATTCACTTAAAAAGAAGAAGAAGAAGAAAACAGTATAATCAACGGAACCGAGAAATGCTTTAGAACTGTAAATTCCCATGAAAATGAATTTGCAGCGAATTGAAGATTGAAAAGGAAGGAAGATTAAATAAATCACAAATGAACTCAAAAAAGAAAGGGAATTGGACTGTACTGATCAGAGAAACAAGTAGTAAGATATAAAGGAAGAGAGAAAATAAAAATAAGCGGTGAAGCTGCTTAATAAGAGAGAATTGAGGAGAAACCAAAGCAAGAAAAAACCAAAAAAAAAAGAAACATGGTAAGTTTTATTCGAACAAGTAAAGAATGAGAGAGAGAATGAGAAGGCAAAAGCACACAGAAATTTGAGGAAAGGATGCTTATTATTAGCAACAAGAAAAGAAAAGAGAATAACAATGCTTCTGCTTTTTCTTACTTTTTCCAAACTTCTTTAATTTCTTGACTTTGAAAAACCAAAAAAAAATAAAAAAAATTAATGGTTTCTTCTTGAGGTGGGAGCAGTATAGATAGAAAAAGAAGAAGAAGAAGAAGAAAAAGTCGGAATTTGGGATTATTAATTTTTTTTTGTTCCCTCCCAAATAATAATAGAAGCGGGGCTGGACAGAATTGGATCCTTCCAGCCTGTCTTTTATTGATCCTATTAATCAAATGAATTTGGGCACTGTTTAATTCATGCTGATGGAACGGTATAAGGTGTTTGGTGCATAGATCCACATGAATCAAATGCTATGTATTACTCCGCGTATGGATGGATGAGGTGGACCTTGTCTTTCTGGTTTCTATGTGCAATTATATTATTATTAAGATATATTACACCATATTATCGAACTCTGCCTTCGACCTCATTGACCTGCTTTCTTTTTTTTTTTTTTTTTTTGCCTGAAAATTGAAAGGCTATATTGCCCTCATTTTCATTATTTGATTTTCCTTATGTTTGCAATATATATAAATGTAATCTGAGTGTGTCGTTTTCAGCTAAGATAATCCAGGATTAGTGATAACGCCATTATGGCCCATAATATAATAATCACCAACTGCTTTTATAATGAATGGAATATAAGAATTTATTCCGATATGGCTTAAAGGTGACATAATCCCCTTCATATCATTTGTGGCATTTAAGTTATTCTGTAAGTAGGTTGAAAAATATATGTATATTTTTAATTCTTATGGACCTGGATTGAAATCTAATTTTAGTGTATGAAAATGATTTTTCGTAATATCCCGTCGTCATCGTATTAACAAACAGAATTAAAATCTTATGGTTTAAAACTTAATAATGGAACCCATAATATTTAATAATAATTTAAATCGACCTTTAGAAAGCATTAAGAAAAATCACTAACATTTGTCTTAACAACATCACATTTTAATGGAACTGTGAACTGCGCGTGGCTGAAGAGAAATATATGTGTACCTGATTCAAAAATTTATTGCCTTAAGTATTTGTCTGAAAGAAAAATATCGGAATTGATGATAGTGTCAAGTCCCACGGGAGATTAAATTGAATTTGATGACGATGCTCGCTAAAAGCGTACAAGAAATGATACAATTTGAAAATTTATAAAATTTTTATATTATTTTTAAATTTTAAATATTTTAAAAATTAAATATTATTATTATTTTAAAAATTTAAGATAATTCGGTATAATTTTATATAAAAATTTGATATATTTTGTACAATTTTTCGATTTTTTCGATACTAAACACTTCGAAATTCAGATAATTTAATATTTTTAAAATTTTATAAAATAATAAATACAATTAAAATATCTCAATAAATATAATTAAAGTTTAAGTCAAAGTATATTAATTAAAAATTAACATTACACAATTTTAGTCTGCATTATTTTGATACTTATTTGAGAATCTTGAACAATATCTAAAAAAATAACACATATTTTAAATAATTATATCACAAAAAAATATAAACATTAAATGCAAATTTTAAAAATTTACACAAATATAATAATCACATGATTTAAACTTTTTAAATTCTTTGGTTTATATCTCTGAAGCCAAAAGTGTAGTTGATTTCAACCAGTTTTACCAACAAATGAGAACCTCGATTGTAATGAGCGTAGTTCATTTGGATGAGGACATTGATCCTCTTATGTGTATTTGCAAAAAGGCAAAATTTTGGGTGTATTTTCGAAAAAAAAAGGGCATTGAGCTCATGCGGCTTTTGAAAAAAAAATCGTGTTAGTCAATTTTAAAGTAAAAGAATCATTTGTATTTATAGAGAAAAATTCTTAATTTTTATTTTATAGGTGAAAATCAGGACATTGACCCGCTTATCGTTTTGAAAAAAACCATTTATTTGGGATGAACAAAGGATGGCATGATAGAATAATACAAGAGAAAAGGCATAAATAAATCGGACTATTTATTGAATTGAGAACATTGGTTCCCTTATGCATATTTATAAATCCTTTTTGCGTGATTTTCCGGATAAAAAAGTTGATATTGGTCCGTTTTTATTAGAAACAACTTGATTGATTAAGTAGAAATAATTTTGGTGTTATTTTTAATTTAAGTGTGTAAAATTTTTTTTTTTATTATTGCATGCCTTGCAATAACGAAAGGAAATAAAATAATAATTATACAAGCCAAAATAATAATAAATGAGAAAATAAATAAATCCTAAGCTAATATGCTTCGCTTTATTATCCAATTTTCCAACCCAATCCGATGCATGTATGAGTTATGTGCATTAAAAGTGATAGAAAATAACAAAATGAGTTAATAATGAATTGAATCAAATAATAAATGATAAACAATTAGTTAATTCAAACAAATTAGGTAAATAATAAATTTAATGGAATTGAGATAAATTAGATAAAATACTTAAAATGCATGATGCATCCAGAATTCATGTAGCATTTATAGGTACACGTATACTAAAACATTTAAATAAATTGCAAATAATAATAATAATAATAATACTATTATTATTATTATTATTATTATTATTATTATTATTATTATTATTATTATTATTATTATGACCACAATGATATCAATTAGAAAGTAATTGAATTAAAGAGAATTAAGTATAAGTGTAAATATGTAAGTGCATAATTTACATATTAAATATGAATAATAATGAAATGCATAAATTAAAATAAATTATAACAAATAAATAATATTATGGGGCATGTTATGTGAAAATGAATAGAAAAAATATCAATAATAATAAAATCAATAATAAATAGGTAAACAAAGATTAATGAGAATAACAAATAAATTCAATGTCAAAATAATACAAAAAGAAATTATATTAATAAAATAAATAATAAAATAAAATAAGAAATCATAAAAATAAGGAAAATGAGTGAAAAATGGGTTAAGGAAGTGAGTCACATGCATAGGAGAGGCCAAAGGAGTGAGTCACGGAGCAAAAGGAAAGAAAATGGGGAAAAAAAGGTGTGACTCGCAAATGAGTCACGGCCTTGACTTTAGGCTGTGACTAAACCTAGAAATTGTTCCAACACTAGAATGACGCCATGGATGCTTAAAAACCTCCAAATTTCATTTTTAACAAATTTTAAGCATGGAGAATGCACAAAACTCATTATTATGCATGAATAACATGATTTAAACGAAGAAAAATAAGATTAAAACAAGAAAATATGAATTTTAAAGATTGAACAAAATGAAGAAGATGATGAATAGTAAATTCTAAATCACTTATTTACTCAATTCTAACAAGTTTTAATCTAGTTTGTACAATTTGATGAATGAAATAAGCATAAAATTCAATTAATAACTCGTTAACAAGATTAAGTTCAATAAATCAAATAAATGGAAAAATCAAAGAAAATAAAGAAGAAATACATATTTACTATAAATCAAAATCTAACACTAGATTTAATGGACTTTGGAGCTCAAAAATATTATCTTCAGTGTTGGCTCAATCATAGAACAAGAAAAACCAGCGCTCTTGTTTTTTTTCCCTTTTTGCTTCCTCTGTAACTTTGTTTTTTTTTTTTAAGAAATAGAGTGTGTGTGTGTGTGTGTGTGTGTGTGAGAGAGAGAGAGAGAGAGAAAGAGATAGTAGAAAGAGAGCCCTCATTTTTCCTTGTCCAGATCCAGGATTAAAACCCCTGAAAAAATCTCTCTTTAGATAAGCATGAAATTAGATTTTTTAAACTCTCTTTTTCCCATATTTTTATGCTCAGAAATATTAAAATGGTTTCTAGGAGGTGAGTCACGGCTTTGACTCATAAGTCGAGGGTATGACTTGCGGTCTTTAATTTTAACTTTGACCATTTACTTTTTTTACCCCTAAAACCTATTTTGACTTTGCTGATAGAGGGAAAAGACGGAAAATGTCCAATTTTTTTCTAAAAGTTTAAAATTCGCAAGAGAGCTTAAAAAATATTTTAAAAATATAAAATTCAGAAGAAAGCCCGACACTTCCATTTCTTGTTTATTTATGAGAAACCGCTTGCTCATTAGGTAACTCTAATTAGGAGTTGCGTTAGGATATAATATCTACATCCACCAACTAAAAATGTCAAAATCAAAAGAATTTTTTACTAATTTATCAATCAAATAATAATTCAAATCTCCTTGAGACACAACTTGCTCCTTATCCTCAATTTTCAAAAATCACGCATCAACATCATTATCAAAATTAAGCAGTGGGGCTACAATTTAATTAACATTAACCTCTTTCAATTTTTTTATGTTCTTTTATCAGTCCATTCAATGCAATTATCACTTTAGAAACTAATTTTTCTGTTTCACGCTCACCATAAAAAGCTGTGTATTTTAAAACTAAAAGTTTTATTTAAATATAGGATTCAAGATCACAGCTATAAAAAGAATGGCATTCATTTTGTTGATCAAACCCCAATACTTATCAAATTTTAACTGCATTTATTTTCCTATTTCCATTAAAAAAATCATCACCCTTAGTTTGAGAAGATTATAATAAATTCAAAATACGTATAATTTCTGAAAAATACAAGTTTAAAGTTGAAATTAGTTAGGCTAACAAAAAAAATCAAATTAGTTAGGCCGTTAATTTCCAGATGCGTAATATTTTTGAAAGTAGACATAAAGAATATTATTATGAGCTTTTTACATTTCTTGACCCACTTCAATGCAAGGGGCTATTTTTTTTTTTTTTGTTTCTGGACCAATGTTGTTATTAGTAATAATATCTTGTTCATCAATAGTTATTTAGTTTGTTCATCAATTTTTCTTCATAACAAAAAAAAATGCAATAGATGACATAATTCTTTTTATTTTAAAACCCAAAATGAAAATATATCATAAAACCTTGCTCCTAAAACCCTAACAAGAAATTAGATTAAAAAAAATAGACACTAAGACAATGTTGTTTCTACTAGTTTTGAAGACTACCGAGAATAATAAATCCTACTTCATCAAATAAAATCTTACCAAAAATAACAAACAAAAACTGCCAAAAGAAATTCATATTCAAGTTTTGAAGTATACCCTTTCTAAGTCTTGGATTGAAGATAAATTTGGTGAGGGAAAGAGAAAACCCCAAATCTAAAAACGGAACAACAAAATGAACATGGAAGCAAAAATTGAACAGATAAGCCCAAATTTGAAAAAGTAGAAGCAAAAATTGAACATAACTGACCTATGACAGTGGAAAAAGGCATAGACCGTTTGAAAATGACTAAATTGACAAGTGAGGGGTGGTGGCGAAAAGTGGAGTAAGGGGGAGTGTGGTGAAGGCAGGGAAGTGACAGAAGAGGGAAAGATGAAAGGAAGAGAAACCTAAACCTATTATTCTTTATTACCTCAAATAATGCTATTTTTAATATTTTAAGAATTATTAACTACTTAACTCATTTTTAAACTCGCTCCAAAAATCCAAAATAAAAAATATTTCCTCTTAAAAATTTTTAAATTTAATTTTTAATTTCATCTAAAAACTTTTAATTTTTCTCTTTTATTATTTTTTAAATATACAACTAAAATTTTGTTATATATAATAACTATATAATTAAATTATTAATTTGAATATTTATATATGTCTTCAGCCAAAAATAAATTAATACTATTTGAATGATAATATGACACTAAAAATAAATTAAATTAATTGATAAGATAATTATATATTCATGTAATTATAAAATCTTATTATATATAATAAATATATATAATCACATTATTAATTCACAATTGCATTACTAATATAGGTATTGTGCGAAAATATAAAAATATTAGTTGAGCAACACTAAAAATAAATGGAATTAATTGGTAAAGTGGTTATATGTTAATATAATATATTAATTGATAATATTTCATTATATATAATGATTGTATTTAATTACATTATTATTTTAGTTATTCATATAGGTATTGTGTTAAAAATAATGAATATTAGCTAAGTGATACTAAGAGTAAATGAAATTAATTGATAAAATACTTATTTGATAAATTGTTTAGCTTACATTTCTATATAGATATTTGTAAAAAAAAAAAAAATTAACTAGTAGTTTAGTGATATTAAAGATAAATTAAATTAAATACAAATTATTTTAGTTATATATTCATGTTCAAATAGATAGAATAATTATTATAATAATTAATTTTCTAATTAAAATATTTAGTTTAATTTATTAACTAATTGTTATTTTAATTTTGTGCATTAAAATATGTAATGCATATAATTATAAAGTTAAATTTATATAGGTTATATAGAATAGAAATTATAAATAACATGTATATATAAATTATTGGTATTATATATAATAATTAATAAATATCGATTCTTTCAGTACAATTCAGTACCAAAAATAGTTTGGTACAGTTTAATACAGCTCTCAGTTTGATTCTGGATAAAATATCCAATTTCAAATAAAGTTAACGGTACAATTCGATTTGGTTCTAGTCAAAAATTTCAAGTATAGTTCAGTTTTGAATCTTTTTTTAGTATTTTGGTTCAGTACAGAAAGATTCAGACTATTGTACAACCCTCGTTCTGAGTCTCATTGAAAATTGGAATTAAAATTGTTTTGAATTTAGCCTAAATTTAAATGAGTTGTAAAAATTTTGGCTATAAAAAGGTTGAAAAGTCTTTCAATTTGCCCCAGTAGACTAGGGCACGCTAAGTGCACAACTTTTGGAGAAATAAAGTTCATCGACTTGTCTTCTACATTAAAGTGCATTCAAATAACTAGAATTGATAGAAAACTTGTCAAGAGGTGAAGAGTGCCCACCATCTAGAGTGAAAAAATGAGATAAGCATACAATCATTATTTTATTCAAGTTGTGTTAGATTTTTAACTGTGAATTTGGTGTGAATATTGTCAAGGATGCTTCCACTTTTTTCGTTGAATGTTGATTGTTAAAGTTTGCAAGTTAGTCGATGTGACCAATCATGTTTATAAGAATCTAATGTCTTATCTAAATGGCCAAGATAATTTGGTTTGTGCAGACGAAAGTCCTTGGTTTGTATGGATATCATTAGTGATGGAAAAATCTATTGCTAAGGCCTCAATATGTCGCTAAAGGTGTTATCGGTGAATTTACCAACTGATCCAAATCTATAAGTAAAACATATGTAGATAATTTTTAATCACAGTCTTTTGTCTGTTGTTAAATTTTACCAATAGATTAGTGTTATCGCTAAACAAAAATTATTATGTCATTAAAAATGAAGGAAATTTGCTTAGTTATAGATTTTTCCATCACTAAAGCTGTCGTTAATATTTTTAGAGGAATTTTTTTATTTTTCCAATTTGTTATGAATAGTCTTATCCATCACTATAATATCATAATATTTATATATTTAATTCTACAAAAACTTTTCTATCACCAATAATCCGTCACTATTGTTTTTTGGCATTAAATACACCATAACGTTTTATAGCTACAAAATATATCATCGCTAAATTTTGTAGCATTTTACCAAATGCACTTTCGTAATTTAATAATTTATTTTAGAAATGGTTTTTTGTTTGGTAAATAAATTGGTAATTTATGAAAATTATAATGTATATATATATATATATATATATATATATATATATATATATATATATATATACATACATGCATACCAAAGATACATATGATCAAGGGGTATGTAAATAATAAAAGACTAATTATGTAATATCTTAATAAATAATAGATAAATAATAAATAAAATGAAACAATTAAACATAAAGATAACATAATAAAATAATAAATTGAAAGACAAATAGATGGAATATGTTCAATAAAACTAGTTACAATAATAATAAATTTAAAGTAATAAAATTAAATACATAAATAAAAAATGGGTGGTATTAGGAGTATGTCTTAGAGCCCATTCACATTAAGGATCTTTTTCATGTACATAAAAACTCATTATCATTTATGAAAAAGCATCATTCATTTATTAATAATATGTTTCAATTACATTTTATTTGATTTAGTATCTTAAATTAATAAATGAAATCATTGGTATTATAAACACAGTGCAAAGGCAATCATGAAAAAGTTCATAATATGAGTTGTCTATTACATGTAAATATGTTATTATCTACATGTCTCTAGTCATATTATTAACAAGATAGGACATTATTAATATGGATAGTCTAGTATATATTAAACTTCTTGAAATGTTCGAACAATGGTTTTCATAGCTATGATCGTGGAGATGACCAAAGCTAATATATGGATGTTTATTAGAAGAACAAGTACATTGGAGATCTACCAAGAGAATTCTCATATGAATATTAAATCTATATTAGTGAGGAGTCTTTTCATAGCAATGGTGCAAGTATCGTCAAACTTGAGATCACCAAAGTTATCTTAATTATTGAATGGTGTACTTTAACTATATAACTGCTTACCTCCATCGAGGGGTGAACATAGTTAAGTCTTTGGGTATATCATAACCTACTTAAAGATAGTTGAGTGATCAATTGTGGATTCACCTTTCCAAATTTATTAAGGGAGCTATCTTAATTGTTCTAAAATATCCTTCTTTAGAGAATCTCTAGTAAGAGTGGAATGCCAAGGTGGATGAGATCCACAAAGAGCATTTGGAAACAAAGGTCATATTATTAGAACAACCATATATAGGCTTATATAAGTTGACATTAATTCATACTTGAAACCTAAATGCAATAAAGTAAGCTGAAAGGAGTAATTGCACGATAATTTTTCTATAGAAAGATTCAGTCAAAGCCATTTGACTTTTTTGTCACTTGGATAATCATGATGCTTGGCTAAAAGTCTCTCATGATTTGTACATAAGCATATGTATAAATATTAATTAGATAATTAATATAATGATTTAAAGAGTTTAAATCATGTAATTATATAAATTACAATTATGTTTGTACTGCTAAGTAAATAAGAAAATCCAATTGGTCACACCCCTCTAGGAAAGGGCATTATAAGAAAATGACATAATTAATAATGTTTGATATTATTATAGATTAAGAAAATAAGAGGAAAATAATTAATTAAAAGGGTTTAATTAATTATATATGATCAAAAGACTTCACAGACGATATGCCATAAGTGTTTGTGCATGGTTTAGAGGAGTGAGCCAAAATGGCCCATTCTAATCCTAAATTAACTATTGCTGAACTATAAATATTATAGAATAGAAATAATAGTATTTGATCACTTGAAGAATTAATTATTAAGCCTAGAATGAAAAAATCTAGGTAGAAGCCCTCTAGGAGTGATTTTTGCGTAGAAAGCTAATAAAGGCCTTAATGGCTAAATTTTTAGACCAAGTCAAATTAAATATTATATGTAAGTATTATGGACCTCACATATTTAATTTTTGGTTAGATTTGGAATTGATTTAGGTAATTAAAAAATCATAATTCGCACAAAAAGGGCCCATAAAAGGACATCTACGTAGATTAATTAATTATTTAATTAATTAAGAGTTAATACTAAATTAATTCTCTAGAAATTTTAGAGATTTAATCCATTTAGACTTGTTTTTTTAATCTATGTTATAAAAGTCTAAGTTTATTAGAAGTGGGATACTAGAATTTCACTCCTAGTCTAAGTTTGTTAGAAATGGGATACTAGAATTTTACTCCTCCATTTTCTTTACTTCTCTAGCTATATTCTCTCTCTAGCCATAGAAAATTTTCAATAGAAAATTTTCAATAGCCATTGTCACCCAAATAGTTTAGTTTTTCTACCTCTTCTTTAGTGTGGATTCATGTTGGAGATGTTCCACTTTGAACGTTATCATTTATGACAACGCAATGTGAAGTTATCAACTATTCAATAATCTTTAAATGTGAATTTCAAATTTTTTTAGTTAGGTTTTTGTAATTCATGGTAAGATCTTTAGATATTATGATTAAAAATTTTCAATTTTCACCTTGTATGTGATGCATGTAACCATATAATCCCAAAAGGCGGTATTACTAGTCATAAAAATAAATATAAAATTAATTTTTCATTATTTAATACTTTAAAATTATACTTATTAATTTTTAAATATGATCTAAAAACCACCCCAACCAATATGAAATTTGATAATTTGACACTAGAAAAAAGGTGAATGACCCAATCCAAAAAATTAAGGGTCGAACCTGACGCTACCTATAACCCAAATGGGTTGACTTGAAACTAATTTTTTTTATAAATTTTATTCTTGTTTTTTTCATTTCGATGATCTATCAAACTTTTTATTTTTTAAAAAAATCTCAATTTTACATATATTGTGTCATTTTATTTATATATAAAGAATTGATTCTTAAATTATATGATATTCTCTTTCCACTTCCCTTAAAATTGAACTTATTAAATGTTGTGAAAGAATATCATTTTGGGTGTATACATATATACATATGCAAACATTACACATATGTATGCACATAGATGTATATACGTATATAAGTATATAAATGCATGTAACCATGTACATACATGCATGTAGGTGAGTATGTATGTCACGCCCTAACACCCCTTGAGAGGATATGGGTGCCCAACCAACCAATCCTAAAGAAGTTATAAATTTCATGTTATATTCTAATAGTATTCTTATACTTATTACTACACCTTCTATTACAATTTACATTTCAATTACATCAGACTTTACAGGGCATACATTTTAACTCATTAATCAAGTGATAAAACTCTAAATCCTAACACTTACATTGGATGACTATTGTTGTTTCGACTTGGATCCCACCTTCAAAACTAGGCTGGCACCTACATAGATAAAAGCAACAGAGCTAAGTATAAAACTTAGTATAGGCTAAATATGCCTGTCGGTGATTACTTACAGTAGTCTTGTAATCATTCATGTAAGGGAGATAAATTCTAATGACTATAACACAAGATATCCTATTAGATATATAAGATAACTAGATGAATTTTATTCCTTAGCTACATAATCCAAGAAGAATTCAGAATGTTGAATTTTATTCCTTAGCTACATAATCCAAGAAGAATTCAGAATGTGATTAAAATATTAAGCAGTTACCAGATTCTTATTGGATTTTATTGGACTCTGGATAGATCAATCAAATTAACATAATAGAATAAATATAAACCAATACAACCAAAAAATTGCCTTCTATTGTTTTAAGATTTGGGTAACTGGTAACAAAGTTAAAAATACCATTAGTATTCTTATGGAAGAGGCATCACCTTAAGACTAAAAATCAAAAGAGACATAGTCTCAAACAAAAGAGGAATAGCCTCAAACAAAGACACCGAAGTGCCCAACAGAATAGAAGCATTTGCATACCCTTCTAGGCATGCCTATTTACCCACCAGTCAAACACTAGTAGACCTTACTTTTCAAAACATAATGTTTCAAACAAGACAAACTTATATTAATTCAGAAGTATCATATTCCAAATTTGAATAAATCAATAATCATACTTATTTGAAATAAGATCACATAATTATACACACTGGGTCATGAGATAGCTTCTGATGAGGGTTACCAAATGAGAAAATGGTTTCTCATAAATAGACAAGGAATGAAAGTGTTAGGCTTTCTCCAAGCTTTTTAATATTCTCAAAATAACTTTTTCCTGGGCTCCACCTATTTTTCTCTTTATAAAAAGGAAAAATAAGGAAATTGGCTTTGAAAACTTGGAGCAATCTTAAGTATTATAACCTTATCTCAGCCTACATACCTCATAATTAGATGATTACAAATCAAAATGAATCTCATGACATATACCTACAATGTTTATGAGAAACTTAAACCCAGTTCAGCACTTAAGATTCTCAAAATTAAGCTTAAACATAGATGACTCAAATCTGTCCCTGCTCCTAGACTAATATGTAGTAATTTAGGTATAACTCCCTTTGTATAGCTTTTTTTTGAGGCGAATCTAATTTTTATAGAAACTAAACATATTTTGAAATAACTTTAATGAAGAAAGTATGATCTAATTCTGAGCCCATTGTTCCTAGCAATTTTTCAAACTTAGAACATCAATTCTATCCCTAAAGATTTTTTAAGAGTAGTCATTAGTATTTTTGTCATAAGTCCCAATCTACAAATCCAAATTGAGCGATTCTTGATAAATTGGAAAGCTAAGACATAAGGGAACAAATTTCAAGAGACATCTTGTCAAAAAAATGACATCTTCTAACATAAAAATTAGGAAATATTTTGGATCAAAGATCAGTTGGATGAGAAAAAGGGGGCGTGACTTAAGGCTGTGAGTTAAGGTCGTGACTCACTCCCAGAATGCATTCCGGATACAAAAATAGGGAAAAATTGGAAAAAAAAACTAATTTTATCCCAATCCAATTGGGATATTTTTAAAGAGTTTTTTTTTGCTATAAAGGGCCACATTTTCCCCTCTTTCTCTCATCATCATCATCATCTTCTTCTTCTTCTTCTTCTTTAACTCAAAAAATGATTAAAAAATGCAAAAAGTCAGAAAAAAGTTGAAAAAAGCCACAAAGCACTAAATCTTTATTTTTTGATAGAATCGATACTGAGGATAACAATCTTGAATCCCCAAAACCCATAAATCTAGCATTTAATTCTAATTTATTATGTCAATAATAATTTTCTTTAATTTATTATTTTTAATATATGATCTATTAATTTAATTTTGTAAATTTACTAGTTTAATTTTGTTAATGTTTTGTTAATTTCCTTTAAATATTTATTTGTTAATTAACTGTTTTATTATCAATATGTAAAGTATTTATTTATTATATTAGTTTAATTTATTAGTTTGTTTATTTGTTAATTGTTTAGCATATTTGTTAATTTGTTTAATTTTTTCTAATTTCTATATATTGTTAATATTCTTTATATTTTCTATTTTATATTTGTATTTTCTAACTAGCCTAATTGATTAACATTTATAATTTAATTGTTAAATAGTTTATTTATATATTTGATTTATTTTAATTCAATCATTTTATTATTGTTGTTGTTATTGTTGGTATTATCTTTAGTGATTATATTTATAATTGTCATTATTAATATTACCATTAATATTACTTTTATTGTTATTATTACTCTTATTATTGTTACTATTATTAGTATTATTTTTATCCTCATTATTACCATTGTTGTTGTTTATTAATATTATTTTTACTATTATGTTATTATTGCATTAATATGATTATTGCTATTATTGATGTTTTATTAACAATGGTCTTTTTATCATTAATTTTATTATTGTCAATTATTTATGGTCATACTTAATTATTGTATTATTTTGTTATCATTATTGGCTTTTATTATTTTCCATTTCATATTTTAATATGTGTGCTTCCATCCCGGGTCGAGTTGGAGAATCAGAGTGGGTTAGCTTAGGATTTTCTTTATTTTCTCATTCATTTATTTTTGGATCTGTATAATTATTTAATGCTTTCCATTTAATAAGTTGTAATAGCCTAGTAATAAAAGTTTTTTCACACACTTAAACTAAAAAGTAACACTAAAATTATTTCTATTAATTAATCAAACCTTTTCTTAATAAAATATATCAATGTCCACTTTTATCCTCAAAATCATATAAAAGAATTTTATAAATATGCATGAATGAACCGATATTTTCAATTCAATAAATAGTTTGATTTATATATGTAATTTTATCTTTCTTTATTTATTGTAAATAAATTATTTTTTCGAGTATTATATTATAAACTCACTAAATAATTTTATATGACTTTGAGTGAGATTCATTTTCTATAATAAAAGGGACCAATATTGCGATTGTTACCCATAAAATAAAATGTAAAATTAATATTTTTTCTTTATAAATACAAATGGTTCTTATACTTAAAATTGACTAATACTATTCCTTTTTCAAAGCCAAAAGGGATCAATTATCCTAATTTTTATCCAAAATACATGCTAATGCTACCTTTTGTAAATATGAATGTGAGAACTGACATCTTCATCCAAATAAACTTAATTAATTTTTTGATTTATACATGATTTATTATTTTAATACTTTATATTTCATGCTTTATAGGGTTTTTATTTGCTTGAGTGCATTTTTATTTTTCTAGCATAATATCTCGTATGAGAAAAGAGATAAAATAAATTAATCGTTAAAACTCATTTATATAGCATTAACCAAATGTATAAATAGGAGTGAAGTCCAAACTATCTTTGGTTTTGGCTTCATGGGGTTAGAACTCATTTTCTCAATGCTTTATTGGATGATGACTCTATGATACCTGCCTTATGGTGCCCAGTAGACGCTTTCGTAGGTTGATCGCCAACAATGGAATAAAAATACCCTAAGATGCTATCTCATGCATTTGTGAGCCTTGAGGTATTGCAGATTTGATTGAATCCTTATCCATTGCAAAACGATCGGCCTTCATGAGTTAAATGAACCTTGATCTGATCTTAAACCCTAAAAGTGGGCTTTCGAGAGCAAGTTAGATGTCTACAGCATTTGGCTCGCATCATAATGGCGACTCCACTAGGGATCATGAGATTTTGCTTTGAAAGTAGCTTTTGTTAATTTAATATAAATGAGTTCAGAGATTAAGATGTTTTATCTCTTTTTGAAAAATTACATTGCATTTATGCTAGGGCCTTAAAATTAAATTAGGAATCCCTCTTTTCACATCAAGGCATTCCTAAAGCATGACCTTACATTCACTCAATGTAGGGAAGTGTTCGAAAAGACCACTAGCCTAAGCCTCACACCTTTTGGTATATCAAATAGTGACTCGATCGATCATTGTGCTCATTATGAGCTAGACTCATTGGTAGAGACCTTGCTTGAGTAGCCTTAAAGCTATATTACCAGACAAAAAATCCATGAAATGGTATAGACATTTCCACTAGGGGGCATACACCATAATACCTTGCTTGTGATGTGGGCCCTTTATGTATTGAATAAATCCCAATAAATTTAGATGCTTGCACATCAAAGTCTTTTATACCTCGATGGGTGCATTTCAATTTGGATTGATTAAATACATAATGGCTAAAATCTATTTGCATGTGCTTTAAAAAAAAAGGTTATACTACTGGCTTTTTTCCAAGTATCATACAAGTTCATTGGATTTTTTGTTATCCCATGATATAATCCCACCTAGGGAAGAGGCCGCACGACCTCCTGTGTGGGAACAATAAGGTTGGGAGGATTTCTTTTTCTTTTACAAGCATTTTTTTATGCTACATACACATGCATACATTTCTAATAAATAACAAAATAATAATTAATGATAAAATATGCATGTTTTGTGTGCATAGATTCTTGATGTATGTACATCTCACCTCATGTGTATTATTTTTGCTTGCACTAATCATTCCCTTAAAACATGTAAATTTTATGTGTATAAATTTCTGACAAACAAAAACGTGCATGTGCATGCATCTCATTTTGCATGCAATCAAGATTTGGATATGATAATGTGAAACACGTGCATTCTATGCATAAATTTTCTTTACCATAAAAATGTGTATGTTTTGCTTTGTGTGCCATGAAAATGCATATTTTAGATTAATTTTTATATTAGCCTGCATATTCTATTTTATGAATAGAATTCTTCCCATGCGTTATATACATGCCATGTTCATGCATCACTTGTCTATTACACATCATTGTATTTAAGTTATGTATCATATGTATGCCATTTATGTGCATTACTCTCATACATCGATATGTAACATATTCATCATGCATTATAACATGTCCATATGTCATGCATCATACATATGTCATACACCATATGTGTGCCTAGCATATCCACATGTCATATGTATTTTATGCATCACACATTTTCACATTTATACATTGTCTACTTATCTATCTAATGCATCATGTGTATGACTGATATGCCCATATATCACACATAATATGTGTATCATTCATATGCATCATCATGCATTAATACATATCATAAGCTTATGCATCATTGTCATAGTGCAATGTTTGATCCATGCATTATATGCCCATCTAACATGTTCATGCTCATACATCATCCAATATACATTATTACGAGGTTGTGAACATATATCCAATGTGTATGTATATATTAATGCATGTCATAGCATGCATGTATTAACATACATAATGAGACATGCATATGCCTATCCTACATGTATATAGTGATGCTTGTCATGGCATATACGTATTAACATACATCATGGCATATGCACATAGACATTCTTCATACCATTTGCCATATGCATATTGGCTTACACATGTAAATATTCAATATCACATATGCACATTGACGAGTGTGAGAGCATATATTATGACATTACATATATTTATCATACATGTGTATGTTGATGTGTGGTATAATATAAGCACATAGACATGCATCCTAGCACGTATATAGTGACATGTAAACATACATAATAATATGAACATATTGACATTTGTTATGACTTGAATGTATAAACATCTGTTACTTATTATAGCTTGCATAAATGAACACACATAAGCCATGGTATAGACATTTAAATATCCATCATGCATCATAATGTGTACATGTACATATCTGGCATCACATTGGCATTACATCCATCATTGCATGTATATATTAATGCACATTGTAGTGATACACATTCACCATCGTGAGTATGTATTAACATACATTATAGCATGCCTATATAAGCATCCATCCTCATATGTGCACAATTGACATGTATCATGGCATGAATATATCAACGTACGTCATAACATTTACATATCAATCATTGAGTTGTGTCTCATGCATGTTGCCATAAGCATGTGCACGTATACATCACATTTACCTCATGTTGGATCATGTATACAAAATAAGCACCATGAACATCCCATTTTAAATTGCATTTCATGTTATGGGCATTTCACCATGCTAACTTTCCTTTTTCTCATGCTATATGTATGCATACCATTATACTGCATAGCATTATACCTAAGGTGTGTCATGAACATGTAGATTGTCATACCATGTGCCATATGCAACCCATACCATGGACATATATGTCATATATCATATTTTCATGCCATGTCATAGTCGTGTATATATCCTATTCATCATATACCCATATGTTTATAGCAAGGCATACATCTTATACATATGCCACTCGCTATATATGCTCATTCATATAATGTGTTGTGTCTTATGCTAGAAATATTTTGGCATACATCTTGTACTTCATTGTATATGATTTTCTACCATACCATGTAATTCATTGACATGCATCATCATACCATATTTTAGGCATCTTGTGTTTCATCACATACATACATATGCATGCATTGTTATTGTGTAAGTCATGTTATGTATATGCATGTTACATATCACGTACATTCATATGTTATGTAGATGTATGTTATATGTCACATGCATTCATATAACATATCATACTTTATGTACATAAACCATCAATCTTGAAACATGTCATGTAACACCCTACTAGCATTTATGATTTTTGTACATAGTATATATATGACATTGGTGATATTGCATGCTATTATTATATTGGACAATTCAAATTAGATGATTAACATATTAGATTTATTCCTTAGATTCTAACACATGTTTAGTTTCGCTATGCAACGCCTCAAATTTGCATCTATTATGCATGGTACAATGTAGAGCATAAATAATTACATTGGAATAAATTTTGGAGTAATCGAAGTTGAATAAGACAAGAAAATTGGAAAGAGTGTAAACATTAAATATGCTCGAACCAGGGTAATCCGATGATGGGTGACCTAGTGGGTAGTTTGGCCAAAGGTGGATTATAAAAATAGGTATTCAATAGAGTTCGGTGGTATAAATTGAGGTGAAATTGAGTTTAAATGGATCTTCAAATTAGACAAAGAAGTTTTACACGATATCGATAAAAAGGGTTACCTAAAAGTTTGACCAGGCTCAAGAGTTGTCCATAGACTTCTGAAAATTATTTCAATCATATGAAAATGTTAGAAATAATGTAAATAAACTATCAGAAGTGAAAAATAAATTTTTTGACAATTTTAAAATTTTGAATTTTAGAAGAGCTGACTATGTCGTCAAAGCCAAAAGTATATCGAAATGATATCAAAATGGAATGAAATTTTAATCATGTGTTCTTGAATACTCTAGTGTATTCAAGGTAAAATATTGAAGCATTTTGACAACTAGAACACTGATTTCAGAAAAATGGTTAAGAAATGGAGAAAATGGCTTACCGAGATTTGATTGGAAATTTAAAAATAGCAAATGATCTCTAAAAATCATCCAAAATTTCAGTTCTACATTAAATGATATGTAAAACATATTGGTATAAAAAATAAAATTTTTTATGATATCAAAATTTTATCTATCATACTATTTTGGGTGAATTAGACTAAAAACGGATTTCAATTGGGCTAAAAATTTATTTAAGGGCCTAATTTATTATTTTAAGAGTGATGGAATTGATTGGAAATTAATTTGAACATGGAATTTGAAAGAAACCATTTTGGATCACAAAATGAGCTAATTAAGGAAATTAGGCTTAGGCTTTAGTTGGATCACTTGGTTGGACCAAGCCTAGCCCATTAAGAAGGTTTTGTAAGGTTGAAAAAAATATGATGAAGACCATAATATTCTCCAGCTTTCTTCTCCTTCTATGGTGGCCGAATGGTTCTCTTTACCATTCTCCACATTGTTCTTCCATTCTCTTCCATAATTCTTACCAAATCCAATATTCTCTGGCAAAATTCAGCCCCTCTTTACATGGGGTAGCACCTCTAAAGCTCATTTGAAGTGAAAGAAGTCAGAGAAATTAAGGATTCAAGTTTATGTCTTAAAATTTAGTATATTCGACCATGTGAGGAAAATAAGGAAGATGATGGTGTTTATGGATGAAAGATAAAGGAAATGAAGGCTATAGTGTGAAAAGCAAGAAAATGAGGTAAGTGGATACAAACTACACCTTATTTCATTTAAATTATAAGGTTTAACATGAAATTTACATTATGTAAGCAAGTAAATATAAAGGATAATGTGAAATAATTCAAGAATATGTAATAAAATGATGAATTTATATGAAATAACCGTAGAATTAAGAAGAAATTAATTTATAAGTAAGGAAAGGAATGAAGGCCGAATGATACCCTAGGTTGAATAATGTGGTATTTTGATGATAATTAGCAAATTAGTCATAAATTGAGTAATATTTCAAAAAATAAAAATAATATGGTTGAATTGTGCTTTAAATGATATGTAACTATAATAATTAGTATAAAAACTATATTATGTAACTATAGGAATCTAAATATTAATGACATATAATTTAAGATAATTTCATAATATAATGAATTAGAATGAAATAAACATGAAATTAAAAAGAAATTAAACATCAAGAGAGAGAAGTAACCTTGGTCAAAATATATACCTAAAGTTAATGAAATGGAATTTGATGTTTAATTAAGCATTTAGTAAGTATTAGACAGTATAGAGCATAAAAAAGGTTATAGAAATGATAAAAAAATGAAAAATAGTGAATGTGCATAAATATGTATATGTAGACATAATGGTGGAATTAAAAACAACTTAAGAATTTTAGCATAAATTAAGTACAATTAATTATACCGATGACTAAAATCAATATAAAAATATGATCGATATAAAAATGAAGAAGAAATAATGATATATGTATGATACTACCATGAGGTCGAATGGTATATGTATTGGAAATGACATGTTTTAGTTATGTCCTTATGATAATAAGCACATGTATGATGAATGTATAGTTGACAAGCTAGTATGAATGCAAACGAAGGCATAATGGTATTAGCACAGTGTAATTAAAGTAAATTATAGGGTGAAAATGAAATACGGTATGAGAATGGATAATGCCCTTAGTATTCAGTTGGTGATCCAGAATTTTAGGATAGTATGGCTAGCCATAGGATTATATATACCGCGGGAGATCATGAATATATAGAGATTTGTACCACAAGATATGATTATGATGCATTTATGACAGTATATCCGGCTCATTAAATGGAATCACTAGAGATGGTCTCATACCCTGGATGTATGGTCACTCCAGTATATTGGATACCCATCCCATTTATCCGGTTCGTGATTTCCTATTGGTGATAACTAGGGGAAAAATCATAAATTTTCATGTAAACATGGATAAGAGAGTAATTACAACATTAAAGATATTATAAATATAAATAAATGAGAAATAAAATGAAAAATGTGAATAGGTAATCAAGTAGGGGTAAAACGGTAATTACACGATAAACTGAAGGTAAAATGGTAATTATGCAAGAACAAAAATGAAAAATTTAGTAGTAAAATAACAAAAAGTGTGTCACAAAGATAATGGAATAAGAAATAAATAAAGTAATTAAATGATTAGGGGACAAGGACTAGAGAGAGAAAAATACAGGGCCATCAATGTAACTAAATGATGAAAATAAAAGTATCAAAGATTGGACAACGGAAAGAGGAAAAAATGGTAATAATATTGGAAAACAGAAATTAAAATGCAAAACAAGTGGGAAGAATGACAGAGTTAATTAGTTTAGAAATAAAGTGAAAATTTAAAACAATTTAGTTAACAAGGGTAAAATCATAATTATACGAGGAAATGAGAACCAAAAGTTAAATTATATATAAAAGAAGTTATAAATGCAATTAAAAGAGTATTAAAGTGAAAAATAGGGTGAATATACTTGAAAAGAGTAAAAACGTAATTACACAATAAATCATGGGCAAGATAGTAATTTTGATATTAAAATAGTAACCTGAGAAATTAATTTGATTAAATATGTCAAAAATGGTAAAATCATAAATAATGAGAATGTTGAGGACCAAAATGTAATTTGTCATATTAGAAACATGTATGAGAATCAAAATACAAACTTACCAACTTAAGAGAACTAGAAATCAAAGGAAATTAAAATGGTCAAAATTGAAGTGAAATAAGTTAAACTAAGATGAAACGACGTTTTAAGGATTAAATTGTAATTTTCTACTGAAGCACAGGAATAAGCATAATTAAATAGGACAAAGATACATTAAGGAAATTAAAAATAAAAAAAAGTCAAACGAATCAAATGAGAAAATAAATAAAATCAAACACGACGAATAAAAGTTATACAAGGGGATAAATTGGTAATTTAATTTTATATAAAGGAATAGTGGAAATTTAATTGTAAGTTAAGGAACAAAAATGAAATAAAGGACACAGTGAAGCAATTAACAATAAATTGGTCAATAGAGAATAAAATTCGAACGGAAAATGGGACAAAAAAAAGAGAAATCTAAATAAATTTAACATAAATATGTTAAATTTGTAATTGGTCAAAAGTTGAGAAAATTTAAGTGTAAAATTATAATTTTTGAGGACTAAAATGAAATGAAATTAAATTTCATAGTAAGAATTGTTAAAAAATAAGAACTTGAAATGAAATAATACACTACAAAAAAACTGCAGATTAGCGACGGAAAATTCCGTCGCTAAATACCAATTTTTCATCGCTAATTAAAATTAGTGACGCCGCGACGAACAGTCGCTAATAGGCCAGTCGCTAATATATTAGCGACGGATTCCAAATTCAGTCGCTAATTTAGCGACGAAATATTTCGTCGCTAATTTTTTTTATTCGTCGCTAATTTATATTCTTAATTAGTCGCCGAATTAAAATACTAATATTTAGCGACTACATTTTCCATCGCTAATTAAAAAATTACTATAATTAATCTCTAATTAAAAAATTACAGTAAAAGTTAGCGACGAAATATTTGTCGCTAATTATTTCTAAAATTCTAACGTGTGTCAGTAGCGACAGTTTCTGTCGCAAAATTATTATATAATTTAATTTTTTCTTTTATTTTTCAATTTTCATCCTGTACACAATATAAATAATAATATTATATTATAAAATTCATATATAATATATACAAATATAAATAATAATCTTATATTTTCATATATATATATATATATATATATATATATATATATATAATTTGTAATAAATTCATTACAAATATAGAGTTAACATAAAAAATAATATATAAAACAAAGTATTGAAACATACTGTGAAAACTGACTTATATCTAAATTCTTAAACATGAGTGGAAAGACGAACAAAAAAATACTTGCTTTGCTCGCTTTCTAAATACAAATATCATTTTGTTCATATCACATTGCTCTTGCCTCTCTCATTAGCTCAAAAAGAAAAAGCAAAATACAACATAAACCTCATTGCTGCTCCGGTCTGACATCAATTTTCACCACTCTGCACATGTTGAATCTACAAAGTAACTACTGAAGTATGGCGTGCATAGAACTCTTTGTACAGAAAAACCCCCTGATAAGGATCAGAATTGGAGATATAACAATTATCCATGCCAATAGATAGAGAAAAAGACATAGTATAGCCAGTAGAGGTCCTTGTAATATGTATGGCTATTTTCTAGCAAAGATCCAACTGAAAAGGAAAACAGCAACCAAGGGCAAAACAATAGATTAAGGTATAGATTAAACAAATTATAGGGCAATAGAAGAAGAAAAAGTAGCAACATTGAGCAGCAAGAACAAAATTCATTGTTTTTTATTATAAAATAATTAATTTTTTCCCAATATCAAGTCATTCATTCTCATGACTTAGTGATTCACAAGAAGTTTTAAGCTAAAATATTTCATCCCTCTAGTTTCTGTTGCAGGCCATTTGAATTTTTTAATTAATAGAATAAACTCCTACGCATGATTTAGTGATTCTCCTATATAATGGATTTCTCTATAACTTGACTGGAAAGATATTTTTTTAATCAAGATAAGCATAATTTATTCTTTTAAAATGGTGGGAAAGAAAACAAAATAACCTAAATGACAAACTTCTAAACATTAGTAATTCCAACAAATGAACTCTGTAGATCATAGGAATTTAGCTTAGCTTACCAATTTTGATAGCACTTCATATACATTAAATGATTGCATTTGGGCAGCACAACCTTGGTGTTATAAGAGCCTAAATAGAGTTAAGATGAGAAGTATTTTTCTCCTAGGAAAAGAACTAAACACAATGAGCTAGTAAGAAAAAGGAATCCATATGCTATACAAGTTGTGCTTTTTTGATAACAGATGATCCAGGTTAGCCTTCAATGCTGCTCTACTGAGATAATGATCACTAAACTGAATATACGCATAAATAACGGTCCTCAATTGTGCTCTAAATAACAACATAATATATGAATTTCTATTTTCTAATATTTTGCCCGCTAACCAACTATATTATTAACCCAACTTAAAGTAGAAAGCAAAATACATGCATACAAAAACACCTGTACTTGTCAAAAAAATTCAGATATTTAAAGTCAATTTTCAATAAATATAATTTGCTAAATTAAAATTACTCTTATATGTTATACCTTTTCATAGCAGTAAGATAGACGCTCCTCTGCTTCAAGCTCAAACAATGATCTCTTGCTTCAATCTACACCATAAAATGAAGCACTGTACCTCTAAAAAGAAAAAACAACGAGAATGCATAAATAGTAGCCACGTGACCATGGAAGCAAAATAAGTGTTTGATAAAACTCAAGGATGGGTGAGTCACTCCTTAACAAAAAAATGTTTGTTTCTAAGCTCAAATAAAAATCATACCCAAACTAAATGACAGATAGAAAGTGGACTTAGCTTCAATTTTAAGCCATGCAGATCCTTTGGAGTTTTCTAATTAACTCATTTTTATTAAAATAGAAGAAAAAATATATATCCTACAATACATAAATTGAATATGCCAACAATTAAGAATATATATATATATATATGTATATATATATATATATATATATATATATATATATATATATATATATATATATATATATATATATATATATATATTGTTCAGCTAAGAAGATAATAACCTGGAAGCATGAAGACTCAAAGTACTCGCCGGGCCGGTGACCGGAGCTTCGTCGGAGGCTCGCCGGAGATGCACCATCACTACCGCCGTGGAGGTTAGAACCCCGGCTTCCTAATTTTGGTGGTCACGCGCCTAACAAACCTCATTCACAGCGTAGATCTACACTGGAAGTTACGGATTCCTTGGTCACCGATCTGCTTGCTTCCGGTGGATGACGATCGGAGGGAGGTGTCGTCGGATCTGCCTAGCCGCCTCGAGCTCGTTGGTACTGCTCAACCCACTAGCTACCGCCTTATGTCACCGAAGAAAAGAAGGCAGCTTCCTTTACAGGGAGAGAATTGGGCGGAGGAGAGACGATGACAGCAAGGTGACTGACGCTGGTGGGAACGCGTCGGCGTTAGGAATCGCCGGTAGGTGGCATCGCCGGTTCTCCCCTAGTCTCCGCCCCTCTCTCTCTCCCATCCCGATTCTTCCTCTCTCCTGCGCCCCTCTTTCTTCTTCCTTCTTTTTTTATTTTTTGTTTTTGTACTCTACCCGAAAATTAGTATTATCAATATTATTATTGTTATTCTTATTTTTAACCTTTTATGATTGAGATGATCTTAAAATAATTAAATTCAAGTATAATAATGTTCAAAATAAAACGTGACTTTATATATTTTACTAAGACAATTAAAATTAGTATTTTTAACAAAGAAAAATTCATGAAAATGTAATAAAAAAAGGAAAAATGTGCATATTTACACATAAAAATAATGTATTTTTGTAAATAAAAATCGAGCAAATAATTGCCGAACAATAAGTCATTGCTCAACTGGTCAGTTCAACCTTATTTTTTAATTCCAAAATACAATAAGCTATATTATATTATAAGTCATTATTGCTCAAATTATGTAAAAATAGTCATTGCTCGTTCTGATTTTAATCATATGTGCTAATTAGATGAGTTATTCATTATGCATTACTATTAATTTTAAATTTATCTAAACTTAATTATTGAAATAATTTCATGTAGGAATTCATCAGTTTTTATCAATTTGAGACTTAAAAGACATAGAATTTGATGAATATTTGAAAGAGAAAAAACTCAATCCACGTGTACATTTAGATGTGCGCTGTGACATTAGGGTTTCTCTAGGACTTTCTAGAGATTTTCGACATATATATATATATATATATATATATATATATATATATATTATAATTTTTAGTTATTAAATTAAAATTTATTGTTTCTTATGGTTTGTTCTTAAATTTTACTCTATTTAATAATTATTAATTTAAAACAGCCTCTTTTTTGCAACAAAAACTGAACTTATAGATCATATAAACTAATCTTTACCTGCCAAAATTAACAACAGAGATTTTCGAACGTACTCACCAAAAATCAGGCCAATCTAACGGCAAATGATTTTCTGATCGTCTTCGTATAAAAAACTGGTCATTACGTAAAAAATCCAAAAAACAACCTCTTTTTTGCAACAAAAACTGAACTTACAGACCTTAAAAACTAATCTTTATCGTTCAAAATTAACAACAACGATTTTTGAACATACTCACCAAAAATCAGGCCGATCTAACGGGAAATGATTTTTCGATCGTCTTCACATACAAATTGGTCATTATGTAAAAAATCCAAAAAATATCCTCTTTTTTACAATAAAAATTGAACTTACAGATCTTATAAACTAATCTTTACCGTCCAAAATTAACAACAGAGATTTTCGAACGTACTCACCAAAAATCAGGCCAATCTAACGGAAAATGATTTTCTGATCATCTTCTAATAAAAAACTGGTCATTACGTAAAAAATCCAGAAAACAGCCTATTTTTTGCAACAAAAACTGAACTTACAGACCTTAAAAACTAATCTTTACCATTAAAAATTAACAACATTGATTTTTGAACGTACTCACCAAAAATCAGGTCAATCTAACGGCAAATGATTTTTCGATCGTTTTCGTATACAAAACTGGTCATTACATAAAAAATCCAGAAAACAGTCTCTTTTTTGCAATAAAAATTGAACTTACAGACCTTAAAAACTAATTTTTACCGTTCAAAATTAACAACAAGAAATTTCGAACGTACTCACCAAAAATCAGGCCAATCTAACGGCAAATGATTTTCCGATCGTCTTCGTATACAAAACTGGTAATTACGTAAAAAATCCAGTTTTAATAATAGAAATTAAATTAGAAAATTTATTCATTTTGACTTGTATGAGTTTAAGTCTTGGATTGAACTCTATTGTATTATTCAACTAAATAATAAATTAAGCTTTATATTATTATTATATAAATATAAATATTTATTATTTTTCATAATATGACTATATAATACTTATAACAATTACTTTATTATTATTATTAAAATGTAATTTTTTTAAATAAATAAGTTTATATTTGGGGATAATTGATAAACAAATCAATTTAATTCCTAATAATTTAATATTTGATTTAAATTTTTTAAAATAAAAATAAATTACAAATTTTTTTATTATTATTTTGAATGAAATAATAAATTTTATAAATATTTATTTTTATTAATCTTAAATACGTAAATATATAATAATCATAACAATTAGTTTATTATTATGATTAAAAATGTAAATTTTCTAAATAAATAACATTAGATTTTGGTATAATTGGTAAAAAATTATTACCAACTTATAAAATAATTTATAATTTTCTGTTACAAAATAAAATATTCATTTTATATGGTATATATTAAAATTACTTGAAATTATACATAAATCATGGGAGTGAAATTTAAAAACTTATTTTTTAATTTATTTGCGACAGATTAGCGACTAAATACTTCCGTCGCTAATCGTATTACAGCAACAAAATATTAATTAGCGACAGATATATTTCCGTCGCTAAACCGTCGTAAAAAAAGGCGCTAAATTTTCCCTCCAAAATTAGCGACTAAAATTTTAGTCGCTAAAATTTCTGGAACTAATTTCCAGAATAAAAAATTATAAAATTTAGCGACGAAAATATTTGTTGCTATTTCCGTCGCAAAACAGGGCACGTACTCTTCCTGCCAATAATTAGTGACTGTTTATTAATTCCGTCGCTATTTCGTCGCAAAAAAATAGTAAATATCATTCTCGCGACGCAATGACAAAACAGTCACTAATCCGTCGCAAAATTAGCGACGGAAATTGGGCCGTCGCTAATTGGCAGTTTTTTTGTTGTGATAAATATGAGGAAGGAGATAACAAAAAGACTAATTCGACCAAAACAGAAAATTAAATGATAATTTTGTAAAATACAAAGTCTACGTATCATATTAACAAAATGAAGTGAATTGAAAAACTATTGTAAAAACTAAATGAGGGTAAAACAAAGAATGAAAGAGTTATAAGAAATTAAGGAATTTAGTACAAGAAAGTATTAAGCAGTTAATGAAGAAAGAAATTTCATATGGATATTGAAGTTAAATTACATAACTAAGAATATGCAATAAGGTAAATTTATAAATTGTGATAGGAAGAAAACAAATCAAATAGTTATATTAATTAGTAGATAAGAATAAATGAAAAGTTAAATAAAAATATATGCGTATGAAGGTAATAAATGTAAAACTTTAACAATAATAAAGATCATACAACAGGAGGTGAGAAGTATGGATGTCCAAGTAATAAAGATGAAGTTGTATCATGAATATATATATATATATATATATATATATATATATATATATATATATATATATATATATATATATATATATATTGTAACACCCTATTCTACTAACCATGGATAATCATCAATAATCATCATAAACCTAGCAGAGATCAGGCAAAAAAAATAATAATAATTAATAATACATGCTATAATTACATGCCATAATAAATTAAATCAAACTTATAAATAATAAGGCCTAACATAATTGGCCAACGATACCAGATGAAATCCTCAAGCCAAAACTTCTCTTCAATGGTGTTTAGGCCATATTAGCTATCGAGCCACTCGAGCTTATCCTAAAACCTACACGGATAACAAACCCATGCTAAGCTATAAATCTTAATGGGGAACCAAAACTCTATAGATAATCTCTTATAATTAGAGTATATCTAAATTTTCACCATATCATAAAAAAACATATGAGTCTAGCATAATGTTTATTTCTCAGTGAACATCAAAAGAAGTCCTCAAACCCTACTAATGAACACCATTTTTACAATAATATAAAACATTGTGTGACTCATCTCATTTCCTAAAAGCTTATCCATTCATCACTTACACCATCGTCTTACCCTTTTCTTCTTTTATTAGTATAAATCATGCATCTTATAAACCTTTTTATTCATGAGTCTAGACATCGTAGTTACTACTAGTACAAAATTTCCACTTAATGCATTAAACCACCTTGCTCACATAAGATAGGCATTCGACATTAATTCATAGTATAAGGGCGTACTTAAGTCATATAGCATCTACAAGTAATCCTGATAGGTATAATTACTTCACATATATCATAAAATTCTCATATTAGATTCATAAACTTTACATCCTTCATGTTATCTTAGCATGGTAACTTAATTCTCTTACAATCGTCATTTTATGTCATGCATTACACCTGGTTAAATGAATGTTATCATAATGCCTACATGTGTGTAAACACTTATATATAAATAAACAGACCGGCGGAGTTGCATGTGATCACAAAGAATAAGCATTACAAATCATGATTATCAAACAAAGTATCGAGGTCACATGTATGCATTTCATAAACACAGTACCTGAAACTTAGTGCATATGTTATAGTCCATATAACTTCTAGTATAATATTGTATGCTTTAGGGTCCATATCTTCTCTGTGGAATCTCATCGGTCGAATTAACTCACACCAGCACTCACATGGGAACCTTCCTCAATTAATATGAGACCTCTCAATCATGTATTATGAAACATGACATTTCATTTCATAAAAAAACAATTTATAGTCGAAAGGAATTTAAAACAATCAAAATAATAGGTCATTCATCATGCTTACGTTACATTAGTGGAGTAATTAATGCATGTTTTACTTTATCTTGTGCACATTTTATAATCTTTAATAGCCTACCTAAGTACTAGTTCGAAAGGTGGATAACGGGAGCAATGGATACCCGAAGGTAGCAAACTATGGATATCCGAAGATATCAGACAATGGACCCAAATGGGGTTAAACAATAGTTCCATCAAGGAACAAACTATTGAACCAAATGGGTTAAACAATGATTCCATTAAGGAAGAAGACCCAAACGGGGTCAACTATGGCAGCTGCAACTATATCCCTCTAAGCATGCCTATCTAATCCACATCTGAACTAAGATCCGCAAGCTTAACCACTTAAGAACATCTTTGATTTATCATATTCTTCTTTACTTAGCACATCATTTGGCTTAAAGCCACATTTCATAAAAGAATGCATATCATTCTTATCATACATCAAGGTTGAGCTTTAGGCTCTATTACATATGGATGCAAGTCATGTAATCACATCGTTGCATCAACATCTTTCATATATATCGTGGTGGTTTACATGATGATGCAAGCATAATAAAATATTACTTTCATCGATCTATTCCATCATACTTAGTATTATGCATGAAGCCAATAAGGAAATTATGGAAGTGTAGCTCTTGCAACTAAAAATCTACATAATATTATATGCATGTCCATATATATATGTGTGCATATAAAGGCAACTTGAATCATAGCAGTACATGCTCTTTGGTACTCATATCTGACCACATAATTAGTCAAACTACTCATCATAACATGGTTGGATCATTTATAAAACATTGAATTAAATAAATCATTGATAATCCTCAAGGACGTACCTTGTTACTATTTGCCGTGAGCAACTTTCACATACTATCATAACTCCCCTGAAAACATAATTATTTAAAGCAATACTCATGCATTTATGATCCATATAGTAGTAATATATGCAGGTTCTATTACAACTTAAAGGTCAACACTTGTTCATATTTAGTCCCTTGATTCACTTCAATGGTCTATCAGATTATAGATTAAGTTATTTACTTTAACAGTCATATATATTTCAATCCTCTTACTTGTATTTTATACTCAGGTAAGTTATGTGAGCTTATTTCATCTTAGTCGTTAGCACATTACGGATGCTCATGTGCTAATCGTAATGTATTATAGGCATGAGCAAACAGGTGAGCGGGTTATTAAACATTATTGCTAATCATTAATTCTTCTTGTGACCTTGAGTGTAAACAAGCTTCTACGATTTCATAATTAGGATAAAAATGTGATGTCCCATTTCTTTTAACTTGGACAGAACCATTCTTTGACCTAGTACATACCTTATACCAATTTTGTAGGACACCTTAAATAGCATTTCATGTAAGTTACTACGTTGCCTCATGCTCTTCTTAGTTCTATGCTCATTAGGCCTTAAAATACTTTTTAACAACATAATTCATATTAGCATTATCATGCGCAAGTCCCTCTAGTTTAGAGTTCAAGTGGACCATCATTTCTTAACTTAATGTGTTTAATTACCTTAAAACTTGCGGAGGTTCCTCAAATTAAGTGATCATGCTTTATGCACCTCACAGGTGACTTTTGGTATAAGGCCCCTAACATGACCCTAATCTAATTTGCATATTTGAATGGGATTTTTATTTGATTAAGATTAAATTAAATGAGGAATTTGTATAAGTATGGGTCAAGAGGGGGTAAATTATCATGATATTATGTTATTTGCATGAGAATAAAATTTTAAAGCATGGTTTAATATTAATTGAGGGTACAATTGAAGCAAAAAGTATTAATTTGGGGTAAGTTTATAGTTTCAAAAAGTCGAGGGTCACATGTGGATAGAAATGATTGTTTAAATGTCAATTTGAGAGAAGGGATAAATGGATAGGTTAATATTTGAAAGGAATTAAATGGAGAGGTTAAAGTTTAACATGCAAAGATTTGCTAGGTTATTGTGTAGCATTCAAAAGGTTAAAGGACTAAAGGGGGAATTATCCCTTGCTATTATAAAAAGTCAACTTTGAAGAGAGAGAAGAAAGAATGGAACGACATTTCTTTAAGAAAAACACAGAAATATTTCTTTCTCTCTCTTTTATGATTCAAAGTTGATACCTTAAGTAATCTTGAAGAGGAAATTGTGCATGTTGGTTAATCAAGAGTTTAAGGCATTAAACTAAGGTAATTAATCTATCAATGAGCCTTTAGCATCTTTTTCTTCTTTTCATTTTAACTGAGGAGGACGTTAACAGTGTACTGGAACTTGTATGCCGATGATTTTTGTGAAGGAGAAGAGGAAGGATGGAAGAGTAAAGGAAAGGGTATTGCTGGAGGTTGAAGACATTGGGTTTGTCAGCGAAGGTATGGGAATTTAGGATGTTCATAATGCATGTGAAATTGATTGCTGGAACTAGGTATGATTTACAGAATTCAAAGTTACGTTTTGCTGGATTTTAACGATGTGAGGTTGAAGAAGATTGTCCTTCCCGAGTCGTGAATGTCTTCACGAGTCATGAACTTTTGTCCGACTCGTGAAGCTCTTTATGAGTCATGCATCTTCTTCCAATGTTGGGTCACTCGTGAAGCTTTTCACAAGTCGTGAACATTAGTCCGACTCATGAAGCTCTTCACGAGTCATAAAGTATAGCTTTTCTTCTCCACTCATGAACCTCTTCATGAGTCGTAAAGTATAGCTTTTCTTCTCCACTCATGAACCTCTTCACGAGTGGTGAAGTGTAGCTTTTCTTTTCCACTCGTGAACCTTTTCATGAGACGTGAGTAATGGCCTTACTAGCTTCACTCGTGAATCTCTTCATGAGTCAAACATGTCGTCATGACTGAATGACCTATCTAGAATGTTTTGCTCATAAGTTGAGCTATAGAGCAGAAAATTGAATGATTCATTTTGTATTGGAAAATAGATTTCTATACCTATATTTCATGTGAAGGAACCTAGACTTAAATCTGCCTTTAAGTACATGGAATTTACGATTGAATCCGGATTAGTTCCCTAGACTGTACACAGAAACAAAATTAACAGTAATGGGCATATCTTTTTGTAGAGATGTTGAAATGTTACAAAATGAAATTTTGGAAAAATTAGAGACATGAAAGTCTAACTTTGATGAAGAAATTTTGGTTTAAATCCTTCTAAATTTTACATTATAAATTGTTCTAAATGACAGGTCACACGATTTGGTTTTTTAAACAGCCTATAGTACTTTTCAAATAACTCAAGCTATAGGTTAGATATGGAGATGAATTTTGATGCTCTGGAAACTAGACACATAGGGGGATAAAGTTGTAGAAGATCATCTTGACTAAAAATGACTTTTTCCTTTCCAAGTGTGGCTCACAAGTTAAGTCTGGTATGCTGCCCTATACAGATTGTTGATGCACTTGACTTTATGACTACTAATTAAATTGAGACAAATAGTTGTTTTTATGATAGTAAAATAGAATTGGACAGGGCAAGTAATATGATTATCAATGAAAGAATTATATGCATACATGTACATTCGTTGTGTATATGAATAAAGATTAATGATGAAATACCTAACCTATACATGTCATTAAACATGTATATGATTGTCATGTGCCTAATTGATGTGTACATATGTAATCCTATGATATGAAAGTGCACATGATCTAAATGATGATAAATGCATATATATATATATGTAAACATGCTTATAGGAATAAGCCTACTATGAGCGAATGTACCCACAGGTATGTACATTTATGATTATGTACATGAATGTATGAGCATGTAAATGCCCTATGAGATAAAAGATGTTGTAGCATGACTATGAACATGTGAGACACTTAATGAGAACATGATCAAGTATATGATATGATGATTATATGTCATGCCTAAATGTCACGATGCAAACTTATAGTCACATGAAATGGATGAGCTAATTGTGTAATTTGGCTTATGAAATGTGCATATATCTGTTTATGCACCAGAGAACTTATAGTTTTACAAGACTCTATATATGTACAAACAATATACTATGAATATAGTCTTAATATGTGAATTGAACACGAATATAGTTATGCCTGCGATAGAGTTTTAGATGTGGATAGATAGGCGCCTATAGGAAAATTGCAGCTGCCATAGTTTGGCCCAATTGGGTCCATAGTATATATGATCCCGTTTGGATCATGATCAACCCTGTTTGGGTTGATAGGCGACCCCGTTTGGGTTTGCTTGACCGGTCCATAGTACAGTTTGGACCCGTTTGGGTCTATAGATCTGATATCTTCGGATATCCTTCTTCTTGACACCGATGTGTATCCATAGTTCCCGTTATCCATTGATAAAGCTAAGGCATGCTAAATGTTATTTATAGTATTGATAAAAAATTAAACAGTTAAAGTTATTTGACTAAAGATTGATATTGTAGATTACATTGTTGGTTTGCCCACAAGTATTATGTTTCATTTGAATATGTTTACATGGAAATTGTTGTCCATATGAATTATGAATATGAGAATATTTGTTACTCTTGTGGGTAAAATGTTTAGGTGCATGAGAATATATTTTATGCTTTAAAGTATTTGTTGTTAATGACATGATATGTTGTACATGTTATTTATTATACACATTGTATGTATATTTTGATGACCATTGTGAGTGGTCACCCATCTATAGATATTCCCCACTAAGCTTTATAACTTAGCACGGGTTATTCATCCGTGTAGGTACTGTTACCAAGACTTTTGCTCAAGGACGATCTCTGCATCAGGAAGGGCCAACTACCGACTATTGATGTTGATGTAGGATGTATTTGTAATAGTATTATCATATGTTTTGCTTTATGGCCAGTTATGTTATAAGATGTATATAACTTATGAGAAATGCTGTAACTCACAAGTAGTAAAGCTAAGAAGAGTATGCATGCATGCTATATACATAAGTAATATTCATATAGTATAGTATGCATGATACTAAGTATGAAATGCAATACAAGAATAGACTAGTAGCACATACATAAGTTATGAACCGTATGACATGATTAAAGGTAAAATGATAGTTAAACAAATATATTGCATAAGCATGATTAATAGTTATCAAATTATCAGATTAAATAGGGTTTTGCTTAGAGGGTGCGACATTGGGTAACTTACAGCTTAATTCAATCTTCTTCCTCTTGTAATAGCATTTATGTCTTTTAATTTCTATAATAATTTATGTTATATTCATGCCTTTCTAAACCATGTCTTTATAGACTTTAGCATTAGAGAGAGACTTTCATAATCTATTACTCTAATCAAGTAACATATCAACCTTCACTTAATAACCATTTATCATTAGTCTTACTTATTACTAGTCAATTCACCTCAATCCTGGCTCTCTTAATGATTTTATGGACCATATAATATTGTGATTAATATCTAAATACAAGACTTAATCTTGGGTGAGAGTATACTTGAATGAGTGAAAAGAGTACATATGACCACGTTGTGGAGGGGAGAAAGCATGCTTAGCCGTGCATCCAAGGAACAAAGTGTATAAGTGGCCGTGTATATCCAAGAAGAAAAGAACCAAGTGGCCATGCATATCCAAGAGGAAAAGGAATGAGTGGCCGTGCATTCCCAAAGAGAAAAATGATGAGTGGCTATGCAATCCCAAAGAGTAAAAGGGTGAGTGGCTGTGCACTCCCAAAGAGGAAAAGGGTGAGTGGCCGTACAAAACAAGGAAGAAAGACCATGAGTAGCCGTGCATCCCATGAAGAAAATGGCCAAGTGGCCGTGGATGAGAATGCAACTAGGGTTTACAAATTTCTCAGATCAAGTTCTTTAATGTCCAGATCTCACCCAACTTGTTTACACTAGTGAACATTTAAGCTTTAAAACATTCTTAACTCATCTAATTTATTATATTAAACCATTAATCTCAACTAAGAAAACACATGCAACAAAAGAGCGAAAAACATATACAGTAATAACTCATAAACAATTCCCGTACCTGATATTCAAGCTTTATCTCCTTCATAATCCATTGATATAGCACTCTCTTTTTCTTTTCCTTATACATAGAGACAACAAGCATAACTTATCATCTATCTACAACCCTAAGATCATAAATCAAAATGGAAGAAGAGATCTATGGAAGGGAAAACATTACCTTCATGTTAAAACACCAAAACCCTAGATTTCCTCCTTTGAACCTATAACCAGAGATTGAAGAAAGAGAGAGAGAGAGAGATTGTGAGGATCCAATCATGGCCCTAACTGGATTATAGTTAACCAATTAGGATTAAGGTTTAATAAGGAAAAATTAGATTATTTTGCACTAATAAAGTTAAGTAATATAAAGGGTATATTGGAAATTATGCACATGTGTATTGAAGTGTAGCTAAAATATTAAGGAATGATGCAATTGAATTAAATAAGAAGTTTGAAATTGAATGCTAAAAAATAAGTTTTAAGGGGTTAAAAATGTATAAAGGCATTATGGGATTTTCTTTGGCGAGATATTTACCCCACTCACCTATTTAGGATTTATGGAGATGTGAGTATCAGCATTTTTTGAGGGATCTCTCTCTCTCTTTGTGGTTGTTGGATGAAGAAGAGGAAATCTAGGTTTTTGGTGTTTTAGCATGAAGGTAATGTTTCCCTCCCATAGATCTCTTCTTCCATGTTTGATTTCTGATCTCAGGGTTATTGAGAGATGATAAGTTATGCCTGTTGTCTCTATGTATAAGGAAATGAAAGAGAGAGAGAGCTAGATCAATGGATGTTGAAAGAGTTGAAACTTGAATAACAGGTACGGGATTTGTCATTCAGTGGTTACTGTATATGTTTTCCTTCTCTTGTTGTATGTATTTTTTTTAATGAGATTAAGGGTTCAAGCTAGTAAGTTTTGATGATTAGAACATGATTAGTAACTTAAATGATCATTTAAGTAAGTGGGGAAACGAGATCTGGGATTTAAATTCATGTTCTGAAAATCGTGGTTTCTGGGTTTCTTGTTATCTTCATGTGCACGACCAAACACCTTGTTTCTCTTTGGAGGTGCACGGCCAAGCACCTTGTTTCTCTTTGGGTGTGCACGACCAAACACCTTGTTTCTCTTTGGGAGTGTATGGCTAAGGATCTTGTAACAACCTAAACTTGTATTTAACTGAAACGCCTTAACCTAAAATATTAAACTCACTTAGCTGCGTTTTCAAGCCTAATTTTTTTAAAAAATTTATAAAACCAACATCTGGATTCTACAGTAAAACTTTTACATATAACTAAGTTTCTTTGATTAATACAAACTTCACAACTAATACACATAGGTACATAACATCATGGATAAATATAATACAATTCAACATCATCAGCTATACTTGTGGTTCTCTCTCATGTTGGCCATCCCGCTGCAGATATAACCCTGACGAATACAATCCTTTCTGACAACCTACACTGATAAAATATTCGTGCTAAGCTATAAAGTTTAGTGGGAAACAAAAACATTTAAATGACTGCACACAGCAGTCATCGATACATACACTCAAAATGTAGCAAATGAAATAAAGAGTTATCATGAGAATACCACGATAATAATTTTAGTCACAACATGTTATATATATAAAAACCATGAATTATCATAGCTCAACAATTTATTTAACATACATATATCATATGATTTCTCTGTATATTCTATACATTTAAACTTGTGAAACAATTCCTATGATTAAATCCAATCATGAGCACCATCAATAATACAGGTTAATTATATTTTAATGCTTACACTGTACCTATACTTTAAAAATATGATGTTTTCAATCAGCAATGTAATCCTACATTCAATTTAGCATCCATAAATTTTTATTTTTTATATATTGATATGCATACATATATATAAGTATATGCTTAAATATAATACATGCATTAGAAAAACTCATAAACATATGCCTTACTATACTGAAATAAACTATGATGCGATTATACTGTAACTTAGCCAACTTAAATTCTAAAGGTGGATAACGGGATCGGTGGATACCCGAGGGTATCAAACGGTGCATATCCGAAGATATCAAAACTATGGACCCAAACAGGGACAACTGTACGGTGGACCGGTCTAGAACCCAAACAGGGCTGTGTATGATCCAGTAGGATCAACTATACTTTAGACCTAAAAAGGTCAATGGTGCCAGCTGCAATATCCCTATAGGCGCCTATCTATCCACAATCTAGACACTAAGAAGGCAGTTAATTTCCTTTACTTTATTTGACTTTACTTTGCTTTACTCTATTCAATCATATACATACATGTACATGTATAATCATGTATCGAGTATTGATACTCATACACATGTTACTGTAAAGCAATCAGTAAAGTATCATGTATTACTTGCCTATATATAAATGTCACGTCAATCAAATAGTTTATACTTACCTAGTATAAGTATTCAATACTCGATGGCCATATAAAGGCATATGTTAGATATTCTTAATAATAATCATGCTTGCTCAAGCATCATAATATTGTATTTATGGAAATGTAATCGTATAAATTACATGTGCATGTATCATCTCTTAAGCATATTATCATTGTGGAAAACGTACCTTCATGATTTGTCGTGACTATCTTCCATACCTTGTACTTACTTCTCTCATCTCACATTCATACCCGATGGGTATATACATTTTAAGTACATATAATCATAACATAATTTAAGGTATGAATTCACTTCCAGATTAAGAATATTACTTACTCACACCATTCCACAATCTTTTAATATAGACTCATATATCAATATATATAGTCCTTATCATATTCACATATATAAATACATAAATACATATAAACATATGCAGAAACGTGTAAATTCTTGACACTATAGTTATGGATTTCATCATGGAGGAAAATGCGTGTAAGCACACAATTCATAGCCTACATGTCTCAAGTATGAACAAGTATTCTTGCATATGTCACATATAGACTAAAGAACCTATAAAGACCCACGGCCATTCCCTACATTTCATAGAAACTCAATCGATAGACATTTATTTGATAGTACTAACCTATAACCTATAGATTCCTGTAGTTAATCATATCCATATATGTTCATATAAAGATAATACTTAGGTATATATATTTGATCAATATTATACAATTACTAAGGTCATTTCATCTAAAATGATCATTTAATCATGTCCTTATATAAGGATCGTATTATAAATATTTTTATCTTACATGATGTCTTACTAATCTAGTATAACTTGTCTATTAATCTGATGCTCCCTACACAATATGTATATTGCTACTACTATTCTATTTTATACTCACCCACATAATATAGTAATAATACATACAAATTGGTTTTATGCAACCATGCCTCCATTTACTTATAGTTTACCATCTTTGTTCACTTTTATTGTCTATTAGATCACACTTAATTAGCTATATATTTAAATATGATCGTATATGTGTCAAACATCTACCTTAATTAATACTTTAACAAAATGCATATCAAATGAAAATAACGTTTATGAGTGTTAATATCCCATATCCCAATACTTGTATAACTTTAAAAAAACTAAAATATATATAAAGATAGCAATAACAATTATTTGGTACAATTTCTTATTACTATAACAATAACCATCCCTTACTATGCAATTTAATCAAACCATATAATCATATGTTAAAACCATATATCATTATGTTATCATATTTCAACTTGAACTATTTAAGTAAACCTTATTAAATTTGATGCTTTTGCTAAACTGTATAGTTTATAAATAAATGCAAAAACCAATGACAGCATCTATGGAAACTATACTCTTCAAACTCTCATTTTGTAATCTCTTTACTAACTAAATCGTAAGCTTATAATCATTAATATTTCCAATTATATCATATTACTATTTTACTCAAGAATTACATCTTTATAAGTTAATCATTTAGTTTAAAATTCGATTACTAACTAGACTCTCCTTAATAAACTAAAAGCTATGTTTAGACTATTTCCTATAAAATTAATAGTGTGAAATAGCAAACTGTTAATAGACAATACACAATTACTTTACTGTTAAACCTTGGTTTGCAAGTTAAAGGTTGTATCTGATATGCCAAGGGCTGTAACTAAGGCAAGAACTTCTTAAATGCAAAAAAGGAAAAAGAGTGACTCTATTGAGTACTTGATTTGCCTCGGTAAAAAGAAACTTTCAATATAAAGATGGAATAGAAGTGCAGCAAGAGAGAAAACTCGGTAGAGTGACTAGAGAGACTCGATTTTAATAGGAAATTCACTCGAAAAAGTGACTGAAGTCACTCAGGAAAATGGTGTTGTTCGGCCAAAATAAACCCAAAACATGTAATTCGTTGATTAACCAAAACTTACCTCCTTAAATCTAAACAATTCTATCTAACAAAAAGCTTTAATATTCCAAAGAATTTAACTTAAATTGTTGTAAAACAACAGCCATCCTAACACAATAATTCAATTAATAAAATCATGATAAATCCCTTTATTTCATTGGAAGTAAGATTAAGCAAACTACTGAATTTAGTTTCTCCTTTTTGTTAGAAAATACACACAACAGATTTCAACAGCTCTACAATGAGAAATTCGTATTTCTACTCCATTAAATCTAGAATTTACACATGCAAAATTTTGTAAATCAATCTTTTAATCCTCATTATAGTCTCCTCTTAATCTAGAAGAAACACATACATGCAAACCCAAATTTAATAAGATATCCTATACCTCACATGATCACCTCCATTGCTTCTTCAAAACCTTCAACCACTATTATACCAAACTCATAACATGCAAATCCAATTTTAAGCTTCATTCCTATACTCTAATTACATACACAGGTAGCAGACATATAATTCCAATTAAAAGAAGTCACATGCAAGATCTGACATTTCCTTACTATTCAATGCAATTCACATACTGGATGAAATTTTCTACTATTATTGGGATCCTTGTAATAATTTCATCACATGAAAATCCACATTCTTAATATAATTTCCCGTACCTATTATTGTGCTTGTCGGAGCTTAATCGGAGCTTCACCGGAGGTGCACCATTGCTGCTTACCTGAACGTGGTTTCATTGGCAACAATCTAGGAGCATTCACATGATCAATAGTCCACCATCTGCTCGGAGATCGAGCTAATTCCACTGGCTATCTCTCTCTCTCTCTCCTAATGTTGTCGGTGATTGTAAAGGGCCTGAAGACATCAGAGCAATTGCCTTATTGCAGGGGACTCACCGGTGCTGTTTGTCTCGTTGGTGGCTGCCATATGTTATCGAAAAGGAGGAACAGTAGTTGCGATCACAAAGAGAAGAGGAGTTAGATGGAACGACGTGATGAGGGATCTTGGACACCTGCGATGGGGAGGGTGCGGTGGCACGCGAGTTATCGCCGATGAAAGTGTCCGTTATGGCTACTGGTCAGCTCTCGCCTCCCTGTCCAATCTTTCCTGCTCTCCGTTTTCCCCTCCCTTCCTTCTTTCTTTATTTTCTTTATTTTCTTATCATCTCCCCCCTTTAATCTAGTATTAGGACAATTATAAAGAATGGAAAATTCTCTTTTAACCCCCCAATAAAATTCATGTCACATAAAGATCCCAAACCTATAAATCTTTTTAGAAATTACCCCACTTCTTTATATATATATATATATATATATATTCTCTTATAAGTTCACCCATAATTTATATTATTTACCTCAATTACACCCTTAAACATTTTTATACCAAGCAACTTATGAATCAAGTGAAATTATCACTTACTTGCACCACTCTATTATGAAATTCATGCATTTCAATTAGTCTTAATCAAATAACAATTCATTAAATCAGGTATTTTTAACTAGGGTCATTCTTGGGGCCTTACAGATCTTGTTTCTCTTTGGATGTGCATGGCCATGTAGCTTTTATCCCTTTGAAATGCATTGCCAAACACTCTTTCTCCCTTTGAAATGCATGGCCAAACACCCTTTCTCCTTGTGAAGTGCACGACTAAGCACTCTTTTTCCCTTTAAAGTGCATAGCCAAGCACTTTTTCTCCCTTTGAAATGTACGACCAATTGCCCTTTTCCCCTTTGAAGTTCACGGCCACTTAAGTTCCTGCCTTTCCCATGCATGGCCACTTATTGATTTTCCCCTTCCTTGCATGGCCAAGCAAGGCTTTTCTACTTGTTTTGCATGGCCAAGCAAGGCATGGTTTGCATGGCTACTGCTAAATCATGAATAGAGTGGTATAAAATTTATAAGTTTATTAAGTGAGGCATATAATTAATGATGTCAAGCTAGAAATGCATAATATTGGAAATAATTGATTATGGATGCGATAGTTAATATGCTAGTTGAATATTGATGGGCTAATAAATCATGAAGTCTCTCTTTATTGTTAAAGACTAGAAAGACATAGTTTATAGAGACTTGACTATCAAATGAAGTAATAATGAAAGTTAATGGCAAGAGTATTGATGGGAGGAAGTAGATTGAATTCTATTGTAAGTCACCAATAGGATATATACACATAGGTGGCGTGATCATTTAATTAGAGAACCCCTATGCAAATATATATATATATATATATATATATATATATAGAAGAATGAAAGCTTTAGAATAATAACCTTTTGAAACAAGGAAAGGTGTTTACTTAAAGGCTGATCTTTGAGGGATTTGACAAAGGCACTATGTATATGAACCGCTTTAGTTAGAATGTGTTTTAGTGCATAGCGAGCACAAAGCTATGTAGAACAAGGGGCAACCTAGTAATCTTAAATTTGGATGCTAGTTGTCGTGTCATATAAAGTTGGGATATGGTATGTACTTTGTCATAGTAAATGGTTTTGCCTAATGTCACATACTAATATTTTGGTGCAACGACATGAAAATACTATGATATAGTCTATTGGCAATTAAAAGGACTTGTACATGGCAATGTTAATATGAATTATGCTGTTAAAAGGTAGGCTAAGGCCTAAGAAGCACAGTACTAGGAAGAGCATGAGGTAGTATAGTAACTTAAATGATATGTTATTCAATGTGTCTTATAAAATTTGTATAAGTTATGTACTAGGTCAATGGATGGTTCTGTCCATAATACTGTGATATAACTTAGTGATAATAAGAGAATAGTCGAAAGGTTACATGTTCAAGTTAAAAGAAATGGGACATCACAGTTTATGATAAATTATGAAACCATAAAAGCTTGTTTACACTCAAGGTCATAAGAAGAATTGATGATTAGTAGTAATGTGTAATAATCTGCTTACCTGTTGCTCATGCCTATAATACTTGACGATTAGCACAAGAGCATTTGTAGTGTGTTAATGACTAAAATGAAATAAGCTCACATAACCTACTTCAGTATAAAATACAAGTAAGAGGATTGAAATATAAATGATTATATTAAAGTATATAACTTGTTGTCTATAATCTGATAGACCATTGAAGTGAATCAAAGGACTAAATATGAACAAGTGTTGACCTTTAAACTGTAAGAGAACCTGCACATATTACTACTATATGGATCATAAATGCATAAGTGTTGCTTTAAATAATTATGTTTTGATGTGAGTTATGATAGTGTGTGAAGGCTGCTCACGACAAATTGTAACAAGGTACGTCATTGAGAATTATCAATGAGTTATGTAATTCAATGTTTTATAATTGATGTTACCATGCTATGATGAGTAGTTTGACTCATTATGTGATAAGATATGAGTACCTATAGGGTATGTACTGCTATGATTTAAGTTGCCCTAATATGAACACACATATATCTATGGACATGCATATAATACTATGAAGATTTTTAGTTGCAAGAACTATACTTCTATAATAGCCTCATTGGCTTCATGCATAATATCAAGTATGATGAGATGGATAGATGAAAGTAATAGTCTATTGTGTTTGCTTTATCATGTAATCCACTATGATATGTATGAATGATGTTGATGCAACTATGTGGTGACATGACTTGCATCCATGTGTAATGGAGACTAAAGCTCAACATTGATATATGATAAGAATGATATGCATTCTTTATGAATTGTGGCTTGAAGCCAAATAATGTATTAAGTAACGAAGAATATGATGAATTAAAGATGTTCTTAAAGGGTTAAGCTTGCGGGTCTTAGTTCAGTTGTGGATTAGATAGGCATGCTTAGAGGGATACAGTCACAGCTGCCATAGTTGACCCCGTTTGGGTCTTGTTCCTTAATGGAACCATTATTTGACCCTATTTGGGTCTATAGTTTGTTCCTTACTGGAACCATTGTTTGACCCTATTTGGGTCCATTGTTTGATATCTTTGGATATCCGTAGTTTGATACCTTCGAGTATCCATTACTTCCGTTATCCACCTTTTGAACAATACTCAGGCAGGCTATTAATGATGATAAAATGTACACAAGATAAAGTAAAACATGCATTAATTGCCCCACTTATGTAATGTAAGCATGATGAATGACCTATTATTTAATTGTCTTATTTTCCTTTTAGCTATAGATTATTCTTATGAAATGAAATGTCATGTTTCATGATGTATGATTGAGATGTCTCACATTAATTGAGGAAGGTTCCCATGTGAGTTCCGGTGTGATTTAATTCCATCGATGGGATTCCACAGAGAATATATAGACCCTAAAGTGTACAATATTATACCAGAAGTTATATGGACTGTAACATTGATTTAACATACAATATTCACACGTATGAAGGCATAATGATAACATTGATTTAATCAGGTGCAATGCATGACATAAAATGGTGTTATAAGAGAATTAAGTTACCATGCTAGGATAACATGAAGGATATAAAGTTTATGAATCTAAATGATAATTGTATGATATATGTGAAGCAATTATGCCTACCTAGATTACTTATAGATGTTATATGACTTAAGTATGCCCTAATACTATGAATTCATGTCGAATGCCTATCTTATGTAAGCAATGTGATTTAGTGCATTAAAGGGAAAATTTGTACTATTAATAACTATGATGTCTATACTTATGAAAGAAAGGGACTATCAGATGCCTAATTTACACTAATGTAAAAGTAAAGGGTAATACCATGGATAAAGTGATGAATGGATAAGATTTCAGGAAATGAACTGAGTCACATAATGCTTTAGATTATTGTAAACATGGTAATCATTAGTAAGATGTTTGAGGACTTCTCCTTGAATTTCACTGAGATATGACCACTATGTTAGACTCATATGTTTTCTATGATATGGTGAAAGTTTTAGATATACTCTAAATATAAGAGATCATCCATAGAGTTTTGTTTCCCCACTAAGCTTTATAGCTTAGCAAGGGTGTTTTTATCCATGCAGTTGCCTTGAGGATTTTAGGATACTTGAAGGCCATTTATGTTATGATTATTTATCCATAAGCTTGATTATTTTATTGTGGCATGTAATTATGGCTTGTTCTATTATTATTATTATTATTATTATTATTATTATTATTATTATTATTATTATTATTATTATTATTATTATTATTATTATTATTATTATTATTATTACTGCTTGATCTTTACTAGGTTTATGATGATGATTGATGTTTATCCATGGTTAGTGGATTAGGGTGTTATAGAGATCTCCCTCAAAAGCCGATATTCAATCTTCAGGAATCCCAAAACAAGTTGAGTGGGATAAATATCTCACCAAGAGAAATTCCCAATATACACTTATACACATTAATCTCCTAAATTTTCATTTCATACAATTTAATTTAATTTCAATTACATACTTTCTTAAAGTTACAACTTACCCATACTCAAATACATAAATGCCAAAATTACCAAAATAACCCTCTTGGGACTCAACCTCGATAATTATGAAATAATCCAATTTTGCCTTAATTAACAAAAATCCTCATTAATTAATAAAAATCTGATTAAGGCTGAAATTAGGTCCTTACAAATCTCTTCCCTTTAAAAAAAATTTGTCCTCGAAATTCAAACCAGTAGTCTTTATCTTTATTACTATTAATTCCCCAAACTCTATCTTAGCTATAAGCAACTATAACCATAACAACCTCAGGAGATATTCTTATGTTCATTATACTTCCAGTCAGTTTTCCCTTTCAGTTGGGCTAGATAAGTGATGCAATGCTTTTTGTGTTATGTGGGATGCTATGCAATGCGTTTAAGACTTCATGCATGCAATAGAATACCTATGCATATTCTCATAAACTGGACATGTTTTATCCCATCCAAAAATAATGACATATGCTTCATTGCCCCTACTGATTAGGAAAATTCTGACAATTATATATATAGCATCTTAATAATCTCAACATCTTGCATGCTCAGTAATGCCAAAACACAAATTCTCTTCTTATCATATAAACTTTTCCTCAAAAATCTTAATAAATAATCTAGACATACTTATAATCAAACTTATGTTATACTTCAATCATAGAAAATTAAGGCTTTTAAGCACTTCTAAGATCAGGAAGTGAGAGATACTGATAATTCTTTAGATGTCATCTCATAATTTTTAAATCAAAATCCTACTAGAACTCCAATATCCATCAACCGTAAGTCAATCATCACTTAAAATCCTCAAAATTTGCATCTCAATAACAATAATACCGAATATGGCAATTTGATCTAGACCAATATCATCTCAATCCTTCAAGAACAACTTCTTAATTCCTTATTACCTAGAAAAGACTAAACTTGGGCTTTGATTCCACTAACTGTAACACCTTAATCTACTAACCATGGATAATCATCAATCATCATCAAAAACCCAACAGAGATCAGACAATAATAATAATAATAATAAATAATACAGGCCATAATGACAATAAATTAAATCAAACTTATAAATAATAAGGCCTAACATAATTAGCCAACGATAAAAGATGAAATCCTCAAGGCAACTGCAATCTACCAAAACTTCTCTTTAATGGTGGTTAGGCCACAGTAGCTATCGAACCACTCGAGCTTATCTTAAAACCTACACAAATAACAAACCTGTGCTAAGATATAAAGCTTAGTGGGGAACCAAAACTCTATAGATAATCTCTTATAATTAGAGCATATCTAAAATTTTCACCATATCTTTCAAAACATATGAGTCTAGCATAATGTTTATTTCTCAGTAAACATCAAAAGGAGTCCTTAAACCTTACTAATGAATACCATTTTTACAATAATCTAATACATTGTGTGACTCATCTCATTTCCAAAAAACTTATCCATTCATCATTTATGCAATCATCTTACCCTTTTCTTCTTGCATTAGTATATATCATGCATCTTAAAATCCTTTTTATTCATGAGTCTAGACATCATAGTTACTAATAGTATCAAAATTCCACTTAATGCATTCAACCACCTTGCTCACATAAGATAGGCATTCGACATTAATTCATCGTATAAGGGCATACTTAAGTCATATAGCATCTACAAGTAATCCTGATAGATATAATTACTTCACATATATCATACAATTCTCATATTATATTCATAAACTTTACATCCTTCATGTTATCTTAGCATGGTAACTTAATTCTCTTACAATCATCATTTTATGTCATGCATTGCACTTGGTTAAATGAATATTATAATTATGCCTACATGTGTGTAAACACTTATATGTAAATAAACAGACTGGTGAAGTTGCATGTGCTCACAAAGAATAAGCATTGCATATCATGATTATCGAACAAAGTCTTGAGGTCACATGTATGCATTTCATAAATATAGTACCTGAAACTTAGTGCACATGTTATAGTCCATATAACTTCTTATACAATATTGTATGCGTTAGGGTCTATATCTTCTCCGTGGAATCCCATCGGTGCAATCAACTCACACCAGCAATCATATAGGAACCTTCCTCAATTAATGTGAGACTTCTCAACCATGTATTATGAAATATGACATTTCATTTCATAAAAAAGTAGTTTATAGTCTTGTGCACATTTTATCATCTTTAATAGCCTGCCTAAGTACTAGTTCGAAAGGTGGATAACGGGAGCAATGGATACCTAAAGGTATCAAACTATGGATACCCGAAGATAACAAACAATGGACCCAAATGGGATCAAATAATGGTTCCAGCGAGGAAAAAATTATGGACCCAAACGGGGTCAAACTATGGTTCCATTAAAGAACAGGACCCAAATGGGGTCGACTATAGCTGCTGCAATTGTATCCATTTAAAAATGCCTATCTCATCCATAACTGAACTATAACCAAAGGCTTAATCACTTAATAATATTTTATTTATCATATTCTTCTTTACTTAGCACATCATTTGCCTTAATGCCACTTTTCATAAAAGAATGCATACCATTCTTATCATACATCAAGGTTGAGCTTTAGGCTCTATTACACATGGATACAAGTCATGTCATCACATTGTTGCATCAACATCATTCATATATATCATTGTGGTTTACATGATGATGTAAGAATAATAAAATATTACTTTCATCGATCCATTCCATCATACTTATATTATACATGAAGCCAATGAGGCGATTATAGAAGTGTAGCTCTTGCAACTAAAAATCTTCATAATATTATATGGATGTCCATATATATACGTGTGTGCATATAAAGGAAACTTGAATCATAGCAATACATGCTCTTTCGGTACTCATATCTGACCACATAATTAGTCAAACTACTCATCATAACATGGTTGCATCATTTATAAAACATTGAATTACATAAATCATTGATAATTCTCAAGGACGTACCTTGTTACTATTTACCACGAGCAACTTTCACATACTATCATAACTCCCCTTAAAACATAATTATTTAGAGCAATACTCATGCATTTATGATCAATATAGTAGTAATATGCATAGGTTCTTTTACAACTTAAAGGTCAACACTTGTTCATATTTAGTTCCTTGATTCACTTTAATGGTCAATCAGATTATAGATATTAAGTTATAGACTTTAACATAATCATATATATTTCAATCCTCTTGTATTTTATACTCAGATAAGTTATGTGAGCTTATTTCATCTTAGTCGTTAGCACATTATGAATGCTCATGTGCTAATCGTAATGTATTATAGTCATGAGTAAATAGGTGAGCGGATTATTACACATTTATGTTAATCATTAGTTCTTCTTGTGACCTTGAGTGTAAACAAGCTTTTACGATTTCATAATTAACATAAAATTGTGATTTCCCATTTCTTTTAACTTGGACAGAACCATTCCTTGACTTAGTGCATACCTTATACCAATTTTGTAGGACACCTTAAATAGTATATCCTGTAAGTTACTATGTTGCCTCATGCTCTTCTTAGTTCTATGCTCATTTGGCCTTAAAATACTTTTTAACAACATAATTCATATTATCATTGTCATGCGTAAGTCCTTCTAGTTTAGAGTTCAAGTGGACCATCATTTCTTAACTCAATGTGTTTAATTAAGTGATCATGCTTTATACACCTAATAGATGACTTTGGGTAACTTAAAACTTAATTCAATCTTCTTCATCTTATAATAGCATTTATGTCTTTTAATTTCTATAATAATTCATGTTATATTCATGCCTTTCTAAGCCATGTCTTTATAGACTTTAACATTAGAGAGAGACTTTCATAATCTATAACTCTAATCAAGTAACATATCAACCTTCACTTAATAACCATTTATCATTAGTCTTACTTATTACTAGTCAATTCACCTAAATCCTAGCTCTCTTAATGATTTTATGGACTATATAATATTGTGATTAACATCTAAATACATGACTTAACCTTAGGTGAAAGTATACTCGAATGAGTGAAAAGAGTACATATGACCATGCTGTGGAGGGGAGAAAAGCATGCTTGGCTGTGCATCCAAGGAACAAAGTGTATAAGTGGCCGTGTATATCCAAAAGGAAAAGAACCAAGTGGTCATTCATATCTAAGAGGAAAAGGAATGAGTGACAGTGCATTCCTAAAGAGAAAAAGGATGAGTGGTCATGCAATCCTAAAGAGTAAAAGGGTGAGTGGTCGTGCACTCCCAAAGAGGAAAAGGGTGAGTAGCTGTACAAAACAAGGGAGAAAGACCATGAGTGGCTGTGCATCCCATGAAGAAAATGGCCAGGTAGCCATGCACATCCATGAAGAAAATGGCCAAGTGGTCGTGCACATCCATGAAGAAAATGGCCAAGTGGCCGTGCATGAGAATGCAACTAGGGTTTACAAATTTCTGAGATCAACTTCTTTAATGTCCAGATCTCACCCAACTTGTTTACACTAGTGAACATTTAAGCTTTAAAACATTCTTAACTCATCTAATTTACTATATTGTACCCTTAATCTTAACTAAGAAAACACATACAACAAACGAGAGAATAACATATATAGTAACAACTCATAAACTCTATTTTAGCTATAAGCAAATATAACCATAACAACCTCCAGAGATACTCTTAAGCTTATTATACTTCCCATCAGTTTTTCCCTTTTAGTTGGGCCAGATAAGTGATATAATTCTTTTCATGTGATGTGGGATGCTATGCAATGCGTTTATGACTTCATGCATGCATTAGAATACCTATGCATATTCTCATAAACTGGACATGTTTTATCCAATCCCAAAATAATGACATATGCTTCATTGCCCCTGCTGATTAAAATTTTTTTGACAATTATAGATAGAGCATCTTAATAATCTCAACATCTTGCATGCTCAGCAATGCCAAAACTCAAATTCTCTTCTTGTCATATAAATTTTTCCTCAAACATCTTAATAAAAAATCTAGACATACTTATAATCAAACTTATGTTATACTTCAATCATAGAACATCAAGGCTTTTAAGCACTTCTAAGATCAGGAAGTGAGATATACCGATAATTCCTTAGATGTCATCTCACAATTTCTGAATCAAAATCCTACTAGTACTCCAATGTCCATCAACCGCAAGTCAATCATCACTTGAAATCCTCAAAATTTGCATCTCAATAACAATAGTACCGAATATGGCTATTTGATCTAAACTAATATCATCTCAATCCTTCAAGAACAACTTCTTAATTCTTTATTGCCTAGAAAAGACTAAACCTGGGCTCTGATACCACTAACTGTAACACCCTAATCTACTAACCATGGATAATCATCAATCATCACCATAAACATAACAGATATCAGGCAAAAAATAATAATAATGAATAATATAGGTCATAATTACATGCCACAATAAATAAAATCAAAGTTGTAAATAATAAGGCCTAACATAATTGGCCAACGATACAAGATGAAATCCTTAAGGCAACTGCAATCTGCCAAAACTTCTCTTTAATGGTGGTTAGGCCACAGTAGCTATCGAACCACTGGAACTTATCCTGAAACCTACATGGATAACAAACCTATGCCAAGCTATAAAGCTTAGTAGGGAACCAAAACTCTATAGATAATCTCTTATAATTAGAGTATATTTAAAATTTTCACCATATCATAAAAAATGTATAAGTCTAGCATAATGTTTATTTCTTAATGAACATCAAAAGGAGTCCTCAAACCTTACTAATGAATACCATTTTTACAATAATCTAAAACATTGTGTGACTCATCTCATTTCCTGAAACCTTATCCATTCATCACTTATGCCATTGTCTTACCCTTTTCTTAATGCATTAGTATAAATCATGCATCTTATAATCCTTTTTATTCATGAGTCTAGACATCATAGTTACTAATAGTATCAAATTTCCACTTAATGCATTAAACCACCTTGCTCACATAAGATAGGCATTCGACATTAATTCATAGTATAATGGCGTACTTAAGTCATATAACATCTACAAGTAATCCTGATAGGTATAAGTACTTCACATATATCATATAATTCTCATATTAGATTTATAAACTTTATATCCTTCATGTTATCTTAGCATGGTAACTTAATTCTCTTACAATCATCATTTTATGTCATGCATTGCACTTGGTTAAATGAATGTTATCATTATGCCTACATGAGTGTAAACACTTATATCTAAATAAACAGACTGGCGAAGTTGCATGCGATCACAAAGAATAAGCATTACATATCATGATTATCAGACAAAGTCTCAAGGTCACATGTATGCATTTCATAAACACAGTACCTAAAACTTAGTGCATATGTTATAGTCCATATAACTTCTAGTACAATATTGTATGCTTTAGGCTCAATATATTCTCCGTGGAATCCCATCGGTGGAATCAACTCACACGGGAACCTTCCTCAATTAATGTGAGGCCTCTCAATCATGTATTACAAAACATGACATTTCATTTCATAAAAAATAGTTTATAGTTGAAAGGAATTTAAGACAATTAAAACTATAGGTCATTCATCATGCTTACATCACATAAGTGGAGTAATTAATGCATGTTCTACATTATCTTCTGCACATTTTATCATCTTTCATAGCCTGCCTAAGTACTAGTTTAAAAGGTGGATAACGGGAGCAATGGATACCCGAAGGTATCAAACTATGGATATCCGAAGATATCAAACAATGGATCCAAATAGGGTCAAACAATGGTTCCAAGAAGGAACAAACTATGGACCTAAATGGGGTCGAACAAAGGTTCCAATAAGGAACAAAACCCAAATGGGGTCAACTATGGTAGCTGCAACTATATCCCTCTCGGCATGCCTATCTAATCCATAATTGAACTAAAACCCGCAAGCTTAACCACTTAAGAACATCTTTGATTTATCATATTCTTCTTTACTTAGCACATCATTTAGCTTAAAGCCACTTTTCATAAAAGAATGCATACCATTCTTATCTGACATCAAGGTTGAGCTTTAGGCTCCATTACACATAGATGTAAGTTATGTCATCACATCGTTACATCAACATCATTCATACATATCGTGGTGGTTTACATGATGATGCAAGAGTAATAAAATATTAATTTCATCAATCCATTCCATCATACTTAGTATTATGTATGAAGCCAATGAGGCGATTATGGAAGTGTAGCTCTTGCAACTAAAAATCTTCATAATATTATATGCATGTCCATACATATATGTGTGTACATATAAAGGCAACTTGAATCATAGCAGTACATGCTCTTTTGGTACTCATATCTGACCACATAATTAGTCAAACTACTCATCATAGCATGGTTGCATCATTTATAAAACATTGAATTACATAAATCATTGATAATTCTCAAGGACGTACCTTGTTACTATTTGCCACGAGCAACTTTCACATATTATCATAACTCCCCTCAAAACATAATTATTTAAAGCAATACTCATGCATTTATAATCCATATAGTAGTATTATAAGCAGGTTCTCTTACAACTTAAAGGTCAACACTTGTTCATATTTAGTCCCTTGATTCACTTTAATGGTCTATTAGATTATAGATAATAAGTTATATACCGTAACATAATCATATATATTTCAATCCTCTTACTTGTATTTTATACTCAGGTAAGTTACGAGAGCTTATTTCATCTTAGTAGTTAGCACATTACTGATGCTCATGTGCTAATCGTAATGTATTATAGGCATGAGCAAACAGGTGAGTGGGTTATTACACATTACTGCTAATCATTAGTTTTTCTTGTGGCCTTGAGTGTAAACAAGCTTTTACGGTTTCCTAATTAACATAAAAATGTGATGTCCCATTTCTTTTAACTTGGACAGAACCATTCCTTGACCTAGTATATACCTTATACCAATTTTGTAGGACACCTTAAATAACATATCATGTAAGTTACTATGTTGCCTTATGCTCTTCTTAGTTCTATGCTCATTTGGCTTTAAAATAATTTTTAACAACATAATTCATATTAGCATTGTCATGTGCAAGTCCCTCTAGTTTAGAGTTCAAGTGGACCATCATTTCTTAACTCAATGTGTTTAATTACCTTAAAACTTATGGAGGTTCCTCCAATTAAGTGATCATCCTTTATGCACCTCACAGTTGACTTTGGGTAACTTACAACTTAATTCAATCTTCTTCCTCTTATAATAACATGTATGTCTTTTAATTTCTATAATAATTCATGTTATATTCATGCCTTTCTAAACCTTGTCTTTATGACTTTAGCATTAGAGAGAGACTTTCATAATCTATTACTCAAATGAAGTAACATATCAACCTTCAATTAATAATCATTTATCATCAGTCTTACTTATTACTAGTCAATTCACTTCAATCCTAGCTCTCTTAATGATTTATAGACCATATAATATTATGATTAATATCTAAATACATTACTTAATCTTAGGTGAGAGTATACTCGAATGAGTGAACAGAGTTCATATAACCATACTGTGGAGGGGAGAAAATTATGCTTGGCCATGCATCCAAGGAACAAAGTGTATAAGTGGTCATATATATCCAAGAGGAGAAGAACCAAGTTGTCGTGCATATCCAAGAGGAAAAGGAATGAGTGGCCATGCATTCCCAAAGAGAAAAAGAATGAGTGGCCGTGCAATCCCAAAGAGGAAAATGGTGAGTGGTCGTGCACTCCAGAAGAGGAAAAGGGTCAGTGGCCGTGCAAAGCAAGGGAGAAAGACCATGAGTGGTCGTGCATCCCATAAAGAAAATGGCCAGGTGGCCATACACATCCATGAAGAAAATGGCCAAGTGGCTGTGCACATCCATGAAGAAAATGGCAAAGTGGCCGTGCATGAGAATACAACTAGGGTTTACAAATTTCTCAGATCAACTTCTTTAATGTCTAGATCTCACCCAACTTGTTTACACTAGTGAACATTTAAGCTTTAAAACATTCTTAACTCATCTAATTTACTATATTGAACCTTTAATCTCAACTAAGAAAACAGATACAACAAAGGAGAGAATAACATATACAGTAACAACTCATAAACAATTCTCGTACCTGGTATTCAAGCTTCATCTCCTTCACAATCCATTGATCTAGCTCTGTTTTTTTTTCTTTTCCTTATAGATAAAGACAACATGCATAACTTATCATCTCTCTACAACCCTAAGATTAGAAATCAAACAAGGAAAAAGAGATCTATGGGAGGGAAAACATTAGCTTCATGTTAAAACACCAAAATCTTAGATTTCCTCCTTTAAACATGTAACTAGAGAGTGAAGAGAGAGAAAGAGAGATAGATCTCCCTCAAAACCTGATCTTCACATCTCCAGGAGTCCTAAAACAAGTTGAGTGGAATAAATATCTCACCAAGAGAAATTCCCAATATACGTTTATACACTTTAATCTCCTAAATTTCCATTTCTTACAATTTAACCCTAAGACTTCTAATTTAATTTCAATTACATAGTTCCTTAAAGTTACAAGTTACCCATACTCAAATATATATATGCCAAAATTATCAAAATACCCTTCTTGGGACTCAACCTCGATAATTATGAAATAATTCAATTTTGCCTTAATTAACGAAAATCCTCATTAATTAATAATAATCCGATTAGGGCCGAAATGGGGTCCTTATACACACACACACATAATGAGTTAAATAAAACAATAAATACAAAAAAATGTAAATAAAAATAAATAAATTTATTTAGATGAAATTTTATATAGTTATTTCCACTAGTAATTAACAGTGTTGCTTAACACATGGTTTGTTAACTATGCACAGGGACGGGTAATTGAGGATGGGGTGAAGAAAGACCAAGATCTGATATGGCATGTACATAAAGAATTATTGTGATCACACAAACTTGGACAGTTCATATCTAGTGTTTAATATGTAATGATTGAGATTAAAATTGTTTTATGAATGCTGGCATTTATATATATTAGAATATATGTGAAGGATGTATTGATGGCAGTGTTGTAATTATGTAAAATATAAGGGAAATATGAATGAACTGAGGGTGTCATACACTAAGTTATTATTCATTTGGTTAAAATTTCAGCAGTATAATGGCTTATGAATCTTGTTACCCAAACCTACAAATTGAAAATTTACCTTTTTACCCTTTAACTTTACCTTTTATTAATTTAATTTAATTAACTTATTTTATTGCCAAAATTAATACTTAAGCCTTATTATACTTATTTTTTGTATTAGTTGCTATAATATTCTTACCTGAATATAAAATTACGGTTAGGTCCCTAAACTATTTATTTACCATATTTGATCTTGTTTGACTTTCATTTTGACTCTTTTGACTTTTGTAGACCTTTAATTCAACTTAGATGGAAATTTACCTTTTTGGTCCTTATGTTGGCCTATAAACTGGAAAATTATGTTTTAGCCCTTAAACTTTTCACTATTTACGATTTTGCCACTTTTGCCTTATTTGACACTTTCAATCCTTTTAATTACCTTTTTTATGCCAAATTACTGGTTTACCCCTAATTTAACATGTATTTAAAATTTTACCTTTTTTAAACATATTAATTTCATTTTTCACATTATTTCCTATTTATTTACATTTATGACTTCTTTTATATAAAATTTACCATTTAGCCTCTATTTTTGCATAATTACCATTTTGTTCCTAGTAGTGATCAGTGAAAATTCTCAAATAGGATATACGGGGATGAGAACTGTATGATTATATTGTATGACTGTATGAGTGAGGTGACTACCTAAATGTAGTCATTCTTTGGAAATAATGTATTGTATGATTCTATCACGGTATGTAGGTCCCTATGGCTAACCATTATATCTTAGGATCCTGGATCACCCACTGCATACTATGGGTAACTTATTATTATACCTTATGCTATGTTTCTATCTTAATTTTCATAGTATTTTCATTATATATCATATCATATCATATCATATCATACTTCATCATTTGACATGCATTCATCCGTAATTTATATAAAACCATAATGTACATAAGAAATTACATCTAAGCATGGTAAAAATGTGCCATTATCATTGAGTAAGCAATTCGGCCTCATTGTGACATCAAGCTTGCCATGTGTTTTCTTATTCCATTTTATGTCAAATGTGTTTCCAGTATCAAATTATGTATATTTATAATAAATTGTACTCATTTTACCTTAGTATTTCTTTGTTACTTATAATTATACTATTATGTTTACATGCTAACTATTATGTACATACATTATTTTATGCTCCAATCACTCATAATGTATTTATTCACCATTATATTACTCTATTTATACTTAATACTCCAATTAGTAACAAAATAACACATTATAGTATTTTGAACACCATTCGGCCATAAGTAGTTCCCCCACTTAATGTTTAATTTCTTTTTAGTTTTATGCTTATTTCATGCTAATTTATCATTTTACTAAGTTATCTTAAATTATTTTTCTCATTTCTTTAAATTCATCTAGTTACATAATGTAATTTCTATGGAAAATTCAAAGATTAAATGAAATTAAGTGTAGGAAATGTATCCAATAACCTTGTTGAAGCTTGAAATCACTTACTCTTTCTCTTCCTTATCTTTTTCTTCCTTGTTCTTCTCTTCCTCTTAAATATCCCCTTTTGTCCGAATTTGGTAGAGAGAAAATGGTGAGTTTATGTTATTAATTTTAACATTTAAATGCTACCAAATGATCATGCTAAAGATGTTTTACAAACTTATATAAAAATTCTCAATTAAAATAAACAAAAACTTCTTACTGTACCTAATTAGTGGACATTTCTCTCACTGAAATTTCACCACTTATAAGCTTTTTCTTGTCCCACATAAATTTTTAAGATGAAGAGGATGCTTTTTTAGTGTATTTAGGAGAATTTAGGGCTTGAAATATGAAGCGAAATGGAAGAATTGAAGAAAAAATGGTGAAAACCTAATAAAAGAAGGTTGTTTGATTTTTTAAAGAGAAAGGGAGGGAGATTACAAATTTTTGGGCATAAATATAGAGGGTTTTGGACTTCTCTATGGTGCCCATAAGTTCACTAAATGAATGGCCCAAATTTCTCCATTTACTATTTCATTTAATGGTTTATTTTTAAGCCACATGTCAAGCTTTTATGGATTCCTACACCACTTTTTACCATGCTAATGCATCTAGGTAATCAAGGCTCATTTTCTAATGAACATTATGCCTTTAAATGAATTAAATATGGTAATGAAGCCCTCTAATTAATTTACCCTCGATTTTCACTATTTTTCTAAAATAAATATGCCACTTATCGGAATACTATGAAATGTTTCCCCGCATGCAATAACATATGAAAAAACATATGCTTAAAATTTGAAATCATTTCGACATTATTTCGATATACTTTTAGCTCTGAAGGTAAACTCTGTTGGTTCGAAACCTAAAATTTTGAAACTATTGAAAAATTATTTTTCACTTTCTTTAATGAATTTAGGTCATATATAATGTTTTTATATGATTGGCACAATTTTTGGAAAATTTTGAAATATTTTAAGGCTCATTCAAACTTTTGGTCAATTGAGTTTACGGTACCGAGTAAAAACTTATTTGTCTATTTTGAGAGACTATTTAAGCTCAATTTCTTCTCAAATTATACTATCGGACTCTATTTAACATCTGATTTTTTATTCCAATTTTAGGTCAAATTGTCCATTAAGTCAACCATCCTTGAATTTCCCTGGTCTGAGCATGTTTAACATTATACACTTTCAAATTTTTCTATACTGTTATACTGTAATTACTCCAAAAACTATCCTAGGGTCATTTTCTAAGCTCTATAAGGCATTATGCATGTCAGATGCAAATTTTGTGATGGCACAGTTCTCCTCCACTGATAAAAATTTCATCATCGAAATTTACCTGAAGAGAAAAGATATGGGTATTATTATGCTATCTCTTAGTCTCCTCAAGCTACCAGGTTGTTTCTTCCACATTATGGTAGGTTCAAAGTACTTTGATCAATGGTATCTATTTATTACTTAGCTATCTAACTGCTTTAGCTAAAATCAAACTGGTTCTTCATCATATGACAGATCTGGTCGAAGCTAAACCTCATTCGGTGTGATGACAAATGAAGGATCTGATTGGTATCTCCTTAGTATAGATACATTGAAAACATCATGGATTCTCTCTAGTTCTTATGGTAGCTTCAACCTGTAGGCAACTAGTCTGACCTATTGTAATACTTCATATAAACCGATCAACCTTAGATTGAGTTTACCCTTTTTGCCAAGCCTCAAAATCTTCTTCCATGGTGAAACTTTTAGAAATACCTTAGCACCCATATTGAACTCTATATATTTTCTCTTCAAGTCTGCATAAGATTTTTGCCTATCTGCTGTAACTTTCAAATTATCCTTGATCAACTTTACTTTTTCTTTAGTTTCTTTAATTAGATCTAGTCCCACTAGCTTGCTTTCATTGAGCTCAGTCCAGCATCAAGATGTTCTGTATTTTCTTCCATTTAATGCTTGAAATGGCGCCATTTTTATACTTGACTGGTAGCTATTGTTAGATGTAAATTCTACTAATGGAAGATATTTCTCCCAACTGCTATCAAACTCCAGAATGCAACACCTTAATATATCTTCTAGTATTTGTATCACTCAATCAAACTGCCCATCTATTTATAGGTGAAAAGCTATGCTATAGTCTAAGCGAGTTCCCAGTGCTTCCTAGAGTTTCTTTCAAAATCTAGATGTGAATCGAGGATCCCTATTTGAGATGATGGATGAAGGAATGCCATGTAATCTTACAATCTCGTTGATATAGATTTCTACCAGTTTGGTTAATGGAAAGTTAAATCTCACTAGTATGAAATGTGCAGATTTAGTCAATCTGTCTACTATTACCCAAATGGAATCAAGTTGCCTTCTAATGAGTGGTGACCCGAACATAAAATCTATAGTGATGCGGTCCTACACTATAAGAAAATCAACAAATAGCAACGGAAATTAGCAACCGAATTTGTTGAATTTCCGTTGCTAATAAAAATTAGCAACGAAAAATAGCAACGGAACATTCAGTTGCTAATTCGGCGGTTGGTATTTTTAGCAACGGATTTCAAATTTCGTTGCTATATTTAGCAACCGAATAATAATTCCGTTGCTATATTTAGCAACCGAATAATAATTCCGTTGCTATTTTTTAGCAACCAAAATCAATTTCCGTTGCTATATTTAGCAACCGAATAATAATTCTGTTGCTATTTTTAGCAACCGAAATCAATTTCCGTTGCTAAATTCAGCCAGTTTTATAAAAAATTACGACGAAATTATTGTCACTATTCCGTCACTAAATTATTGTTGATTTTTTACACAACATTAATGCAAAAGCCTATATTTGCCTATAATTCGTAGACACCAACAGCAGTGTATCTTCATTACAATAACCAAGTTCAGTAAGCTTATATGATGCAATCATAAAAAAGCTACTAGTACAAATAAAATGCACAGTAAATTTTGTATGATTTTACTACACCATTGCAGTTCCATTCATGCCTATTACTGATGTCTTTTGAAACAAATATCAATCAGCTCCAAGAAAAATCAAACAAGTAACTAAGAAATAGAATTAGTATAACGCCATAAGTTTTAGCAGAATTGTAACATTAAACCTCTAATGTTGGTCTTGGCGAGAGCTTGGTGAACTGGGATCGGATCCTTAATATCATCTTTATCATAGCTTAATTTGTCCAGTGTTTCATTGTATAGTGCCCATGGATAAAGTTTTGTTCCCTAATAATAATAATAATAATAATAATAAATAAGTAAATAAATAATGAATTAGATAAATAAAAGATTTTGATAATTGCACATACTGGTAGAACTCCTAATGCATCTTGTACTTCTTCAAAATTAGCCCAAACGGTGCAGATTTCATGATTTTGACTCTATTAACATATAATATAACCCATCAAATTAGTTTTATTTATTTAATAAATAATATGTGAACTCAAAATAAAATAACTTCTGAAAAATTCACCTAATTTGTAAAATGAAAATTTTCTTTAATCTCTAAGAGAAAAATAACAAATAATTAAAAAAAAAAGGAAAAGAAAATTACCCGGCACCATTTTGTCGTAGAGTTATCGGCTAGAATCTGATCATCAGTTGGTAATTTAAGAAAACTTTCAAACGTGGGACTGGGTGGAGGTGGTAGAGGTGCTAACTGTTGATCACCACCGCAGGATGGGTCTACTGTATATGTTGTATTTATGTTGCCGATCAACTGAATAAAGAAATAAATAATAATCCAATTTAATTAATTAACATAGAAAATATTATTTAATGAACTAAAAAAATGAATTTCCATCATTTTAGAAATTGAATCGAACTTTTAATGAAGGAGAAACGAGCCGAAAAACAGGAGTTGAAGGATTTAGAAAGTATCCTTGGCAAGTTGCATTAGCAGGCTAAAAAGACAGAAAAACAAACAAAATTAGTGTGTAATATAATTAATTAATAATAATTAATCGGTATTGTTAATTAATGGAATTATTACCCCAAATACTTCATCTGCGATAAACCCCACTCTCCAAGCATATTCATATCTAAAGTTAAAATCAGCACTGAAATTTGCTCCTGGACCAACCAGGTGTCTCTTCTCCTGCTGCATTATCTGCATTTTAATAACATATTATCTGCATTATCTGCATTTTAATAACATATATGCAACTGATGAATGAACATATATTTAATGTTTGAAAGCCAATGTCAAATATACAAAAAAACAGAAACCAAAGATAAGACAAACCTCCCTCACAGCCACCGCCAAACAAAACCAAGCAACTGATGAATGAACATATATTTAATGTTTGACACTTCAACTTTTGATTTTTCAAACTGGCTGCTCTTTCTATATATATACACCAACCATACTCACTCTTATGCATTCATTCATTTCTTCTACTCTCTTCTTTACCCTAATAAATAAACATTAATTTCTTCTACTCTCTTCTTTACCTACCCTAATAAATAAATTTCTCTTAATGCTGAATTCTTTGCTATTATTGGATGGGCCTTTCTCTGTCACTGCTCTTATCTGCTTGGAATGAAGTCCTGTCCTTCAAGTTCTTTGATACACCAAACTCCATTGACAAGTCTACAGTTAGGTCTACAAGCTTCAAGAAAGAGGAAGATTCATTAGACAAAGTGATGATAGAGAGATCTCTCAGCTTCAAGAACTGGCAGGATGATCAAGAAAAGCCTGCAAATTTGATTAAAGGTCATCAAGAAACTATCCAAATATAAAAACCCACAATTGTAATTCCTGAGCCAACCGTGCTCTTTTCTCCAAAACCTATTACTGAGCTCGATGCTGCTGCAACTACGGTTCAGAAAGTCTATAAGAGCTATAGAACAAGAAGGAACCTTGCTGATTGTGCTGTTGTAGTTGAAGAGCTCTGGTAATTAATTTGCTTCTCTGATTCTTTTTTCTTTTCTGGGTAATTTAATTAGTATCTTTTAATATTTATTGAAATTAATAAATTTGAGTGCTGCAGGTGGAAATCTTTGGATTTTGCAGCTCTGAAAAGGAGTTCAGTATCATTCTTTGACATAGAGAAACATGAAACTGCTGTGTCTAAGTGGGAAAGGGCTACTACAAGGGCTGCCAAGGTAATTAGGCCCAGTAATTACCTTGTTAATTAATTAGATGCTTCATTGAAATGGATTTTTTCCCTTATGGCATTAAAACTAATTTGTCTATATTTTAACACAAAAATTCTGTAATTTGAATGATTGTTTTAATTATGTTTTGTAGGTTGGAAAGGGTTTGTCTAAGGATGAAAAGGCTCAAAAATTAGCCCTGCAACACTGGCTTGAAGCTGTAAGGCTCATCCCCTCTTTGTCTGAATATGGTATCTTCACTCCAGGTATCTTTCGGAAAAAACAAAGAAAGAAAAAGAAATTGAAGAGCTGCTTTGCTATACCCTATCAAATGAGGTCGGATGTCCAGAATTTTACCCATCACTACACTTATCATACTGGGTACTCATGGTTGACACTTAAAACTGTCAAGAATTCAACAAAGCATAAGCAAATATTAACAGTAAAACTCACGCGAAAATGGAGACTATAGAATAACCAATTGGACCCTCATCTATAATATTCATGCTCAAGCATAGTAATTATTTCTATAATTATGGAGTCAACCAAACAAATAGAAGACGGGAGACAGAAACCCATGTTGCCCTTCATGAAGTTAATCAAACGAGAAAGGGAGAGAGGGGCCTTGTTAACCTTGCTCATGAAGAGCCGCTTCAAAATAATAGCATTGAATTTACTACCAGTCCTCCTCACTAGAAATCGGTACAACTGCTGTACAAATCCAGCAATTTAAGTCAACGGAAAACACAAGCAAATAAAAATTAGCACATTAGAGAAATGGGTACCTTAACGAGGAGCTTGAGGTAGATATCATTGGACTTAGGCGCAGTGCGCTTAGTCTTCTTGCTCTTGCCTCCGGCCTTCAAATCGATACCCTTAAATTACAAATTAACACACTCAATCATGGATTTTGAAAGGGACAAACTCGAGATAGCATTTGGGTTGTTTAATAATAAGCATTCTATACTACCATTGGTTGTTCTTGCTGCTGCTCGGCGCGCGACTGCTACCAGGCAAAGTACTTGAAAGGAGAAGCTAGGGTTTTTAGGACTTTGTAATTTTAATTCTTTCTGATTTCGTAACTTAATTTGCACTTTGGACCCTTTATATACGCAAATCATATCACGGAAAAGACAAAAATATTAGTTGACTGTTTAATTTCTCAATTACTTGGCTTTTGAGAATAGTGATTTGTCAATTATTGAATATAATTAATTATTATTCTTATTATTATTATTTAAAAGGGACCAAATTGCAATTAATTATTTCCATTGCAGAGATTTGAAAGTTTGTTGATCACCTAGCTAGTTGATTTGATCCAAATTTGAAGTAAATTAATGTTCAATTTGCATATATTAATTTCGAGTACATTTGAACATTAAAAAAAAATATACAATTCTTTTTCTAACTCATTATGGATAAGAACATACTATTGTTCATGTTTTTTTAAGGCTTAGTAGATAAGTATACATTATTACTCTGTCATTTACCAACGGAATTGAAATTCCGTTGCTATTTTAGCAACCGAAAAAATTTTATTTCGGTTGCTATTTAGCAACGGAATTATATATCGGTTGCTATTTAGCAACGGAAATATATTTCGGTTGCTATTTAGCAACCGAAAATAAATTCCGTTGCTATTTAGCAACGGAAAAAAAATTTCGTTGCTAATTTAGCAACGGAAATCTTATTCCGTTGCTATTTTTCGTTCCAAATTTTTCCCACCATCCGTTGGCGCCTTAATTAGCAACGGAATAGTGATTTCGTTGTTAATTTCCGTTGCTAAATTTTGGAGCCAAAAATTCCCTCCACTTTTAACAACAGAAGATAACCAAATATTTTTCCGTTGCTAAATCTACAAAGTTCAACCAAATTTAGCAACGGAAATTATTTTCTGTTGCTAAATAGCAACGAAATTTGTTTTCCGTTGCTAAATCATTTTCGTTGCTATTTTTCCGTTGCTATTTTCAGTTTTTCTTGTAGTGCTACTTCCATTCGGGTTAGGTGATTTGTTATAGCAAGCCAGAAGGAACTTGGTGCTCTGTTTTTACTTGTTAGTATATCAAGCATTTTGCCATAAAATCTGCTATTACTCTTTTCATTCCAGGCCACCAATAAGTTGCTTTTAAATCTTGATAAATTTTATTACTACCAAGATGCATGGTATAATTGTCGCTTTGAGCTTATGTCAAGATGTTTTCTTTAACTCCGCATTATTTGGTGCACAGATTCTCCTTTTATAGTATAAATAGTCATCTCTTCCAAGGGAAAACTCATTGTCCTTTCCTAATTGTGTTTGGGAAATGATGGACACTAAATGCTCATCTTCTCTCTGTGTGGCCTTCACTTGTTATAACAAGTTGGGCTTAAGCTGCATTTTTGCTATAAGTGTTCTATCCTATGCTATGGATAGCTTGACATTCATAGCCTTTAAAGCCATCAAGTGCTTCCTACTGAGTGCATCTCCTTTGACAATTGCCTTACCAAGATGATAATCGATCAGACAGTCAAAATCTTTGATGAGCTTCAACCAATATATTTGCCTTAAATTAAGTTCCTTTTGAGTGGGTATATATTTCAAGCTCTTCTAATCCATGTAGATATAGCATTTCTAACCATACATGTAATGCCTCTAAATTTTTAGTGTAAATACAATAGCTGCTAACTCTAGATCATGGGTAGGATAGTTCCTTTCATACGGCTTATGCTGGCTGGATGCAAATGTTATTACTTACCTTCCTACATTAATACACATCCTAAACCATTCCTAGAAGCATTACTACAGATGACATAAAGCTTACCCGAAATAGGTTGTGTAAGAACAAAAGCTTCAGTCAACATGTTCTTTAGCTTTTCAAAGCTTTTATGGCATTTGTCAGTCCACTCAAACCTAACATTCTTTTATAATAGCTTTGTGAGTGGAAAAGCTATCATGGAAAATACTTTGACAGGTTGCCTATAGTAACCAACTAATCCAAGAAAGCTTCTTACTCCAGTAACATTCTTAGGTGGTTTCCACTCTAATATAGCTTCAACCTTCTTTGGGTTAACCTTAATCCCTTCTACTGACACCATATGACCAAGGAAGGTGACTTTATTGAATTAGAATTCACACTTGCTGAATTTAACATACGGTTGTTTCTCCCTTAATGTTTGTAATATGATTCGTAAGTGCTTATCATGTTCTTCTAGAGTCTTTGAGTACATCGAGATATTATCAATGAAAACCACCACAAATTAATCTAAGTATGGATGGAAGATATGGTTCATCAAGTCCATAAAGGCTATCGGTGCATTAATGAGGCCAAATGGCATGACCAAGAATTCATAGTGACCATACCGGGTATGAAAAGTGATAACTGTGAATTAAACTATATATTTAGTATGTTTTTAGGTGTTTTATTTAGTTAATTTGGTTCTAATTTAGTTAAATTTGTGATTAATTGGTTAATTTAGATTTTTGTTGCTTAATTGAAAGTTTTGGTGTTTTTAGGGACTAAATTGAAAGAAAGAAGAATTAAATTGCAAAAAGTAAGAAGATTTGGGGCAAAAGTGCAAAATTGGAAAAGTTTATTTAAAGAAAGCAATGTGAAGTAGAAAATGGGTTTGCTCCCCCGAGCATAATTTCTGCTCTCCTGAGCACAATTTTACTCTTTCTACTAGGCAACGTGCTCTCCCAAGTGTTTTGACCACTCTCCCAAGCAAAAATACTGCTCTCCCATGCAAAAATGGAAAATTATCGACAAAAGTCTTCCTGTTTAAGAGAAACTCCAACTCAACCTCAGAAAAGGTAGTCTTGGCCAGCAAAACTTCTTCTTTGGCAGTGATCCCACTCTATAAAAGGCACCAAAGCTAGGATATAGAAAGAAGGAAAAAAAATAGAGCTCATTAATTTTAAGTTTTTACATAGTTTTTCTAGTTCTTCTGTTTTTATTCAATATTTTCCTTTTTAATTTTGTATTAGTTTTTAAAAATATTTAGTGAGTAGTTTTTCTTCTTTTTCTAATGGATATTTGAAATCTTATATTTTCATTGTTACGACTTTATTTTGAGCTTAATTTCAATATTAGTAATTATTTCTTGGTTTTAAGCATATTCTTATCTTTGATTATGTTGAGATTAATTGTTGGTTTATTGAGTAAATAACTAAAAATTGGTCTAGACATTGTCATTGATTTGCATGTTATTGGGTTAACTCTTTAATATTTATGCATGATTATTTTCTAAAATATGAGGTAATTATGTGTTAATTTTATTGGTTAATATTGAGAGAGGAAGAACTAAGAATAAATTGGAGTTGAATTTACTTGCAAAAGGGTTCAATGAATATTTAGGAATTTAAATGGGATTTTTATGCAAATTATTAGATTTTTCTATGAGTTTAATACTAAGAATGGTATTCTTGTATAAAGATATCTAGCTTTATTACTAGTTTTTCCATAATTATTAGTATTTCTATTAAAATTAAGTCATGACAATAAAACTTAAGGTGGATAGTTCCTTTAGCAAGAGAATTTCAGTTATTATTTTGTTTTTAATTCATGCTAGTTTAATTTTAGTTTTTGTTTTGTTTAATTGTTTATTTAGTTTAATTTTAGTCTTTCAATCAAAAACATTTAGGAAACAATCTCAAATTGATTTAATTCGTATATAGATATTGTAACACCCTAATTTCTTAACCATGGATAATCATCAATCATCATCATACCTAATAGAGATCAGGCAGAAATCCTAATAATAATAATATCATAGGCCACATTCCATAATAAAATAATGAAGCTTATCGATAAATAATCATAATAAAATGGCCTTCAGGTATCCTAAATTCCTCAAGGCACCTGCATCTTGCCCGATCCTCTGTAGCTTATCTTGAAACCTACATGGATAAAAAAACCCGTGCTAAGCTATAAAGCTTAGTGGGGAACAAAACTCCATATATAACTATAAATAAAGATAATCCTATTTCCACAATTCATCATATACATGCGTAAAATTTTCACAATCATACAGGATAACATATAGGCAATCGACATTAATTCATAATATAAAGGTATACTTAAGTCATATAGCATCTACAATTAGTCCTGGTAGGCATAATTACTTCACATATATCATACAATTCTCATATGAGATTCACAAACTTTACATCCTTCATGTTATCTTAGCATGGTAACCCGATTCTCTTACAAGCATCATTCTATGTCATGCATTGCACTTGGTTAAATGAATGTTATCATTATGTCTACCTGTGTGTAAACATTTATATATAAATATACAGATTGACACGGTGGTAGGTGATCATAAGGAACAAGCATTACATATCAAGATTATAAGGCAAAGTCTCAATGTCACATGTATGCATTTTATAAATACAGTACATGTAAATTAATGCACATGTTATAGTTCATATAACTTCTAGTACAATAGTGTATACTTTATGGTTCATATAATCTCTGTGGAATCCCATTGGTAGAACCATCTCATACCGATACTCATATAGGAATCTTCTTTAATTGAAGTGTGACATTTTAATCATGCATTGTAAAGCATAACATTTCATTTCATAAAACATTTAATAATCAAAATAATTTAAAACAATAAAAAATAGGTCATTTCTCATGCTTACATCATATAAATAGAGCAATTGATACATGTTTTACTTTATCTTGTGTATATTTTATCATCTTTAATAGCCTGCCTAAGTACTAGTTCAAAAGGTGGATAACTGGTGCAATGGATACCCAAAGGTATAAAACTATGGATATCCGAAGATATCAAATAATAGACCCAAATGGGGTTAAGCAATGGTTCCATCAAGGAACAAACTATGGACCCAAACGGGGTCAAACGATGGTTCCATTATGGAACAAGACTCAAACGAGGTCAACTATTGCAGCTGCGACTGTATCCCTCTAGGCATGCATATTTAATCCACAACTGAACTAAAACCCGTAGGCTTAACTTTTTAAGACATCTTTGTTTAACATATTCCTCTTTACTTAGCACATCATTTGGCTTGTAGCCACTTTTCATAGAAGAATGCATATCAATCCTTTCATCAAAGACTACATCAATTTTGGTTCAACATACTTTTCTTTACTTAATACAACATATATACTTAATGCCATCATTCATATAAGAGTGCACGTTATTCTTATCATACCGTAATATTAAGCTCTAGGCTTCAGTGCACCGGGATGCTATCATATGATCATATAGTTGTATCAACTTTCTTTTATTCATATCATGATGGTCACATGTTTAAGAAATTAATAATAGCATGTGATCTTTCATAACTAGCATTGTACATGTCCACATGCGCATATACATATATATGTAGTTAAAATCATGTAAATACATACTTCTATTACTCATACTTGTTCATATATTAAATTAAGCTACTCATCATAGCATGCTCATATCAATTATACAATATATAATACTTACATAACTCATAAAGAGTTCTTGATGACATACCTCGTTGCTGCTTGCTGGGAATAATTTCCCTGATCTTACACTTATTAATATCATTCCATAAACACACACACACACACACATATATATATAGCAAACTCAAGACTTTATGATCCGTATAATTAAATAAGTAGGTTCTCTTACAGCTTAAGGTTAATGTTGTTAGTGTAAGCCCTAGCCCCAATGCATTGTTATAAAACACTAAAGTTAATAAATGAGGCATTTGTTTTATCTATTGTATTCCTATGCATATCAATTGATAGAACTATGCAAGAATGTTGTTTCAGTTTAAGTTATCATGTGTGAGACACATGGTTGTAAGACCTTGAAACAAATGAGACATCATTCTAAATATCCCAAGTCAGTCATTGTTATAGGAATAACAAATGAATTAAGACTAGTATGCTCTCTTTAATAATTTGAGTTCTGTCTTACGAATCATAAGGATTGGAGTGTCAATCAGAGATCATAGATACATGTTTAGAACATGGTATCTAGATTTGATCCGTTCATGAAAACACTACATGGTACAAGTCATAAGTGTTTCTCATGTGCAAGTTTTTCATCGGAGTTCTTAGACCTAAAATCTCTATGAAACTCTTTATGAATTACTGTGTACTTTGACATATACCTAACATGCTAGTAACAGGGTGACAAGTATCGGCATGCTTGGGTATGCACTGATCCATGTTCGAGAGCATGAGAGAAGTGAAGGGATTACCCCTCTCAATAAGAGAGAAAATATCACTGGCCACTTGATCAGTGAACTGAGAAGTATATGGCCATGCCGAGATGAAATAATGAGTAATCATTATTTATTTGAGAGTTCAGTGTCACTGGAATATCAAGAAAGAAATTAGTATATATAAGGATGACTAATTCCATGCCTTATATTAATTCTGATATTTAAGGGTAAGGGACTATGCAAAATTGCATTAGGTCACTAAATGCCATTTGCATTTTCATTTAATTTGGAATGTTATAATATCTTGCTAGAGAATATATATAGCCTTTTAATTAATTTATTAATTCATTGCCAATATTAAATGGACCTATAGGATCACACACAACGCATTGGGCTTAAAATATTTAAATAGTGTATTGGAAATTAATTTGGGCTTTTATTTAAAGTCAAATTAATGTATACAATGGGTAAATAGATTTTTGCCTAAAAAAACTTGCTGTTTTAGGCAAATATGTTAAACATATTTTTTGCCTTGTTTTAGGCAAATCTGTTAAATAGTTTTTTTGCCTAAAACAGCTTGTTGTTTTAGGCAAATCTGTTCAGCTCCGATTTTACCTTAAATAGCTAGCTGTTTAAGGCAAATCTGTCAAACAAGGTTTTTTGCCTTAAACACCTAGCTGTTTCAAATCTGTTGAACTGTTATTTTTCCTTAAACAGCTAGCTATTTAAGGCAAATATGTTAACAATTGTTACACGAGAGAAATTTATTGGTATATGCATGTTTTAATTTCAATTAATTAATTATCTATGTATAATTAAGTTAATTGAGTATTAAATCCTAAATTGTATTTAATCAAAATATAATACTTGAGAGGGAATTAATGTGGCCAAAATTCAAGCTAGAAATCCTAGTTAAATTCGGCAACCAATTAATTCCAAAATAAGTAAGTTTATTTTGATTAAATGACTAATGCCATTTAAATTTGAAACCTAATAGAGTTTGAATTAATTTAAATCAATTATTTAGGAAGTGATGGAGGCTGAAAATATTCCTAATTCTAAGGGATTTTGGATTACCTATCTTTCCTAGATTAATGATATAAAATAATTAATTCTATTTTTGACCGGAGATGATAATTCTCTCCTTTAGTGCCGCCACTCTCAAGAGAAAGAATTCTTTCTTCATCTCTTGTGTTCTTGGGTAGCAATAGCAACCTAAAGGAAGAAAAAAATCAGATCTTGTGGCTTCAAACCATTCCCATTTCCAAATACACAATCATAGAGCTAGCACTCTTGATTTTAAGTTATCTTTGCAAGTGTGTGTGTGAGCATAGAGTGGTGTGGCATAAAGGTTGCTCCTTTGGCAATGGTGTTCAAGATCTAAAGTATATAAGTTCATCCTATTTGCTGGTCATCATCAAAATAAAGATTTGAAGTGCATCTAAGATTGTATGTTTCAAAACCCTAAAATTGCATGTTTTCCATTCTTGTTGTGGATTGCATGGTATGTATGATCAATATTTTTATTTTTCCGCTGCTTGATCATCATTGATATGCCATGTTATATCCCATCAAATGCCACATTTACTCCCTTGAATTCACTTTCATGATTCATCAGAGTAGGAACAAAAAGTTATACACTTTAACATTGTCATATATACTTCAATCATCTTACTTGTATTTTTCATCTTATAACATTTTATGCTTAGGTAAGTGGTGTGAGGTCATTTCATCTTAGTTGTTAAGACACTACAGATGCTCTTGTGCTAATCATATTGTATTATAGGCATGAAAAAACAATGAGCAGATTATTACACATTACTGCTAATCATTAATTCTTCTTATGACCTGGAGTATAACCAAGCTTCTATGATTTCATAATTTAAAACAGTATGTGATGTTCCCTTTCTTTTAACTCGGACATGCGACCTTACATCTATTCTCTTGTTATCACTAGGTTAAATCATAGTATTTTTGATATAACCCTTCATTGACCTAGGGCATACCTTATATTGATTTTATATGACACATTGTATAATATATCATTTAAGTTACTATATTGACTCATGTTGTTCTCAGTTCGATGCTCATTAGGCCTTATCATACCTTGTTGCATCATAATTCATATTAACATTGCCATGCGCAAGCCCCTCTAGTTTAGAGTTCAGGTGAACCATCATTACTTAACTCAATATGTTTAATTACTTTAAGTTTTGCACTCTCTATATGTGTGGAGGTTCCTAAATTAAATGATCATTCCTTATGCACCTTTCGGTAACTTACATCTTAATTCAATCGTCATCCTATTATAATAGCATATTGGTGGCTTCGAATATGTACAACTTAGTTTCTTTTACTTTCTCTTACCATGCCCTTCATGTCATCTAACTTTCGATAATGCTTCATCTTACGGTCTTGATTTTCTAAATTATACCTCTATAAACTTTAACATGGAATATTGGCTTTCATAATCTATTAATCCATCAGCATTTAACTTACACATTAAGCATTACTTAGTGAGCAATCATCATCCTTACATTTACGACTAACTTTATTCATCCTGCTTAGGTGACTCTTTTAATAACTTTAAGATATCGCCAAACTTATGATTATGGGTGATTATTGTTTAGGAGTATGTGTACAAGAAGCACATGTGGCCATACAATAAGAAAAACAATAGGTTATGCTTGGCCGTGTATAGCAAGGACAAGGGTAATCGGTTGTGCATTTCTAAGAAAAAGAGTGAGTGGTCGTATGCAATGAGAAGAGAAACATTGCTTGGCTGTGCATTCCCATGAATAAAGGTATGAGTGGCGATGTGTTTCCCAAAGGAAACCACACACGTGGCCGTGTTTTTCCCAGAGGACACCATACAAGTGGCCGTGTGTTTCCAAGAGGAAACACACATGTGGTCGTGTGTCTCTAAGAGGAAACAAATGCATGGCCATGTGTGAGAAGAAAAGAGCATTACGTGGCCGTGGGTGAGAAGGAGAAAAGTATCATGTGGCAACGGGTGGGAGAAGAAGAATACATCACATGGCCGTGCACATGAAGGAGAAACATGGTGAGTGGCCACATATGGGAAGAAATGAAGTAAACCCAGAATCCCAATTATGCATAACAAGAATTAAACCCTAAATTTCACTTCCCCACTTGTTTACATGATCATTTAGGTTACTAATCATGTTATAATCATCAACACCTATTAGATTAAACCCTTAATCTCATTATCAAAGCATATACAACATGATAGGGAATACATGCACAGTAACCATCCCAAAACAATGAATCCTGTACCTAACATTGAAGCCTCCCTCACTTTACTTGATCCATCCCTTTTACTCTTGGTTCCCTTCTTCTCCTTGTACATGGAGATAACATACATGATATATCATCTCTCTATACATCCTTAGTTCCATTAAATCAAACATAAAGAAGAGATCCAATGAGAGGAAAACATTACCTTCATAAGGTTGAAACACCAAAACCCTAGGTTTCTCTTCTTTATCCCATAACGAGAGAGTTAGAGAGAGAGAGAGAACTCTCTTGCCTTAGTTGATCCCCACATCCAAAATCCCTAAGGGTTCCTTCTTCAAAAAGTTAAATACAAGAGTTAGTGGGGTAAATATCTCCCAAAGAGAAATTTTCAAAATGCCCTTATACATTTTAACCCCTTAAAACTTATTTTCTTAACATTCAACTCCAAAACTTCTTATTTAATTCAATTGCATCCTTCCTTACTATTTTAGCAACACTCCAATACTCCTATGTATAATTACCAATATACCCTTAATGTGACTTAACTTCAATAATACCAAATAATCAAATTTTTCCTTATTAAACCTTAATCCTGATTAAATTACTATAATCTTGTTAGGGCCATGATTGGGTCCTCACAATTCTCTCCCCCTTAAGAGAATTTCATCCTCGATATTCAAATCTGGCAATCATTATACTTATTGCTAGAAATTCTTAGCTGTGCTTTAGCTATAAGCAACTATAACCATAAACATTCTCTACATGCATACAAAACTCATTATCGATAATCATAGGTATTTGTCTCTGATTTCCAAATACTCTTATGCTCATTGTATTTCTTATCCTAAGTTTCTTAACAACCTTAACATCTTGCATCTTTATCTATGCCAAAGATCAAGTTTTCTTCTAGTCATATGAACTTTTCCTCAAACATCTTAATAAATAATCTAAACATATTTATAATCAATCTTATGATATGCCTCAATCTTAAAATATTAAGGCATTTAAGCATTTCTAATACGAGGAGGCGAGAGATATTGATAATTCCTCGTATATCATCTCACAATCTCTGCCAAAATCTTGCTAATGGTCGAATATATATCAATCATAGGTCAAATACCTATGATAATCATCAAAATGTATGCCATTAACAATAACACCATGGTCCAGACCAATATCATCTTAATCTTCCAGAACAATTTCTTAATTCCTTATTGCCTAGAAAAGACTCAACCTGGGCTCTGATACCACTAATTGTAACACCGTAATTTCTTAACCATGGATAATCATCAATCATCATCATACCTAATAAGATCAGGTAGAAATACTAATAAAAATAATATCATAGGTATTACATTCCACAATAAAATAATAAAGCTTATCGATAAATAATCATAATAAAAATGGCCTTCAGGTATCCTGAATTCCTCAAGGCAACTGCATCTTGCCTGATCCTCTGCAACTTATCTTGAAACCTACATGGATAAACAAACCCGTGCTAAGCTATAAACTTAGTGGGGAATGAAACTCTATATATATCTATATATAAAGATAATCCTCTTTCCACAATTCATCACATACATGCGTAAAACTTTCACAATCACACAGGATAACATATGAGTCTATTATATTCTTCATTTCATAAATAACATTCTTAGGAGAGTCTTCAAACTTACTAATAGGTATCATGTTTAGAATAATTGAATGCGTTATGAAACTTATCTCACTTCCTAAAAGCTTAGCCATTCATCACTATCACCATCATCGTACCCTTTACTTTTCTTAACTTAGTATAAATCATGCATCTTATAATCGTTTTTAATCAATAGAATAGACATCATATGTGAGTACCCAATCATAGCCCTAATAGGATTATAGTTAATTAATCAGGATTAAGGTTTAATAAGGCAAAATTTGATTATTTGGTATTATTGAAGTTAAGTCATATTAAGGGTATATTGGTAATTATGCACATGTATATTGGAGTGTAGCTAAAATAGTAAGGAAGGATGCAATTGAATTAAATAAGAAGTTTTGGAGTTGAATGCTAAGAAAATAAGTTGTTAGGGGTTAAAATGTATAAGGGCATTTTGGAAATTTCCCTTGGTGAGATATTTATCCCACTCAAGCTTGGGGAATGGTTGGATCGGCATTTGGGGAGATCTCTCTCTCTCTCACTCCCTGGTTACGAGATGAAAAAGAAGAAACCTAGGGTTTTGGGCATCCTTAAGGTGAGGTTTTCTTCTTGCTTTCTTTTTGGTTTGTGTTTCAATTTTGGATTTAGGGTTAAAGGGTTTATGATTGTTATCTTCTTGTGTAAGAGGGAAGGATAATCTCTAGATGGGTCAGTGGATGTGGAAGGAGATGAAGCTTGATTTAAGGTACGAGAATTAAGTTTTGGTACTGTTCATAGGAATGATTTAGGGTTTTAATTCCTTTTTCTTCTAGTATGTGTATTTTGACATGAGTTTAAAGGATAAATCTAGTAAGTTTTGATGAGTATAGCATGCTTGAAAACTTAAATGATCATGTAAGCAAGAGGAGAAGTGAGATTTGGGGTTTAAATCCATGTTATGCACGATCGGGATTTTTGGTTTTCTCTTCTTTTCTTTCCCACACACGACCACGTGTGAGATTGTTCTTCCCAACTTGTGGCCACGTGTGTTTGTTCTTCATGACACACGGCCACGTGATGATTTTTTCCTTCCCACCCGTGGCCACGCACCCTGCTTTCTTTCCCACCTACGGCCACGCGATGCTTTCCTTCTTCCCACCCGTAGCCACACATGTTGCTTCCTTTCTTGGACACGGCCACGCAAGTTTGTCTCCTTTCTTGCACATGGCAACATGATGTTTCTTTCTTCCTTGCACACTGCCACATATGGTTTCTTCTTAGAAACACACGGCCACTCATTGATTTCCTCTTGGAAGTACACGACCAAGCATAACCTATTATTTTCTTATTGCATGGCCACATGTGCTTCTTTTACACATACTCCTAAACAATAATCACCTATAATCATAAGTTTGGGCGATATCTCAAAGTTAATAAAAGAGTTACATAAGTAGGATGAATAAAGTTGGTAGTGAATGTGAGGATGATGATTGTTCACTAAGTAATGGTTAATATGTAAGTTAAATGTTGATGGATTAATAGGTTATGAAAGCCGATATTCCAGGTTAAAGACTATAAAGGTATAATTTAGAAAAGCAAGACCTTAAGATGAAATACTATCAAAAGATAGATGAAATGAAGATTATGGTAAGAGAAAGTAAACTGAACTAAGTTGTAAGTAATCTAAGCCACAGTATGCTATATTAGAGTGGTCCGTAAAAGGGAAGAACCTCTATGCATGTATATAAAGAATTTAGAATTAAAATAATGCAACCATTATATTATAGTATTGGGTACCCTTGAGAACTAATTTTAAAGGGGCTTGTATGAGGTAATGCTTATACGAATTAAGTCGCTAGAATAGGGTTCGGTGCATGATAAGCACATAACTAAGGACAATAGGAAGTAACCTAATAACTCTAAATTGCAAATGTTATTTAATGTATCCTATGGATTTGGCATCGGTGCAAACTCAAACAAAGTAACTGGCTTTAAACAAGTGTTATATATATATATATATATATATATATATATATATATATATATATATCAACATTTCTTTTCAATGGCAAGAGATTACCACGTCATGATCTAGTAACATTAAGAAGATAGTTATAATCTGCATGACTGAGTTAAAAGAGATAAAATATTCATTGTCACTCAAAGGTGGAACTATAGAAGTTTGGTTATGTTTTAAGCCATAATTGGAATTTAATGATGAAATAAGCTTTAAGAAAACCTACTTACTTATTTGATCATACCCAATGACATAACATGGAAACCGCAAGTCTACAAGTAGTGTACTAATGATTAAAATGAAATAACCTCACACAATGTACTTAAGTATAAAATATTATAAGATGAAAAATACAAGTAAGATGATTGAAGTATATACAACTATGTTATAGTATGTCACGTGTGGTTTCTAATCTGGTAATCATGAAGGTGAATCAAGGGATCAAATATGAACAAGTAGTGACCTTAAGCTATAAGAGAACCTACTGATTTTACTATATGGGTTACAATTGATTGAATGTTGCTATATATATGTGTGCGTGTGTGTGTGTGTGTATGTTATGTTTTAATGTGAATAAGTGTAAGATAGGGAAACTACTCATAGCAAGCAGCAATAAGGTATGTCATCAAGAACTACCCATGAGTTATGTAAATTTTGTATACTGTATAGTTGATATAAGCATGCTATGATGAGTAGCTTATCCTAATATGTGAACAAGTATAAGTAATAAAAGCATGTATAGCTATGATTTAAGCTGCATAAATATATGTATATGCATATAATGTCACGCTCAACGCTAATCATGAAACATTTCATGTTGTTATTGTTTGCATAAACATGCAACTGTATGATCATGTGAAAGCATTCATGTGTAATTAGAGCTCAATATTGAAGTATGATAAGATTGATGTACATTCTTATACGAATGATGGCATTATACAATGATATTACAATAAGTAAAGCTCAATGTTAATTATGATGAGAATGTTATGCATTCATATATGAAGTGTGGTTTAAAGCAAATGCAGTTATGAATAAAGTAAATATGATGAATCAATGATGCTCTTAAATGGTTAAGCCTATGGGTCTTAGTTTAGTTGTGGATTAGATAGGCATGCCTAGAGGGATACAGTCGCAGCTACCATAGTTGACCCCGTTTGGCTCTTGTCCCTTAATGGAAGCATCGTTTGACCCCATTTAGGTCCATAGTTCGTTCCTTGCTGGAACCATTGTTTGACCCCGTTTGGGTCCATTGTTTGATATCTTTGGATATCCATAGTTTGATACCTTCGGGTATCTATTGCTCTCGTTATCCACCTTTTGAACTAGTACTTAGGCAGGCTATTAAAGATGATAAAGTATATGCAAGATAAAGTAAAACATGTATTGATTGCTTTATTTACGTAATGTAAGCATGATGAATGGCCTATTATATTGCTTATAATGATTTCTTTTGGCTATAAATTGTTTCAATGAAATGGAGTTATCGAAATGTATATATATATGAGACTTAAATTGCCATGCTAGGAAAGAATGCGCCCAATATTATAATAAGAACTGTTTGGGCTATAGCATATACAATGAATTTCATCTACATTGGGATTTATGAACGTATGTATGTAATAATTGGACCTTCGTGGTAATCATGACATGTTAGGCTATTTTCTGTGATTGCATTAAAGGCTGTTTAATCAATACCTATGTGTGTTTGCACTTGATTATACACTCCAATAATTGTGAGATAAGACAAAGGACGGTGTATGACATAATATGATGTTTGTTGACATTTAGCTGCCATAATAAGACAATATTAAGGAATACATGGTGGTGAATAGAAGTTATGAATTATAATTGTATTTCATAATTATGATTGTATGATGTATACGAAGTAATCATGCCTAACGGTATCTTATATAGAAGCTACCTGACACATGCACTTCTTACATTGTAAATGCACATTAAATACATATTTCATGTAACTAATGGGATTAAATGCATATGATTGGAGGTTGTACCATCAGTAATAACGATGTTGGAGTTCATGAATGAAAGGATTAAGATGTCTACAAATTATGCTAGTTTACCAAGTAAGAGATTTAGTTATTACAGTAAATTGAAAAGTCTTTGGCAACTAGCCAAGTTCATGCTATGCTCTACACTGCTATAAGTATACTAGTATTGTGAGGTTAAAAACTCCTCAGAAAGGTAATTATGAAATGATTAATACCGTAGACAGATATTATTGTAGTTATGCAGGTTGTATTGTATTGATGATATATTTTGGTAAGATCTTGTCCATAAAGTTTTGTTCCCCACTAAGCTTTAAAGCTTAGCACGGGTTTGCTTATCCGTGTAGGTTTTTGGATAAGCTCCACCTTGGTCGTTAGCTTCAGCAGCTTGATCACCATCAAAGAGAAGATCGGGCAGGTTCCAGTTGTGTTGAGGATGTCATTATGTTTTGTTGGCCAACTGTGTTAGGCCTTATTCTTTATAAGTTGATTGATTTATTTATTGTGGCATGTAATAATGGCCTATCTTATTATTATGATTATTGCCTTGTCTTTAATAGGTTTATGATGGATGATGATTGATGATTATCCATGGTAAAGGAATTAGGGTGTTACATCATAGTTATTAATGGCATAAGATTTCCACTTATTACTTTAAATCAAATTGCACCTAAGATAGGCAATCAACATTAATTCATAATATAAAAGCATACTTAAGTCATATAGCATCTACAATTAGTCCTGGTAGGCATAATTACTTCACATATATCATAAAATTCTCATATGAGATTCACAAACTTTACATCCTTCATGTTATCTTAGCATGGTAACCGGATTCTCTTACAAGCATCATTATATGTCATGTATCGCACTTGGTTAAATGAATGTTATGATTATGTCTACCTTTGTGTAAACATTTATATATAAATAGACAGATTGATAGGGTGGCAGGTGATCATAAGGAACAAGCATTACATATCAAGATTATAAGACAAAGTCTCAATGTCACATGTATCCATTTTATAAATAGAGTACATGAAACTTAATGCACATGTTATAGTTCATATAACTTCTAGTACAATAGTGTATACTTTAGGGTTCATATAATCTCTATGGAATCCCATCGGTGGAACCATCTCATACCGATACTCATATAGGAATCTTCTTTAATTGAAGTGTGACATTTCAATCATGCATTGCAAAGCATAACATTTCATTTCATAAAATAGTTTATAATCAAAAGAATTTAAAACAATCAAACAATAGGTCATTTCTCATGCTTACGTCACATAAATAGAGCAATCGATGCATGTTTTACTTTATCTTGTGTATATTTTATTATCTTTAATAGCCTGCCTAAGTACTAGTTCAAAAGGTAGATAACGGAAACAATGGATGCCCAAAGGTATCAAACTATGGATATCTGAAGATATCAAACAATGGACCCAAACGGGGTCAAACGATGGTTCTATTAAGGAACAAGACCCAAATGGGGTCAACTATGGCAGCTGCGACTATATCCCTATAGGCATGCCTATCTAATCCATAACTTAACTACGACCCGCAGGCTTAACTTTTTAAGACATCTTTGTTAAACATATTCCTCTTTACTTAGCACATCATTTGGCTTGTAGCCACTTTTCATAAAAGAATGCATATCATTCCTTTCAACAAAGACTACATCAATTTTGGTTCAACATACTTTTCTTTACTTAATACAACATATATATTTAATGCCATCATTCATATAAGAGTGCACGTTATTCTTATAATACCGTAATATTGAGCTCTAGGCTCCAGTGCACCGGGATGTTATCATATGATCATATAGTTGTATCAACTTTCTTTCATTCATATCATGATGGTCATAGGTTTATGAAATTAATAATAGAATGTGATATTTCATAACTAGCATTGTGCATGTCCACATGTGCATATACATATATATGTAGTTAAAATCATGTAAATACATACTTCCATTACTCATACTTGTTCATATATTAAATTAAGCTACTCATCATAGCATGCTCATATCAATTATATAATATATAGTACTTACATAACTCATAGAGTGTTTTTAATAACATACCTCGTTGCTGCTTGCTGGGAATAATTTCCCTAATCTTACACTTATTAATATCATTCCATAAAACACACACACACATATATATATAGCAAACTCAAGCATTTATGATTCATATAATAAAATAAGTAGGTTCTCTTATAGCTTAAGGTTAATGCCACATTTACTCCCTTGAATTCACTTTCATGATTTATCAGAGTATGAACAACAAGTTATATACTTTAACATTGTCATGTATACTTCAATCTTCTTACTTGTATTTTTCATCTTATAACATTTTATGCTTAGGTATATGGTGTGAGGTCATTTCATCTGAGTCATTAACACACTACGGATGCTCTTGTGCTAATCATATTGTATTATAGGCATGAACAAATAATGAGCAGATTATTACACATTACTGCTAATCATTAATTCTTCTTATGACCTTGAGTATAACCAAGCTTTTATGATTTCATAATTTAACACAATATGTGATGTTCCCTTTCTTTTAACTCGGACATGCGACCTTACGTCTATTCTTTTGTTATCACTAGGTTAAATCATAGTATTTTGGATAGAACCCTTCCTTGACCTAGGGCATACCTTATATTGATTTTATAAGACACATTCCATAATATATCATTTAAGTTACTATATTGCCTCATGTTGTTCTCAGTTCGATGCTCATTAGGCCTTATCATACGTTGTTGCATCATAATTCATATTAACATTGCCATGCGCAAGCCCTTCTAGTTTGGAGTTCAGGTGAACCATCATTACTTAACTTAATATGTTTAATTACTTTAAGTTTCGCACTATCTATATGTGTGGAGGTTCCTGAATTAAATGATCATGCCTTATGCACCTTTGGGTAACTTACAGCTTAATTCAATCGTCATCCTATTATAATGGCATATTGGTGGCTTAGATTACTTACAACTTAGTTTCATTTACTTTCTCTTACCATGCCCTTCATGTCATCTAACTTTCGATAATGCTTCATCTTACGGTCTTGCTTTTCTAAATTATACCTCTATAGACTTTAACATAGAATATCAGCTTTCATAATCTATTAATCCATCAGCATTTAAATTACATATTAAGCATTACTTAGTGAGTAATCATCATCCTTACATTTACGACTAACTTTATTCATCCTGCTTAGGTAACTCTTTTAATAACTTTAAGATATCACCAAACTTATGATTATGGGTGATTATTGTTTAAGATTAAGTGTACAAGAAGCACATGTGTCGATGTAATAAGAAAAAACAATAGGTTATGCTTGGCCGTGTATAGCAAGGACAAGGTTAATCGATTATGCATTTCTAAGAAAAAGAACGAGTGGTCGTGTGCAATGAGAAGAGAAACATCACTTGGCTGTGCATTCCCATGAATAAAGGTATAAGTGGCGGTGTGTTTCCAAGGGAAACTACACACATGGCCGTGTGTTTCCCAGAGGAAACCACACGTGTGGCCGTGTGTTTCCAAGAGGAAACACACACGTGGTCGTATGTCTCTAAGAGGAAACACATGCGTGGCCATGTGTGAGAAAAAAAGAGCATTACATGGTCATGGGTGAGAAGGAGAAAAGCATCACGTGGCCACGAGTGGGAGAAGAAGAATATATCACGTGGTCGTACATATCAAGGAGAAACATGGTGAGTGGCCACGCATGGGAAGAAATGAAGTAAACCCAGAATCTCGATTATGCATAACAAGAATTAAACCCTAAATTTCACTTCCCCACTTATTTACATGATCATTTAGGTTACTAATCATGTTATAATCATCAACACCTATTAGATTAAACCCTTAATCTCATTATCAAAGCATATACAACATGATAGGGAAAACATGCATAGTAACCATTCCAAAACAATGAATCCCATACCTGACATTGAAGCCTCCCTCACTTTTAACTTGATCCATCCCTTTTACTCTTGATTACCTTATTCTCTTTTTACATGGAGATAACATACATGATATATCATCTCTCTATACATCCTTAGTTCCATTAAATCAAACATAAAGAAGAGATCCATGAGAGGAAAACATTACCTTTATAAGGTTGAAACACCAAAACCCTAGGTTTCTCTTCTTCATCCCGTAACCAGAGAGAAAGAGAAAGAGAGAGAGAGAGAGAGAACTCTCTTGCCTTAGTCGATCCCCACATCCAAAATCCCCAAGGGTTCCTTCTTCAAGAAGCTAAATTCAAGAGTTAGTGGGGTAAATATCTCCTAAAGAGAAATTTCCAAAATGCCCTTATACATTTTAACCCCTTAAAACTTATTTTAGCTACACTCCAATACTCCTGTGCATAATTACCAATATACCCTTAATGTGTCTTAACTTTAATAATACCAAATAATCAAATTTTGCCTTATTAAACCTTAATCCTGATTAAATTACTATAATCTTATTGGGGCCATGATTGGGTCCTCACATATATTATCATTAGCAATCCATGTTCCTTTGGGAATGATATTTGGGGTCTTAATTTATATTTCTCTATATTACTAGCCGATCTAGTACACTTGCTAGATACCGGTCAAGTTTTTGGCACTGTTGCCAGGGAACAACGGTTTTGTTTGTTTAATATCTTTGATTGAATTAGTCTGAGATTTTTATTTATATTTTTTTTATTTGGTGATTGTTCTTTGCAAGATCAATTTTAGACATTCTTTAAGATGATGTAAGATTAGGTCCAAAATTATGAATTATTTCTTTTGAAATAGCAAATGAATGATCTTGTAAGAGAAAGAGAGGAGATAAAACGATTGCGTGCACAATCACAAAATCCTTATTCATCACCATCTATTGCTGAAGAGTCTTATTCTATTTGGGCTTTAAGAGCACAAATGGAAGAATTGAGGTAAGAGAATCAAGAACTACGATATTCAAAAGAAGCCAGTAGCTCCGAAAATTAATGTCTTCACAACCTACTTATATGTAAAGACAAACAATTTTAGGCTGAAAAAGGAAAATGGAAGGCCACGCAAGAGGCTGTTATCTCTGAAACTGAAGATGTTTGTGACTTGCTTATAAGAAAGGAAAGGGAATTTTATGCTAAAAAAGAAAAGTGGGAGGCTACATTAAGGGCTCAAGAGGAAAAGTTTAGAATTCAAGAAGAAAAGATAAGGACTCAAAAGGAGATAATTAAGCATCAAGAAAATTTATTAAGGGATAGAAAGGAAGGAATTGAAAAATTGGAATCTAAACTAGAACTTTTGAGCGTTTCTATGAAATTTCAAGGTGATGGTGGTAAGGATAAGGAAACAAATCATTCAGTAATAGGGAATAAGGAACAAGAGGAACCATTCATTTTTGAAGACAAGTCATGTGTTTATTTAGAGGATGTAGGATCTCTTGTTGAGAATTTATCACCAAAGGAGCAATAAGGGAAAAATTCTCAAGTGGAGATATTGGGATCAGACCACTTGAAGGATTTATTTAGGCTAGAGGAGCTGGTAGAGTTCATTCTTAATAAACCAAAGGAGGAATTGTACTTTATTGAAGATATGGAATTTTCATCTTTGGTGAACTATGATAGGTTTCTTCTACAAATGGGAGAAAATGAGGAGCAAAGTCTGGAGAGACCTGTATTTGGATCACAAGCTCGACCTCCCAAGAGTAACATGAGTCGAGCTGGGACTAAATAAACTATAACTTCTCTAACTTTTCTTTTTAAATTTTCGTAATTTTTTTAATTTATGTTTTATATGTTGTTAGTATTAGCTCATAGGTTTTTTTCATGTTTCTTATGTTTATTTGTTTGTGTTCTTTTCAATTCATGAGTTTAAGATTTGGGATTGAAAATAAGCTACTTTTAGTGATGTTGTACTTGAATGTCATATTTGAAATGAGTAAGTGCTTCTAATAGCTAAAATGATTTTTAAGGTAAGTGAATTACAACTTAGTTGAACTTAATATGGGTTTATAAGTCTTGAGTTGTTTTCATTGTTTTAATGAAAATTTGATCTTAGTTGTTTGATGCTTCATGAACTTAAGAGAGAATTATTCATTTGCTAAAGAAAAGAGTAGACTTGATATGTAATTCAACTGGTTTGTAAGTTTGCATAATTCTTTAGACTTAATATGGCATGATTAATTGAGCTTTAAGAGATTTAAGATGGCTTAATTGAGGAAAAAGCATAATTGAGTGAGTAGGTATCATGTTTTAATCTAATTTGTGGTTTGCATGTCTCCAAAATCAAGTTCATAGGATTATGGCATGAAAGTGATTCAGAAATAATTAATTTACATATATTTTGAGCTTAGTAAATTAATTAATTATTGTAGAATGATTGTGAGGTTTAATAGAGGTGAATATATGAGGTTTGGAGAAAAAAAACTAAATAAATTTTTTCACTTGTAGGGATTAAACAGCTCGGGTGAGTGAGATTATGCTTCGTAAAGCATGTTTTTGCTCTCCCGAGCAGATTTTTTCTCCCCCACGTGCATTGTGCTAGTCTAAGTCCAGCAGCTCCTTGCTTGCCCGAGCACGATTTTTGCTCTCCTCGTACATCACGTGCCTAGCCTCCAACTGCTCCCTGCTCGCTCGTGCAAATTTGATGCTCCCCCGCGTATAACACGCCTGCCTAACAGCCTATCACCGCTCGATCGCACTAGTCATCCCGCTCTCTCACGCCTTGTCCCTTACTCTTGTGATATAAAAATCTTTGGCAGACCCAAAGTGCTCTTCCGAGCACATTTAATGCTTACCCAAGCACTTCACTCACATCTCCTATATATCACTACACTCCACACACACCTCACTTCACTCCACTTCACTTCATTCTACTACACACACGAGCACTTCCTCACAAAATTCATTCCCTGCTCTACCAAGTATATCTAAAATTCCATTCTCTTTAATTTTTTTTTTGTGATTTTCAGCACAAATAAAAAAAATTCATCTATTTATTGTTGTTTTAAACATTATAAATTGATGAATTTGTTTTATTTTGGGATTTTTGTTCTTAAGTACTTGGCTAACTTTTCAATTGCTCCTACGTTCAAATAATTATTATTTGTTGCATTTTCTTTCCTTGAGCTTAGAGAATGCACGTTATTAAAGACTTGGAAAAATTTTTGGGGAGCCATTAGTGTTCAAATGGTCTTAATTTCTGCTTGAAGAAAGTATGCACATAAACTATTCGATGAAATGCTTAAGTGAATGACGTTGACATTTTGCCTTGAAATTTTTCTTAGCATGTGCCATACTTATTTGTTCTTCTCTTTCACTTAGCTCATCTCAAATGTCATTTATGATTTTTGACATATCCATTGTATGCTTTGATTATGATGCTAATGTGATTATATTCTTTTAAGATGGTAATGATGAGTCATTGATTTTCAGCACATTCAATTACTTTGCCTTATGCTACTTAGTGATCATCTAACATTATGTCCCATATCACATTGACTCTTGCCTCACTACTCTACCACGTTGAAATAGCTTGAAAATGTGTTTTGATCATGTTGAGAATTAAGTTTCATCCATTTGTCTATCTTAGTGTAGAGTTTAAATTTTTAATAATACACACTCACTTGTTACTATTTGGTCTTGTGTAAGGTCATCAAGGAAGCTAAACATGATGGCGCTTTAAGTTAACTTATCAAAGCTTGTGCATTGAGCTACATTGCTGAGGACAACAAGATTTTAAAGAGGGGGATAGAGCTCAGCTAAGCTAGATTTTTAAGATCAATTGGAGGGAGTTTTCTTACCTTGCTCATTCTTTTATCTTGTCTATTCATTCTCTTACTTATGAATTGATTTAGTTATTTTGTTTTAGTTTTTTTTAAGTATTTAGTTTTATTTTGCATGTTAATAGAGTATAATTAATTCATTTATCATTTATTATACATAAAGCTTAGTTTACCCCAGTTTTTCTCAGAATTTGAATAAATTAAACTTAAATTTAGATTATGCATTAGTCAAAACTTTAGTTTAACAGTAAGACAAGTAGGTTGTTCAATGAAGTTTTGTGCTAGCTTATCACTCAACTTGGTTTATAATTGTCAGTTTCCATGTTTAAAGCACAAAAGACCAGTTTTTAAACTTTAAAAAAACCAGTGCATTGAAATAATTTAGCAAGGAATTTTAGGATACTAGAACCTTCCTCATTACCCTTCAAAGCATAAAAGCAACTCAAGCAACTTAGAAAGTAATCTAGGCAAATTTTTCTTGTTGAGCTAATCAAAAGACTGTTTTCCCACCTTTTTTTATTGCATTGACCTTTGTTAGCCAATTTGAGCTTAATGAGGTATGCTTAAAGCGTACTATTTGTTTATTGTTTTTGTTACACTCATTATTAACCATATAGCCTAAAAGCTTTTATCTACCCTCTAGAATTGGCCACTCTAGGTTTGGATAGATTTTCATTTAAATTCAGTGTAATAAGAATGATTGCATCATTGAGGGCAAAAATTATGTGCAATATACTTGTTTTACCCCTATTTTTGTAATTTGCCTGCAAAAGAAACTAGCATAAAAAAAGAAAAAAAAAGAAAAGGAAAGCAGTGGGAAAAAGAAATAAAGCTAGCATATATGACAAAAATTTTAAGTGTGGGGTATTTACAAGGAAAATAAAGGGTGACTCCTCAAAATTGAGAAATTGAGCAAAGTAAGAGAGATTTTAGTCTTATAGTTCTTATTTTGGGAATGTTAAATTCTTGAAAGGGATTGAGTAAGTAAGCTTGGCAAGGGAATTGTGGTTCATAATTTGAAAATTTAGAAATATGATTTATTCAAGTATAGAGTGGCTAGTTCTCTTTGATAATCTTTTGACCATTCTTTGATAGCCAGTACCTTAATCTCATTCCAACCTAATTAAGACCTAAGTGATTCTACGCATTGTTTTGAGTTGTTTAGTGGAGATAACCTTCGAATTTCGGTGCTAAAGGAAAGGCCTATGGTATTTCTAGAGTTTCAAGTATGAAACCTTAAGTTTACTTAGTATACTTATATTCTAAAGCTTGATTATAAGATGCATTGGTGTTTTATTTTTGAAAAATTGCTTAATTTGTTTTGGTCTTGCACACACGCATGGAAACTAATTCTTATTTCCTTGTTTGAGTTTATTTTAGCCATGATTTTATTGAGTGCTCTTGTTAAATGTTGAACTTAGTTTTGAATTATTTAAATCTTATTTTGAGTTTGATTTTTCTGAGAGGTTGCTTTGTTCAGATTTGCTAGGGGGCAAGCAAAGGCTAAGTGTGGGTTATTTGATAACTGTAAATTAAACTATATTTTTAGTGTATTTTTAGGTGTTTTATTTAGTTAATTTGGGTCTAATTTAGTTAATTTTGTGATTAATTGGTTAATTTAGATGTTTGTTGGCTTAATTGAAAGTTTTGGTGTTTTCAGGGACTAAATTGAAAGAAAGAAGAATTAAAATGCAAAAAGTAAGAAGATTTAGGGCAAAAGTGTAAAATTGGAAAAGTTTATTTAAAGAAAGCAAGGTGAAGTATAGAATGGGTATGCTCTCCCGAGCATAATTTTTGCTCCCCCGAGCACAATTTTACTCTTCCTATTAGGCAACGTGCTCTCCCAATTTTTTTGACAACTCTCCCAAGCAAAAATACTACTCTCCCATGCAAAAAAGGAAAATTATCGACAAAAGTCTTCCTGTTTAAGAGAAACTCCAACTCAACCTCAGAAAATGAAGTCTTGGCCAGTAAAACTTCTTCTTTGGTAGTGATCCCACTCTATAAAAAGGCACCAAAGCTAGGATATAGAAAGAAGGAAAAAAAAACAGAGCTTATTAGTTTTAAGTTTTTACATAGTTTTTCTAGTTCTTCTGTTTTTATTCAATATTTTCCTTTTTAACTTTGTTTTATTTTTTAAACATGTTTAGTGAGTAGTTTTTCTTCTTTTGCTAATGGATATTTTGTTAGTGTAAGCCCTAGCCCCAATGTATTGTTATTAAATACTTAAATTAATAAATGAGGCATTTGTTTTATCTATTGATTCCTATGCATATCAGTTGATAGAACTATCCAAGAATGTTGTTTCAGTTTAAGTTATCATGTGTGAGGCACATGGTTGTAAGACCTTGAAATTGTAAGGACCCAAAATAGGCCCTAGTAGAAGTCAAGGGCAATTACATATTATTAAAGTCTAATTAAGCATTATTTGATGAATTATTAAGAGCTAAGCTATTAATTGGGCAAAAATATTATTAAGTTATCAATAATTATGTGATAAATGTGTAAATTATATGGTATAAATTTTATAAGGTAATAATTAAATTATTATTGTTGGTTTAATAATGTTCAAGGGTGTAATTAAAGTAAAAAGTATTAATTTGGGGTAAATTTATAATTACGGCATCTTTAGGGGCAAATGTGACTAAATGAATAATTGATAGGCCAATTTAAGGAAAGGAATAAATGGTGGGGTTTATTTATAGAATAGATTAAATGGTGGGGACAAATTATAACATGCAAAGAAATGTGTGCTTATTGTGTAACATGCAAATAGTTGGAGGATTTAAAGTGAATTTTTGGTGGGGCCTTGAGGATGTCATCTTCCACTTAAGTTTCCATGCAAGAGTAGTATATAAGGAATGTTACAGCCGGCCAAACCATAAGGAAAATAAAAAGAAAAACCTTTCTCCTTTTCTCTTTACAAAATCTGGAAATTTAGCTTCTCTCTTCTTCAATAAAATTGGTAAAAACATTCATTCTCTTCTCTTGTTAAATCCGCCCACCTTCCTCAAGTAAAACTCTTTTATTTCAAGTTGTATGCATGGATGAAAGGAAAAACTGAAGAAGATTACAAGGGTAGAAGGGATTTAGAAGATTGGAGAAGAAGAAAGAGAAAGAAATTAAAGTATTTATGAAGAATTTTAGTTGCCTGTTCAGGTTTGGGAACATCTTTCTCTTCTTGCATGTATTATTTGTGTTGAAATATGGATATAGTGTGATGTTTGGAAATGTTACTCTTGCTGCATGAGGCTATTGTTTCTGGATTTGTGGACTTATATATGGGAGAGATGCATTTTTAGTTGGTGATATGGTTTTTAGAGATATAAATGTAAGATTTTTACTTTGCATGTGTTATTTAATATAGCTAGGATAAATAAATTGTTAAAAGCTTGATTTGAGTTTATTTTAAAGTGATGTTAATATATAAAAGTTATAATCTAATGTATGAAATTATATTTGATGAGTAAATTGAAATAAAACATCAATCTTTGATGTTTAAAGGAACATGCATGTGAGTTTTAAAAATTCTGGGTTTGAGTTCACTGGACCTAGCTGTATTATTTTGGTCATATTTTGAGTTTGAGAATAGATAATTAGATGATTCAAATTGGATCCTAAACTAGACTTACATACAAAGATTTCATAAGAAGAAATCACACTCAAATTCTGTCGCTAAATGGGTTATAACCTAGCTTGAAAATCGGATAAGTGTGCAGTCTTGTGCTCATGAACAGTCCTTAGTAATTTCAAGATATCTCGAGTTATAGAAATGATATTGCAAATATTTTTGATGTTATAGAAACTATAAATGTATATATACAACTTTGTAGAAGACTACTATTTCTAAAAATGCCTTTTAATATGTCAAAAACGAAGTACAAAAAGAGTTTGTTAAGCAGTTTGCAGGATTTTGGGAACAGGGTGAAAAATTAGTATGGCCAAACACACTTGCCGCGAGCGCGACACTTGCCACGAGCGCGACAGCATGATTTTTGCCCATAACCTTGCTTTTTATTCCCCTTTATCAGTATATTAGGCTACCCCCATGTGATACACATATAACTAAAAAAAATAGGCCTTGAATGCAAGTATACGAGAGCTCAAAACTCATGTGTATATAGATTTGTATCAAAGGATATATATATAAATTTGCATGATTTGTATCATTTACATTGAAAATTTTCTGAGAATGTATACCTATGCATCATGGAAATTGTGCATTAATAGTTAAGTTATAGTACCATGAATAATTATGAAATTATTGTTAATCGTATATGTGTATGATAATATGATTGTGATATGATGTGTTGTTTAAGGATCATATGTTCAAGTATAAGTTCATGATGGAGGTTAAATGTATATGCCATATGGAAACATATTGACATATGTATAGCATATGATTGGTGAGTGATAGAGGTATACATATTGATAATCATGCTTACAATAACAAGCTTATTAGATGCGAATGTACTACAGGTATGTACAATCTATGATTATATTTATGAGTGCATGAGCATGTAATTGTCCTATGAGATAGAAAATGATTAAATTTCACTTAATAGTTGAGATTATATACATGTGCAAATGGTATACTATAAGTACAGCTTTGAAGTATGAAATGAACATGAATATAGTGTTGCCTGCAATAGAGTTCAAATGTGGATATAAATACATGAATGATAGTTAATATTAAAAATGCTATCCATGAATGTTCATTTGGTGCTGGGTTTTATGCACTAAGAAAATGAAAACATGTCATGTTATATGTATTTATGTGTAAAGATGATGGTACCTAGTTGTATACATACCGATGAACCTAAGGCTACTAAATCTAGTTGTATGACTGGCCTTTAATTGGTTGATATATATATATATATATATATAAGTCTAGATGATTCTACATGATTCCTATGGATTTCTTCAAAATTACTATAGTACATATAGTTTGAAATGTTAACTTTGCTTGTATGAAGAAGTAATGTGATTAGTAGAATATATGTGTGCATATAAACATATATGCATATGTATGATCTTACATGGTTGGGTTCGAAGCTTGAAAACTATTTTAGAGTAATGATTCAAAGAATATGTTAAAGTGAAATATATGAATGTCTTTACTTAATTGAAATGACATGATTAGGCATATGTGCTATTACATGTTAACATGCTAAAATACAAATCTACAGTGCTACATACTAAATTATAGAAATCTTATTAAAGCATATAATGGCAATGTGATATGAGACTATATATATATTTACATGAATATGTATGGGTACAAATGGCATTATATAAGTATAGTCTTGACATGCAGAAAAGTTACACATGATTGTGTATATGAATACATTGATTACAGTTATACCAGAGTATACATGTGCATATAAGAATATGAATGAATAAAGAAAAGATAAATTAAAGAGATTGTTCTGCCTGCTTTGAGTCTAGGAAGTGGATAGATAGGCATGCCTATAAGGGTACCTTGCAGCTGCTTTTGAACATTTTGACCTATTTAGGTCCACTTGAATTTAAAAGTATAGTGACCCTGTTTGGGTTTAAAAGTTAAAGTTAATTCTAAACAACCCTCGTGTGGGTTGTAGCCGACCCCGTTTGGGTCCGCTTGATCGGTCCATGTTATTTGATTGACCCCATTTGGGTCCATGTTATTTGATTGACCCCATTTCGGTCCATGTTATTTGTTTGACCCCATTTGGGTCCATGTTATATGTTCGACCTCGTTTGGGTCCACCGATTTATCATACAGTTTTATCCCTACAAGAGATCATCGTTTAATACCTCCGGGTATCTCTTTGGTGCCTTCGGGTGACCTATTATCTCTTTGGTGCCTTCGGGTGACCTAGTACCTTCGGGTACCACCGTATAACCCGTTATCCACCTCTTTAGAATAGTGCAGGCTTTATTATCAAGGTTAAGAAAAGTTTAATAAGGCATGCAAATTCTTAGTTGACTTTATACTATTCTACATATGAAATTCCTTTTGTTGCATACAAAACCCAAGTCTAAAAGAATGCTCAATATACATATGTATCTATACTGCTAGTACAAAAACAAATTGCATGTTAATTGCTAAATGCTCTCTATATATGTGTGTCCTTTATTCTTATATGTGTTACATTGTATGATTTCTATAAGTGAATTTAAATGTTTAATTTCTTTCATTTCTTGAAATAAATCATTGTTACATTTGAAGCATGTTGGATGCTTGTTAACGATCACTGTGAGTGGTCGTTTATCATGATTTAGTTCCCCACTAAGCTTTATAGCTTAGCACGGGTGTTTCATCCGTATAGGTTGCAAGGTTAAGACTTTCTCTTAGGATTGATATCTGTAGCTGGCTGGCCAACATAAGTCTTTGAAGATTATAAAGTATATAGTTTTCTTTTTTGTTCCTTTTTGTATTTCAAAGGTTTTATGTTGTGTTGGAAATCTTGTAAAAGTACAACTATTTTGTAAGATGTTATTAGCGGTTATATTTTTGTAAAGAGACTCTAATGTATATTGTGAAGTTTTAATAGTTTAGCACTCTTATGGATTAAGTATGAATATCAGTTCTCTATATAGTTGATATATGTTTATGTTGCATAGTAGAACATGTGTAATGAGATGGATAAAGTGATATGTATAGATTATAGAATAAAGGTGCTACAGAAATAATAAAGACTTCATTCTAAATATCCCTAGTCAGTCATTATTACGGGAATAACAAATGAATTAAGACTAGTATACTCTCTCTGATAAGATGAGTTCTGTCTTACGGATTATAAGGATAAGAGTGTCAATAAGAGATCATAGATACATGTTTAGAACATGGTATCTTGATTCAATCCGTTCATGAGAATACTGTATGGTACTAGTCATAAGTGTTTCTCATATGCAAATTTTACATCAGAGTTCTTAGACCTAAAATCTCTATGAAACTCTTTATGAATTACTGTATACTTTGACATACACCTAACGTACTCGTAATAGGGTGACAAGTATGGGTATGCTTGGGTATGTACAAATTCGTGTTAGAGAGCATGAGAGAAGTAAAGGGATTACACCTCTTAATAAGAGAGAAAATATCATCAGCCACTTGATCAATGAACTGAGAAATGTATGGCCATACCAAGATGAAATAATGAGTAATCATTATTTATCTGAGAGTTTAGTGTCACTGGAATATCAAGAAAGGAATGAGTATATATAAGGATGACTAGTTCCATGCCTTATATTAATTCTGATATTTAAGGGTAAAGGACTATGCAAAATTGCATTAGGTCACTAAATACCATTTTCATTTTCATTTAATTTGAAATGCTATAATATCTTGCTATAGAATATATATAGCATTTGAATTAATTCATTAATTCATTGCCAATATTAAATGGACCTATAGGATCACACACAAAGATTGCTTAAAATCGAGAGTGCTAGCTTTATGTTTGAATATTTGGTAATGGGAATAGATTGAAGCCACAAGATCTAATCTTGTTCTTCTTTTAAGTTGCTATTGTTGCCCAAGAACATAAGAGAATAAGAAAGAATTCTTTTCCCTTGTGTATTTCAGCCAAGAGAGAGAGAGAGAGCAAAAAAATGCCTAGGGTTTTCTTTCTTTTAGTTCATAAATATATATCACTTGTTTAGGTCAAGTGTGAATGCCAAAATTTACTATCTTTAGGTAGTAAATTCAGCCTCCATCACTTCCTAATTAAGTGACATATATTAATTCAAATTCCTTTAAATTTTAAATTCAAATTAATTTAATATAAACATAAGACATTTAATCAAAACAAATCACTTATTTAGGATATACATGTGCCAAAATTCACTATGATTTTATCTTTGAATTTCTGCCACTCTCTCTTATATTTAAGTGTTTTATTTTGATTCAAATGTTATTAGGATTTAATACTCAATTAACTTAATTAATCCAAGATAATTAATTAATTGAAATTAAATCTACATAGGCCGAAATTCCCTCTCTCATGGACCAAGGTCCATTTAGCAATTTTAATACCTATTACATACATTAATTTGACTTTAAATAAAAGCCCAAATTAATGCCCAATATTCTATTTAAATATTTTAATCCCAAACATACGACTTCTTCTCTTTCTTAAGAACAATTCTCAAGTTTCGAGACCAGTCTATGAAATTGGTGCCATTCAGTTTGTCATTTTCCAGGACCGATCGCAATAAAAAGTTGTTGTTTAAAGAAGCCATTTTCAATCTACAATAAAAAATTAGCAAAATTAAATGAGGTCTTATTTATAATCCCACAAACCGAATTAATATCACTTTAAATAATTCATGTTAGTGATTTAATATGGGCCAATATCCACTTTTCACAATAACTTATTAGTTAAGCTGAGCTTATACACCTAACAAGTTAAGTTAAGTAGGAAAACTCCAATCATGTCTCATACATGACTCTTGGATCAAATGTGCTAACATCTTAAGATGTTATAGCACAAGCCCATTTATTAGTTGCCTAGGTCCGGGCATCCCTTTCCATGTTAAGTCCAACCTACATTCTCAACCCATGCCTCACAAAGATAATTGAGCGCATCTAGGACTCTTAGTCTACGTCACTAATGATCGATGCCTTGACATGTTTTGAATTAGGAAGGCAACTTTGTGACTTACTATTTTAGGGATTCATTTTATTATAACTTACATGGCATACGCTTTATCATCCATTCATAGCATGCATATATATATATATAATTGCATAAAGTAAAGCATAACAAATATGGGCCCAAAAACCTACAACTAAGATTCTATACTATTACATGAGAATCTTCGAGCTGGGCTTCTCCACTCCGATGGGCTTCGTCTTGATTTACAAAGTCTTCAAATAAATTATATACTATGAAATGAATGAAACTTTTACAATAATACATAATATTTAATTACAAAAACCTAGGGCCCATAAATGCACCATGCATATTCATTCATCACACAAAAAAAGCAAATAAATATACATAACATTCATGGATAAAACAAAGTCCAATTTTAATTAATTTAGCCAAGCCCATTAATGAAAATTGTGTACTTGAAATTTTAAGAGAAGACCCCATGATGGGCCTAGGCCGAAGCCCAATGGACTAAATCATCTTATTGAATAAGTTCTCTTAAAAGTCCAAAACACAAACTAGTTAGATTTGTGCCATAAATCAACTCTAGTATAATTTCCAATTTTGCCATTTTTAATTTTATGTCATAAAGCCCATAAACATTAAAAATACATATAATATGTTCTAACATGAATTAAAAATATAAAATCATAAAATATAAAATCATAAAGAACATATATCATACACGGCATTCATACAAAAACAAACAAAACAACAATGAAACTAGTTGTTTAATGCTCATATAATCCTACAAAAATGCCTCAAACACTTAAAACGATTTTATGAGCCATTTAATAATTTAAATAAGGTCATAAAAATTGAGTTAAGGTTCTGTTCATATCTTATCTAAATGTGTTTTTTCCATTTTAATCAAAACAAAACAAACAATGTTGATTAAACATGCAACAAACACAAACTAGTCAATGTTTTAAGTGATTTTAAAATTAATCAATTAAATTGTCATGGACCAGAATTAAAACCAATTTTAAAATATTTCCAAACCTGTTATTAATCTTTAAAAATCACTTACAAACATGCCAAATACGTTTATACAATTAATTTTGAAAATTAGTTGTTAAACAAACACATATCATGCAAACTAGAACCTAGTTTCAAGATTAACGTGTACCATCAAGTATTTATAATTAAATCTGACCATGAATAGTTCTAAGAACATCTTAGGATAGTATATAAATATTTCATAATAATTATAATACCTAATAAAACATTTAAAATCATTTTTACACTAAAACAATGCCAAAAACTCAAAACAGAAAATTTCAGCATTGCATGTTTTTAAACGAACGATTTTTAATCAAGATATCATGCATCCAAAGCACTAAAATAAGCATGTTTAAGCTCTGATACCACTGATGGGATATCACATGGAAAATACATGAAGATCATGCAATGGAAAAATAAAAAAAAAATATAGATCATTCATGCCACGCAATATACGACATAGAATCGAAGCATGCAATTTTAGGGTTTTAAAATTGCATGCTTTGATTCTATGTCGTATATTGCATGGCATGAATGATCTATATTTTTTTTATTTTTCTGCTACATGATCTTCGTTTATTTTCCATGTGATATCCCATCATATTTGAAATCTTATATTTTCATTGTTACCACTTTATTTTGAGCTTAATTTCAATATTAGTAATTATTTCTTGGTTTTAAGCATATTCTTATCTTTGATTATGTTGAGATTAATTGTTGGTTTATTGAGTAAATAACTAAAAATTGGTCTAGACACTGTCATTGATTTGCATGTTCTTGGGTTAACTCTTTAATATTTATGCATGATTATTTTCTGAAATATGAGGCAATTATGTGTTAATTTTATTGGTTAATATTGAGAAAGAAAGAACTAAGAATAAATTGGAGTTGAATTTACTTGCAAAAGGGTTCAATGAATATTTAGGAAGTTAAACTAGATTTTTATGCTAAGTATTAGATTTGTCTATGATTTTAATACTAAGAATGATATTCTTGCATAAAGATATCTGGCTTTATTACCAATTTTTCCATAATCACTGGTATTTCTATTAAAATTAAGTCATGACAATGAAAGTTAAAGTGGATAGTTCTTTTAGCAAGAGAATTTTAGTTATTGTTTTGTTTTTAATTCATTCTAGTTTAATTTTAGTTTTTATTTTGTTTAATTGTTTATTTAGTTTAATTTTTTTTCTTTCAATCAAAAAAATTTGAGAAACAATCTCAGATTGATTTAATTCGCATATAGATATTATTCTTAGCAAACCATATTCCCTTGGGTATGATATTTGGGGTCTTAATTTATATTTCTCTATATTACTAGCTGATCTAGTACACTTACTAAATATCGATCAAAAAGCTATCTTTGGCACATTTGCTTCTCTAACCCAAAGCTGATGGTATCCTGATCTCAAGTCAATTTTTGAAAATACATCTACATGATCGGTGTCTAGCAAGTGTACTAGATCGGTTAGTAATATAGGGAAATATAGATTAAGACCCCAAATATCGAAAGCAAGGGAAATCTGTATTTGTATAAAAGAATGTTGAATTTTTAAAATCAAAGTTTGTGTGTGAAGGAAAGAAGAAAAATCACAGAGATTATGATTTTTGAAAACTTAATGAAAACTGAAAACAAAAAAATAATTAATTAATTAAAACAATTTATGTAATTTAAACTAGCTTTTAAATGAAACCAACTAAACAGATAGAGAAAATATCAAGGATAAAACAACTTCACTAAAGGACTATCCACCTTAATTCACACTTTATTGACTTAAATCCAATAGAAATATTAGTGAATATGCAAAAACTAGATAAAATAAACCCTGATATCTTTAATCAAGAATATCTTTCTTAAGCATCAAATTCTCAGTTAAGAACAATTTAACACTTAGAATAAAAATCTAGTTTATATTCCTAAACATTCATTGAAGTCTTTTACAAAATTTTCAACTCCAATTTATTCTTAGTTCCTTCTTTCTTAGTCTTAACCAATATTATCAATACATAACCACTTCAAAATCAGAAAATAATCAAGCATTGACAATAAAAATTAACCTAAGAGCATGCAAATCAATGATAGTACCTAAACCAATTTTCAGTTATTAAACCAATAGACCAACAATTAGTCTCAACCCAATCAAAGAAAAGAATATGCTTAAAACTAAGAAATAATCAACTAATATTGAATTTAAAGCTTAGTCAAGTCATCACAAAACAAATTAAGCCTTCTAGGAGCCTTTGGCAAAAGTAAAGAAACTACTCACTATTCATACTAAGAATTGAAGCTAAACTAATGAGAGGAATAAAAAAAATTAAGAGTTATAGAAGCTCCCTTAATTAACTTGTACATAAAAACCAAGGAAACTCTCTAGCTCCTGAGTTTTGTTGTTTACAACTAAAAAAACGTAAAACTAATTTAACTAAACAAAGAAGTTGTTGCTGATAATTCTCCTAATTGATGATAAAGATCTGGTGTTTTTGTTGATTATTTATAGCCAAAAATCAAACATAGAATCCTTCTAAATTTCCTGAATTAAGATAGGAAAAGACTTCTGCTTAAATTGAAAGTTTCATCAAAGCATCAAACTCTATTGCATGGCTAAGCAAACTTCAGCTCCATTTGATGCACTGTCGTGCATTCCTTCCCACTGGTTTGCATGGCCATGCAATATTTTTGGCCTTCCCATGCACATCCATGAATGGACAAATTGTGTGGTGCATGGCCATACAGGGATTCCCTTCTTGATGTGCACGACCACGCATAGCTTAACTGTACTCAACTTGCTTCGCTCGTCTTTCCTACTTTCCTTCATATATGGCCGTTTAAAACTTCATGCAACTTTATGCAAGGCTGTGTAAAACTTCTCAGGACTTCACGTAAAATTTTTTGGCTTCAATTCCTTAAAATTATCAAATTAACCCAAAACTTCTCATATTTTGCAATTAAGTTTTTTTTTCCTTCAATATAGCTCTGAAAAATACCAAAACTTACAATTAGCTCTTAAAACACAAATTTAATCATTTAAACCAAAATTTAACCAAATTAAAGCTAAATAAACTTAATAAAACACCTAAAATTATTCTAAAAACATCATATAATTCACAACTACCACTACACTTTTCAACTGGTCGAACAAATAATCAATTTTTGGTAATGGGTATATATTTTATATTGCGACTTTATTTAGCTGTTTGTAATCAATGCAAAGCTATAATGATCCATCTTTCTTTTTAACAAACAAGACTAGTATTTCCCATTGCGATACATTAGGGTGGATGAATCCCTTATCAAGTAATTATTGCAACTGAATTTTTAGTTATTTCAACTCTATAGGTGTCATGCAATAATGTGCAATGGAAATAGGAGTAGTACCAATAACCACAACAATTGCGAATTTTACCTACCTTTCTGGTGGCAACCCTAGTAAGTCATCAAGGAAATCATGAACTATATGCACATCACTGCCTTTAAGCTTTTCTTCTTTAACCTTTGTCATATAAGCTAAATAAGCTAGACATCCCTTACAAATGTATCTATGTGCTATAGTATCTAAGATGATATTTGACAAGGGATTGGATCTTTCCCCTACAATAGTGCTCTCCTATCCATCAAGGGTCATAAATGTAATTATTTTTTATCAAAAATCCACTATTGCTTGATGTATATAGAGCTAATCTATCTCCAGAATCATATCAAATTTTTAAAAAGGAAGCTTGATTAAATTTGCTAGAAAATGGGTTGTTGTATCTGGATGGGGTAGTCTTTGAATACTTTGTTGACTACCATGCTTTTCCCTAAATGATTGCTTACAAAATTTCTTGATCTGAGTGTGTTCTACCTAACCCTTTCCCATGTGAAACTTTGGTGCCAAGATAGGAGTGTGTGGACCCAAGATCAATCAATTCATATACTGGAATGCCAAATAATTAAAATTTACCTACTATGACATCTAGGTCATCCTACTCTTCTTTACCTCTAACTGCATATGCCTGACCAGATGGTCGCTTGCCTAGTGCTGGTGGTGCTTGTGTGCTCCCTCTAGCTAATGTAGCTCTAGTGGTTCTACCTCTCCCATGACCTCTGGATTGTATAGTACCGGATTTATCAACTAGGGTGGTTGAAGTAGTAGCCTGGGCTCGTAGACAATCCTTTTTCAAATGATCTTTTGACCTACATCTCAAATAAACACCTGCGAGTCCCCAGAATTTTCCTGGATGTCTTCTCCCTTAATGATTACAAATAGGGTCATTAAATCCTTCAAATCCTTGAGGTGCATTGGATATAAATGTAGCAAGAGGAGCAGCTCGAGCATTGGTTCTCTGACTAGGTATAGGATTTAGTGTAGAATATGGTAGGGGAGCAAATGAGCCTCTGGATTTCTTGCAAGGCCCACTTAGTTCTCTCATGGATGGTCTCCTTCTTTGCTGGGACCTAGCTTGCCTTTTAGCTTCTTCAACCTCAATTGCTTCAATCTTTGCAGCTACATCAACTAAAGCTCTCATGTTTGTGTATTTATGGACTACTAAGGTTTTTCTAATATCATTGTTAAGTCCTCACTCGAATAACTAAAACATCTGTATATTATAATCTTTTCATGTAGGCACTTAGTCTTTAAAATTCTTTGTCATACTCTTGCATTATATGGGTTCCTTAATGTAGTAGCCATAATGCTTCCTCCATAGTCCACTGATATTCTTTGCCAATGTAATTTTCCCTGAATTTTTGAAGGAATAAATCCCATGTCAGTTGCTGTATAGGTGTATACCTTCTGACGATGTCCCACCAAGTATATGCAGGGCCTTGGAACAATGCAACTGCACCCTTAAACATCTCCTCGGGTGAGCTATGAGTAATCTCGAAAAGCCTTTTAATTTGATTCAACTATTCTTCAGCCTTTATTGTTGTGACTTATTTTTTCCCATAAAAGTTTTCAGCTCCTAACTTTTACAATTGTTATAGTATGGGTTTCCTGGATGGTTGAGGTGGCAGCTAATGTTGTGCCTGTAGAGGAGCTAGGACCTATAGTCGTTGATATAAGATATTCACCACACCATCTACATAAAATCTAAAGGAGCATGTGTAGCTGGCTAAGGAGCTAGTGGCAGTGTGTGCTAACTAGGCAGCCGAGATTGAGTAGTAGGGGTAGTCTCATTGACTGCAGGCATAGCCGAGGCCCCACTTTTCGTATCGCTCGCCATCTTAAGTGCTAGTTGAGATCCAAAAGCCATAACTATCACTAAAATATGAAAAAGGATAGGTAGGATTCAACAATCAAATTGCTTATTCCTCTATGGCATGCAGATGTATTGATTTAAAGACTCATTCGTACTTAGGCAATTACTCTGATCTTAGGATCGCTTAAACCTCGCTCTGATACCAATAAATGTAACACCCTACTTACATTTATGATATTTGTACATATTTTATATATGATATGGTGATATTGCATTCTATTATTATATTGGACCAATCAAATTAGATAATTAACATATTATATTTATTCCTTAAATTCCAACACATGTTTAGTGTCTCTAAGTTACTATTCATTTGGTCAAATTTTTGATAGCATAATGGCTTATGAATTGTGCTACCCAAACTTGCAAATTGGAAATTTAACACTCCCAATAGTCAACCTCCACCTCCCATACTCCATTTACATACATAGCACTTCTATATTCATCAATCATCTAACATCACAACAAAATCACAAATCCATCATACATACATGCTCAAATAATATTGGTTTACTATTAATTAGTGTTTTACATACATGGTAATACTTATATTGCATGCCATAGTTCCAAAATAGTTCTAATACAAAAGTGGTTTAAATTCATTCCTAAAATGTGACACATGTACATGACTTCGAACTTCGCCTTCTTTAAGTCCTTTGTGTACATGTCCCTGCACGCAATTAACAAAAACACATGCTAAGCAACGGTATTTCCTAGAGCTGGATACAAAAACACAAAATTTCATTTAATGTAATTACTTTTACTAAATTACCTTTATAGCCCTTAATGTTACTTTTTATTAATTTAATTTAATTAACTTGTTTTATTGCCTAAATTAATACTTAAGCCGTATTATACTTATTTTTCTTATTAGTTACTATAATATTCTTACTTGAATGTAAAATTACGGTTAGATCCCTAAAATTTTTATTTATCACATTTGACTTTTTTAATCCTTTTAATCACCTTTTTATGCCAAATTATTATTTTACCCCTAGTTTATCACGTAATTACAATTTTACCCTTTTTGAACATATTAATTTCAATTTTTACATTAGTTCCTATTTATTTACATTTATGATTTCTTTATGTTAAATTTACCATTTAACCTCTATTTTCTAGCATAATTACAATTTTGTCCCTAGTAGTGACCAATGAAAATCATCGAATCGGATATGCGGGATGAGGATAGTATTACTATATAAGTATATTGCATAAGTGTATGAGCGAGGTGACTACCTAAATGTAGTCATTCCTCAAAAATAATGTGTTGTATGATTCTACCATGGTATGTGGATCCCTACAATTAGCTAATATATCTTAGGATCATGGATCACCCACTGTATACTAAGGGCTGCTAATTATTATACCTTATGTTATGTTTCTATCTTAATTTTCATAGTATTTAATTATGTATCATATCATGCATCCTCATTTGACATGTATTCATCCTTAATTTATATAAAGCTATAATATACATAAAAAAACATCTAAGCATGGTAAAAATGTGCCATTATCATTGAGTAAGCAATTCGACTTCATTTGTAAGCTCACCATGTGTTTTCTTGGTCCATTTTATGTCAAATGTGTTTTTAGTATCAAATAATGTATATTTATAATAAATTATACTCATTTTACCTTATTATTTCTTTGTTACTTATAATTATACTATTATGTTTACTTGCTAACTAATATGTACATACATTACTTTAAACTCCGATCACCCCTAATGTATTTATTCACCATTATATTACTCTATTTATGCTTAATACTCCAATTAGTAACAAAATAACACATTATAGTATTTTGAACACCATTCGGTAATAAGTAGTTCCCCTACTTAATGTTTAATTTCTTTTTAGTCCTATGCTTATTTCATGTTAATTTATCATTTTACTAAGTTATCTTAAATAATTTTCCTTATTTCTTTAAATTCACCTACTTACATAATGTAATTTATATGAAAAATTCAAAGATTAAATGAAATTAAGTTTAGGGAATGTATCCACTAACCTTGTTAAAGCTTGAAATCACCTACTCATTCTCTTCCTTGTCTTTTTCTTCCTTATTATTCTCTTCCTCTTGAATTTCCCCTTTTGACCGATTTAGGAGAGAGAAAATGAAGAGTTTGTTTTAAGAATTTTAACATCTAAATGATACCAAATGATTATGTTAGAGATGCTCTGCAAACCTATATAAAAATTCCCAATTAAAATAAATAAAAACTTCATACTTTACCTAATTAGTGAAGTTTTCTCTCAGGTTCACCACTTCTAAGCTTCTTTTTACCCTACATAAATTTCTAGGAAAAAAGAGGATGCTTTGTAGTGTATTTGGGTGAATTTAAGGCTTGAGATATGGGGGGGAGTGAATAAAAAATGGTGGAAACCTAATGGAAAAAGGTTGTTCAATTTTTTAAAGTGAAAGGGAGGAAGATTACAGATTTTTAGGCATAAATATAAAGGATTCTAAACTTATCTATGCTGCCTATAAGTCTAGTAAATCAATGGCCCAAATTCCTGCATTTACTATTCATCTAATGGCTTATTTTTAAGCTACTTGTTAATATTTCATGGATTCCTACACCACATTTTACTATACTGATGCATTTAGGTAATCAAGGCTTATTTTTTAATGACCATTATGCCATTAGATGAATCAAATATGGCAATTAAGCCCTCTAATTAATTTATCCCTAGCTTTTCACCAGTTTTCTAAAATAAATATTCCACTTATTAGAATGCTATAAAAAATTTTCCTGTGTGAAATAACATATGTAGAAACATGTGGTTAAAATTTTAAGTCATTTTAACATCATTTTGGTATACTTCTAGCTCCAAAGGTAAAATCTGCTAGTCCAAAATCCAACATTTTGAAACTATCGAAAAAATTATTTTTTACTTTTGATAGATAATTTAGGTCATATCTAATGTGTCTATATGATTGGAATAATTTTTAAAGGTCTTTGAAATATTTTAAGGCTTGGTCAAACTTTTGGTCAATAGAGTTTACACTACATAGTAAAGACTTCTTTATCTATTTTGAGGATCTATTTAAGCTTAATTTTTTCTCAAATTTTACCACCAAACTCCATTTAACACCTTTTTTATTATTTCGATGTTTGGTGAAACTATTTGTTAGGTCACCCATCTTTAGATTTCTCTAGCCTAAGCAAGTTTAACATCTTCTATACTTTTAAATTTTTTTGTACTATTTTACTGTAATTACTCCAAAAACTATTCTAAGATTATTTTCCATGCTCTATAATGTACCATGCATGTCTAATGTAGATTTTAGGGTGTTACATATCATGTACATATGCAACATGTGTTATGCACATTTGTTTTATATCGTGCCATATTTTGTACATACACTTTCATTATACATATGTCTTGTACATATGAATTACTTATCATGTCATATTTAACTTTGTTTTACTTCTCTATTATATGTCATACATGTTTTCCACATACATGTGCATCATGTAAAAACATTTTGAAAATAAAATGTATGAAGATAATAAAGTCTATATATCCCATTTTACATATGTATTTTATTCTGTGTATGTAATTTTGATATAAATTTTTGATCATGCATCATTCTAACCCTTTGATCTTACAACCATCCTAGGTTGCTTGCCTAGGTGGTTTAAAGGATCAGTAACCTCTCTATCAGCAATTTTTAGAGTAGTCAATGTCCAGAAAGGACTAAGTTTAGGTCAGATTCAGGCTCATATAGGGCCACTAAGCAATCAGTAGAATACTTAGTGGAGATAGCAATGGTGGATCCTCCGTGAAAAGCTAGTACTTCTAACCTTTACAATCTAGATAAAAGATTTTAGGACCTTGAAAGCAGAATTATGGCATCAGTAATCAAACTTGTAACTACACTGATAAAAGGATTTGTGATCTTGAAAGGAAAACCATTGCCAAACTTACTACTAATCTAGCTTTGGTTATGGGCACTCAGCCTTTGATACCAGATGGTGTGATACCCCCAGCTGATTGGTGTCATAGGCTGAACAAAGAGCCAATGAATGATCATGAGGCCTTTAGGTATGCATTTAAGGAAGCATGAAGAGGTGACTTAGTAGAAAGGATGCATTCCCCCAATTTAGGAAGTGGAAACCACGGCAATTGGCTAGAGTATAAGAACCTGAGGTATGGCTACACTAGCAATGATGGAAGTGCAGTGAAAACAGGTGCAATAAAGCTACAAAAGCCTCAATTACAGGGATAACCTAATGGCATTATTCAGACTTGGGTAGGTCATTATCTTGGTGTCTCGCCCATTTTGTAAATAAAGGGAAATTACAGCCTTTGCCACTAACGCCTGCTAAGAATGTGAGAAAGCTTGAGCATATGGCTAATTTGTATTGTATCTATCATTAGCATATGGGACATGAGACTGGTTACTGTCAGGCTTTGAGGGACCATATCCAAGACCTAATTGACATCCAATAGATACCGGACCCAAAGAGGGAAAGTAAGAGGAGGAAAAGTAGCAATGTTGTGTGACCACATGTTTGTGTTCGACTCAGGCTCGCCAAAATGGTATGAGCTTCGAGATGAATATGGCATGTAGATATCTAGCCATCACTCACTCAATTCCAATGATAAGCAGTTTAAAGAGTAGTGATATGTAAATATCACCACTAATCTTAGGGGTACGGTCCAGAGAAGGAAGAGTCTGAAATGTTGAAAGACTTTTTGCTTCTTACACTTGTAGTAGGAAAAGATGCAATATAGGCCACTTTTTGCCAATTTAAAATGTGCATATGTTTCTTTGGCTATGTTAATAACATGAATTTTTCTTATGTATTCTATGTCCTATTTTATTGCATCATGCATGGCAATAATTATGGTTCAATTATATAAGACATTAATTCAATAAACATTGTTCCATTTATTCTTAAGGAAAAATGACATTGTGATTGCATCCAATATGGCTCTTGAAGTGAGAATAGCTTGAGGGAATAAAAAATGAGAAAAAATAAAAAATGAAAAGAAGAAAAGTCTTTGCCTAGGCTTAAAGTGACATGACAAAAATCGACAGAGATATTGTGAGATAGACATGCTACTTAAGTTTATCTAAATGATAGATCATTAAAATAGCAAATTTGAAGACCCAGAAGGCATAAGAAAATAAGTTGAAAATTCCAAGTGACAAATGTCAAGGAGATTAATGGGAAACCATAGCCTCATTGCTTAAAAGAGCCAAATTTCTTGAGGATGCCCTAAACAAGGATTAAAGAATACTTTACAAGCTAACACCTCAGCTCATTATCTTAAGTGGAGCATTGTGTAAGAAATTTCCTGATAGGAACCAATCAAGATAAAGAGAGGAAAAGGAAAATGGAAAGCTTGTACAAAAGCTTAGACAGTTGACATAAATAAGATAGCAAGCGAAGTTCCAAAGATCATTCCTTTCTTTTTGGCATTTGAGGGACAAGCACAATATAGCTAATCAAGATTCAACCTTAACCATTAAGTGTTGCTTTAAGAACTCAACTGTCAAAGTCAAACTATGCAAAGTAAGGTCTTCAACAGTTTAAAGGAGAGCTCACTATCCTAGCCGAGTTCACAAAGAAAAGAAATGTTTCCTTAATCTTTTAAAAAGTGGGTCTAAGGCCATCATTTAGAAGAACAACTCAAATCAAGTGCTTTAGGCTACTTGAACCAATGTCAAACCTTTTCTACTAAAGAAGCTATGGTCATAAGGTATAACCAGTTCTCACCAGCAATGGCCTGAAGGGATTGATGAATCAAGCAATGCTAACGGAATAAAGAGGGTTCCATAGAAAAGATAAAAAAATATTATAAAAAATCAATCAATCAAAAGAAAAAGAAAATATAGCCCTAAAAGTTAAAAATTGAAAAAAGGCAATCTTGTTAAGACTGGGCACCTCCTTTGGGTGAAAATAAAAAAAAAAATTGTCTTAGGTAAAAATTAAGGGTTGAGACAAAATTTTCAATGAAGAAAACCTAACAGGGCTAATTGACAATAGGATTCGGATGCACACAAGGTGTTACCCCTTGAGGTTGAATGGAACGTGTGTTTTTTCATTACATATCTAGGTATGATTGTTGTTATTGCTATATGATACATGTAAATAGGAATGCATACATAAACTAGGCATAAACATATGATTAAGATAAAAAAATAAATTTATTGGATACATAAACGCATGCATTGAGACTAAACTCTCAAGTGGCACAAGCAGCACCTCACATGTCGAATGCTTTCTCTAATGTTCTTACCATGAAATCCCCATCAAGATATAATTCCAATAGTTATATGCCATAGAGGAAAGCCACTTCTTGGTGTCTAAAAGCTTGTTCTTGATGAATGTTGTGAATGGAATCCAGTGTGGGTTAGTAAAGATAAAGTTACGCCACTTAAACCAGATGAGGTAGAAATGCTTTTGCAATGTTTCTGGGGACTATGAGCACCTAGAGAAATAAGGTGTTGTTAGTAAAGACAAAGCTCAAGTAACCTCCCTCTTGAGACTCAATTTGCAACTTGGGATGCAAGATAAAGTCTAATGGTGAAGAAGGTATCCCTCTAGTGACTACAATTTCTTTGAGTGGGGGGTGCAACTTCGAATCAGTTAAGTGAAACCATTGAATCTCAAACCCTAGTGGTTACTAAAAGGGACACATGATAGACTAATTTCTTTAAGAAGCTTATAAATAAAGTACAAAAGCCAAAATAAAATCCTTTTCTAGGTTTTTAAGGGTATTAGATGGAATATATAGTCTGTTGAGGAAGAGTTTATCTTCAACATAAGCACAAAAGAAATGGATTGCCTTCCCTGAGAGCAGTAAGAAAGCTCAGGAAAAAAGCAAGGCAGAAAAAACTAAAGAGAAAGCACTTAAGGCAAGCTTGCCTAAAGCTTACTTAATAACAGATTGCTGAAGAGGGATTTCTTATTTGATGATAGTTACCCAAATGCATTAACAGTGGGATTATATTTGTTAGAAATACTATTAGCATTGTGATAGGTGTCAAAACCAACAAAAATAAATTCCTACTTAAAACTAACTTGTAATTAGTGATGAGGAAGGTTAAATCCATAAGGATTGATCAAGTTTTAATTCTTTAAATAACTAGAAATTTAACAAACTAAAAATAAATAATGGGGGGTTTTGTAAACTAAAAATTAAAAGCATAATTAAGCTAAAAAATTAAAATAATAAAATTCAAATATAGAAAATAAATAAAGATAAAATCAATGCATGAAAAATTTCAGTTAAAGGTATTCATGGCACAAGATTCAAATTACTAATCATAGAACAAAAGATAATTCTAAAATCATACAATGGACCAGTTATAGTTGTCGGCTTCGTGCTCTTAGCTAATCTTTCTGTATTAATTGGCTAATCAAGTAAAACTGCAATTAACCCCTAACCAATAAATAACCCTTTAATAAGTGAAAGAATTTAAATTATTGATAGCATTACAATTTAGACAGACCTGACCTAAGCAAATCAACCTACAAGCGAGATTAATTTAGACCAATTCATGCATTTACTTAATATAATAGCCCTTGTGAGGAAGCTATACTAATCGCTACTTTTTGTTGAATCTACTAAATAATTACGAATTTGATATATTTAATTAGCCATATGTTATTTAATTAAATGAACAACAATGCCTTATTGAACATAAAACAAACAACAATCGAGATATGGTTTTTCTGAGCCATAGTAAAAAACATGAACATCATATAAAATTAAAGAAGAAATTAAAGCACAAACAATCTCATAGCAATTGGTTGAATTCTACCCTTGAATTAACCTTTAACCAAAATAAATATTTAGCCACTTATGGCCATTATAGAGCTATAGATAGAGAATGAGAACTCAAAATCATGAAGAAGATCTAACCTCCCTTTTATTCCTAACAAAACTCCTAAAATAAAGAAGGAAACTAGTTTATCCTACCCAAACTTGGAAAATAAAATAAAAATATCTAATGTAATTTTAATTTTCTAAAAATATTGCCTTTTATCTCCTAAATTAAAATTCTAAACATCCCTAAATATCATTTTGAGTAAAGGTGGCAGCTAGGGTAACTCGCACATAAGTCAGACTTTAAATAAAATTTTGCACTGTCAACATCCCTTGGGCAAGGTTAAGCCTCAACCTTACCTTCTTGCCTTGGGCAAGGCTAACTACTAGATTTTCAAATTCATTAGCTTTTTCCACCAAATTGGCTCATAAATTCATCAAAATGGATAAATATGTTGCACTTTATTGAAAAATGGATTTTCTTTTGCCAAAAGTACAGTAGTGATAGATTACCTACCCTAAAAATAATAAGAGAACCAAAAAGAAGGCAAAGTAGAAAAAACTAAAAGAAGATAATCAAAAGAAGCTTGCTTGGAGATCGGGTGTTTTACGGAAGACACATATGGATCATCAGTCAACCCATATCCAAGATGGGATCCCTAATCACCTATGGTGTAGGCAATGCATTTCATGTATACATTATTACATTTCTGTATTTCATGCATATATTCTTATATCTATGTATACATTATCGTATTTTCACATTTTATGCATGCATTCATGCATTTTTGCATGCATTCTTACAATCCTACATTTATGCATTCCTTAATGTTTTCATGCATTTTTGCATACTTTCTTTTGACATGAGTATTATGATGTATATAACTTCTTGCATGTGTATGCACACACACATGTTTCCCTTCGCACACATTTTGTTAATGTTTCATATACAATTTTTTGCATGTTTTTGTGCATATAATCCATTTACATATAATTTGTTGTGTGTGTCATGCATGTAAATTTTCTTATGTGCATCTCTTTTATTATTTTATGGATATTATTTCACACATAATTCTTTATACATGCATAAAATTCTATATATATCACTGCATATAACCTTGCAGGTAAAGTGAAAGCATACCCTGCTACTCTTCTTTCAGTAATTCTCCTGGGCCTTTATTGCAAAGCCTAGAAGTTCAAGGATTCCTAGCATCAAATGTAATGATAATTGCAATGTCGTTCTCTTTCCAAATTTAGGGAGTGTTCTTATGGCTTGTACTTTAAGCTTAAATTATCTTTCCAAGATTCTGACATAGTTTTTTCATATTCCAAGCTCATCACCTCCCTAGTGCATTCAAGATGACCATGGTGTTATCCTTTTCTCAATTTTAGGGAGTATTTCTAACTTAATTTATCTTTCCAAATTATACCTTAAGTTTGACATAGCTTTCTTTTAATTTATAGGTTCAAGGGTCACTACCTCCCTAGTGCGTTCAAATTAACCATGGCATTACATTTCTTCCTAAGCATAGAGCTAAGCATTGCAATCTTCTTGATGATTTAAGATGACTACCACAACATAGTTTTTTCCCAAATATATGGAGTAATCTCAATTAAAATAATTTATGTCCTAAATTCAATTTATTTTGTCAAGTGATGTCAAAAATTTTGACATAATTGCTTCTTATCAATTTACTTCCAATTTAAAATTTTACTTCATCTGAGTAATTCTCAACCATGAATGAGTTTGATCTAAATTTTAGAAATTTGTATTTCATTTAACTATGAACTGAATAGGAGATATCATCCTTTATTTTTTGCTTGATGAATTGCATAAAAGCCCTCACTATACTATGAAATTTTTAAATTTTAAGCACCTTAGGCTCATTTTAAAAGATGAATAAAAATTGTTTGAGATCGAAGGGATTGGGTAAAATTCAATAAGAGTACAAGAACCTTTTTGATTACCCGTTAAAGTTACCCCGGGATGAGACAAAATATAAAAAATAATTTAGGCAGCCCTTCTTTGTATAGTTTTCTAAATGACTCCTCCTACCTTAATCTCATAATCATTTGCTAGCCCATTAAGCCTTTATTTCAAGCATGTTGAATGCATGCACATTTTATTATTACACACATTAAAATGACCCTTTCACCTAAAATGATTTTACGTTCTCCTTAGAAAGATTACTACTATGGTTAAGCCAATTTCACATTTCAAGAATAAGGAATATTAATTTTTACCAATCTTGGTATAAATCTTATTCATAAATAATTGAGATTATTTGATGTAATAAACCTTTGAAAGAAAAAAAAAGTGAAAAAGAAATGAAGAAAAAGAAGGAAGAGGCATGAAAAAAGAAAAAAGGAAAAGGAAAAAACCTCAAAGTCCAAGACAACAAGGAAAGAAAAGGGAGACCTTGAGTTAGCACCCTTCGAATAGCTTTAAAAAATCTAAAATCATCAAAGCCAAATGTGAGAATACTTTAATTTATTGAAAATCACCAGAGCCAAATCCAAAAGTCATTGGGTAATAGAAAAATGACTAGAGAATTATCCTTCCGCCAGTTAAGAAGACATAATGGTCATTTTCCTCTAGCAACCTAACCCTTCTTAGATAGCCATCTACCCAAACCTAATGTTATTACCCGCGTAAGACATTTTAATTCTAGGTTTGGTCTTATCCAATTTAGCAGAGATGACCTTCTAGTAAGGTTTGGTACGTAAAAGGAGGCATATGGTGTTTCATGAGCTTCAAGCAAAAAGAAATTAATGAATTTATGCATTCGATTTAAATCTCATCCTCAAATTTGCATTCAGAATTTGCTTTTCAAAAGGAAAAATTATGTTTTGGCTTTCAATACACATACATAGAAATTGTTTGGTATGCATTTTGCTTATGTGTTGGTTTAGTAAGCCTTGATATTAGCATGCCTATTCTCTTATTCTCTCATTGAGAAAGACCATTTAATTTCTCTTATTAAGATTAAACTAGTTAAGAATGTGATTCATTCAACTTATTCAAGGATGAGTAAAATTCCAGTTTAAAGTATTTGATGAGTTGAAATTACTTTAAATTTTAGACACTTTCTGGCAAAGAACTCCTTGCATACATTGCCCGTAATACTTGTCACATACATGATTGTGCGCACATATATGAATTTTTCACATATGATGCATAAATAATTTTATGCATCTACTCACATGAGTAATTTCTTGCAAGGAAAAATGAGAAATAATTCCACACACCAAAGTTGGTTATAAAGTGACTCCAAACAACGGATAGTCAAACCATAAGAAAAAATCCTATGGGAGAGATCGATCTAATTCAAACAAAAAGGAAATATCCTATGGAGCAAGATCATCTATGTATACTATACTTGGGGGAATTTACCAAAAGATGGTCACCTCACTTAGAGATAAATCTCCATAAAAGGATGCAAATCCACAAAAGGTAAGAACCTTTCTTCAACTGTAATAAACACACTAACATCCAACCTTTTTATAAGTATTGAAATTCTCTTAAGAGGTAAGAAGTCCTTGCAGGAAAAAATGGCTCTTACAAGGTATTTAACCAATCATCTTTCAAGATTTTACATGTTGACAAGCTAGCGCTAATCTGGTACAAATAACCCATCTTAATTCTACACCTTAATAAGCTAGCGCTAATCAAATGGCTAATTGAGGGTTAAAACATCGATAAAATGATGGTGATCATATAATTGAGGGTTAAAACATCAATAAGCTGTTGGTAACTATAACGACCAATCAAGAGTTAAAACATCGACAAGCTGACAGTAACTAGTCAATCGATCAAGAGTTAAATGTCGACAAACTAATGGTAACTACTCAAATGATCAAGGGTCAAAACATTAACAAGATGATGATAACTACCCAACTGAGGGTAAAAATATTGCCAAGTTGATGATAAGTGCCCCAACTAATCAAGGGTTAAAATATTAATAAGTTGACAGTAACTACTCCACCAAGGGTTAACACATCAATAAGCTAATGGTAACTACCTAACCAAATATTCACTACTTTGAGTGGTATATGTTCAATGCAATCGAAAGCTTGCCACCTCAGGTACATATCTTCCATCCTTTACTCTAAACCTTGGCAAACCTTGTTGGAATTTATCGGTTACATGCATCTCATACATAAGCGGAATTTAAAATTTTTAACCAATATTGCTAATCTTGCCATGAATTTACAATATTCATATTAGTGAGAATAAGAAAAATCACCTTTGATTTTTGTTGTAAAGTTGTTTTTCCTCCGCACCGGGTTGTCGCAAACCACAGTGTCCAAAATCGAACACCTCCAATGAGTAATCCACACTAGAGAATGATAGAATGAACCAACAATTGGGAGAGAACAAGGGGCTGGCTGAAAAATCCCTTGAGCTAGCAAGAAAGGTGGCTGCTAGGGTTTTTGGAGAGAAAAACTATTTCTCTTAATTGTTCACTTAACCCTAATTTCAACATCATTTGGATTTTTATAGTTAGGTTAAAAATCCAACTTCATAATGTGATTGGTCTCTTTAAAATTGCTGGAGAATTATTAATTGGGATTCTAGAATTATTTATAATTATTTGGGCTAAATTAACTCCAATTTAAGCCCTTTCACAAAAGACTATGCACAAAACCCACAAACTAGGCCCTTTGTACATATACTTGGATTTAATTACCCAAATGAATTCCAAATCCAACCAAATTAAATATGTAGGCTCCATAACACTTATGTAACAAATTTAATTTATTTTGGTCCAAGAAATAGGCCTCTAAGGCCTTTTGTTTTGGAGTTGGCGTGTGGCCCTTCTTTAGGAGGGCTTCTGTGCCAACTTTATTTTTTTGGCCCTTTATAATTCCTCCAATGGACCTATTAATTATTATATCAGCCCTATAACACTTATATTCCCATAATAATTAATTATGAAATACATTATTTCAATTAGGTCCAATCTTGCAAAATATTTTCTCAAAAGTTTTACGAACAATTTTACTTGATCATAATTAATTAAACTCTTTAATTAATTATTATCTTATTCACTTCTCTATCCCCATAATAATATCAAATATTATTATCCTTGTCATTTTACCATTTTATCCTTTTTCTCTATATGTGTGTGACTTATTGGGTTCCTATCCATGTTGGTAGTATAATATGTAATTATGAGTTCTATTCAAAACTCACATGATTTAAACTCATTTAAATAATTTTATCAATCCCTATTGATATTCTTGATAAATTATTATACAAGTCATGATTGGCCTCTAGCTAGGCATCATGACTATCCAAATGTCAGGAAAGTCAAGTGGTTTGACTATACCCTTCCATAGAAACAGTTACCGTGCAATTACTCCTTTCACCACTCTTATCTCAATTAGATTCTGAGTATGGATTTCTATCAACTCATATAAATCTAATCATGTATGTTCTATTAATTTAACCATTGTTCCCAAAATGCCCTCCATGGATCTCTATCCATCTTGGCATATTACTCTGGCCAAAGATTCTCTGAACAAGGCAATTATATAATCATGCGAGATAACTTCCCTTATTAAATCTGGGATGGTGAATCCTTTGTCAATCACTCAACTATCTTCAAGTAGGTCATGATATATTCAATCTCCTAACTATGTTCACTCCCAGTTGGAAGTAATCAGTTATGGAGTCAAAATATACCACTTGCTACTTAAGATAACTTTGGTGATCTCAAGTCTAAGGATACTTGCACAACCGCTATGAAGAGATTCCTCACTTACATAGATTTAATATCCATGTGAGGACTCTCTATGCAGGTCTCCAATGAAATTGTTCTTTTAATAAGCATCCACATGTTATCTTTGATTATCTTCCATAATCAGAGTTATGATAAGCACTGCTTGAACCATTCAAGAAGCATAACATGTGCTAGTCTATCCGAATTAACAATATCCTTATCTTGTTAATTCTATGACTAGGGATATTTAGATATTAACATATTTGCATGCAATAGACATCTCATATCATGAACACTTTCATGATTGCCTTTGCACTATGTTTATAATATCTAGGACTTCATTTGTTAATTTAAGATTTACAAACTCATGTATTTAAACATAGAATTAATAAATGAATGATGCCTTTTATTAAGAATATAAATTTATACATATGAAAAACATCCCTATTTCATGGGCTCTAAGGCATACTCTCTAACAATCTCCCACTTGCACTAGAGCCAATCACTCATATGTGTCAAACCCATGCTATTTATATGGTGATCATGCTTCATTTGGGAAAGTGCTTTAGTGAGGGGATCCACCACATTATCATCTGTAGGGACCCTTTTTATTTTCACATCATTTCTAGCTACTATTTCCCTTATGAGATGGTAGCATTTGAGAACATGCTTGGATCGCTGATGACACCGTGGTTCATTTTCTTGCGCAATGGCTCCATTGTTGTCACAATATAAAGGAATCGGATCAACAATGCTAGGCACCACTCCTAGTTCAGTTATGAACTTTTTCATAACACGGTTCCTTTTTTAAAGCTATAAGGGATCAATTATTCCATTTTTTTTATCCAAAATACATCAAAAATGCTACCTTTTGTAAATATGCATGTATGGACCGATATCCTCATCCAAATGAACTTAATTAATTCTTGAATTTATACCTGATTTATTTTCACATGAATTCTTTAATGATTTATATTTCATGCTTTATAGCTTTCTTATATGATTGAGTGTGCCTTTATTTTTTTAGCATAATATCTCGTGTGAGAAAAGTGATGAAATAAATTAATCATTAAAACTCATTTATATAACATTAACCAAAGGTATAAATAGGAGTGAAGTCTAAACTCTCTCTAGTTTTGACTTCACAAGGTTAAAACTCACTTTTCTAATGTTTTATTAGGTGGTAGCTTTATGATACCTGTCTTGTGGTGCCTAACAGATGCCGTCATAGGTTAATCACTAACAATGGAATGGGGATACCTTGAGATGCTATCTTATACCTTTGTGAGGCCCGAGATATCGTGAATTGGCTTGAATCTCTATCCATTGCGAAACAATCAGCCTTCATGAGTTAAATGAACCTTGATCCAATTTTTAGCCCCAAAAATATGCTTTCAAAAGGAAGCCAAATGCCTATAGGGTTTGGCCTATGTCATAATAACCTTAAGATATTTTAAACCATGATTATTTGTAAATTAAAATAAACTTAATATATACTTAAATGTGCTTTAAATGAGCTCAAATGATCATATAAAATGCTCTAAGAACTTATATTAGATTTAAATGGATAAAATTTCATAATAATATCAAATAGATAGGGGTCATAGCTGTAACAAAATCATTTTAGTCATGACCCATGTGAGAAAATGGTACTATTCATACATAAATGATTATCATTACTGGAACTAATTCGCTCTGGCCTTGACCAACCCACTAGATAGGGGTCACGACTGAGACCAATTAGGTTCGATTGTGAACCATAAAAAATAACAATTCAAAAGCATTGGTCATGGTTGAGACCAGTTAGTTCTGACCGTGACCTATGATATACCAAGAAATCTTCCTGCGATAACTTCTCTGCTAAACTTTGTATGGCTTAATTAACCAAGTTACACTTCTAGACTTAGGTTCTCCTATGTCTCTAGTTTCTAATAAAATAAAAATCATGCAATTTGGGTCGATATTTTAGGATTTATATCTAAAATACTACAACTAGTCCAAAATAGGGGCTAGCAATAGACTTTTAAATGTTAGGTTATTTTTTAACATCCTAAAAGTAGAATTAGCTCTAGATTCTTATGAAAGTTTAAAAACTATGTCTTAAGATTCTAGTGGCAGTGGAATTACTCAATTTGAAATCTATAGGCAGGTTATTGTCAAAACACTAGAACTGGTTTAAATGAACACAAAATAGAGTTTAAGTTAGTTATCATTTCAAAGAGTAAATCAATCTTCCATACATAAACCAACCTCAATTTTCTTATCTACCGTCAAAATCATGTCAAAAATCATATGCAGTTATCTAATAAATAAATTCTAATAGAAATTTAGGTAAGAGGTTCTCATACCTTTGATGCTTAAGAAATTCTTTTTAATCTCTGACAACTTTTTCTTCCCTTTTCTTGCTTAATTCTTCTTTTATAATCATATCTTTCACTTATTAACATTTAATTTGTCACTCTTAAATCAATTTTATAGAAGTTAAATCATGGAAGAAGAAGAAGAAGAAGAAGAATAAGAAGAAGAAGAAGAAGATGATGATGATGATGATGATGATGATGATGATGATGATGATGATGATGATGATGAAACTAAAAAGCTTACCATGTTCCAACCTCTATCTTCTTCAACTAAAAATTCAGTAAACTAAGGAGAAGGGTTAGAGGGAGGGAAAGAGCAAGAACTCTGAGTAAGAATGTTGGGAGTTATTCCTTATCAAATTGGCTGCCATTACTCTTCTTTGGATCCCACTTTTCTACCTCCTTATATATGTTTAGATGTCCAATTCTTATTGGTTACCACATAAAAATCTTAACACAATTTCACTTTGGTCCCCCATAATAGTTTAATTATAATTTTTAACTTACTCCTAACTTTTTTTTTCAATTTAAACCTCTAATTATAAATATATGAATATATCCAATTCCTAACTTTTATAGTACATTAAGTATCAAAACAAACTTATAATTAATAATATGTCCATAAAATCTTTCAGGGTATAATTTGAGGCATTACATTTCTCTCCTTCGTAAAGGAATTTTGTCCTCAAAATTCGTACTTATGCCATATATCCCATACCTTTCTTTTAAAATTCTAATTACAATGCAAATGGTTGCTAACCAATTAAATCTTACTTATCATATTAAGGTTATACTTCCTTTGCAAGCAAATCAGTCAATATCAAATCATAGCTCTCAGCTTTTGTATAGTTTCTATCTTCAAACAAATTTTCATATAGCCATATAACATAAATGGAATTCTATTGCATTAGTAGAAAGATTTGCATAAATACTGGTGAACATTCAATTTAAATGTAACACATCACAGCACAATAGAGAGTGAAAAGTATAATATAATAAAATATAATCAAGCTCACTCTTTGTATAAAGAAATTCATTTTACTACATATCTAAAATTGTTTTTCCTTGAACCACTTCAAGCTTCAAATCTTCACACCCACAATCAATTGAACCAACTTTTTTCATGTTGTTATCATGGAATAACTAAAGCATCTCAATGTTTGAAATTGTTAAGATTTCTTAAAGATAATAATAGCATCTGTAATATTGTATCTTACCATAAATTAAGATAAAACCTTCAAAATAAATTAAAATATTGCTCTAACAGAGCTCGAATGCATCAATGTACCCCTTATATTAAATGCCATCTCACTATAACTAAGCATTACTACTAATCTTTATGCTAAATATACCTATGTTACTTCCTACAGTCTCTAAAATATATGATTTAAATCTCGTTATATTACATGAAATCCTTATTCAAAAAGTCTTAAAATAAAACATAAACTCTTTGGTCTTTTTGACCTAACTAATCTTGTCCCACATAGTACTTTAAATTTAAAAAGGCTTACAAGATAACCTTAATGAGTAATTAAACAATTCCTCTATGAAACAAATTAAATATTTTACTTTACCCTATTAGGTTTTCATATAAAAGTTCATAGAGTGATGTATCGTCACATTGTAACTTACCATCCCATAATGCTGAAATTATACTAATTAGTAATCTAAACCAAATTTCATAAAATGTTAAACCCATAAAATTCATATTCCATAAGCATCTAACTTAGAAAATTATGATCCTTATATATATATATATCAGAGAGTAAATTATAAATCCCTTATAATTGCAACCTTATTTTTTTCATAATCAATTACAATCATTTAAAATAAGTACATCGTTATCAAATACATAGACACTATTAACAACTTTTTGGGTATTTCACTTCCTATAACTTATACAATATAACCCACTGCTCTAAATCAAATCAATCAATTTTAAACACTATCCAAAATAAACTCTATATAAACAATGTTATTAGTAGACCATGAATTATCTTAACTAGAATCTCTCCTTAAAGAGATAGAAATGAAACCTCAAAAAAATGAGAAATAAATTAGAATAAAAAAATTCAAATCAGTTAAATTAATAGAAACCACATCCTCAAGTATTATTATACCTCAAAAATTAGCAAGATAAGGACAGAAGAGATAATTAGGACAACTGCAGTAGGCCAACCACATGACACACAAAAGACGTATGTAAATACATATTACGAAAGCTCTGGTTAGGCTAGAATTGCCTAAACCTAAGCTCTGATAGCACTAAATTGTCACACCCTAATACCTTCTAAAAAGATATGGGTTCCCAAACGACAAATCCTAAATAACTTATAAATTTTGTGCGATAATCTAATAGTATCTTTATGCTTATTACTACACCTTCTATTATAGTTTACATTCCAATGACATCAGACTTTATAGGGCATACATTTTAACTCATTGATCAGGTGATGAAACTCTAAATCCTAACTCCAACATTGGTCGACTGTAGTTGTCCTGACTTAGATCCTTACTTCAAAACCAGGCTGGCACTTGCATAAAAAAAAAGCCATAGAGCTAAGTATAAAACTTAGTATGGGTTAAATACACCTATTGGTGATTACTTATAGTAGTCTCATAATCATTCATACAAGGGAGATATTAAATTCTAATGACTATAACATAAGATATCCTGTTAGATATATAAGATAAGTAGATGAATTTTATTCCTTCATTACATAATCTAGGAATAGTTCAGAATGTGATTGAAATATCGAGCAGTTACTAAATTCTTACTGGATTTTACTAGACTATGGATAGATCAATAAATTAATATAATAGAATAAATATAAATCAATACAACCAAAAAATTACTTGTTACTGTTTTAAGGGTAACAAAGTAGAAAATACAATTAGTATCCTTATAGAAGAGGCATCACCTCAAGACTAAAAATCAAAAGAGATATAGTCTCAATTAGAAGATGTATAGCCTCAAAGAAAGGCACTAAAGTGCCTAATAGAATAGAAGCAGATGTAGACCCTTTTAGATATGCTTATTTACCCACCAATCAAACACCATCAGGCCCTAATTATAAAAACATAATGTTTCAAGCACTATATACATATATTAATTCAAAACATCATATTCCAAATTTGAATAAATCAATAATCATACTTATTTGAAACAAGGTCACATAACCTTAAGATATTTTAAACCTCAATTATTTGTGAATAAAATAAACTTAATACATACATAAATGTTCTTTAAATGAACTTAAATGATCCTATAAAATGCTCTAAAAACTTTTATCAGATTCAAATGGATGAAATTCCATAATAATATTATACAAGCAAGGGTCATGATTTGAACCAAATTGTTTCAGTCATGACCTATGCCAAAAAAAGGTACTATTTATGTAGAAGCGATCATCATAGTTGGAACTAATTCATTCTAGCCATAACCAACCCACTAGATAGGGATCACGGTTGAGACAAATTAGTTCCAGCCATGACCGATCGAAAATAACCATCCAGAAGCATTAGTCATGACTGAGACCAACTAGTTCCGACCATGATCCATGATAAACCCAAAAATCTTCCTATGATAGCTTCTCTGTTGAACTTTATATGGCTTAATTGACCAATTTATACTCAAAATTAGCTTAAATGGTCTCTATACCTATGTTCCCCTATGTCTTTAGTTTCCAATGACATAATATTCATACAATTTATTAATGGTAATGGTTCAAGAGAAAATTTACATGTTATTCAATAAAAAATTGGATATAACAAAAAAACAAGTTATTGTATTGTTAATAAAGGAAAATATGTTATTATTTGAGGTAGCTGAACAAGGATATGATTTATATTTATGGGCAGATGAATTTTTTTTTTAATGAAATCATTTTTCTATTACATAGAAGAAAAAGAGAAATTTGGAAACGAGGTATTAGAGTTTAATAATGAATTAATGATAATAAATACTCAAACTTTTAAATGTTGCATAAGAAATCACATGAATGGCAGATACCAAAAGTGTCCAAATAGAGCAAATTTCAACACCTTGTCGCTTAGACTTTGAATTGGCAAATATTCATTTTGTTGATAAATGAAGGTTAATTTTTCTATTTTAATTTATTTATAAATAGATGTCTACTTTTTAAAAATATGATATATTTAATTATTCTATATATAATAAATGCTAATTTAATTTTTAAAATATAATTAGTAATTTATTATCTCTTTTTCATAAGAGCACATTAATAAAAAAAAATTAGATAAAATGAGTTTTTTAATTTTTATATAAAAAATAAACACTTATTTATGAATGGAGAGATTATTTGAAAAAATTAACTGCAACCAGAAGCCGTTGTTGTTATTGTTCTTGTTGTTATTAACAAACATTTGACTAAATTGGTCAATGAATTCTCTGTTTGGAAACATCTGGAACCCATGTTCATGGTTGTTAACACGCAATTCTTTTCTCATTAAAAAAATAAAAAAAAGGTCCATTTTCTCTTTCTTTTATATAAAAATTTTGTTTTTATTCTCAGCCATTTCGTAAATCAACTTTATTCTATTTAAAAAAAAAGGTGGAAAGAAGGGCATCAAGGAATAAGAATATCTTTAATAAATTGAACAAAGTTTCCACTAATTGGAAAAGGAAGCATCTATGAAGTTCTTGTTTGATTTTAAATTTTTATATGGTCATGTATCATCTACTCATCTGTTTTTTTAGTACATCATACATAGGCTACCCCAATAGAGAGCTGACCAAACCCATTTTTTATCGGATACTTGGCCTTTTAAACTTTTTATTCTAATGCACATTAAATTCAAATAAAATTTTAATAAAATTAAAAAAATAAAATTTAAAAATTCAATATATTTTTTATTAAAATAATAAAATTGGTAATTCTACAGTTAATGTAATTAAAAATAAAAATTTAATTTGATCAAATAAAAGTTTAAAAACTCAGTATGAGTAAAACCCATAAATTTAGAGGTCCTGAAGATGTGTTTTATCTTTTTTCATGTATTTTAAATTCGGAACACAATTCGGTATATAGTGTGCAGATGTATTGCATACAATTTTAATTATCCGATTGAACGGTGTGAGCGCTAGGATACCGAATTATCTGTTTTTAATTTTTTTTTTTTTAATCTTGTTCTTTTGAAAACTTTTTTGCTTTTGTCAACCATATAGTAAGGCCCGAATAAGGGTGTATTTTTAATGTATTTGTATATGACAACTGACCTTTGCTTTTATCTTATTTTATTTATTTATTTATTTATTCATTTTTGACTTATCTAGTCATCATTTCTCTGTTGAAAAAACAAAAAGTGTCTGATGCATGGTTTACACACATAATAAAATTGATTATTGATTTTTCTTTTTTTAATTTGATGATTCGTGAGGTTATGATCAAAATTTCATCTTAATTGTGTGAAATTATTCGATTAATTTAAAACAAACAAAAAATCAATCAGGGTTATGATTAGTAGTTTAAATTTGAAAATTTTATCATACGACATTCAAACGAAACCAAACCAAAAAGAAGAATTAAGAGGCTTGATTGGGTTGTATTGTAGAAATTATGTGCAACCATTAGCTAAAAGAGTAGAATTATTAAGGGGGTGTTTGTTTTCTCATTTTTGAGCTAGTTGCTGGTCGTTTAGGATCAAACAACTGGTTTAAATGTGTTGGGTTATTTATCTTTTAATCAGCAGTTGTTAGCTTATTCAAACCCAATCAAAAATTAGTTCTATATTGATAATTTTAAAAATTATATTTTAAAATTGGACGGAACGAGTATTTTCTATCGGCTAATATTTATGCTTAAATAGCTACATTAAATGGGTTCCAAGTGTTGAAAGAGAAAAGAACAAGAAAAAAAAAAAAAAAAAATTGAATAGTAATTTAGTGCATGTGCATATGATGCGCACACATCTAGATAGTCGGATCATATGTGTCCATGTGATCTGACACCCTAAAACACATACGAATCCCTGCATCTTGAAAAAATTAGCTTTGGATTTCCATATTTAAAAAAAAAAAAAAAAAACCCTCCAAGCTTCTTTTGGAAGAAAATAAAATATTCAACCTTAAAAAAAAAGATGTGATATGGTGCACATACATATACTGTCCAATCATACATATACTACCGATCAAACGGCTCAAATGAACGTAAACCACACACACGCATGCAGTGAGCTACTATTCCATATAATTTTTACTTTATTCAGGAAGATTTAGTCCAAATTTTCAGCATATATTATGAAAAATGTAAGTGATTAACTTTCAAAATGTAATTCCACGATTTGGTGGAACAAAATTCCAATAAAATAGGTGAATTTTAATCCACTTTTATTGTATATATCTAGACCTGATAAAATTGACCAAAACTCATGAATCGATCTAAATTCATCCAAAAAATATTGATTTAAATCAAATTCAATCCAAATGAATATCCACTGCATCAACCCAAAACTGATATATTTTATTTTTTAACCCAATCCAATTCAATATCCATTGGATCAATCCAAAATTAACCCATCTCATTTCCCAAACCATTATATCTTAACCCAATATATGGGTGTTTTCAAAATACTTTTTTATCATACCCAAAGATTTTCTGAAATATTTAGGTCAATGATTTGAAATGTTTACTTATTAGTGTTATTATTGTCCTTCTTTCTCTCCAACTCCACGGTTGTCGAAACAACTGCCATTGTCAATCATTGAAGTTCCTCTCTTACAAACGATACCGTTTCCATCCTCACATATCTAGCCATTTTCCTTAATTCCTACACGAAATGCTTTCTTCATAGAGAAAAATCGTTGAGTGAGAGTGAGGAAATATACTATTGGTTTAACAATTCTAAACAATTGCTCGTTAATAAAAATTTTAAAAAAAAAACTCCTTACCTTTTTTTTTTCGATTTTCACTCAAATTTTTTCGGTAAACACAAATTGCCCTTTAACTTTTTATTATTTGGTCGAAACTCGAGTACAAAACAAATTGGTCAAATTGTTGCTATAAAACAACTAAATAGATTTAATATATTTTGCAACAATTTTGTACCGTTGCCATAAATTATATTTGTGATAGTGAGATGTTACAGCCATCTTTATCATATATGTTAATAATCTCAAATCGGGTATTTATAAAAATTTAATAATTAATATAAATATCTAGATAATCCTCAGTTTATAAACTAATTTTTGAGGTTGAGTTAAATTAAAATTCGTATTTTTTACATGATAGTAAAGTCACTAATTTTTATGTTGGACTACTCGAAAATTTTCAGCTTTATAAATTAATTTTTAAAATTGAGTTAGTCAAAAAAAAAATTTTCCGCAATATTACTTATTTCCTTTATGTAGGCAAATTTATAATGTTTTTTTCCTATAATAATTTGATATTTTGCTAAAAAGAAAAAAAATTGATATTATTTATATTTTAAGATCAAACACTTCAATTATTCAATGATTTATTGTAAAAAAAAATAATTCTTTAGTCTTTCCACAAAAAAATCTAAATTGCCACGTTCAATTCCTTATAAAATATTTTTAATAGACAGGTATCAGTTGTATGAGATAGTTTGATTAACATTCAACTATTACAACGCAATTATAAAAGTTATAATTATATGATATAATAAGCTTTTAACATTACAGTATGCATAATTTAAAAAGTAAAGTTTTAGTATTATTCAACAGGTAATAAAAAAAAATAGATTTTGAGTTGTGGATATGGATTACAATATTATTAGTTTAGTTACAATATCTTATTTTTTTATACCAATTAGCCATATTTCTTGTTATTCTCCTATTTACCCATGGATTAATTCAAATTCATTCAATTATTTGCATATTAATCCATTTATGATCCATATTTTTTTGACCAATTTATGATCTAATCCATTAATGACCCATCTATCCAACCCAAACCACCCAACTCACACCCATTTGCCACCTCTATATATATCTTTTCAATATCCTTTGGCACACAAGTCCTTTTTTGAAAAGAGGAAAGGAAAACATTAAATTTTGGTATTTTTTGGAGAAAAAAAAATTATGAATCTTAAAGCGGTAATTTATAATTTTATATGTATATTTATAAGGTTTATCCATATTATTTTGAAGGAAAAATAAATATGCTCTTCAAACTTTCAGAAATGGAGCATATATATATAGCTTTGTTGGTTGAAAAATGCACTAAACATCTGTTAATTGAATAAAATATACTCTTCCATATAACAAAATTCACTTCAGTTGACGAAAAATACCACATGACTTTCTCTCTCTCCACCCAAAGTGTCAAATGGCTTGAACCAAAATCATCCGGATCCAGTCCAACCGCTTTAAACGGTAATTGAGTATTTAACTAACCATTTTTAATCTAGCCTAATAATGAACCAATGCCCATAAAACCTATCGATTCCACTCTGACGCATGCGGCAATCTTAGGTCATTGTCGTTTAATTATATGATGTCGTGACATGGTGAAACAGGCTCAACTACATATTGCCTTGAATACATAAAGAGAGATCATAATAATAAAAACCTGAATGGATCTTTTAATAAGATAATTAAAAACATAAATAGAAGGAGTTTTTTGAACATTGAATCTTTTAAAAAGTCTTATGTTTTCAGTTTTAACACTTTAATTAATAACTCTAATTCATTCTGTATGGCGTGAAATTATTTCGTAGATAAAACGTTTAAATTTTAAAATTTCAAATTCATTATTCTGTTATCAATTTATTTTTGAAGTGAATATAAAGTTAAAAAAGTTTGCATGTCATAATTTATATTTTATTTATACGTATATTATGTTATCAATTATTATTATTATTTTATATCTCAAACATTTTTCTTGAGAAGGCAAAGGTTTAGTTTCATCAAGTAGCAATAATTCTTGTTCCTTTGGTCTAATTTTTTTATTAAATATTATAACTGAAAATAAACTTAGAGAGCCGAAACATGAAGAAATTGATAATAGTGTTGGCTAAAGATACATGGTATTTGGGGTAATTTCCTCAATTCATAATAGTGTCGGCTAAAGATACATGGTGTGGGCTACCTCTTCAAATTTTAAGTTTACAAGGACTTGGGCTAAAGATATTGTAGCAAGAAAAAAAAAGCCCACCAACTAATAAATTCTCCATTTTACTTTTTTTCCTTTTTTATTATCTGCAAAAAGAAATATCATAACAAAGAGAACACTCAAATAGATCAGCTAATATGCGTGCGTGTCTTTTGCTAGAATATCATTCAAGAGTACACATAGTTATATATATATCAACTCATAAAGAAAGAATTCAATAGTGAAAATATATGTAAATAACTAATTTTATGAATTTTCTTTATCATCACTATCACTTTCAGCTTTAGCCATGATTATTGTGACGAAGTTAGTAACCGTTGTATAATATTAAGTGATTGAGATCTAAGTTTCATTATATTAGGAAATAGAAATATACCCTTGAGAAATAAAATTAGATAGTAAGGTTCTTTTTCCCTTAGTTAAAAAAAAATGTATTACTTTTATTTTAAATTTGCTCAACATGAATCGAAATTAATAGAATCAGCGGAGTTTTAAATATTATACGGTTATAAAAAAAATAGAAATATAGTGTAGGATTAAGATGTTTAAAACTCTCTCTTCATTTAAAGATTTTTAATAGTAGACAATTGAAATTGAATTAGTTTATACTAATCTAGAGCCTCAAATGTACAGAAAGAATGAGCACCTTAAAAATAAAGTCATAACTCATAAATAGTTAATATAAAATGAGACAATTATTGCAAAAAAATAAAGAAATAAGAGAGATCTGAAAATTAACATTTGAAAATTCTTCTAAATCTGAAAGTTCTTACCTTAGGAATTTTGCGATTGAAGAACCACCTCCCTGAATTTCTCTACATCTAAGCAGTATGCATCACGGCTCGATTTCCACATAAGCAAAAGGTATATTGAACATCATTCAAATTAAAATCTAAAAACCGATACACTGTTGGGGAAAAAGATAATAAAATGAGAAAGTGGAGTTAAAATGGCTTGCGTGGCATTCTGACAAATTAATTTTTACTTTAATTGAAACAAAATAAAATTTTAATGATTTTTGTGTTACAAATTATTTTATCATTACCATTTGATTATAAGCATGAAAATTCAATGACCATAGATGTAATTAACCTAAAAAATCTGCCACATTATATTTGTTTGTCAAAAATTTTCAAATCAGATTATAAAAGAAAAATTTACACAAAATAACCATTTTAACTCTACCTTTTTAAAATGCATTCATTTATTTTGAAGTTCTAAAAATATCTTTTTTTTTTAATTTTATTATTTTAAAAATGTCCCTTTTTATATTAAGCCTTAATACCTCATAAACTTATATTTATTTTCATAATTGATGCCTGACCTTTTATCTTATTTAGATTACCACCTAAATTTCAAATATTATCATATATCATCACCTAAATTTCAAATAACGATAATAATATACCATTTAAACAAAAAAAATACTAAATATTGTTTGTTATTATATGTTAATATTAGTTGGAGTTGAAGTGGTAAATTATCATTATTATTTAAGTTTAGGTTGTAATCTAAAATAATATTTGAAATTCAGATAGTGATCTAAATACGGTAAAAGTTCAGGTATCAATTATGAAAATAAATACAAGTTCAGATGGTATTTTAGGTATTTAGCCCCATAATTAACATTTTGAAATTTTGTTTCTCTACCAGTCTCTTTTTGCTTATTGTTTAAGCAATGATGCTCCATCTTCAACAAGTAGTAGGTGACTCCGATCTATTTTCTTAATTTGACATCACCAACTCTATGTTCATAGTCATAGTATTGTTCAAGCATCTATTGCTTTTCTTTTGATTAATTTTGTGATTTTCTTCTTTTTTTAATTTTTCTTCTCATTCTATTTCTCTAGTCCACTCTCTATCTCTCTTTTGATAGTTAAAACTTCACTAATGTTGTTACTTTCGAAGGTGTGCTTTTCTTTTCTCATCCGTTTCTCTGTTTTGTATTTATTCATCTTTTTGTATTCTTATCATGTCTGTAAGAATTTATCTTTTTGAATTTTTTTGTAAGGTTTTATGATTTGGTCTGTGGTTTTGATTCTCCTAAGGTTTGTGGAATTTGAGTTTTGATTTATTGATTGTATTTGTCCTCTATTTGGTTGCTAAAAAGTGAATAGAGAATTTACAGTAGATTGACTCAGCATGTTTTGTTGCCTTTAATCTTTTAAGTCTTTTTATCAAGGGAAGTGATGTTACAATTGTGGTGGTTTTGGCTTAGCTCTAAATGGTTTTGGATATGGTTTTACCTTTTAGTTTCTAGGAATCTAAAATAAGTGGATCATAAAAGTTAGTTGATGATATATAGAGTTTGGCTGCCACTTCTTTTTATTACAAAACAAAAATATTTTATTAGCGTGAATTTGTCCAAACTTGAACTTTTGATGTGTAAATATATAGATCAACTGGGAGTTATTTGTTCAATTTATTATATTATTGATTTGGTGTTTATTTCTCTCAATAATACAGATGAAAAGAATATCAAGCATGATTTGTCAGTGAGATTCTATACTTTTTTTTACTAAGAAAATACTTTTGATATTAAATATTTAGATATTAGGAAATTCATATTTTGTCGCTTATAGTTTTTCATCACATGTTTTCATTGTAACATAATGAAACTTCTTATTTATCTTTCAATTATATAGACTTTTAATTTATCCAAAATTAAATAGTAGATTTAGCAGTGTTGCCTGCTTCAGCACTACTGTTAGTATTTTTTGAGATAAGCCATGAATCATCCCTTTATTATTATTATTATTATTATTATTATTATTATTATTATTATTATTATTATTATTATTATCATCGTCATCATCATCATCATCATCATCATCATCATTTTGTTGTTTCACAATCTTAGATTATTGTATTTAGCATTAAATTTTGGCATAAATGAGGTGTTGTGATTGATTAGAAGGCCAACATGTACTAATTTATATTTAGTCAGGATAAAGAGAGAATCGAGTTGGTGAATTTTCTAATTTAATTTAGTTGCTTCCTATGTAATTCTTTGCTTTTATATCTTATATATGCTTCTTTATCTATAATTTTTATTAAATTTTTTCTATTATTTTTTGTTTAGATTGTTTGAGAATGGGATGTGCTTTTGATATCCTATATAAATTGAATAGGCTTAAAGATAAGAAGACTATGGATTGAAATTCTGGGGATTCATTAGATATGAGAGGGAAGAAAAAGATTAAGAATGTGGTAAAGGGGAATTCATCTTGCAAAATTGTTCAAGAATCCAGTAAAACGAAGAAATGAAAAATCCTACTAGATGAAAATTTAGAGAAAAGGTGCAAAAAATTAAAAATAGTGTCTTAGGAGTCGAATTTGGTCAAACCTAAAAACTTAAAGGTACATTTTTAATTTATGTTTAATTTGATTTTGATTTTTTACTATTATACCAGTTACTTGAATAAGAAGTTCTTGAATTTCAGTTGTTTTAGAGTTATAGGATTGGTATATATAATTGGTCATAGAGGTAATTTTATTAATATGAATTTTGATATTTCTCGGTATGCCAAATTCCAGATTTGGAATTGACATGTACTAATACTCCTCACAAGGGTACATGAGACAAGAACCAAACTTGGCATATAAACTATTAGTTGTTATATTATTTAGATAACAATAATTAATGATATCATCGTTACAATGAATATACTGGATGAATATAAGAAGAAAATAAAAATTTGCATTCTAGACTCCTAAGTTGACCGATTATTGTTGTTCTAACTCCAGCGACAACATCCAATAAATAGACACCTGCACATATTAGAAGCTAACATGATGAGCTTAAAGCTGAGCAATTGCTAAAAATTATAATGCTGACAAGTAATACACACACACACACATTTCCTGGCAAGCATAACACAAAATAGCTTAAACACACTAAAGGTTCACAATATATAACTCGGTAAATAAAAGATTATAACTCAAAGTTTAACAATTATCTGAACTTTTAATAATATATCTATCACCTAATCGAAGTATTATTTAAAATATTAAAGCAACTCTTCAACAGGTTTCCTATCGCACCATGCGGTAATAGACACATGAATTTTAAACCAAAAAAACTAAGAGTTCATCTCTTCTTAACCAAATTAGGATAATTATAGAGCAGAAGATACTCTTTCTAAGCATTGAACATAAGAGGTAATAACCTCATGTATCTTATATCAAAAGGTGCCATAGCACCAATGCTCAGAAGACACCATAGTTTCACAGAAGTAGCTATGAAATTTCACTAGCATGCCTAATTATTTAACAATGGAACTCACAGGCACAACCTTACTTTGATGACTTACCTACAAACATACATAATCCAGAAAAGTAAGATACATATGTATATATATAAGTGCATAGGATCATTAATAGGTGAAATTCAATAGGACCTTAATTTGTTAGTGGTTATATCATAGGCCAAACATTTGGTCCTTTATATAATGTCGCATTTCATTTTATAAAATTGATTTTTCTTTATGTTATTATATTGTTAGCATGCTACATTATAATAATATTTGTAAATAACAATATAATGTTATTTTGACTATTCCTAGTCATTTATCATTAAAGGAATAATGATAAATAAAGACTAGTATGAATTTAATTGATAATCATGGGATGATTATATATGGTGATATAAATCAAACTTATAGGTACTAGTTAGAGAACAGGATATTGGATTGACCCATTATGAGATACTATATGGGTTAATATCATTAGTGTTCTCATAATAGTTATGTTATCCATCCTTAAACTTGAGATTATCACAGTATCCTGCATGACGAATATTATGTTTTGACATAATCAAACATTATCTTTAATCGGATAATCAAAAAGGTTATGACTGGACATGATGAGAATCATATAGAGGATAGTGAATAATCAAGAAGGAATTTGTTCCTCTTTTATGAGAGAGATATCTATTAGGCCCCTCCATTAGTAGAATTGAGAAATGCATGGCTATGCTCAAATGAATTGATGGAGCGATCAATGTCATTTGATATTATTAGTCTACTTAATGATCGAGAAATTATATGTTTGAACTATATAAGTTTGACATGGATCATAACTTATGTTCAAACAAGATATCCTGTAACAAAGGAATTATAATATGTTCTATTATGTTAAAATCAAATTATCGATATTCATATTATTTAGATAGTCATAATGTCTTGCTATAGGCCGTTTATGACTTGTGGGCCCATGATGGAATTGGAGCCCACTGCCAATATAATATAAACCTATTAGGTCACACATATAGAACTTGATGAACTGACTAAAGGTTAATTTGGAAGTTTCGTGTAACACCCTCTATTTGACAACCTCTTTATCATCATACAAATATCATTAACCAAGCTTTATTCTATTTTCTTGTTCTTTATATCAATTATCATATATCTACACATGTTACCACTTATAAGCATTAACTTAATATACACCAATAAACACATTCATCTTAATAAAAGTTATTTCAGATCATAAGTTTATGTATATAATATTTTAGTTACAGTGAATCTTTTACAATACAAAATTACCATTTCTTATACATCTTTACTTATATACTATCCTTGATACAAAAGTTATACAAGAGATAAAACAAAGACTTCATACATCAAACTTCTCTTTTAAACTTGTGTTGGCCTTCCTAATACACATTACATCCCTGAGCAAAAGTCCTAATTGGAGAACCTATACGGACAAATAACATGTGTTGAGCTATGAAGCTTAGTAGGGAACAAATCATTATAGATGACCACTTATAGCAGTCATTGCCAAACACTTAACAAGCATAAATTAAAATATAAAATTCAAAATAAGAAGAGTAGAGTTCACAATTAAGAAGAAAGAACACAAATAAATGAATATAATACCACAATATAAACATACTGGTTCAATGATAACATTTATGTATTTAGCTTTTGATACTTTTCCTATAATTCACCCGCCTAAGTTCTATAGATGTGGATAATGGAAATTGTGGATACCCATCGGTATTAGTCATATAAATACCTATAGGTATTAAGTTCTATAGATATCCAAAGATATCAAATTTGGGGACCTAAATGGGGTCAAACTATGGCCCTAAAAAGGGATGATTGTAGACCCCAATGGGGTCAAACTATAGCAATTGTAACTTTTCCCTATAGGCATGCTTATCTATCCACAATTGAACTTTATTCACATGTATTAAAATGTGTTCATATACATTACAGTTATCATAATTATGCCTTTGCTGTATAATCTTACACATACAAATATAAATATATATATAGATATATAATCTCATGTATTTATACAAATATCTATAAATATACAATACTCTAACTATATATAATCATATGATAACCATAAGATATAAACATACATGTATAGATATACTATTTCAAGTAAACAATCAAAGTCATGTTTGTTCATGTGCTTATCAAATGAATATGTTATTTGGGTTCATTGATGGTTTTACACTATGGTGCTATCATTCTTTCATATATTTATAAAACATTGTATGCTAAATTTTCATTGTTAAATTACTCTAAAGTCATTTGAATATACCGTAAAAAACCTCAAAATCACATAGTAATGCATACTATGTTCTGCCTAATTAATATGAGGTTATTTAGAGCAATTTTTAATCACTTTGGTAGGGTTGAAATCCACCCTAACCAAGGAGTATATGTTTGTATTGTGTTCAAAATAATAGAACCTCGATAAAGGTGAAATCCACCTTAGCCAAGGACCTTATCTCTTCCAAGTAGAATGATTCACCTTAATGGAGGGAGAATCTAACTCAGTTGAGGAGCTCATCCCCTTTCCAAGCAGAACAATTCACCTCAATGGAGGGAAAATCCAGCTCAATCAAGGAGCTCATCCCCTTTCCAAGTAGAATGATTCAGCTCAGCGGAGGGAGAATCCACCTTAGCCGAAAAGTTCATCCCTCTATTCACGAAATTCAACAACATAACCTAGAATTCATCTTGCATGCAATCTATAATTCCATTAAACTTAATTTTTGGAATAATATATTAAAAAACCTATGAATTTCTTAACTTCAAATGTCATTTAATCTCAACTCACATTGTTAAAACATTTATACTTGAGAATTTCTATAAAAAAGAGTATGTTCTCTATAAATAAGAGGAGAATAAATTTTATAATTCAACATAGGTCCTTTTATTTCCATAAGGCTAGAACTAAGTTTCAATTTCTTAAACAAATGAATTTAATTTCTTTTGAATTGGGATTACACATAAAACATTTATAGTTCAACCTTCCTATTTTAGCTATAATCTCATCTAAATTTAGTAAAATCACACACATGCGAAACCCAAAATTAGGTTACAGTTCCCATACTTCTAATTGCAGATCCAAGAGCTTCCTTCAATCTTTCACAACTTCCTTCCCTTTGTTACCACTTGGTCCAACCTCTACAAAGAGCACTTCAAACATGATTGCCATTTGTTCTCTAATGTGGTTCCATCACTTCAATTAGAGAAGAAGATGAAAAGGGAGAAGAAGAGATTGAGAGCCTATTACCTGATTCACCTTACATCAAAACCCTATTTGTAGACATCATAACCCAAGGCAACCTAGATCGGGGTTAACCAATGATGAGGAAACATAATATTATTGACAATAGAATTGGATCTCGAAGCTCTGATTGTGAATTTCTTACATTTTCTTAAATATTTTTATAATTTTCCAAGTATTTTTAAGTGTTTAAACAAAAGAGGTATAAACACCTTTAGTGGTGTCAGATGGCTATCTATGACTTGAGGAGTGCCTATTTGTGGCTTCCTTCCTCCTGCAAAGGATGAATTAAGACTATTTTAGGATTTCTAAGATTATAGGTTGAGGGACGACAATGAAGGGAGCCCATCCATGGCTCGAATTCCAGAATTCCCACATTTCTAGAATTCAAAATTAAGAAGTTGTATCTCAAAAATGGATTTTTTTTAGATTTTTAGGTGATTTTCCTCCAGATTACGGTATTAGAGTTGGAATCAAAATCCAACTCTAACCCAAATATAAAAACCTAAATTTCTAGGGTTTTGGTGGAGGAATCAAATTATTTTATAGAGCAAAACTTTGGAGAAGAAGAAAATCAATTTCTTTCTCTAGAGTTCTCATTCTCTAAAAATCTCTTTTACTAAAAAACATAATAATACATATGATTTTCATTATTTGTTTAGAAGCAAATAATCAAATCGGAGTGAAGATTTGGACTACAAAGATTTTAGAGTCAGAATATCTCCCGAGGATAATATTTTAGGCTCATTCATACTTTCTCTCTTTAAAATCATCATGTATGTCTATGTTGTTCTTGTTGAAATATGACATGTTTAAATGCTGTATTTGAGTAATATGAATGTGTAAATTGAGATGTATTGTAAATCTGGACTGAAGAGCAATATAAAGGCATAATTAAAACTAAGATTCCTCTTGTAAGGCCCCTAACATGACCCTAATTTAATTTTGCATATTTGTATGATTAAGTTAAGGGGATAAATTAGCATGCTATTATGTTAATTGTATGAAAATAAAATAAAAGAATATGGTTTAATAGTATTTGAGGGTGTAATTAAAGTGAATAGGTGTTAATTAGGGGTTAATTTGTAATTGTGGCATTTTGGTGGCCAATTATGAATAAAAGCATTTAATTCAAGGTTAATTTGGAAGATTGAATTAATTGATAGGTTGAATTAAGGAAAAGAGTTAGTGGAGGGGTCATATTATAACATGCATAAAGGTTTGTGCCATTTGATTTACATGCAATATTTCAAGGGACTAAAGAGGGGATTGTTATGTTGGTATAAAAGGCTTGAGTTAGTGGATTTTGGAGGTGTCAAGTGTTAATGAGAATCGGCAGTGAAGAGTGCAAAAACCAGAAAAAAAATAGATAATCTTCTTCTTCCTTCTTATTACCAATGTTTTATCTCAAATGCATTTAGGATGATGTTTGTTGATTAAGCAAGGGTATAATGCAGTAAATTAAGGTAATCAAACTCTTAATTTAACCCTCCATCATCTTCATCTTCTTCTTCATTATCAAGTTAACTTAGAACAATGTATTTACTGGAAATTTAAAAGTTGATGACGATGGAATTTGTGAAGGAGAAGAGGAAGGAAGAATGAACAAAGGAAAAGGAATTGAATGATTCTTTTTGCATTGAAAAATAGACTTCCATACCTATATTTCATATGAAGAAACCTAAGTTTAAATCTGTCTCTAAGTACATGTAATCTAGGGTTGAATCCAGACTTTTTTTAGACTGCTCAATGTAACAGAAATTACAATATTGTGCAAATCATTGCTACACTTGATTTTATGATCTTTAAATTGATTGAGACAGATAGTTGCTTATGTGATAGTAAAATTAATTGAATAAGGCATGTAATATGACTATCAATGAAGGAATTATATGAATACAGGTGCATTCAATTGTGTATATGAATAATGACTATTGGTGAAATATCTAACCTATACATGTAATTAGTTTTGTGCATGATGGTCATATGCCAAATTGATATACATATACACATGTAAATCCTATGACATGAGAGTGCATATATTGACATGTACCTAAGCTATAAAACAGAGACTATAATAGTATGACCATGGCATGTGTATGTGCCCATATGAAAACATGTTGACATGTTGTGTAGCACATGACTTGAATGATGATAAAGGTATATATATGTGTGTGTGTGTGTGTGTGTTGGAAACATGCTCATAAGAATAAATCAACTATATGCGAATGTACCCACAGGTATGTACATTTATGATTATGTATATGAGTATATGAGTATGTAATTGCCCTATGAGATAGAAGATGAATTAGCATGACTATGAGCATATGAAATGCTTAATGAGAACATGGATCAAGTATATGATATGAAGATTATATGTCATGCCTATATGTTATGATGCAAATTATATAGTCATACAGATTTGAATATGCCAGATGTATAACATGGCATGTGAAATGTGCATATATCTGATTATGCACCATAGAATTCATAGTTATATAAGACTATGTATATGTGCACAACAATATACTATGAATACAGTATTAATATGTGAATTGAACACGAATATAGTTCTGCCTGCAATAGAGTTTTAGATGTGGATAGATAGGCGCCTATAGGGAAATTGCAGCTGCCATAGTTTGGCCCGCTTGGTCCATAGTATATGTATGATCCCGTTTGGATCATGATCAGCCCCGTTTGGGTTGAGAGGCGACACCGTTTGGGTATGCTTGACCGGTCCATAGTATAGTTTGGCCCCGTTTGTGTCATAGATTTGATATCTTCGGATATCCTTCTTTGATACCGATGTGTATCCATAGTTCCCGTTATCCACCGATAAAGCTAAGGCAGGCTAAACGTTATTCATAGTAATGATAAAGAAATTAAACAGTTAAAGTGATTTGACTAAAGATTGATATTGTGGATCATAATGTTGTTTTACCACAGGAATTATGTTTTATTTGAATATGTTTACATGGGAAATTGCTGTCTATATGAATTATGAATATGAGCATAATTGTTACTCTTTTGGGTACAATGATTAGGAACATGGAAGAATATGTTATGCTTTAAAGTATTTGGTATTAAAGACATGATATGTTGCATATGTTATTAATTGTATACATTGTATATGTATGTTTGATGACCTGTGTGTGTGGTCATCCATCTGTAGATATTCCCCACTAAGCTTTATAGCTTAGCACGGGTTATTTTATCCGTGTAGGTTCAAATAGCAAGACTTTTGTTGAGGGACGTTCTCTGCATCAGGAAGGGCCAACCATCGACTTATAACCTTGATGTAGGATATTTTGTAATACAATTATCATATGTTTTGTATAAAGGCCAGTTATTTTATGTTATCTATAAAACCTATGCGGAATATTGTAACTCATTAGTAGTAAAGCTAAGACAGATGTGTGTGCATGTGATATGCATAAAGTAATCTTCATATAGTTTAGTATGCATGATAATAGGTATAAAAAGGAAAAACATGAATAGACTTGTAGCTCGAACATAAGCATATGAAATCATATGGCATGATTAATGGCTAAATGATGATTAAATGAACATGTAGCATAAGCATGATTCATAGTATTCATGATACATGTTTAATGGGGTATTTGCTTAGGGGGTGCTACAATTTGTGGTATCAGAGCCCTAGGTTTAGCCTTTTCTGGGTAAAAAAAAAATGAACCTAGGATTCTATAGTATGATATAGTGTTTTGTTGGCCTGATGCAGAAGTCCCTATTTTTCTTATAGATTGAAGATGGAGAACTATAGAGATACTCTTGAGGAATCGGCTGAAAGTAACAGGCCGGTTAGAACTAATCCTTCTAATATTGGACCTTCATCCTCCAATCCAAATGAGGTCCCAACAGCTGTCCCTACAGAAGCATTGTTAAAAATATCACAGGATATGGCTCAAGTTCTTCAAAGAATGACAACACCTAAAGCTCCAATATCTGAAATTAGAAAGCATGGTGCTGAAGAATTTTTAGGCACTAATCTGGAACAGTCTGAAGAAGCTGAATTTTGGTTGGAAAGGCTAGAGAGAATTTTTGATGAAATCCATTGTCCAGTGAGTCATAAAGAATCTTGTGCTGTATCTCTATTATAGGGTGCAGCTTATGACTGGTGGAAGTTGGTATTGAAGCAACCTCAGTTACCAGATCCCCTTACATGGGAATTTTTCACAACTGAATTCAAGAAAACGTATGTTACTGAGGAGTATAAGCAAGAGAAGTTAAGGCAATTCCTCAACTTGAAACAGAGAGTTATGTCTGTGGCTGAGTATGAGAAAGAATTCAGTCATTTGTGCAAATATGCTCCTGATGAGATGTTAACTGATGCTTTTAAATGTAGACAGTTTGAAGATGGATTGAATGATCGTATCCGAGAAAAGTTGATTGGGTCTACATCTTTGCAAGTGGTTAACTTCACTCAACTGGTTACAGCAGCCTTACGAGTTGAAAAGAATGAAATGTCAAAATGGGAGAAAGAACAGAGAAGAGGTGGGTCCAAAGGTGGATCTTTTACAGGAAAGAGAGCTAGAGGAGCACAAGGAAATCAGCCAGCTGAATCTGGCTATAGTTCTGCAAAAAGGGACAGGAGACAAGAATCTTCTACAATGTCTAAACAGGAAAAACAAGCTTCAGGGAATCAGAGTGGGGGGCAACCTCCAGTGTGTCCCCATTGTTCTAGGAAACATTGGGGTAGTTGCAGGAAATTGTCTGGGGCATGTTTCAAATGTGGTGGTACCGATCACTTCATGGCTAGTTTTCCATCGAAGAGGGAACAGGATGTGGGACAGCAGGGCAGTAGAGAAACTTTTAATGTACCATCTTCAGGTAGAGGCAGGGGAAGAGGACGTGGGGGATCGAGTTATCAGGGATCCTAGTCCAGGAACATTTCTGAATCAGTTGACAGGCCCACAGCTCCAGTTGTTCCTATTCGAGCTTATGCAATGAAAGCTAGAGAGGATCAGAGTGCTCCAGAAGTCATAGCTGGTACATTCTCTCTTTTTGATTCTGATATGCATGCACTTATTGATCCTGGTTCCACTCATTCTTATATTTGCACTGGGGATATGGGTAGAAATGAGTCTACTGTTCATGAACTAGAATATGATATTTATGTAACCAACCCTTTGGGTCACAGTGTTGTTGTTAATAGAGTGCATAAACAGTGCCCTATTGTAATTTAAGGGAAAGAATTCCTTGCTGATCTTATTGAGTTACCATTCTGGGAGTTTGATATTATACTTGGTATGGATTGGCTGTCTAGACATCATGCAGTGATTGATTGTGAAGATAAAACTGTAACTCTCATTGGTTCTGATGGTGAAGAAGCTTTAGTACAGGGCATTCGATTTGAACCTATAGCTAATGTAATATTAGCTATGCAAGCTAAGAGATTTTTGAGAAAAGGGTGTGAAGCTTTCTTAGCACTTGTGCTTGATTCAAAAATAGAAAATGTGAATCTTCAAGAGATTCCAGTGGTGAAAGAGTTTCCTGATGTGTTCCCTAAAGACTTACCTAGTCTTCCACCTGAAAGGGAAGTTGAATTGTCTATAGACATTCTACCTGGTACAGCTCCTATTTCGAAGGCACCATACAGGATGGCTCCTTTGGAATTGAAAGAACTAAAAGTTCAGCTACAAGAGTTGCTTGATAAAGGCATCATTAGGCCTAGTGCATTGCCTTGGGGTGCACCGGTTTTATTTGTGAAGAAAAAGGATGGGTCTATGAGGATGTGCATAGACTATAAACAGTTAAACAGGGTAACAATAAAAAATAAGTATCCTTTACCAAGAATTGAAGATTTATTTGATCAGTTGAAGGGTGCTGGAGTGTTTTCCAAGATTGATTTGCGCTCGGGTTATTATCAACTTCGGGTTAAAGATGTAGATGTTTCCAAAATAGCCTTTAGAACCCGATATGGGTATTATGAGTTTCTGGTGATGCCTTTTGGGTTAACAAATGCACCGACTGCGTTTATGGATCTTATGAATAGGGTGTTTAGACCCTACCTGGATCAGTTTGTTGTTGTGTTCATAGATGACATTTTGGTGTATTCGAGGAATGAAGCGAAACATGCTGAGCATTTGAGAATTGTTTTACAGACTCTGAGGGTAAATCAGTTGTGTGCTAAGCTGAGCAAATGTGATTTTTGGTTTAAGGAAATTTCTTTCCTTGGTCATGTAGTATCTTCTGAAGGCATTAGGGTGGATCTAGCTAAAATAGAGGCTATAGTGAATTGGAAGCCGCCTCGAAATGTGACAGAAGTGAGAAGTTTTCTAGGCTTAGCAGGTTATTACCGTCGCTTTGTGAAAGGCTTTTTAGTTATAGCCGCACCACTCACTAAACTGTTGAGAAAGGGTATAAAGTTTGAGTGGACTGACCGATGTCAAGCAAGTTTTGATCAGTTGAAGAAATTTCTGACAGAGGCTTCAGTTTTGACACAGCCAGTTACAGGAAAGGAGTATGCTATGTATAGTGATGCTTCTAGAGTTGGCTTGGGTTGTGTGTTAATGCAAGATGGCAAAGTAATTGCCTATGCATCTAGACAGTTAAAGCCACATGAACAAAACTATCCAACCCATGACCTAGAGTTAGCAGCAGTAGTGTTTGCCTTGAAAATTTGGCGACATTATTTGTATGGGGAAAAGTGTAGAATCTATACAGATCACAAGAGTCTCAAATATTTGCTCACTCAAAAGGAACTTAACTTGAGACAGCGAAGATGGTTAGAACTGTTTAAAGATTATGATTGTATAGTGGATTACCATCCAGGAAAAGCTAATGTTGTAGCTGATGCCTTGAGCCGTAAGATGATGGTTGCTATGATTGCACATCGCTGTAGATGGAAAATTGCTTATGATGGCACTTTAATAGCATAGTTGAAAGCTAGACATTGTTTGAGGCAAACAGTGATTGATGCACAGAAACATGATGAAAAGTTGCAAAAGATTTTGAAGTCTTTACATGAAGGGACCCAGTCTGAGTACTCAGTGAAAGAAGATGGGGGTGTGTATTATCAGAATCGATTGTATGTTCCTGATGACAAAGAATTAAAGAGAACAGTATTGAAAGAGGCTCACAATACAGTATTTACTATGCACCCTGGTGGGAATAAGATGTACCAGGATTTGAAACAAAGTTATTGGTGGCCTGGCATGAAGAAGGATGTGGTAGCCTATGTTTCCAAATGTTTGACTTGTTAGCAGGTAAAAGCAGAGCACCAGTTACCCTCTGGTTTGTTGAACCCCATTCCAATTCCACAATGGAAATGGGAGGATATCACTATGGATTTTGTAACAGGATTGCCCTTTACACAGAAAAAGCATGATGCTGTTTGGGTTATAGTTGACAAGTTGACTAAATCAGCTCATTTCATACCAGTTCAGATGGACTACCCTATGGATAAGTTGGCAGAACTTTATGTGAATGAAATTGTTAGACTGCATGGCATTCCGGTGTCAATAATCTCTGATCGAGATCCGAGATTTACATCAAGATTTTGGCAAAGTTTGCAACAAGCTTTGGGAACTCAGCTTCATTACAGTACAGCATTCCACCCTCAGACGGATGGGCAATCTGAACGGGTTATTCAGATTCTAGAGGATATGATGAGAGGATGTGTTTTGGAGTTTGCAGGAAGTTGGGATAGGTATCTACCTTTAATGGAGTTCACCTACAATAACAGTTATCAAATGAGCATCGAGATGGCACCATATGAGGCCTTGTATGGCCGGAAATGTAGAACTCCTGTTTATTGGACTGAATTGTCTGAGCGCAAAGTTTTTGGTCCTGATATTGTCAAAGACACAGAAGAAAAGGTGCAAGTTATCAGGCAGAGATTGAAGGAAGCTAGTGATAGACATAAGTCTTATGCTGACTTGAAGAAAAGAGATATTGAATATCAAGTGGGTGACAAAGTGTTTCTGAAAGTGTCCCCTTGGAGAAAAGTATTGAGATTTGGGAAAAAGGGTAAGCTAAGTCCGAGGTTTATAGGCCCATATGAAATTCTTCAAAGAGTTGGGCCAGTGGCATATAGATTGGCTCTCCTTATGGAACTAGCCAAACTTCATGATGTGTTTCATGTTTCTATGCTTCGAAGGTATCGATAAGATGAATCCCATGTGATACCAGTTCAAGACGTGCAAGTACAGCCAGATTTCACTTATGATGAAGAACCTATAGCAATTCTGGCTAGAGAAGTTAGACAGCTTAGAAATAAGCAAATTCCACTTGTTAAAGTACTCTGGCAACATCATGATATACAAGAAGTTACTTGGGAGCCAGAAGCAGCTATGAAGGAACAACATCCTCACTTATTCCAAAAAGGTATGAATTTCGAGGACGAAATTCTTAAGGGGCAGAGAATTGTAAGGCCCCTAACATGATCCTAATTTAATTTTGCATATTTGTATGATTAAGTTAAGGGGATAAATTAGCATGCTATTATGTTAATTGTATGAAAATAAAATAAAAGAATATGGTTTAATAGTATTTGAGGGTGTAATTGAAGTGAATAGGTGTTAATTAGGGGTTAATTTGTAATTGTGGCATTTTGGTGGCCAATTATGAATAAAAGCATTTAATTCAAGGTTAATTTGGAAGATTGAATTAATTGATAGGTTGAATTAAGGAAAAGAGTTAGTGGAGGGGTCATATTGTAACATGCATAAAGGTTTGTGCCATTTGATTTACATGCAATATTTCAAGGGACTAAAGAGGGGATTGTTATGTTGGTATAAAAGGCTTGAGTTAGTGGATTTTGGAGGTGTCAAGTGTTAATGAGAATCGGCAGTGAAGAGTGCAAAAACCAGAAAAAAAATAGATCATCTTCTTCTTCCTTCTTATTTCCAATGTTTTATCTCAAATGCATTTAGGATGATGTTTGTTGATTAAGCAAGGGTATAATGCAGTAAATTAAGGTAATCAAACTCTTAATTTAACCCTCCATCATCTTCATCTTCTTCTTCATTATCAAGTTAACATAGAACAATGTATTTACTGGAAATTTAAAAGTTGATGATGATGGAATTTGTGAAGGAGAAGAGGAAGGAAGAATGAACAAAGGAAAAGGAATTGATAGAGGTTGAAGACATTGGGTTTATCAGCCAAGGTATGGGAATTTAGGCTGTTCATATTGCATGTGAAGTTGATTTTTGGAATTGAGTAGGATTTACAGAACTTAATTTACGTTTTTCTGGAATTTTAACGATGTGAGGTTGAAGAAGGAGACTATTTCTTGCCGAGTCGTGAATGACTTCACGAGTCGTGAACATTAGTCCGACTCGTGAAGCTCTTCACGAGTCGAGAAGTGCAGTTTTTCTTCTCCACTCATGAAGCTCTTCACGAGTCGTGAAGTACAGATCTTCTTCTTCACTCGTGAGCTTCATCACGAGTCGTGAGATTTGCCTTATTTGCTTCACTCGTGAAGCCCTTCACTAGTCGAACTCCCCTTCACGACTGAATGACCTGTCTAGAATGTTTTACTCATAAGTTGAGTTATAGAACAGAAAATTGAATGATTCTTTTTGCATTGAAAAATAGACTTCCATACCTATATTTCATATGAAGAAACCTGAGTTTAAATCTATCTCTAAGTACATGTAATCTAGGGTTGAATCCAGACTTGTTTTAGACTGCTCAATGTAACAGAAATTGCAATATTGTGCAAATCATTGCTACACTTGATTTTATGATATTTAAATTGATTGAGATAGATAGTTGCTTATGTGATAGTAAAGTTAATTGAATAAGGCATGTAATATGACTATCAATGAAGGAATTATATGAATACAGGTGCATTCAATTGTGTATATGAATAATGACTATTGGTGAAATATCTAACCTATACATGTAATTAGTTTTGTGCATGATGGTCATATGCCCAATTGATATACATATACACATGTAAATCCTACGACATGAGAGTGCATATATTGACATGTACCTAAGCTATAAAACAGAGCCTATAATAGTATGACCATGGCATGTGTATGTGCCCATATGAAAACATGTTGACATGTTGTGTAGCACATGACTTGAATGATGATAAAGGTATATATATGTGTGTGTGTGTGTTGGAAACATGCTCATAAGAATAAATCAACTATATGCGAATGTACCCACAGGTATGTACATTTATGATTATGTATATGAGTATATGAGCATGTAATTGCCCTATGAGATAGAAGATGAATTAGCATGACTATGAGCATATGAAATGCTTAATGAGAACATGGATCAAGTATATGATATGAAGATTATATGTCATGCCTATATGTTATGATGCAAATTATATAGTCATACAGATTTGAATATGCCAGATGTATAACATGGCATGTGAAATGTGCATATATCTGATTATGCACCATAGAATTCATAGTTATATAAGACTATGTATATGTGCACAACAATATACTATGAATACAGTATTAATATGTGAATTGAACACGAATATAGTTCTGTCTGCAATAGAGTTTTAGATGTGGATAGATAGGCGCCTATAGGGAAATTGCAGCTACCATAGTTTGGCCCGCTTGGGTCCATAGTATATGTATGATCCCGTTTGGATCATGATCAGCCCCGTTTGGGTTGAGAGGCGACCCCGTTTGGGTATGCTTGACCGGTCCATAGTATAGTTTGGCCCCGTTTGGGTCATAGATTTGATATCTTCGGATATCCTTCTTTGATACCGATGTGTATCCATAGTTCCCGTTATCCACCGATAAAGCTAAGGCAGGCTAAACGTTATTCATAGTAATGATAAAGAAATTAAACAGTTAAAGTGATTTGACTAAAGATTGATATTGTGGATCATAATGTTGTTTTACCACAGGAATTATGTTTTATTTGAATATGTTTACATGGGAAATTGCTGTCTATATGAATTATGAATATGAGCATAATTGTTACTCTTCTGGGTACAATGATTAGGAACATGGAAGAATATGTTATGCTTTAAAGTATTTGGTATTAAAGACATGATATGTTGCATATGTTATTAATTGTATACATTGTATATGTATGTTTGATGACCTGTGTGTGTGGTCATCCATCTATAGATATTCCCCACTAAGCTTTATAGCTTAGCACGGGTTATTTTATCCGTGTAGGTTCAAATAGCAAGACTTTTGTTGAGGGACGTTCTCTACATCAGGAAGGGCCAACCATCGACTTATAACCTTGATGTAGGATATTTTGTAATACAATTATCATATGTTTTGTATAAAGGCCAGTTATTTTATGTTATGTATAAAACCTATGCGGAATATTGTAACTCATTAATAGTAAAGCTAAGACAGATGTGTGTGCATGTGATATGCATAAAGTAATCTTCATATAGTTTAGTATGCATGATAATAGGTATAAAAAGGAAAAACATGAATAGACTTGTAGCTCGAACATAAGCATATGAAATCATATGGCATGATTAATGGCTAAATGATGATTAAATGAACATGTAGCATAAGCATAATTCATAGTATTGATGATACATGTTTAATGGGGTATTTGCTTAGGGGGTGCTACACCTCTATTATTGTATGTTTTTAAGCTTTTTCTCTATTATTGTGATTCTTTGTTTTAATATACTTTATTGGTTTTTTATGCATGATTTGATGTTAGAATGCTATTTAGCATGATTTAGAGCTTGGTAATCATATGTTTTTAGTTAAAATTAATCTTACATGATTTTTACAAATTTTTACCTTTAAACTTTTGCATCATGCTCTGTCCAGTGGTGATGGATGGGAACATGACTTGATGAATGCCTGTCTATCAAAGCGATAGATGGGACATCACGAGCCATCTTCTTGTCCCATCCTTTACCTTGTTATGGGCATCCTGTGCCTGGCTTTGGGTGTCCATGGCTGATTTTCAAGCATTTTTTTGTGTATTTAGTGCATTTTCTTTATATTTTATGATATATATTCAATCCCTATGGTATTTATTTTAGTTTTGTACATAATTTCATTCTATTGTATAGTTAGTTTTGTAATTTTCTTCATTATTGTGGATTATATAATACTAATTAATTTGTATTTTTGTGGTTTTTTTAATGTGTGTAAATCTATTTACATTGGAAGATTATATGTGTTTTTTTCCATTAGGAATCATGCTTCCGATTGGATGACTACCCTCGACCTCTCTAGTTATCTCGCTTGCCTACTCTTTTATCATTTATTTATTTATTCTAGTTTCATTTTATTTATTTTATGTTGTTTATTTATTTGATATTTTGGATTTATCATTATTTTGGGGGCGTAATAGGTAGTAAAAAAGAAGTTTTTTTGTGCATGTTAAAAGGAAAAGGCATTCAAAATAATTTATATTAAAATAACTTGGGTTTTCTTTAATAAATATAGACCAATGTCCAATTTTTCTGATCAAATTCACACAATATAATAAATAGAGCTTTTTTATAAATATATATGAGGGAACAAATGTTCCCAACTCAAATAAATATCCCAATTTATGTATGTAATTTACTTTTCTCGTTGGATTATTTGCTTATATAATAATTTAAGTAGGACTTTATTCTTTTTAAGTATTTATTTATTGCTTTCTCTTTTGTGATTGGGATGTTTATTAATTCTATAGCTTACATCATGTGAGAGAGTGGATTAATTTTAAAACCTATTTGTAAAAAAACACCTAATCAAGATGCCCAATAAGAGTGATTTCCCGAACACCAATCTATTTTTAGGCATCAAAAGGTCAAGTTTCGTTCTATTGGGAGGCGACTTCATGACACCTACTTTTTTAGGCCCATTAGTAGATACCTTTATAGGTTGACTACTGACCATAAATTGGGATTGATCTCTCTCTATGGTGAAGTAGCCAATTCATGATTAAAAGTGAGCCTCATTCGATCTTAGACCCTAAAAGCGAGCCTCTGAGAACCCAACCAAAAATGTGGGATAGCTCCAGTGTGCGTTATAGTGCCAACTTCACTAGGGACTAAAGAGACCTTGCTCTTAAAAGCATTTTGGTTAAGTTTTTTTTTTTTATAATTGGATTTTATTAATTAATCCTATCTCTTTTCTAAATTGCATTTCTTGTGTAACACCCTTTTACTATTAACCTATTGTCTATATCCAATTAAGTTACTTTAATCATGCATCACAACACTATCATGCCTGTATATTATTCATTATATAATCATTATATTACTATTACTCATATCATGCTATATCATATATTTATATGGGTGTTACTTTAAATATTTGCATGCTTTATCTCATGTATAACATCATGCATACCATGTTATGTATGTGTTACTTTAGATTCTATGTGCACACATATACTTGCTTAGTTATATCACAAGTCAGTTAAAATTCAATATACACATATTAAATACATCCTTATATGCCTAATAGCTTTAATACAAAATATTTCAAAATACTGATACAAAAATCTCTCTACATAAACTTTTATCAGTCTTGTGTTGGCCTTTCCTGATGCAAAGAATGTCCCTATGCAAAAGTCTTATCTCCATAATCTACATGGATAAAACATCCATGCTAAGCTATAAAGCTTAGTGGGGAACATAAGACATGTGGATGTCCTATTGCAAAGGTCGTCAAAAATGCAATCACATATAAGCATAACTTTAAGCATATAACTAATCATTTAAACATATTCACAGAGATCTTCAGGGACTTATTATCTTTTATTTACACTTTTAACTAAATTAGGTACTTATTGATATTCTATTGCTTATCGATTTCATACATATAACAATATTCATCTAACCCCGAAAATCTTATAAATCAAGTTTACTTTCTTAATTCCTTTATGTTATTCTTGACTAATCATCTTCACTTACAAGTCTTTCTTGCTTATAAACCATTATTAATTGTCAAACACTATTTAACTATTCCATTTATTTATCACTTATTTACTCTTACACATATTTATATACTTCAACTATTTTTAAGACATGGCAATATCAAACCACATTCATAAAAGCCATCATATAATCATTAAACTTTAAGTTAATAAACTACATCTTTAAATATATAATCAATTTAATTAATTTCCATTTCTTATACATATATATAACATATTTCATAGATAAGATATGTTTCCATCCACTTGAATACTTATTATTATTATTAAGCTATTATTTCGTTACCTTGAGTACTATACAAACTCTTTAAAGCATTGCAATACTATCCTTGCACTTCTGTCTCCACATAAATTAAATTTACATATAATGAGTGAATAACTTATTTATATTATCATATAATAAGTCATACATACCACTCACATCAATTACATAATATTCAACAAGTAACATGTAGTTCTGGTAATATTCATCAACCGGTATACTTTTGCAAAACATCACATACCATTTCATATATCATGCATTCCTAGGTATAGGAAACACTTTAAATCCATCTCAAGGATTTTCATACATACAATAACCAAATACTCTTTCACTCTAAGTCATACTTTTCCATATGCTATACATTGATGTTTTTGAAGGTAACACACACACATATAATCATATAAGAAGCATTCAATTATAAAGATTATGTATTCATCATTTAGATCGTTGGTATGTATCAATATCAAACAAGTTCATATGCATAACTTCTTAGTCTAGTATGACTATGTAATTCTAAAATGCCAAGTACTCATCTTTATAATGTAGCCTCATGTATGTATCATACATTCCATGTACTATAATTTCAGCCATAACTATGATTAAAATGATTCATATTACTTAAATAATGATATAGGAGTATTTGTACTTTTAGTTCAATTACTATAATCATATTAGATAGCTTGCTTAAGTTTTAAGAGTGGATAATGCGAATGGTAGATACCTTTAGTTATCAAAATGGTGGATATCCAAAGATATCAAATCTATAGATCCAAACGAGATTGAACGATGATCCATATGAGGATAAATTATAGACCCAAATGGGATCAAACTATAGCAACTACAATTATCCTTATAGGTGTTTATCTATCTACAATTGAACTCTATTTGCAGGCAATACCATATTCATATTCATTTCATATATCAAGATTATAGTTATATTATTCCATTTGCACGTGTACATAATCATGTAAAAATATAACTTCTCTAGTGCATAAACATATATGTATAATTCATATAACAATTTATACAATTTTACTCAAGTAAGTAATCAGTGGAAAACTATACAATCTTTAGTGTATATACTTGGATCCACCAACTTGTAAAATGCCTTCATATACTTTGTCATATTATCTATAATCAAATATACTTCCATGTATTCATGCACTTTAGCATGCTAACATTTGGCATCACATATACATAGCCATACTATTTCAATCAAGTAGTATCCTTGTGACTATAAGTTTGATAGACTAATATATAAAGATGTATATAATATTATGTAGTATCAAAAGATACATATACATGCTTTTACTATATATGTACCACAATCTCTAGTATGTAAACAAATATATATATAGACATGTATATAATCATATGGTATCAAAAAGATACATAATCCTAAGTATATAAACATATATTTTCAACTTCATTTAATATTATGTTCAACTTGCACATGAACTCTTATATCTCTGTGGTCTCATACATATACATATACATATACATATACATATACATATACATATACATATACATATACATATACATATACATATACATATACATATACATATATTGGCATTTTAACGTATAGACATATCATACAACTATAACATATAAACATGATTACGTTAGATCAATGAAGTGAATAATAACATACCTTTATCATATGTATAATTTGATAAGTAGTCATGCTTATAGCTTACAATGTGATATTATTTTATATGTTCCATGAACTTATTTCTTTCTCTTTAATGTGTTACTTTTTCATATGAAAAGTGCTTAAGATGTTTAAGATCTTTTATGCATATAGACAAAAATGATATTTTAAAGATGCTTGAATTCATTAAAGATACTTAAGGATATTTCAAAGATACATACAAAAATTATGGTTAATTCTTACAATAAAGATATTTTTAACCTACCAAAAGCCATTTTCGACTGAACTAATCTTCTACAAACATGATCCCTTATGTTTCTAGTTTTAGGAACATTAAAAATCATATCAATATCATTTCTACATTTTAAGATATTGCAAAAACATGAAGAACTATTCTTGGAAAATAGTGCTGCTATCAATTCTGGATTTAATCCATAATTTGACCTATTTAAGTGTAGAATTAAACTATGATTTATTAATATAAATTGTAGACATATTAGTTTAACCAAAAATTTGATTCATATATTTTTGACCTTTATAACAAGAGATACAATCAAATTACTAAAATTTATTCCTGTTCTCTAAACAGTAGTTCATTTTACCACATTCGATTTTTATCATCAATTAGAAAATTCATAGTATAAAATGGGTATAGAATCTTAAAAACATTCCTTCATTAAAGTTGTGCTCATATAAATATATTTTAACTAGAATTTAGTCTCAAAATATTTAGACTTCTTTACAAAAATATATAGCAAAAATATAGGAACATGATCCTAACAACTGGAACACAACTCAAAATGAAGTTCAAGTTAATTTTAATAACCTTTAAAGGAAGAATCAAACTCTGGTTTCTTCTACAAAATTAAATGTCTTGACTTTAAATACCAACTAGAATTACCCAGATTAGAGTTATAAAACTTGAGATATGCTTAATATACAGAAACTAGTTCCTAATGAACCAACCCAGATTTTTACTTCTTAAATCTTCAACAAATCAAAACATGCAGGATATAATCCTTTAGATTTCACTTGAATACTATAATATCAACTCAAAATACATTTCATTGCATATTTTATCCATATTTCCTATAGTTAAATCCATATGCAAGATGAGTAAGAATCCCTAACCTTTAACGGAATACCAAATCTTCCATCAAGACTTCTTTCTCTTGACTTCTTTTTCTTCCTCTTTCTTTGCTATTGCATATCTTTAAGATTCCTCATCTCAAACCCTCACATGCAACTTCCAACAACTCAAGAGTGTTCTAATTAGTTAAAAGACCAAATTCATCAAGAGAAATAAGAGAAAAGAGAGATGTTGATGGATTTTACAAGAGAGAGAAGAGGGATTACACTTTTTTGCGAGAGATGAAGGACAGAATGAAAATTTGCATTTCTTTCTCTTTTTTTTATTGCCAAATTTGTTCTCCTCATCTTAAGAACCAAGAAAAAATATTCTCTCTCGAACATGCAAATATTCTAACACTTAAATAGAAAGGCAAAGTACCTTTATGCTCTCTCATCTATTTATATGTTAGAAAGTGTCCCCATTTGTTCTTTCTTTCCAATTTGACCCCATGATTACTTTCTTTTCTTTAATTGCAACCCATCTACCTTTATTTTATTAATTTTAGCCACTAATACATAATTATATCACAAATGTCCACTTAACTATAATTTCTTTTCAATTTCACCCTTGTATACCATAATTTTAATTAACTCTTTAATCCTTTACCATATGAGACCATTAATCCACAAGGTTCTAACTTATAATAATTTCTCTAATTAGTCTTGATTAGATATTAATAACATGATAATCCTTTTGAATTTTACTAGGGCCTATTCTGTGTCCTTACATCTTAGAGCCTTATAATTAAGTTAGTTATCCTTTTTTAGCCCTGGTGCTATCCTAAAGCATACTTTACATTCACTTAATACAGGAAGGTGTCTAAGAGACCCACCAGCACAAGTCTGGTACCAAATGGTATATAAAATGATAATCCATCGGTCATTATGCTCGTGATGAACTAAACTTATTAGCAAAAACCATGCTTGGGTAGCCCTAAAGTTTCATCACCTTTGACTTAAGCCCATGTAATGGTAATAGCAACTTCTCTTAGGTTGTATAACCATAATAATATTTGCATGCTATATGAACCTTTATGTATTAACCAACCTCAAACAAATTATGAGGATACCAGTCAAAGGCTACCATGCCCTGATGGGTCCAACCTGATCTATCACTACAAAAAAAATACAGAATAGCGATGAAAATTAGCGAGGACAATAAAATTTGTTGCTAAATGCACAATTTAGCAACAAAATTGCGACGAAAAATGATTTTTGTCGCAAATATTGTTAGTTGTGAGTGGGGAAACAGATTTTGCGACGATTTAGCGAGAAATAATTTTTGTTGTAGCTAATTTTGGGCGCAAAAAATAGAGACGACTTTGCGAGTAAAGACCCCTCGCTAAATCTTAATTCACAGCTGGAATGATAAATTAACCATTTAGCGAGGACTTAATCCTCACTAATTTTGCGAGGAAAAAATCCTCGCTAAATTAGCGAGGACAATTCCCTCTCTAACGGTTAAATAGATTGTCATTTGACATATTAACCATTAAGTCTTAGCTAATTTTGCGAGGAACAAATCCTCGCTAAATTAGCGAGGACAATTCCCTCGCTAACGGTTAAATAGATTGTCATTTGACATATTAACCATTTAGCGAGGACTTAATCCTCGCTAATTTTACGAGGAACAAATCCTCGCTAAATTAGCGAGGACAATTCCCTCGCTAACGGTTAAATAGAGTGTCATTTGCCATATTAACCATTTAGCGAGGACTTAATCATCCTCGCAAAATTAGCGAGGACAATTCCCTCGCTAACGGTTAAATAGATTATCATTTGACATATTAACCATTTAGCGACGACTTAATCCTCGCTAATTTTGTGAGGAACAAATCCTCGCTAAATTAGCGAGGACAATTCCCTCGCTAATGGTTAAATAGTTTAGCATTTGACATATTAACCATTTAGCGAGGACTTAATCCTCGCTAATTTTGCGAGGACCAAATCCTCGCTAAATAGTTAAATTTAGCTTGGAATGTAGTCCTCGCCAATTTAGCGAGGACATATCCCTCGCTATTCCCTCGCTGATACTTAATTTTCATCTTTATGTGAGAATTAACTAGTTGCTAGGAAATGTTCCATGCTAAATTAGCGAGATAAGTTTTGTAGGCAATCTCCTAAAATTCTATTTCCATATTTGCGGGATATCAAAATTATTTTGACGGTATTCCTAAATTGAATTAAATTGTTATTTTTGCATACAATAATATTAATTTTGATTAATTATTATAAATTATGTATAATAAAATAACTAATTTTTTTACTAACAAAAATTAGATAAACTAAACTGTTGTTATTTAAATTAACTAAATTGAATTAAATTTTTATTTTTGCATACAATAATATTAATTATGATTAATTATTATAAATTATGTATAATGAAATAAATAAATTGCATTAGCTTGGAAAAAATTTGTCCTAGCTATTTCACTCAATTCTTTGAGCGGGAAACCAAAGTTTTCAGCGGGATTCATTTTCAAGATGTAATTATCTTGGCCATAGATTTACCAAGGAAATAACAATTAAAGAAAAGAAAAAAGAAGAATAAAGAAAAAGAGAGAGGAAAGGGGGGAGATCGGGAAAGGATTCAGTGGAGGAGGAGCAAACGCCGCCATCCGAAGCGATGCAGTCTCTTAGGATCTCATTTGTTGATTGTCTTTTTAAATTCTCATTTTTGTTGTTAGATTTTCTATCTTCATGTTTCTGCATTTAAGTATCCTCTTATAATCTAAATCAGGAAGAAGGTTATTGGATTGGATGATCTTTTGACTGATTACTACAAGGAGGAAACCAAAGCATTCGTTAATAACAGGGGTATTAAGAAGCGGTAGCTTTGATGCTCTCAATCGCATAATTGCAGACCTCTGTACTCGTGGCAACCCTAAGGTATTGCTATTTGTTTGTTTTCTTTTTTCAATTCTTTTGCTGTTTGTTTCCCTGTAAATGAAGTGTCGGGGAGCTTGAAAAAGTGTGAGAAATGATAATTATGCTTCCTTGCTAATGGTATGTGCAGGAAGGTGCAACATTAGCTTTAATAAAACATTTGGAGGAACAAGCTCGTGACCTCAGTGGAGAAGTGTTTTCCCGCTTTATGGACCACTTATACGAGCGAATTTCCAGTCTAGTGGAAAGTAATGAAGTTGCTGAAAATATGGGAGCTTTAAGAGCTGTCGATGAGTTGATAGATGTTGCACTTGGTGAGAATGCCTCCAAGGTATCTAAGTTTTCCATCTATATCCGGAACGTGTTTGAGGTAAAGTGGGATCGAGATGTATTGATCCTTGCTAGTCGGGTTCTAGGCCACCTTGCCAGGGCAGGGGGGGCAATGACTGCTGATGAAGTGGAATTACAGGTTTGTTATTAATTCAATTGTTAGTATTTTCTCTTGCCTGGCATCATCTAATTTTTCATGCTGTCTTATAGGTGAAAATGGGGCTAGATTGGCTTCGCAATGATAAAGCAGAGTATCTTCTATTTGCTGCTATCTTAATTTTGAAAGTACTGCATTTCTATCCTTGCAAATTACCAACAGAAATCATATTCTTCTTAGTTAGTGGTGTTTTTTTATCCATTAATTTAGTTAGGAAGCTTATCTTGTTATATCCTGGTGAAAGAAAAATTTTTTAAGTTGATAGCATCGTCATCTTTGAATAACATAGTAAATATGATATTCATTTATGGGGTTGACCTATATATGATAAGATTTGATATAAAAATTTTAATTTGATCTTGACTAATAATTTGTTATTGTTATAATAATTATTAATTAGGAATGGAGACTTTGCAAGATAAAACACAAGGGAAGGCTAATTGCTACGTCAGTGAGCAATACTTTGAAGAACAACTTCCCAACATTTGGTCATGGCAGGATTAATTACACTTAATCCTCTATTTAGTTTATGCATGAATAAAGGTTATATTTATATATATATTTGGTGTTAAAAATAAATATTAAATATTATTTTATACTTCTCACATACACATATCTTGCTTGCTTTTGCAAGTTTCATTTGCCTTATGTGCTGTTTTCATCTTGGAAATTGCATAAAATCGGTAGATTTTGCATATCTTTGGTGTTTAATTGTAGCAATAAATCTTTAGGATTTTGATGTTTCAGTTATGAATTCAATTTGACAGATATGTATTGTTACTAAAACATGATAACTGCATCTTGTGTAATTGATTATCAATTATAATGATACTATTGGTGATCGTTTTGTATTGACTTTTCTAAATTCTCATTTGAATAGGGGATCATCAGCTTACAAAGGATGACATAAAGGTGTATGCCACTGTTTTGAAGAAGCCAGCAAGTGGTACGACAGTGTGTATTTAAGTCTTGCCACAAGGTTAGCTTTATATGATTTGTGTTTCTTTCTCTGTTTTGAATTATTTGATTGGTTTTTTTGATTTGAATTGATTATTGATTTTGATAGCTTCCTTAAGAAAGCTGTTGCAGTAAGAATTGGAGGCAAAGCTGATGCTCCTGATGAAGCTGAATCTCCTGCCGCTACTAAAGAAGTATGTTTTTTTTTTCAGTTTTACTTCTAAATTCTTGTCTTTTTTATTCATGTACAATGGAGAATTAATTAGAGTGGTTGAAAAGAATCGATTTTTTTTCCATTAATTTACCAAAACTTTTGAATGTACTTTGTTGTGTGATTAATTAGTTGAATTCAAAATCAGTTTCTTTCTGTTTATTGAGTTTGAAAAAAGAATATTGGGCATAAGAAGCTAAAGCAACTTCAGTTTTATTTGGCTTTTGTTTCACTGGTGGTGTTAGCATTTATGGTAAAAAAATTTTAGTTCAATGTGCATTGAGGCCTACTGAGAGTAAATAATGCTGTTATCTGACTAAATAGTAGCGTTTTATATTAATTGAGCAGAGTGACATTAAACTAATTCAATTTCTTCTGTTATATAAATATAACTAGATTAGATTGAATTAAAAAACTCCTCTCTTCGTAAGGGTCTTTTTAAGGTTAGCATTAGTCCTAATAAATTTAAAAGTAGAATTAAATTTATTTGTTTGCTGTTATGAATTTCTACTCTATTAATTTTATTTGTTTGCTATCATGAATTTCCTATTGTAGGGAAAAAAAGATTTTGAATGAATTCCAGTGTTGGTGAATTAAATTGAAATCACTATCTTTTTAGAATTTTGATTATCACTGCCTTCTTAGGGTGTTCCTGTTCTTGGCATGTGCTGATTATGGTGAAGGAAGTGCATAGAGTGTAAGCTTGAAAATAATTACCATACATAATATTAACAAATAGATCTACTTCAATTTTATTTGCCCTTATACTATTGCCGGATTTAACATATATTGTAGTTCAATCTTTGAGAGATTCTAATGAAAGGTTAGTAATAAAGAGTCTTTGTGAGATCGATGAAAGTGAAATATATCATTTCCATTCTTAGATTTTGGTTTACCATTCCTATAATTTTAAATTATATATTTCTTTTCTAAGATCGTCATGAATTGACCCATAAGTATTTATGATTCTTTGTACAGTTTCCACCAAATGCTGGCTTATATTTTACAGCCTTCAAGATTCAAAGTCCTATGGATAAATTATTTTTTATTTTTGTTATTTGTTAAATGCCCAAGTGATAGCTTGGATTGACCCATGGATGGAGTTCTTCGTTATCTGCAATCAATCACTACACAACAATAGGAACTAAAAGCAACTGGCATTTTATGAGCTATTTATGATTTTTAATTGTTACTGTTATATATGGATGTATAGTTTTGGATATATTATTAGTAATGATATACACTTGTAAATAACAATTTATTCATTAATATATATATGTTTTTATATTAAATATTGAGTGAATATAAATTTATTATTTTTCAGTTTATTATTTAAATAATAAAATTTTCATATTAAATTAAGAAAACAAAAAATTTCATATGAATATTTAGCAAGGATAAATCTCCTGCTAAATTTAGCAAGAACAATTTTTGTCACAAAATGCATGTTAAATTTTAGCAAGAAACTCATCCTAGCTAAAATTTAGCGAGGACTTTAATCCTCGCTAACTTTAGCGAGGACTAAATCCTCGCAAAACTTAGCGAGGATTAAATCCTAGCAAACGTTAGCGAGGACGAAAATCCTCGCTAAAGTTAGCGAGGATTAAATCCTAGCAAACGTTAGCGAGAACAAAAATCCTCGCTAAAATCAGCTAGGACGACTTTTGTTACAAAATTTTTGTCCTCGCTAAATCGTCGCTAAACTGATTTAGCGACTAAAAATCATCATTTAGCGAGGAATTTTATCCTCGCTATTTTGCATTTTTCTTGTAGTGTATGTGAGTTAGCCAAAATACATAATGGTCATAACTTATGCACCTATACTTTTTATTAGCGAGGTTATACTACTGGTTTTTTTCCATGCACCATGAATATCCATTAGATTCCCTATTGACCTATGGGTTATGCCTACCTAGAAAAAAGACCGTATAACCTCCTATATGGGAGTAATAAGGTTGGAAGGCTTTGTTTATACTTGAGTGTGATTATGGTTGATGCCTAATGAAAGCATACATTGCATTCATGCATCATGTATGTATCATGTTCATATATCATTCACCATGAATCACTGCTAATGTTTGACTCTTGCAACCATCACAGACTCACCTAGATGGTCTAGAGGGTCAGACGGTTGCCTGGTTTGAAGACCTATATCTAAGCCACTGAGGTAAAGTTTGGGTTCAGGATTTGGTTCAAATGTCAGTTTTGAGTTGGGTTCAAGTTAGTCGTTAGAAAGCGATCAAGAGATAAGATAAAAAATGTTAGCCGATCAGTTGAATAAGATTGAAAGGGTGAGTGAGATTGGGAGATTAGTTGATGATACAATAATAAGGTTTCCATTCTTAAAGGAAAGGCCAAATGTTACTCTTACAAATATTTTAACAGTGCGAGAAGATTTGGACTGGAGGTTGGATATGAGGTTTCAAGACTTTAAGTAGAGGCTTAGGGCTATGATTGGTGGGATGGTGGCTTCTATAACAACAAACATTGGAACATAGTCAGTAGCACTTGTTTATAGAGCAATGGAGCCAACAAATGTTGGGGATGTTACCACGATTAAGGCTATATACCTCGAGACCTACTAAGAAGGGAAAGGAGGCATGATCCTAATGAAGACTTTATAGAAGAGGAGGATGAAGAATATGTTCCTCTAATAGTGAACATGAGGATTAGGGGTCCTAGTACTGAGGTTCCAGCTTTCAAAAAGATGGAAGAGAAGATTGAAGCCATATCTAGGTTGTTATTGATCGGTATAGGTATAAACCCTAAAGATAGAGACTTGGATAGGGATGGGCCATTGCCCTAGAGATTTAAAATGCCTAATTTGCCAAGGTTTGATTGTACTTTAGATCCTTCCATATATGTGAAGTAATATATGCTAGCAATGAAGGGAATAACTCTTACTAAGAAATAAAAGGTAGAGTATTTTTATCTGAGCTTAACTTGACCTGCAATCAATTGGTACCATAGGTTTGATAGGCATACCAAAAAGGATTAGGACCTATTGATTGAAGATTTTCTAAAATAGTGTGATTGTAGTACCAAAATAAAGGTCACCCTAAAAGACCTCAAAGTTCTTTAGTAGAAGAATGTTGAATCTTTCAATAAGTACCTCACTAGATGGAGAAATAAGGTGATAGAGATGAAGAGGAAACTTGACACAGCTGATCAGATTAGGTTATTCATTAGGAATATAAGTTGTATTTGAGGGATGGTTTAAAGATGAAGGGCCTAAAGGAATGAGAGTCTTTAAAGGATATAGCCATAGAAGTTGAAGGAGAGTACTTAGCTAGAAGAGCAAGTAGTGAGAATGCTAGAAGAAACTTTAACAATAAAAAGGCAGTTGCGAATAATAATGGGTCAAATAAAACTACTAAAAATATAGAGGATTCCACCATAAAGGCTAGTTAAAGGCATTATTCTAATTTGGGTAAGTCACTATCTTAGGTCCTGGACCATTTATACAAGGAAAGGAAGCTTGCACCATTGCCCCCAAGGCCTGTAAAGACTTAAAGACTGCCCCACTATAGGAAAGATCAGTGTTGTATAAATCATTAGCATACTAGGCACTTGACTGATTATTATCACAGCTTGAGGAATAAAATTTAGGATCGAATAAATAACAAGCAGATTTTAGATCCTGAGAAGAGAGATAAAAAGAAAAAAAATACGTTATAATGTTGTTCCACCTCTAGTGTTTATGATTAGGTCCAGTCTACTTGAGTGGTATGTCATAAGAGATGTATATGGGAATGAATATATGGCTGTTACCTATTTCACCCCCAAAGTAATAGAGCTAAGAGAAGGAAATCGTCCAGTGTCGATGATTGATTATTAGGATACTCCCACAGAGAGTAATGATGAAGGGACATTGGTGCCCATAAACATTTGGAGTTCAGTTAGTAAGAGTGAGGAAAAAGTGAAAGAAGAGAAGAAGGTGAAAGCAGTCATGACAAGTGGAAGAGTGGCCCTAGAATTTGAAAAGCAACTAGCTCATATTGTAGTGCCCACAGAAAAGGAGGTTGAGGATGATCAGATAATTAAGCAGCTTAAGAAAATAAATGTATAGATCCCTATCTAGGTTTCACTGGGATAGTCTCCCTTACACAGACAGAACGTAGTTGAAGTCTTATGTAAATATATTATTGCCACTACTATCTCACCCTTCAAGCTACTGGACTTGGTTAAAGGAGAAATTGGAGTGAGTGTGGTGTACTCTGATGCAAACTTGCTTGCTAAAGGAAGAAATTATAACCATCCTCTATACATCAAGGCCTAGGTGAATAACAAGCACATGTAATGTGTGATGGTAGACAACGAGTCTTCTATCAACGTTTTTCCTTTAGTAGCAATTCCAGCTTTTAGGTTGAATGAAAGTATGTTAAACAAGTCTGATCTGACCATCTTTATTTATGATAATTCCAAAAGTAAAGCTGCTAGAACCTTTAAGGCTATAGTGAAGATAGAGCCCATTGAAACATAAGTTAAGTTTATGGTGTTACCCATACCAACCAATAATCTGTGCTGTTAGGAAGACCATGGTTTCATAAGTTAGGTGTATTTCCTTCCATATTGCATCAAATGATCAAAATCCCCCACAACGGTCAAGTAGTCACCATTAAAGCTATTAGGGAAAACTAGGTGTCCATACTTGAGATAGACAAATAACTATTTAGTAGGTTTCATATATCATCTATCAGTGATGAAGAAGGTGAGGGTAGCTCTACTGATAGTCCTTAGGTAGTCAGCATACTAAAGAAGATGAACTTTTTATCGGGTGCTGGTTTAGGCGAGAATTCCTAAAGGCCTCATATTGCTATAGTTGCAAAAGGTCAGAAGGATAAGAAGGGGTTAGGCTTTACTGGTACCAACAAAAAGGGTAAGAAAAAGAAAATAGCAAAAGGGATCCCTTATATCTCATAGAGCTTCATGTCAGCTTTAGATATCTACCTTTATTATGGAGAGAATGAACCTCAACTGATTGGGGATAAAGTAGTGCCAGGATTTGAGTTATTTGATGATGTCTTTAACTGAAAGCAAGGGATTATCAAGCCAGTTGAGGGTTTCTAGAATGAAAAGATTCTGTTACACCATTCTGATTGGGATAAGGAAATGTCTAAAGATGTTATAACAGAAAAACTATTTGTTATTTAGTTAAAGGGCAAAGGAAAGATCAAGGTTGAAGATATATCTAAGGTTGAGGCTAGAGAGACATCTGATGTACCTAAGACTGAAGAAGATACTTTAATTGATATTGTTTATGTTCCTAAACATTTTGATGAGAACATTGATTCCTCTTTTGATTTTAATAAGATGAACAATTTTTCTTTCTTGTGTGATGTTTCCTTTGATTTCAATATGCATAATCATGATTATGAATCATTCATATTTGACATTAACTCAAAAAACACATGTTCATTTAATCTTGAAACCAAAGAAAACCAAAAAGAAATGTTATTGGCATCAGACATAAGTCTTAAAGAGAGAAAATTTTGAGAAAACATTGAAAAAATATGAAAAAGTCTTTGCCTAGACCTATGAAGATATGTTGGGAATAGATCAGGAAATTACTGAATATGACATCCTAACATATCCAGGGTATCAGCCAGCCAATTAAAAGCTTAGGAGAGTTAGACCAGAGTGGGCTGAAAAGGTAAAAAAGTTAGGAAAAGATAGAGGCTAAGTTTCTAGTGGAAGTGCAATATCCCACGTGGCTAGCAAATGTAGTTTTAGTGGCAAAGAAGGATGGAAGATTTAGAGTTTGGGTGGATTATAAGGACCTAAACAAGGCTTGTCCAGTGGCAATTAGGTACACCTGAATGCAATGTCATCATCTATCAAATTGCCCAGCCAGTCAACTTTATCTTAAATCATTAAAAACTCGCATTGCAGCTGTCTGACTATAATATGTCTATGACTCTAGCTTAAAGAGGGGGCTCTGATAGTAACTCTAGTTTCTTGAAAAGCCATGCTTGAAAAAAGGGGAAAAAAGGCCGCTGGGATGAGTTAGATTCAATTTAGTAAAAAATAAGGCAAATAAATATGTGAAAATCTGAAATGATGCGTCTTGCAAGAATGAAAGCTAGTATGAAAATCCACAAGGGGCATACTACCTTCAAAATAATGACATACCAAAATAAACAAGGGGCTATTGTGAGAAAGGAAGGAGAGTTATGATGAACAATGTCCAAGCCAATGATAGTCTCTGTAAGAATTAGGGGAAATGGGTTCCATGCCCAGAATATGCCATCCACGACACTAAATAACTCATAATCTCTAGTTATGGGATCATTAGCACATATCAACAAACGTCGAGCAAGATAGTAAAGTAGTAACACACTAAAGTGGAAGGTGGGTATATCATCAAAGTTGATCAATACATCGATTAGTGGCTCCAGTGAGAATGTCCTCCCATAAGGCAATAAGCCCCTAGCCTTAGAAGGAAGGATGCCCCAGGTACGAGCCACCTCTCTAAGGTATCTAGAAATGAAAGAAGGCATGTATGGCCAAGTATCGGGCTCGAACCTAGCATTGACTATCATAGTAAATTTCGCAGGTAGAGGGCATAACTCCTTTTGTGTAAACATGAATATATAGAGCGTTGGGTCTCAATACATAGCAGCAGCAAGTAGTAAGTTCCTATCTAAGGAAATTCTCTTAAAAAATCATAAACTGGAGTATGGAGCCAACAAAGGGTTCTCCTAGGTTTTCTGGTCATCCAATATCTGATGTAATTTTGCAAGCCTAGAAGCCATTGTAATGGTAATTTCAAGAAGTTTAAGTGTAGAAATAATAAAGAGTAAAATAAATGATTGAAAAGGAAATAACCAAAGAAAAGAAGAAGAAAAAGAAGAAAGGAAAATACCTGGTAGAAGATTCCTTAGGGATAAAGACCAAGAAAATTCTAGGCACTATTTATAGAAAGTGATGACTGATGATCATCCCTTGAAGAGCGAGCCACGGGTCACCTTTGGAAAGCCAAAATGCATTTTTTCTGTATGTCCTATGCATTGCATGTACTTAGAGTTGCAGTTTCTCTTATTTTGTAGGGAATTCAGAGGACTCCAGAGCAAAATAAATAATTTTTGAAGACTTTCGAAACAAATATTGAGAAAATTCAAGAAGCACAATAAATTTTAGAGAGTATTTTCAACTTCCAAAAAATATGTGTAAATGAATAATGTACGAAAATAAAACAAATAGGTCTACAAATAATGTAAAATAAATAATAATAATTAATTAGTGCATGCAATTGTGGAATAAATATATAAATATTGGTGAATAAAAGGGTTTTGTGTAAATAATGCCAACAAAAATTGGAATAAAGGGTTAAAAAAATAAAAAGGAACAAAGAGGGGCAGAATGGTAATTTTATGGTGAGGGACGGGACATCTACGATGCCCATCTATCGCTTGCGAAGGATGGGAATCCCGTCCCTCGCTTAAGAATTTGAATTTAAGGCCTTTCCTTCTTTATTTTCCGACCACCTCCATTTTTTTCGATTTCAAATGTCTCTCTCAAGTTTTTTCTACTTTGCTTCTCCATTTTCCATCAGTTCTTTGAGCCATCTGTGCCTATAGCCTCGCAGGAGCAGGACACACTTCAAGGAACCATCCATCTCTTTTATATTTTGTTCTTTTCTTCTTTCGTCTTTCACAGGTAAGTATTTAAGTTATATATATATATATTCATTTTTTTAGAATAATTTAGGTTGTTAGTATTATTTTAAACCTTTAGCATTAGGCATGATGGATGCGAGATTTTTTTTATGTTAGAAATATATGTTGCCTTATGGTTTAAGTTACATAGCTTAATTGTAAAACCTTTTTGTATGACATTATAGACAATAAGGAACTTTGTATATGAGCATGTAAATTTGTAAAAGCCTTGTATATGAGTACATAAGCCTATAATATTTTCTTTTAACACATAATATAGATATTCTTTATTTATCTTACATCCTTAAAAGCATGTTGTAGTGAGAATTGTAATTGCACCAAATAGTTACAAATAGGTTTAATCTCCTATGTCAATAGCTTAGATTGTGTTGCTTTGTAGCCATGATGGCCTGTGTGTTGTTGAAATTATCTTTTTTCATGAAAGAGGTAGTCCATTTCTAGTCCAAATGCTGCCAAAATTTCATTAAAATTCTCGTAAAACGTGAAGTGTACATTATGTCAATATTATGATTGTGTTGCTTAGCAGCTATAATGGTCTGTGTATTGCTTTAAATTCTCTATTTGTGCAAAAGGCAGTTACATTTCTAGCCTGAATGCTGCCAAAATTTCATTAAAATTATTGTAAAACATGCAATATGTATTGTGCCTCGTTTGTTGTGCATGATTGTTATAATAACCAAACACGGGCTTAGGATGATGTGTATTATACATAGCACTTAACATGCATTTCCATGTTGGTTAGCTATTGATATTTGACCTAATATGCTATCAAAATTACTGTAAATTTTGTATATATTAGCTTGCTTGCAACTTAAGTTATCCATGAAGATGAACGTGTAACCTTTCTTGCAGGATGCTTCGTAAAACCGCATGTACGAACCCACCTCAGCCTATACCTGCTTACATGACACTTGTACAAGCTATCAAATACTGAGCTTTATTGCAAGTTTTATACATATTAAGTTGGTTTATGTCCAGAAAAATTTATACAGGACTTTGAACTACTAGAAGAGGTCAACCGACTCCTAGCCAGGGTAGGATGGATAGAGTTATTTGCCCAACCTACAAGATCTACCCATATGTCACTAAGGAGATCCTAACCACATTACATTACGGTAGCTACTCCAAATCAGACACAGAGGAGGGATTAATCTAGTTCTGGGCATGGGGCATACATTATAGTATCATGTGCCATAGGTTTACTGAGGCTATGGGTCTCCTAATTGGGCTAGATACGGTCACACGACCCAGGCTAATGGACTGGGATAAATGAGAGCGATGACACTACCAGGGACATATACCGGTCAAATACTGTAAAGAGCACCATGCTAGCCTCTCAAATTTATAGATATATCAAAAAGTCTTATCTACCTTATACTTAGGATACACAGGGAGTTCAAGGGTGATTAACTCTGCAAATATCACCAGCTTGTGGGGTATGTAGGAGGGCAGACACGTGAATATCACATATGAGATTATTGCCTCTTTAGTCAGAGTATCCACGCAGTTGACCACATAGATTTGTGTCGGAGGCATCATTACCCAGCTGCTACTTTCATTGGGGGTAGATGACAGCATGTTTAGAGATCCAATCCCAGAGGTTACACACACTGACCTATAGGCAGTGATCACTATGAAGATGGTAGAGACTATTGATAGGTAAAAGGGGGAGTACAGGCTGCTGACTATCCTCGAGACTAGACAAAGGTACATTCTCAACCCTATAGTACCAAGTGAACATACAGAGGGGAATGAGTAGGACCAGTCACTATAGGAGGCACCAACAGCTCCATAAGCACCTTCAGTATAGCCACTTCAGTAGGAGGGACAGACAAATAGGCCTCATAAGCCATTGAAGTCGTAGAGGGTAGGAGATGATTCAAATTATAAGTTCGACATGCAGATAGATCTGTAGGACCTTCTGGATGGATTTTAATAGCCATCATTACACCTCAGATCACTCATCAGATGCCAACAATCTTTAGTTAGGAGAATGGCAAGATTCTTACCCTATGGGTATCCTAGAGAATTTATATTTATAGCTCATTCGCCATTTATTTCAACATCACTAGTACACCCAGAGGAATCTCTACATGTACCACCAGCATATACAACTTTAGTTCCTCCATCTGATGACATTTCCAGGAGATTGGCAGTGCTAGAGGAGGTTAGCAAATGCTAGGACCAAACATTACAGACCATACTCATAATAATGTAGTCTTTTCATACATTGCTAAAAACTATGTAGACCTTACAGATGGAGGTATAGGGTTTTAGAGTTGATATGGTAGTCCTAGGTCAAAGGTTTAATGATTATTTGTAGGTAGTGGATGACTCTCTCACTTAGATCAAGGAGCAGGGTACTTGTATTAAAAGGGAGGTTCCCCGAGGCAGGTAGGCAGTAGTGGAGATTTATGAGTAGCGAAAGAGGTACATTGGGTACTTAAGGGGTTACCTGATGAGATATCTCGAGTAGCATTTTATGGCAGTCATTGAGGTTGGCCAGGGCTCAGAGTGGCTCATAGAGGTGATAGCATAGGTTTTGTAGCCTTTAATAGTAACACTACTTGGGTTCCAGTTCAAGTTCAGGCCAGATGAGGAGCAGCCACCAATAGCACCATAGGCCATGGCACCAGTTAGACCTCCTAAGCCTTCAGCATTTAGACCACCTCCTAGACCATCCTATCATAGAGGATTAGGGCTTACATAGTAGATCCATTATTTTTGTATTCAAGGAGTTCAAAAACTTTTTTAAATATTTTTTATGTATAAAAAATAGAACTCATATTTAATTTATATGTTTAACATATACTAAGTTTGGTTATTCATATTTATCATACTTATTATGATTGTAAAAAAAAAGAAGAAAAAAACATGTGATTAATAAACCATGACAAAACAAAAATAATGGACATCAGAATAAAAAACAAAAATGAAATAACAAATTCGTTAAACAAGAGCACTAACAACAAACCATTTTCTATAGGTAGCTAAAAATCCCATCAAGGGACGTGTATTAACAATGAAAGAGCAAACTAAAACACCTATCCTAGTCACAAGAAGTTGCATGACCAGGTTAAGATAAATGAGATACAAAGAGAAGTGAGGATATTTTCAGATTCTGAAGGGGTCTTACACTTACTTATACTTGAGGGTGTGCACTTCCTATGCATATCTTTGTTACCCCTTCACCACGGGTCACCATGCAAAGAAGGGATTTCCATAGGGTTAGAATGGAATGCTGCCAAAGCCAAAGCTATATAATGGTCAGAATGCCATTGTAGTAGTCAATGTTCATTTGGATCATGATTTATATTCTTCAAAAAGAATTTAAATGCTTCAACCTGAACATATGAAAAGTTACAAAGTTGATGTTGACAACGAGGAACTATTGGGCAGGAGGTGAAATCCCAATGATAGTATAAATTCAAGAAAGACACAATACAAGATCACAGATATTGAAAGCCTTGAAAATGATGGTTTTCCTTACATTGATACCAATTTGTATAATGGTGGCATAGTCATTGGGAAGTGTACAAAATCTGGACACACTTCAATGACTCCTTATAAATTCATGTTTACTTAAATTCCTTAAATGGAATATTTTCCTTAGGGGGCAATCGCACCCAACATATCAGTAACTCCTTATAGATGCATATTTGCAAGAAATTCCTTGGATGGAATATTTTCCTTAGGAGGCAATCGCACCTAGCATCTCTGTGACTCTTTATAGATGCATATTTTCTAGAAATTCCTTAGAAGGAATATATCCTTAGGGGTCAACTGCCCCAACATCTCAGTGACTCCTTACAGATGCATGTTTTCCAGAAATTTCCCTAGTGGAATATTACTTTAAAATGAGATAATACACCTTCTAGAAAAATCAACCAACAGAAAGGTTAGTCTACAGTCGACACCAATTAAGTCTTACTTAAATCTTATTCGATTTTATAGGCCAAATAACCAGATAATAACTAGTTCCAATCAAGTTATCTTAATTCTACATGCCTTAGGCATTGATCAAATGCATTCAAACAATCTGATTCTACATGCCCCAGGTGCTAGTTAGATTTAAATTAACTTAACCTGATTATGTATGTTCCAAGTACTAATTAGTTCCAATCAAGTCATCTTGATTCTATATGCCCCAGGTGCTAATTAGATTTAATCACCTTTGTCCTAGTTTTGCATGCCTGGGGTGCTAATCGAACAGTCAAAATAGGGTGAACACATCTATAAACTGATGTTAACTACTCGAACTAGGGTTAATACATTGATAAGTTGAAGATAGCTATCCAACCAAGAGACTCACTGTCTCAGAAGGTATATGTTTTAACCAACTAAAAGCTTTATTACCTCAAAAGGTACATGTTTTAATCAACCTAGAGATTTTCTACCTCAGGTATGCATCTTTTTAATTTTACTTTGAATTTTTGCTCACTTTGGCACTAGTGCACTAGCTCCCTAAAATTAAGGGCAGTTGTATGCACCATGACCTGAGGCAGCCTCGATCAGGGTTACCCAATGATGAGGAAACAATATATTACTATCAATAGGTTTGGATCTCGAAGCTCTGATTCTGAATTTCCAATATTTTCTCAAAGATTTTTATGATTTTTCCAATTATTTTCAAGTATTTTGACAAAAGAGGCATAAAAGCCTTAATTTGGAACTTCAATGATGTCAGACCCCCATCTATCACCTGAGGGGTACCCATTTTTGGCTCTCTCTTTCCTACAAAGGCTGAATTAAGGGTATTTTAGGAATTCTAAGATTTTAGACTGAGGACAACTGGTTTTCAAAAAGGGGCACCCATATATGGCTCGAATTCCAGAATTTCCACATTTTTAGATTTCAAAAATAGGAAGTTATATCTCAAAAATGGATTTTTCCAGATTTTTAAGGGATTTTTCTCCAGATTAAGGTGTTAGAGTTAGATTCAAAATCTAACTCTAACCGAAGTATAAAAACCTAAAATTCTAGGGTTTTGTGGGAGGAATCAAATTATTTTTTAGAGAGTAAAATGTTAGGGAAGAAGAAAATAATTTTTTTTCTCTCTTTAGAGTTCTCATTCTCTAACAATCTCTTTGATTAAAACATATAAAAATACATATCATTTTTATTGTGTTTTTGGAAGTAAAGAATCAAATTGGAGTGTTGATCTAAACTACAAATATTTTAGAGTCAGAATATCTCCTGAGGGTAACATTCGAGGCTCATTCATACTTTCTTTCCCTAGAATCATGTATGTCTATGTTATTCTTATTGAAATAAAACATGTTCAAATGCTATATTTGAGTAATATGTATGTTTAAATTGAGATGTGATGTAAATCTACATTAAAGAACAATATAAAGGCATGATTAGAACTAAGATTCCTCCATTGTTGTATGATTTTAAGCTTTTTCTATATTATTATGATTCTTTATTTTAATATGCTTTTGTTGGTTTTTTATGCATGATTTATTGCTAGAACACTATTTGGCATGCTTTAGAGCCTGATAATAATATGTTTTGAGTTAAAATTGGTCTTACATGATTTTTACACATATTTTCCTTTGAACTTCTGCATCATGTTTTGTCCAGCAGCGACGAATGGGAAGATGGCTCAATGAAGTTTGACAGAGGGGATGTCATGAGCCATCTTCTTGTCCCATCCCTCACTTTGTTGTGGGTGGCCCTCGCCTGGCTTTGGGTGTTTGTGGCTAATTTCCAAGCATCTTTTTGTGTATTTAGTGAATTTTCTTTTTATTTTATGATATATATTCAATCCTTATAGTATTTGTGCATTATTTTCAGCTCTGTACTTAATTTCATTCTGTTGTATAGTTAGATTTGTAATTTTCTTTGCTGTAGTGGATTTTATAATACTAACTTATTTGCTTTTTTATGATTTTTTTGAGTGTGTAAATCTTTTACTTTGGAGGATTATATGGGCTTTTTTTTCATTGAGAATCGTGCTCCTATTTGGATGACTACCCTTTGTCTCTCCAGTTACCCCACTTGGCTATTCTTTTATCCATTATTTATTTATTCTAATTTAATTTTATTTATATTATGCTATTCATTTATTTGATATTTTAGATGTATCATTACTTTGGCGATGTGATAGGTAGTAAAAATAAAGTTTTTTTGTGCATTTTTAAAGGAAAAGTCATTGAAAATTATTTCCATTAAAATAACTTAGGTTTTCTTAAATAAATATGGACCATTGTCTAGTTTTCAGCCTAAATTCACACAATATATTAAAAAGAGTTGTTTTTTTTGTAAATATGCATGAGGAAACCAATGTTTCCAACTCAAATGAATTTTTAGATTCATGTATGCAATTTAATTTTCCCGTTGGACGATTTGCTTATGTGATAATCTAAGTAGGACTTTATTCTTTTTAAGTATTTATTTATTTCTTTCTCTTTTGTGATTGGGATGTTTATTAATCTATCGCTTGCATTGTGTGAGAGAGGAGAGTGGATTAATTTTAAAACCCACTTGTAAAACAGCACATAACTAAGATGCCCAATAAGAGTGATGTTCCGAACACCAATATCTATTTGGGCATCAAAGGTCGAGACTCATTTCTCAACGTTTTATCGGTTGGCGATTTCATGACACCGACCTTTTTAGGTCGATTAGTATATACCTTTATGGGTTGATTGCCAACAATAAATTGGGTTAGATCCCTCTCTATAGAGAAGTAGTCAATTTATGATTAAAAGTGAGCCTCATTCGATCTTGGACTCTAGAAGCGGACCTCCGAGAACCCAACCAAAAATTAAGGATGGCTTCAGTGTGAATCACACCATCTACAATGGTAGATTTTAGATTGGAAAAATAGAAGGTAAAGTGTCTAGTTTTAGAGAGAAAAATCTATCTTCACTTTCCTTTATGTTACCAGTTAACATGCAACAATAAACTGTACTTTGTTCTCTCTCTCTCACATGAAAAATTTTAAGAATTTATATGGAGATAAAATCTCACTTAACTCCCTTATCCTCTTCCCTATTAAAATTTTTCCTAACCATCTTTCGTTTTTAATTTCATCCCCATGACTTACTTCTTTTATTCCATTTACACCCTTAATCACTATTGCGTTAAAATTTCACACATGAATAACATATTACTAAGATGCCCAATAAGAGTGATGTTTCGAACACCAATATCTATTTGGGCATCAAAGGTCGAGATTCATTTCTCAAGATTTTATCGGGTGGCAACTTCATGACACCTACCTTTTTAGGTCGATTAGTATATGCCTTTATGGGTTGATTGCCAACAATAAATTGGGTTTGATCTCTCTCTATAGCGAAGTAGTCAATTCATGATTAAAAGTAAGCCTCCTTCGATCTTGGATCCTAAAAGCGGACCTTCGAGAACCCAACCAAAAATGAAGGATGGCTTTAGCGTGAATCACACCATTTAAAAATGGTAGATTTTAGATTGGAAAAATAAAAGGTAAAGTGTCTAGTTTTAGAGAGAAAAATCTATCTTCACTTTCCTTTATGTGACCAGTTAACATGCAATAATAAACCATACTTTGTTCCCTCTCTCTCACGTGAAAAATTTGAAGAATTTATATGGAGATAAAATATCACTTAACTCCCTTAACCTCTTCCTTATTAAAATTTTTCTTAACCATCTTTCTTTTTTTAATTTCATCCCCATGAGTTACTTCTTTTATTCCATTTACACCCTTAATCACTATTGTGCTAAAATTTCACACATGAATAACATATTACAAAATTACCAACCTACTCCTTTAGGCCCTAATTGAGCTTTAACAAATAATATAACATTAAAAATTATTAAATCACTATTTTAATCATGCATAAAGATCTTATGACTTATGTTGGGGCCTTACAATTCTCTCCACCTTAAAAAATTTTCCCTTAAAATTTATACATAATTTAAATAGTTGGAATACTGTGCTTTCATGACTGATTCTAATTCCCAAGTTGCTTCTTCTATACCATGATGTCGCTTCAACACTTTAACCAAAGGAATTTGCTTGTTCCTTGATTTTTTGATCTCCATAGAATTTCCTTTGGTTTTTCTTCATATGAAAAATTAGACTAAACCTTTATCTTTTGTAGAGGCAAGACGTAAGATTAATTCGATCTATACCTTCGAAGCATAGAGATATGAAAAACATCATGTAATTTAGATAACTCTAAAGGAAGTTCCAATCTATATGTATAAAGTCCAATTCATTCCAAAAATTTAGATGGGCTAATGAATCTTGGACTAAGTTTCCCCTTCTTCCAAAACCTTAATACTTTCCTCCAAAGTGATACTTTTAAAAATACTTTGTCACTAACTTGGTACTCTATATCCTTCCCCTTTAAATATGCATAAGATTTCTATTTGTCACTAGCTATTTTCAATCTTTGTTTAATAACATGCACTTTCTCTTATATGTCCTAATTGTTGGGACTAATCATTTTACGTTCAACTAACTCAGTCCAACAAACTAGATTTCTACATTTTCGACCATAAATAGTTTCATACGATGCCATACAAATGCTAATCTGATGACTATTATTATATACAAACTCCATTAGAGTAAGATATCTATCCCAACATCCTTGAAAATCCTGTACACATCCTCTCTGCATATCTTTTAATACTTGTATAACCCTTTTCGATTATCCATCTATTTGAGGATGAAAGGCGATGCTATAATAGAGTTATGTTCCCAATGATTGCTGTAGATTTTGCCAAAATCTAGATGTAATCCTTGGATCTCGATCTGAAATTATAGATACCGGTATTCCATATAAATAAACAATCTCATTTACATAAAATTCAACCAATTTATCCATAGGATAATTTACTTGAACCGTTATAAAATGATCTATTTTAGTTAATATATGAATAATCACCCACACTGCATCATGTTTTCTTCGTGTGAGAGGCCATCTTGTTACAAAATCCATTGTAACATTTGACCGATATTTAGCAAGTGTACTAGATCGACTAGTATTATAGGAAAATATAGATTAAGACCCTGAATATCGTACCTAAGGAAATATGGATTGCTAAGCCAAATATCTATAAGTGAGTGAAATTAATCTAAGATTATTCCCTAAGTTTTTGATTTTAAATACAATAACTAAACTAAATTAAAGCTAACAATAAAGAAAAATAAAAATAAAAATTAAACTAACATTGATTAAAGACAATAATTAAAACACTTTTACTGAAAGACCATCCACCTCAATTTCTCATGCATATAACTTAGTTAAAGATAATGTAGTTGATTATGGAAAATCAGTAATAAACTTAGATAACTTCTCAGAATATCTTTCTAAGTATCAAATCTTCTTACTCAGAACAATTCAATACTCAGCATAAAAATCCAGTTTATGAATTCCTAAATATCTGTCAGATCCTTTTTCAAGAAATCTCACTTCAATTCATTCTTAATTCACCTCTTCATAGACTTAATTCACCTAAAGTTAATAAACAGTTACCACATTTTTCAAAAAATAACCATGCATTAAATTAACTGAGCTAAACTATGAACATGCATACCTAAAGCCAATATTATAGTTGATTCTTAAGCATTTCTCAAGAAATCAACAACCAACATAATTATAACTCAAGATAAGGATTTCTGCTCAAGAATTAAGAAATAATCAAATTGTATTCAATTAAAGACCAAACTAAGTTATTACATAGAGAAATATAAGGGTTCAAGTTCCCTCATCAAAAGAAAATGACTACTCACTCATTGTCATTAAAACTTAAACAATAAAAAAAACTAACAAACCAAGAATTATGTAAACATAAACAAAAAGCTCTCTAAATCCTAAAAACTAAACTCAACTATAAAAAATTATAAATTATGTAAAGAATTCAGCTCTCCCTCTTTTTTTGTTCCTTGCACCTTTTATAGCTTGGGAAAAAGAATTAGAATCAATAATTGCTTCCTATTTCAGCAGACTTCCAGTTTAATTGAAAAACTTTATGTTCAAGGCTTGTAAAATCCTTACGTGAGTTAGATAACCCTACAGTCGATGGAGCATAATTGAGAAAGGGCGAGTAAGAACACATAACAATAGAAAAAAACTAACAAATAAATGAGTGTGTGCAAGAATAACATAAAGCGATAACATTTAGGGGTTTTATAAGGATACCACTTGGTGGAGTGAAGAGGCACTCGGTGGAGTGTCCTTCCACTCTACCAAGTATTGCTTATTTGAACACCTAAAATCGGAATTTCAATTTTTTTAAGAAACTTAATACTCTGTAGAGTAAAATCTTATACTATCGAGTAAGAATCCACTTGGTGGAGTAAGATTTTACTCCATAGAGTAAACACCCTCTGCATCTTAAAGCATAAAAACTTATAGCTTAATCGATTGTTCTTCTGCAAAATTACTCAAGCTTTTCAATTTTTCCCCAAATCAGCACTAAAACTTCATGCTCTCTATCAAAATCATCAACACTCCATTTTGAATTAAACTTCAAATTATACCAAAAACAAAACCAAGATTGCCCTTTATTCAATGCCATTACGAAAAACATGTTCATGTATAATTTATATTGTTCCTGCACTTTTGTTGTTGCTAAAACACCAAATGAACTCTATTAAGACCATGAGATATGCATTCCTCTTATAATATATGTATTAAACACTTAGGATGCTAAAAGCTTAAGAAGACTAGAATGAAAAAAAACTTTAAACAACACAAACAAGATTTACTACAAAATTAAAACCTACTACAATAAAAGGGTAAGAAGAGATAGTTTTGAGTTTTTTCTAGTCCTCAGCTAGACTTTTAGGACTATTTTACTTGTCAAGGAGTACCAGAGTTACCACAGTAACCTCCTGATGGGCATGAAAGTGTGGTTTCAACCTATAGCCATTAACTCTATACTCATGTCCATCCTTTGGATTTTGAATTGTGACAACACCAAAGTCATTGCTTGAAACCACCTGATAAGGACCTAACCATCTGGATTTGAGTTTACCTGGGAACATGAACCATATGCATTAAACTTATAAAAGTCTAATAAATTTAATTAAAGCTAGGATAACAAAATATTAAAAATAAAGCACAACTAAATAATAAAAATTATGAAAATTTAAAGAGAAGGGTTAGAAAATTTCTAGTTTATTGAGTCCCAGCTCGACTTATGTTACTCTCTGTAGGTCGAGCTTATGATCCAAATATAGGTCTCTTCAAACTTTGCTCCTCATTTTCTCCCATTAGCAAAAGAAACTTGTCGTAGTTTACCAAAGTTAGAAACTCTATATCCTCAATAAAATACGAATCCTCATTTGGCTCTTCAAATATGAACTCTACCAGCTCTTCTAGCCTAAATAAATCGTTAAGGCGGATTAACTCTAGTACTTCTACCTGAGAAATTTTCCTTTCTTGCTCCTTTGGTGATAAATTTTCCATAAGAGGTTCCAATAAACTTTCCAAATGAATACAAGACTTTTCTTTGTATATGAATTGTTCTTTTTCTTTCTTATCCATTGTTAATGAATGATTTCATTCTTTCTCCATGCCACTATCACTTTGAAATTACAATCAAAACACTCAAGAGTTCTAGTTTGAATTCCAATTTTTAATGCCCTTTTTTTGATCCCTTAGTAAATTTTCTTGACTCTTGATTGTCTCCTCTTGAGCCTTTAACTTCTCTTCTTGAATCCTTAATTTTTCCTCTTGGATCCTAAACTTTTCCTCTTGACAACTTAATGTAGCCTCCAACTCCTCTTTTTCAGCATAAAAATTTGTCTTCTTTTTTATAAGAAAATTACAAATATCTTTAGTTTCGAAGATAATGGCCTCTTGCGTGGCCCTCCATTTTTCTTTTTTAGTCCGAAATTGTTTTTCATTACACATTAGCAAGTCAAGAAGAACTTAATTTTTGGAGTTATAAGCCTCTTTTGAGTACTACAATTCTTGATTCTCTCTCCTCAAATCTTCCATTTGTACTCTCAAAGAATCATCAAAAGGTAGTGAATAACGAGTTTGTGATTTTTCACACAATAGCTTTATTTGTTCCCTTTCTCTTATTAAATCTTTCATTTGTTGTTTCAAAAGTAACAACTTATAGTTTTGGACATCTTCTTGCATCATCTTGAAAAATGTCTCAAATTTTTCTTGCAAAGAATAATCACCAAATTAAAAGCAAAATAAAAAATAAAATCACAGACTAACTCAATCAAAGATATTAGACAAACAACACCGCTGTTCCCTAACAACGGTGCCAAAAACTTGACTGGCATCTAGCAAGTGTACTAAATTGGCTAGTAATATAAGGAAATATAAATTAAGATCCAGAATATCGTACCTAAGGGAACATAAATTTCTAAGGAAAATATCTATAAATGAATTAAATTAATCTGAGACGATTTCCCTATTTTTTATTTAAAGACAAAAACTAAACTAAACTGAAATAAACAACAAAGCAAATTAAAAACTAAAATTAAACTAACATTAATAAAATATAATGGCTAAAACACTTTTACTGAAAAACTATCAACCTCAATTTCTCATGTATATGACTTAATTAAAGATTAATGCAGCTGATTATGGAAAATCGATAATAAAGTTAGATAATTTCTTAGAACTTCTTTCTAAGTATTAAATCCTCTTATTCATAACAATTTAATGCTCAGTATATGTTAGAGAGTATGCTCTAGAGCCCATGTCAAAGGGATGTATTTCATATGTATGAATTCATATTCTTAATAAAAGGCATCATTCATTTATTAATGCTATGTTTAAATATATGAGTTTGTAAATCTTAAATTAATAAATGAAGTCCTAGATATTATAAACATAGTGCAAAGGCAATCATGAAAGTGTTCATGATATGAGATGTCTATTGCATGCAAATGTGTTAATATCTAAATATTCCTAGTTATAAAATTAACAAGATAGGACATTGTTAATCAGAACAGACTAGCACATGTTATGCTTCTTGAATGGTTCAAACAGTGGTTCTTATAACTATGATTATGTAAGATAATCAAAGCTAACATGTGGATGCTTGTTAGAAGAACAAGTTCATTGGAGACCTGCAAAGAGAATTATCACATGGATATTAAATCTATGTCAGTGAGGAATCTCTTCATAGCGGTTGTGCAAGTATCCTTAGACTTGAGATCACCAAGGTTATCTTAAGTAGCAAGTGGTATACTTTAACTCCATAACTGATTACCTCCAATTGGGGGTGAACATAGTTAAGAGGTTGGGTATATCATGACCTAATTGAAGATAGTTGAGTGATTGTCAAAGGATTCACCATCCCAAATTTATTAAGGGAAGTTATCTCACATGATTCTATAATTACCTTGTTCAGAGAATCTGTAGCCAAAGTGATATGCCAAGATGGATAGGGACCCATGAAGGGCATTTTAGGAACAATGGATAAATTAATAGAACATACATAATTAGATTTATATGAGTTGACAGAAATATATACTTAGAATCTAATTGAGATAAGAGTGGTGAAAGGAGTAATTGCACGGTAACTGTTTCTATAGAAGGATATAGTCAAATCACTTGACTTTCCTGACATTTGGATAGTTATGATGCCTAGCTAGAGGCCAATCATGACTTGTATAATATTATATCATAAATATCAATAGGGATTGATAGAATAATTTAAAGAAGTTTAAATCATGTGAGTTTTAAATAGAACTCACAATTATATATTACATTGCCAATATGGACAGGAACCCAATAGGTCACACACATATAGAGAAAAGGATAAAATGTTAAAATGACAAGGATAATAATATTTGATATTATTATGGGAATAGAGAAGTGAATAAGATAATAATTAATTAAAGAGTTTAATTAATTATGATCAAGTAAAATTATTCGGAGAACTTTTAGAAATTTTATGTAAAATGGACCTAATTGAAATATTATATTTCATAATTAATTATTATTGGACTATAAGTGTTATAGGGATTATATAATAATTAATGGATCAATTGGAGAAATTATAGAGGCCCAAAGAATTGATTTTGGCGTAGAAACCCTTTAGAGGAAGGGTTTCACGCCAACTTCAGATAGAAGGCCTTAGAGGCCTGGACCAAAATAAATTAAATATATTTCATAAGTGTTATGGAGCCTATATATTTAATTTGGATGGATTTGGAATTCATTTGGGTGATTAAATCCAAGTGTATGCATGAAGGGCATAGTTTTATGGGTTTTGTGCATAGTCCTTTATGAATGGACTTAAATTTGATTTAAATAAAACCAAATAAATTATTAATAATTCCGTAAGCCCATTTAATATTTTTCCAGCAATTTTAAATAGCCCAATCCTATTATAAAGTTGGATTTTTAACCTAACTATAAAAATCAAAGTGATAGGGATTTTAGGGTGAGGTGAGCAATTAAGAGAAAAAGAAATTCTCTCTCGCAAAAACCCTAGCCGCCACCCCCTTGCTAGCATCAAGGAAAATTCGGCCATCCTTGTGGTTCCTACATTGTTGGTTCATTCAATCCTTCTCTAGTGTGGATTACTAATTAGAGGTGTTCAATTTTGGACACTGTGGTTTGCGACAACCCGGTGAGAAGGAAAATCAATTGTTCAACAAAAATCAAAGGTGTTTTTTCTTATTCTCATTAATATGTATATTATAAATTCATTTCAAGATCAGATCTATTGGTTAAAAATTTTAAATTTCGCTTATGTATGAGATGCATGTTATCAATAATTCCCAACATGGTATCAGAGCCTCGGTTTTGCCATAAATCTACAATTATATATTTTATGGAATGGTTATTATTTTTGAGTTATTTATTTCATGAAATTTAAAATATCAGATTTTATTGTTCATGAGTGATAAATATTGATTTCTGGATGTATGTGATCAAATATATAAAATGAAAAATAAAAACAATTCTTTTGAGAAAAGAATCATTGTGTTTGGCGTGAATGGCTTTTATTTTTCAATAAAGTTTAGTGGCTGTTCTAAATTAAATTTTTATTGGTCCACTCTAAAATTATTTTGATGATAATTTATATATTTAATATGTAATATTAAGCCATAGGATCAAACAAAATTAAAATCGAACAAGTTTTGCATGAAAACTAGTTTAGTCGAAAAGTTCGATAAATTTGTGTTCTTGGTGTGTTCTTGTTTAGAAAAATTTTTAATCTTCTAAATCTGATATATTAATGTGTTTTTAATTAATTGTATTAATTAAAATGTGACTTAAATTAATTGGATTAATTTTAATTCATTAAAACCACTTAATGGGCTTAATTATGTTTACGAACTTGGTTTAAATTAGTGAATGACTTGGTGGACCCAAGGAGCTGATTTAAATTAAATATTATAAAATATAATTAAGTTTATTAATGGGTTTTAAGGGCTGGAGTAGGCTTGGCTCATTCCAAAAGTCCCAAATGGTCCAATAGACACAAAACTAGTTTGTGTGTGAACACATTTTAGGGTTTAAATTTGTGGATTTCGGCCTACCCTTTGTTTTAAGCCCAAAATTAATTTTTTAATTATTTAATATGATTAATTAATTAATAATCAATTGGATTGATAATTAAGGCAAGAACACATGCATGCAAAAAGGTTTCCTAAAATGAAAGTTTCCAAAATGGAAAAAGTTTCCTAATTTGATCACATTATTAAAATAACTCAAAAGTATATTTCAAGAGTTGAAACAAAGTTAGTAATAGATTATATGTTTTACTTTATGCATTAGAAATGCATATAAGGGTGTATGATTGGCATGATGGATAGTTATGGACAAGGCCCAATGTGATTGAGCATAATGCATGTTTCGGCCCAATGAGGACTTTCATGTCCCGGCCACTTGTTTTTGGTTTGTATTTCTTTTTCAAATTGTAATATGTAGTTAGATTACTTAGATTAGAATTAGAGATAGAAATGGAGACCACTATCAAGGAGCAAGATGGGCCGGATGGAGATCCAACAAGTTTGAAGATAATATAATTATTTTTACTTGTTTGAATCATGCATATTACCTAGGTTTGACCTTTTGATTTCCCTTTTGGCTCGGGGAGATCAATGTAGTAAAGTCCATAACTATACCATATTTGTATGCTTATATTTATGTGATAAATATAGGATACATACCAATGTATGCCAACCATGTATGATGAGACTTAATTAACTAAAATCCCTCAAACTAATACTAAGGTATATAAGCCTTCCATTAATTTGAGGGGAACTAGAGTTCTTTATAGTGTGGGTTGTTGACCACAATCAAGCTCAGATTATATCAAATAATTTTAAATCTAATTAAATGGGTCATCTTAGCTAGCCCATTAGCTTGTTGACCACAGTAAAGGCTAATGGTTCTAGAGGCATGATTAGGGAATACATATATGATATGCATGTATCAAGAGTTAATAACCTAATGATCCAATAGTTGTGTAGAGACACAATTTGGATAGGGATACCTACCTTTCAAGGGTATGGAGTTTGATTTGATGACCACAGTCAAGGTCAAATTTCATATCAGGGATTGGATATTGGCCACTAAGAAACCATAGAATTTTCTCGAATTAAATAGTGAGGGCTATTGATTCACAATAAAATAGTGGGAGTAAATGGATTAATTAAAGACCTAATTAATGCATACATATATATGAACATACTCTCATATGTTTTCTTTTTCACATCTAGGTCATCCTTATAAGCAGATCAAACATTAATATATAATAAATCTTTGATAACAAGCTGGTTGGCAGCAACTCTTCTGACTGGATCAAGCAAGTGAGAATTGTTCTCAGAGCTAAAAAGATCCATTATGTCTTGGATAAAGATCATCACCACTTCCATTAGACGATGCCATTGATGAGATAAAAGGGCACTTATTGAAAATACATGGAGGATAGTGAAGCAATAGCATGTCTGATGCTGGGTGCTATGTCCTCAGAGCTTCAGAAGCAACATGAGATGATGGATGTTAGAACCATCATTTTGCATCTAGAGGAGCTTTATTCTTCTCAGGCTAGAGTTGAGCAATATGAGATTACTCGAGCTCTATTTAGCTGTAAAATGGTGGAAGGCACTTCGGTTGCTGCTCATGCATTGAATATGTATGGATATATTGAGCATTTGAGTAAACTTGGCTATGTAATGGATAATTATCTATACACAAATTTAATCTTGTACTCGTTGGCTCCATGTTTTACACCTTTCGTGCTTAACTTCAACATGAACAAGATCCAAGTAACCATTCCCGAGTTAATCAACATGCTCAAAATAACTGATGGATTCTTCAAGAAGAATTTAAAAAGTATCATGGTTGTCATATCTGCTAAAGGTAAGAAGCAGAAGAAGAAGAAGATGACCAAGGCGCAACCAAAGCATGGTGGGGTTTCCAAGAAGAAGGTTTCCAAGAAAGAGAATCCCAAAGGAACTTGCTTCCATTATGGAAAAGATGGTCATTGGAAGTGTAACTGCAAGGCCTATCTAGATTCTCTCGAGGAGAATAAGCAAGCTGTTGCTTCTACTTCAGGTATTCATATGATTGAAATTAATACTTATTCTATTGCTTCAAAACAATCTTGGTTATTAGATACCAGATGTGGATCTCATTTGTATAATGATCTACTGGAGCTTAAAAGTAGTAGAAGAGTTGGAAAGGCAAAAATATGTCTACGGTCAGCTACTAGACAAGATATCTCTACAACAGTTGTGGGGACTTATCATTTGCCTCTTCCATGTGGATTAATACTGGAATTAAACAATTGTTATTATGTTCCAGCTTTATCCAAAAGTATTATTTCTTTCAGTTGTTTATTGAACGATTATGACATTTTTTAAAAGACAAATGTTGTTATATTTTTAAGAACAATATGTTTTATGCTAAAGTTATCATTGAGAATGGTATATTTGTTTTTTATTTAATTAAAGAAGTGCATAATATGGATACCAAGAGGATGAAACAAGATAATCTAAATACCTCATTTTTATGGCAATGTCGTTTAGGCCATATAAATGAGAAACACATGACCAAATTACACAAGTTAGGTGATTTGGGATCATTTGATTATGAATCATTTGATATATGTGAGTCTTGTTTATTGGGGAAAATGACAAAAAGCTCCCTTTATTGGTAAAGGTTAACGAACTGAAATGGTTTTGGACTTAATACAGTCATATGTATGTGGTCCAATGACTACACATGCCAGAGGAGGTTACTCCTACTTAATTACTTTCATAGATGATTACTCCAGATTTGGATATATCTATCTAATGAAATATAAATCAGAAGCATTTGAAAAGTTAAAAAAATTCAGAAATGAAGTAGAGAAGCAACTTGGCAAGAGTATTAAAATACTTAGATCAGATCGAGGTGAAGAATGCTTAAGCCAAGAATTTCAATATTATCTTAGAGATAATGGGATTTTATCTTAATGGACTCCACCATATACATCACAACATAATGGTGTATCTAAAAGGAGAAATCGAACACTATTAGATATGGTTCAATCCATGATGAGCCAAGCAGACTTGCCTAAGTCCTTTTGGGGATATGCACTAGAAACTGCTTTTTATGTGGTAAACAGAGTTCCTAGTAAATCGCTTGATGTTACTCCATATGAGATATGGAATAACAAGAAACCCACACTTTCTAATATGAAGGTATGGAGTAGTAGCTAGAAATGATGTGAAAATAGAAAGGGTCCCCATAGATGATAATGTGGTGGATCCCCTCACTAAAACACTTTCTCAAATAAAGCATGATCACCATATAAATAACATGGGTTTAAGACATATGAGTGATTAGCTCTAGTGCAAATGGGAGATTGTTAGAGAGTATACCCTAGAGCCCATGTAAAAAGGATGTATTTCATATGTATGAATTCATATTCTTAATAAAAGGCATCATTCATTTATTAATGCTATGTTTAAATACATGAGTTTTTAAATCTTAAATTAATAAATGAAGTCCTAGATATTATAAACACAGTGCAAAGGCAATCATGAAAGTGTTCATGATATGAGATGTCTATTGCATGCAAATGTGTTAATATCTAAATATCCCTAGTCATATAATTAACAAGATAGGACATTGTTAATTCGGACAGACTAGCACATGTTATGCTTCTTGAATGGTTCAAGCAGTGGTTCTCATAACTGTGATTATGGAAGATAATCAAAGCTAACATGTGGATGCTTGTTAGAAGAAAAAGTTCATTGGAGACCTGCAAAGAGAATCTTCACATGGATATTAAATCTATATCAGTGAGGAATCTCTTCATAGCGGTTGTGCAAGTATCTTAGACTTGAGAACACTAAGGCTATCTTAAGTAGCAAGTGGTATACTTTGACTCCATAACTGATTACTTCTAATTGGTGGTGAACATAGTTAAGAGGTTGGGTATATCACAACCTACTTGAAGTTATTTGAGTGATTGACAAAGGATTAACAATCCCAGATTTCTTAAGGAAAGTTATCTTGCATGATTCTATAATTGCCTTGTTCAAAGAATCTCTGGCTAGAGTAATATGACAAGATGGATAGGAATCCATGAAAGGCATTTTGGGAACAATGGATAAATTAATAGAAAATACATAATTAGATTTATATGAGTTGACAGAAATCCATACTCATAATCTAATTGAGATAAGTGTGGTGAAAGGAGTAATTGCACGGTAACTGTTTTTATGGAAGGGTATAGTCAAATCACTTGACTTTCCTGACATTTGGGTAGTCATGATGCCTAGCTAGAGGCCAATCATGACTTGTATAATGATGTATCATAAATATATATAGGGATTGATAAAATTATTTAAAGAAGTTTAAATCATGTGAGTTTTGAATAGAACTCACAATTACATATTATACTGCCAATATGGAAAGGAACCCAATAGGTCACACACATATAGAGAAAAGGATAAAATGGTAAAATGATAAGGATAATAATATTTGATATTATTATGGGAATAAAGAAGTGAATAAGATAATAATTAATTAAAAAGTTTAATTAATTATGATCAAATAAAATTGTTCGCAGAACTTTTTAGAAATGTTATGTAAAATGGACCTAATTGAAATATTGTATTTCATAATTAATTATTATTGGACTATAAGTGTTATAGGGCTGATATAATTATTAATGGATCCATTGGAGAAATTATAGAGGCCCAAATAATTGATTTTGGTGTAGAAACCCTCTAGAGTAAGGGTTTCACGCCAACTTCAGATAGATGGCCTTAGAGGCCTAATTCACGGACCAAAATAAATTAAATATATTTCATAAGTGTTATGGAGCCTACATATTTAATTTGCATGGATTTGGAATTCATTTGGGTGATTAAATCCAAGTGTATGCATGAAGGGCCTAGTTTATGGGTTTTGTGCATAGTCCTTTATGAATGGACTTAAATTGGATTTAATTAAACCCAAATAAATTATTAATAATTCCATAAGACCATTTAATATTTCTTCAGCAATTTTAAAGAGCCCAATCCTATTATGAAGTTGGATTTTTAACCTAACTATAAATATCCAATTGATAGGGATTTTAGGGTGAGGTGAACAATTAAGAGAAAAAGAAATTCTCTCTCTCAAAAACCCTAGCCGCCACCCCCTTGCTAGCATCAAGGGGAATTTGGCCAACCTTGTGGTTCTTCCATTGTTGTTTCATTCAATTCTTCTCTTGTGTGGATTACTAATTGGAGGTATTCAATTTTGGATACTGTGGTTTGCGACAATCCGGTAAGAAGGAAAATCAATTGTTCAACAAAAATCAAAGGTAATTTTTCTTATTCTCATTAATATGTATATTGTAAATTCATGGCAAGATCCGATCTATTGGTTAAAAATTTTAAATTTCGCTTATGTATGAGATGCATGTAACCGATAATTCCCAACAGTATATAAATCTAGTTTATGAACTCCTAATTATCTGTCAGATCCTTTCTCAAGAAATCTTACTTCAATTCATACTTAATTCATCTCTTCATAACTTTAATTCACATAACACTAAACACAATTACCACATTTTTCAAAAAATAAATGTTAATTAGATTAAATAAACGAAATCATGAACATGTATATCTTAAGTTACTATTAATACAATTATTAACCATTTCTCAACAAATCAATAATCAAAATAAAAGCAACTAAAGATAAGGATTTTTCACAGAAATTAAGAAATAATCAACTGACATTCAATTAAAGAACAAACTAAGTCATTACATAAAGAAATATGAGGGTTCAAGTTTCCTCAGCAAAAGAAAATGAACTACTCATGCATTGTTATTAGATTTAAACAAAAATAAAATAAAGGAATGATACACAAACCCTTTAACTGAGCTTGAAGTTTCTGCCAAATGCTCCACTCTCAACCTCTGAATTTAAGTGTAAAACTACTTCTACTAAAAAACATAAAGCAAACTTTAAACTATGAAAACTATATAAAAACTAAGCTCTCAAACTAGGTAAAGACGCTCCTCTCCTTCTCTTGGTACCTTCCTCCTTTTATAGCTGAAGAGAGGAGAGTTTAATCTTACGTCTGATTCCTCTTCAAGCAGACTTCCTAATTAATTAGAAAACTTCTTGTTTAAGGATTGTAAAATCCTTATATGTATTGTAAAATCTTCACAATTGGTGGAACAAGTTTTTCAATCGGTGGAGTAGCCTTTCTCTTCTTCTTACTCTGTAGAGTAACTTTTTTACTCTACCTAGTGAGGTTTCTCCTTAAAGGCACTCTACGGAGTGAAATTGCACTCCATGGAGTGTTAATCTTCTATTTTTCATGTGAAAATCTTCCTCTTTTACAAAAATTTCACAAAGGCTAAACTTTCATTGAAGTCCTTCAAACTTTCTTTTTCTCTTTCAATTCAGTCCTAAAAACACCAAAAATGCTTAATTAAACAATTAAAACATTAATTGAAGAAATTAACCAATAAAACAACTAAATTAACATAAAACTATCTTAAAAATATATTAAAAACACATTAAAAATATAATTAAATTCACACTTATCAATATTATCCCATTTCCATTGTGGAATTGGAATGGGATTTAGTAATCCTGAGGGAAATTCGTGTTTTGCTTTCACTTGTTGACAAGTTAAGCACTTAAAAACATAATCCACTATATCTTTCTTTATACCATGCCACCAATAATATTGCTTCAAATCTTGATACATCTTATTATTGCTAGGATGTATAGTGAACACGATGTTGTGCGCTTCATGCAATAATATTCTTTTCAATTCTTTTTCATTTCGAACACATAGCCTATTCTGATAATACACACTCCCATATATCTTTACTTAATACTTAGATTGGTGTCCTTCATGCAATGATTGGATAATATATTGTAACCTCCCATCATTCTTTTAAGTATATATCACTGTCTATTTCACATTAGGTCGAGCCTTCAATTGAGCTATTAATACACCATCTGATACAAATTTCCATCTACACTATCGTAAAATCATAGTTGCAATCATCTTATGACTTAGGGCATTACCTACAACATTCGCTTTACTAGGGTGGTAATCAATTATACAATTATAATCTTTAAATAATTCTAACCATCTATGCTACCTCAAATTAAGTTCCTTTCGAGTAAGGAAATACTTGAGAATGTCATGATCTGTATAAACTCTACATCTTTCTTCACACAAGCCGTGTTGCCATAACTTCAAAGTAAACACTACTACTGCTAACTCTAATCATGTGTAGGGTAGTTCTGCTCATGAGGTTTCAATTGTCTAGAGGCATAAGCCACCACCTTACCATTTTGCATTAATACACAACCCAAACCAATTTAGAAGGCATCATTATACATAGAATACTCTTTACCCAAAAATGGTTGTATTAGAACTGGATCTTATGTTAACATCTTCTTTAAGTGTTCAAAACTAGATTGACATCGATCAGTCCATTCAAACTTGATACCCTTCAGTAGTAACTTAGTGAGTGGAGAAGCAATAAATGAAAATCCTTTCACAAAGAGATGGTAGTAACCTACCAAACCCAAAAAACATCTTACTTCATACACATTTTGATGAGGTTTCCAATTAACAATGGCTTTAACTTTATTTGGATCCACTCTAATACCTTCAAATGATATAATATGTCTAGGAAAAGAAATTTCCTTGAGCCAAAAATCACATTTGCTTAGTTTGGCATATAACTATTTCTCTTTTAAGGTCTGCAATGTAACACTCAAATGCCTTGCATGCTCAGATTCATTTCTTGAATACAGTAGTATATCATCAGTCAACATCATCATAAACTAAACTAAATAAGGTCGAAATACCTTATTCATTAGATCTATAAAAGCTACCAGTGCATTGGTTAACCCAAAATGCATGACTAAAAATTCATAATGACCATACCAGGATCTAAATGTAGTTTTTAGAATATCCTCATATTTTACTTGAAGTTAATAGTATCCTAATCTCAAATCAATCTTTGAAAATACACCAGCACCTTTCAGCTGATCAAATAAGTCTTTTATTCATGGCAATAGGCACCTATTCATCATGGTTACTTTATTAGGCTATTGGTAGTGTATGCACATTCTCATATAACCATCCTTCTTCTTTTTAATAAATAGAATTAGTGCACCCTAAAGTGACACACTAGGCCTAATGAAGCCTTTTATTAGTAACTCTTGTAATTAAACTTTTAACTCCTTTAATTCTGATGAGACCATTTTATACGGTGCCTTAGAAATAGGAGCTATACCAGGTAGAATTTCTATGGATAACTCTACTTCCCTTTTAGGTGGAAGATTAGGTAACTCTTCTAAAAAAACTTTAAAAAACTTATTAACCACAAATATATCTTAAAGTTTTACTTTCTCCTTTTTTGAGTCAAGTACCAAAGCTAAAAATGCTTCACATCCCTTTTTAAAAAATTACCTGGCTTACATAGTAGATATCACATTTGTTAAGGGTTTAGCTTAAATGCCTTGAACTAAAAATTCTCTACCATAAGCATCTCTAAGTGTTACTATTTTTCCCCATAATTAATCATTGCATGATGTTTTGACAAACAATCCATGCCTAATATTACATCAAATTCCTAGAATGGCAACTCAATGAGATCAGCTAAAAATTCCTTCCCCTGAATGATAATGCAATAATCTTTACATACTTTATTAATATAGATATTATGCCCTAATAGGCTAGTTACACAAATTTCAAAATCTAATTTATATATAGCTAACATGTTTCTACCCATATCCCTAAAGCAAACATAAGAATGGATGGAGCTAAGATCAATAAATGCATGAACATTAGAGTTAAAGAGAGAGAAAATAATCGTTATAACTTCTGAGGTATCTCAATCCTTATGAGCTTTCATTGATTAAGCTCAACCAGAGATAATAAGAACTGTAGGTCGATCAATATCCTTAGATACATTTCTAGGTTAGATTCCAAATTGGCTTGATCTACCATGCCCTCAGCCTTGACCTCTACCAGTTGAGGGTGCATTAGAACCTCCCCTACTACCCTGCTGTATGGATCCTTGCTCCCATTTTATGGGATTATTTTCCATTTATTGGTCAATGCTACCATACCTGAAACATTCACTTGTTAACATCCTACAAATGCCCTAATGCTATCTTGAACAATGAGAAAACTCTTGTGGCTAACCTTATCTCTGCCTTATTGGTGTTTCCTTTCGAGATTTAGATACTATAGATGATCCTTGACATCTTCCCTTAGTAGTAGGACTATTAATAGGTTCAGTTGGCTAATTTCCCTGTATTTCTCTAGTTCTTTTTACAGTTGAATATCAACCTTTAACCCTACTCCTCTATTTGCTTTCTCTCTTAGCTAACTCATTCTTCTCTACTTGAATGGTTGCTTGAATAAGTTGATAAAAATTCACTAGTTCTAAAGATGTAGGTTTGAACAACCTTTCTTTGATTCGATCATTCAATCCATCTTCAAACTATCAATACTTGAAAGCTTTAGTCAGCATCAACTCTAAAACATATTTACTCAAATGGTTGAACTCTTTCTCATATTCTTCCAATGTAATAACTCTTTTTTTCAAGCTTAAAAACTACCTTAATTTCTCTTTTTTATAATTTTTAGTAAAATACTTCCTCCTAAACTTTTCTTTGAAAAACCCCTATGTAAGTAAATTTGGTAATTAAAGCTATTTAAACACCAATTTACACCAATCATAGACTGTTCCTTATAGTAAGGACATAAAACAAGACACCTTCTAATTTGCTGGGTATTGAATCTCATCAAATATTCTTTTTAGCTTCTCTAGCCAAAATTTTACTTCATCAGATTGTTCTAGAGTAATACCTAAGAATTTTTTTGCACCATGTTTTCTAATATCAGTTATCGATGCTTTAGGTGTAGTTATCCTTTGTAAAATTTGAGCTATATCTTAAGAAATCTTCTACTACGCTTCCCCAAGAATGGCCGTAGGTATATCATTTCGATTAGAAGTTAAAGATTTGAGATTGGAGGGACTCATTTGAATAGGTAAATTACTTTTAGCCAATTCTTTAATAGGTTTCCTAGATCCCTCTATCTACTATCCATAAGAAAATAGGGACATCTGCATTAGGCTAACATCAAAATTTACCATTTAACAGAATATTAGAATCCTATTGACTAAAAATGACTAAACCTTGGCTCTGATACCAAATTTGTAACACCCTTTCTATCATCACACAAATATCATTAACCAAGCTTTATTCCATTTTCTTATTCTTTATATTGATTATCATATATCTACACATGTTACCATTTACAAGCTTTATCTCAATATACACCAATAAATATATTAATCATAATAAAAGTTATTTAAGATCACAAGTTTATACATATACTATTTTAGTTACAAAAGTGAGCCTTTTACAATACAAAATTACCATTTCCTATACATCCTTACTTATATACCATTTTTGATACAAAATTTATACAAGAGATAAAACAAGGACTTCAAGCATTAAACTTATCTTTCAAACTTGTGTTGGCCTTCCTGATGTAGATTATATCCCTGAGTAAAAGTCCTAAATGAAGAACCAACATGGATAAATAACCTGTGCTAAGCTATAAAGCTTAGTAGGGAATAAATCATTATGATTGTGCACTCACAACAATCATCGCCAAACACTTAACAAGTATAAATTAAAATATAGCATTTATAAAAATAATAAGAGTAGAGTTTACAAATAAAAATACTGCATGCAACTAAATTCATATAATACAAAAATATAAACATACTGGTTCAATGATAACATTTATGTTTTTAGCTTTTCATACTTTTCTTGTAATTCACCTGCCTAAGTTTTATAGATGTGGATAATAGGAACTATGGATACCCATAGGTATCATTCATATAAATACCTATAGGTATTAAGTTCTATAGATATCAAATTTGGGAACTCAAATGGGGTTGGACTATGGTCCCAAATAGGGATGACTATAGATCCAAATGGGCTTATACTATAACAGTAGCAACTTTTTCCTATAAGCATGCCTATCTATCCACAACTGAACTCTATTCGCAGGCATTATAGTAGGTTCAAATACATTTCAAATATCATGATTATGCCATTTTTTTATAATCTTACACATAATATATATATACACACACACACACACATAAAATCTCATGTATTTGTATAAATATTTGTAAATATACAGTACTGTAACTATATACAATCATATTATAACCATAAGATATAAACATACATGTATACATAAACTGTAACATCCCAAATTTTTATTTGGCATGTATAGTACATTTTAGAGAATAAATAGTAATGCTGTGATAGTTATTCGTGTGAATACAGTAGTATAGTATAGTAAAATTCATAAGTGCATAAGTGTTAAATATGCTCAGTCCAGGATAGTGCTAGGATGGGTGACTTGGTAAAAAGTGGTACTTAACCACTAAATGAAAAATGGAAGCTGAATAGAAACCAATGGTATAATTAGAAGGAATTGAGCTCAAATAGGTCCCCAAAATCAGACAGAGAAGGATTTCCTTAGTACCGTAAAATGGTTGACCATAAATTTGATCGAGCTCTAAAATATTCCACAGATCATCAAAAATTATTCTATTCGCCTATTTCTACTTGAAATACTCTTAGTTAATGTTTGAAAGTGAAAAATAATTTTTTTTGATAACTTTGAATTTTTAGGTTTCGAACTTACTGACTTTTCCTCTAAAATTGGAACTATACCAAAATAATCTTGGAATGAATAAAATTTTAAACACACTCTTCTGCATATGTTTAGGCATACAAGAAAAATATCAGAGAATTTTAATGAGTGGAACACCAATTTTTGAAAAATGGTAAAAAATTAAGGTTAATTTAATTAACAAGATTAAAATGCATTTTTAATTGGTTTAAGGGTATAAATGTAATTAAAAATTAGTTTAGGATCAATTGAAATTATAAATGAAGCAAGGAAATTATTAGAGAAATTAATTAGGCAAAAATGTGAGTTAATAAAGTGAAATTAGACCACTGGTTGGATTAAAGTGGCTAGGCCTAATTTGGCACAATTAACATCGGTATATAAGGGAGAAAATTCAAATTCTCTAAAAAAATCTCCCTTCTTTTTCTTCTCCTTCATTTCCTTAAATTTTTTATAAGTTCATATTAAGTAACTATGGTAACTTAGGTGTAAAAGGGAAATAAATTGAGATATGTTTGTATAATGAATTAATAACACAAAGATAAGGAATTAGTGTAGAAACCAAGGTGACCGAATAGAGAACTTAAGGTCGTCATATGATAATTGATTAATTAATGAATGATTTAGCATAATTTAGATATTATAATGATAAATGAATGTAGTATGTATGCATAAAACCTTAATTTATATGTGTACATAATGAACATAAATGGAACATAATGGTGTACCTAAGGAAAATGGCATGTTTTCACCAAGTTTGAGTGATATTTACAATCTTTATTATGAATTCACTTTTAATAGTGATAAAGGAATGCAATATAATTGATTAGAACTCAAAACTTCATGTGAACATTTGAGCAAATGAACATAATGATGTACGCATATGTAGGTAAGAGTTATTAATGCAAATTGAGCATGTATCAACATATGAATACCTAAAATGATCTTAAGAATTAATAAGATATGAGAAAGTCCAAGAAAACACATTGTATTTAGGTGACCATAAGGAAGCCAAATGGTATACATAAAGGAATAACATGTTTTCATCAAGTTTATGTGTTATTAATTATGTTTAATATGTGATAATGGTATATTAGTGAGAATTGAGAATGTATAACATGTGTACAAAACGTACATAAGTTATACATAATGATGTTTAATTATGTATAAAATAGATATTAGTGATAATTAAAAATGTATCATTATATAATGGTATGGAATGATCAAAAAAGTATGTAAGATATTATAATGTGTCAGAAAACTTGATGTACATTTTTATACATATGGTGGTCAAATGGGAAGTATTAAGGTTATGACACAATTTCATCATGTTTGGGCGATATGATACATTTTAGTGGGAAAATGTGCAAGGTAGATGCAAATGTATGAGAAATGAATAGATGATAATGTAGGCATAATGTGAAATACATTGAAAGCTAAATAAATACATGATATGATGTGAAACAAAACACATTAGATATTCAATTGAGGAGTTGATCACCTAAAGTGATCCTTCAATATATTTTGGGGTAGTTAAGTCACCCTAAGTTGCCTCCTCAGTTCATATTGTATCATTAAGACCTTTATGACCCATGCATTGAATTTGAGGATTTTCATTAAGCACTGCTAGGGAAAAATCATAAATATACATTAAAATATAGACTAAATAGTAAATTATGCATAAAGATATCACACATGTGATTAAACAATAAATAAAGTGAAATATATGATTAAAAGATTAAAAAAAGGGTAAAAATGTAATTACGTGATAAACCAAGGGTAAAATTGTAAATTAGCATTGAAAATGTGGTTTAAAAGGGTTAAAATATTTAAATAAGTAAGGAAGGGAAAAAATGTAATTAGTGAAAAATTTTAGGGACTAAATGATAATTTACCACTTTATAAGTAAATACAAGGATCAAAATGTAAACATTACACCTAAAATGGAAAAGAGTCAAAGGAAGCAAAAAGGATCAAAATTGAGGTCTAATAGAGTCAACCATGATGAAAAGAAAAGTTTAGGGGCCTAATGCTGACTTACCATTTAAGTATGACTCATGTAAAGAAAATGATGAAAATAAGAAAGAAAGGACTAAATTGTAATTTAAAGCATTAAGAGAATCAATTTTTAAATTAAATAGCGACAAATAAAATTTAAGGGTATAATGGTAATTTTGCATATTGTAGTTTTATTATATAAAATTGTGTAATTATATTCACCACTAGGCAATAATGTTGCTTAGTGCGTTGTTGATTTGACTGCCGGCGAGGACAAGTAATCGATGACTTAACAAAGGGAAAACAAAGTGGCATGTATATATATTATTATCACTTTGGTGAATATGTAGTTTAGATTTAGACATGTTATGTAATAGACTTTTGCAAATTTATATGTATTACATTTTATAATGAGTGCCACATAAAACAAACTTATATTATGTTAGCTATGCGGATGATGATTAGATGACTGTGTTGTTATCATGCCTTGTGACTGATTTTAGAAGTGCTATGGTTGTCATTGAGGTATTAGACATGGAGGATGTCTTTTGGGACTATTATTTTGTAAACTTGCAGGTTTTGATAATATTATTTACAAATCATTATGTTGCTGAGATTTATACCAAATGAATAGTAATTTTTAACCAAATAAATAGTAAAATGATAGCAAAAATCAAAATGGGTCGTAATGGACCAATAATTTTGGTATCCATAATTGTAATAGAAATTATGGAATTAAAGAATAAATTGTTAAAATTTAGTTATTTACTAACAATGTTAAATGATAATTAACTTAAGTAACCAAGTGACGTTGTTAAAGATAATTCATCGCATACATATTCATGAGTGAACATAGGGTGTAACATTTAGTGCTATTGCAAACTTGTAGGTTTGTGTAACATTATTTATAAATCATTATGCTGCCGAAATTTATACCAAATGAATAGTAAAATGACAATGAAAATCAAATGGGCTGTGATGGATAGATAAATTTAGTATCTATAATTGCAATAGAAATGAGGACTTAGAGAATAAATTGTTAAAATATATCTGCTAGCTGACAATGTTAAAGGATAATTAACTTAAGTAATCAAGTAACGTCGTTAATGATAATTCATTACATACAGATTTATGAGTGAAAATAAGACTTCACATTTTGTGGTATCAGAGTAAGTTCAAAAGATCTTAAGATCTGATGGATTATATACAGATATACATATACACAACACTATGAGACAAGATTAACTATTGAGGTGTTGGCTACGTCAAGTAGTCACCTCACACATACATTTCATGCAGGCACATTGTGGAGCAATCAGATCACATCAAATTCTCCCTCCACTCGCACATTGTGGAGTAATTGGATCACATCAAGTGTTCCCTCCACTTACACCTTATAAAGTAGTCGGATAATGTCAAGTGATCCCTCCACTTGCACCTTATGGAGCAGTTGTATCACATCAATTGGTCCCTCCACTTACACCTTGTGGAGCAGGTGGATCCCATCGAGCAGTCCCTCCACTTATTCTGGAGATTGACATTATCCCTCCAGTCCATTTATATCATTATAATCTTACATAAGCACAAAGGAATAATAACAATAGTATATGTACATGTTATACAAGGACTAAAATATATCCAGAATTGGATTCTCTTTGTCTTTTTTGTATGATTTCGGCAATGGATATGGCCATATCTGCAGATAGGTCTAATTAACATCTCATATTAAGCAAATTCCAAGTACGAAATTTTTATTAGAGGGAGAAATATAATACTCCAAAATTTTATTTATCATGTATATTACATTTTGTAGCATGAATAATAACCCTCAGACTATTATTAGTGTTATTACAATAGTATAGTATAGTAAAATTCAAAAGTGCATAAGTGTTAAATGTGCTCAACCTAGGAAAGCACTAGGATAGGTGACTTGGTGAAAAGTGGTACTTTACCACTAAATAATAAAATGGGTGTTAAATGAAGACTATTGGTATAATTTGAGAAGGAATTGAGCTCAAATAAGTCCCCAAATTAGATAGAGAAGGATTTTTTTGGTACCATAAAAAAGGTTAACTGTAAGTTTGATCGGATTTTAAAATATTTCATAGACCTCTAAAAATTATTTTATTTACCCACATCTACTAGAAATACTCATAATTAATGTTTTAAAGCACTAAATAATTTTTTTGCTAACTTTGAATTTTTGAGCTTCGGACTGATTAACTTTTCCTCTAAAACTGGAACTATTTTGAAATGATCTCATAATTACTTGAAATTTTAAACACATTTTTATGCATATGTTTGGGAAAGTGGGGAAACTTTTTAGAGCATTATGATGAGTGGAACACCAATTTTAAAAAAATGGTAAAAAAATTGAGGTTAATTTAATTAAGAGGATTAAAATACATTTTTATAGTTTCAAGGGTATAAATGAATTTATAAATTGGTTTAGGACCATTTGAAATTAAAAATGGAGTAATGGAATTATTATAAAATTTAATAAGGTCAAAAAAGTGAGTTAATTAAGTGAAATTGGGCCAATTGGGTCAAAAAAGTGGTTGGACCTAATTTGACCCAATTAACAAGGTTATATAAGGGAAAAATCAGATTTTGTTAAAAAAAATCTCCCTTTTTTCTTCTCCTTCATTGCTACTGCACACTATGGAAGAATTCTTCATTTTTCTTTCAAATCCATTCAACCTAATCCTACACAACTTTATGTCCCCAACAATTCTAAGGCACTAAATTCAATTCTAATAATCTTGAGAGCTCTTTTGGAGTGAAGGAAGTGAAAGAAATTGTGAAAAGAAAGAAATAACATTTCGAAAAATAATTTAAGGAAAATTTTTCCAAGATAGATTTTCAAGGAAAATCAAGTGGAACAAAAAGGAGAAAGTCAAATTAGATGATCTCAAGTCATTTTGAGGTAAGTGGATTCAATCTTAAAACCTTATTTTAATTAATTTCCTTGAATTTTGTACAAGTTCATATTATGTAAATATGGTAAGTTAGGTGTAAATGGAAAATAAATTGAGATATGTTTGTATAATTAATTAATAACACATAAGGACAAGGACATAGTGAAGAAACCAATCAAAAAGTGAGTTAACTAAAGGTGGTCAAATAGGTTACTTAAGGTTATCATGTGACATTTGATTAATTAATGAATGATTTATATAATTTAGACATTATAATGATAAATTAATTTAGTATGTATACATAGAACCTTAATTTACATGTGTACATAATGAACATAAATGGAACATAATGGTTTACCAAAGGAAAATGGCATGTTTTCACCAAGTTTGAGTACTATTTACCATGTTTGTTATGAATTCACTTGTAATAATGATAAAGGAATGTAAGATGATTGATTAGAACTAAAAACTTCATGTGAACATATTGTTGAGTAAGTGAACATAATGATAAACACATATATAAGTAAGAGTTATTAATGTAAATTGAGTATGTATCAACATATGAATACCTAAAATAATCTTGAGAATGTATGAGACATGAGAAAGAGCAAGAAAACATGTTTATATGTTATTCATTATGTTTAATATGTTCCTATATGTGATAATGGTGAATGAGCAAGAATTAAAAAGCTATAACATGTGTACATAAAGTACATAAGTTATACATAATGATGTTTAATTATGTATAAAATAGTTATTAATGATAATTAAATGAGTATGTAAAGGTGTTGAATAATCATAAAAGCTTGCAAGATATTATAATGTGTGAGAAACCATGATGTACATTTGTTTACATATGGTGGTTGAATGGGAAGTACTAAGGTTATGACATAATTTCATCACGTTTGGGTGATATTATACAAATTAGTAGGAAAATGTGCATGGTAGATGCAAATGTATGAGAAATGAATAGATGAGAATGTGGGCATAATGTGAAATACATGGAAAGCTATGTAAATACATGACATAAAGTGAAACAAAACACATTAGTTATTCAATTGAGAAGTTAATCACCCTAAGTGATCCTTCGATATATTTTTAGGTAGTTAGGTCTCCCCAAGTGATCCCTCAATATATTTTATGGTAGTTAGGTCACCCCAAGTGGTTTCCTTTATTCATCTAGTATCATTAAGACCTTTAAGACTCTTGCCTCGCACATCGAATTTGAGGATATTCATTAAGTATTACTAGGTAACAAACCATAAATATGCAAGAAAATAGGGACAGAATAACGAATTATACATTAAAGATGCCACACATGTGATTAAATAATAAATAAAGTAAAATATGTGATTAATAGATTAAGAAAGGGTAAAAATATAATTATGCAATAAACAAGGGGTAAAATCATAAATTGGCATTAAAAAATATTAAAATAGTCAAATAAGTAAAGAAGGGCAAAAATGTAATTAGTGAAAAATTTTAGGCACTAAAATGTAATTTACTACTTCATGAGTAAATACAAAGACCTAAATGTAAACTTTACACCTGGAATGAACAAGAGTCAAAGGAAGCCAAAAGGATCAAAATTGAGGTCTAATAGAATCAAACATGATGAAAAGAAAAGTTTAAGGACCTAATGCTAAATTGCCATTTAAGTAAGAATTATGTGAGGAAAATGAGGAAAATACGAAAGAAAGGAATAAATGGTAATTTAAAGCATTCACAGAATCAATTTTTAAATGAAGGAACAGTAAATAACAATTAAGGTATAATGGTAATTTTGCACATTATAGTTTTATTAGGTTAAATTTTCAGTAATTATATCCACCACTAGACAACAGTGTTGCTTAGCGTATGGTAGATTTGACTGAGTGCAAGGACAAATAACTGAAGACTTAACAAAGGGAAGACAAAGTGGCACGTATATATACTATTTGGTAGCAAATTTGGTAGTCACATACCTATTTCTTTCGATTTCTGTATTTTTTGCATCATTTTGTTTGCCCCTAAGCTCACCGGAACATCGACGAAGTTTCACCGAAGCTTCACCGATGATGACTTGCTACCATCAAGATGGAGATCAAGGTCCCGGGATCCCTCCATCGGTGGTCACACGGTCAGCCATCAGCTAGTTTGGCCAAAAATTCCTATAAATGAACGGCGGCTTTCCCTTTCCGATCCACCAATCTCCGACGAACGAGGAGTAGATGGTTTTAGAAAGTTTGCCTCACCAATGGGGTCGATCGGTGGTAGCAAGGTCACCATCGCCACCTTAGATCGTCAAAAAAAGAGAAAATGATTAGTGGAGAGGGAGGGGAAATCGAGGCTACTAACGGCAAAGACACACCACTATGAATTCAAACGCTGATAAGGGAGGATCAGATAATCAACATACGAGTCATAGGTATTGATAGAGGGCAGTGTGGTGGCTAACGGTCCTGGTTCTCCTCCATCTCCCTCTCTCGATCCCTTTGCCGTTTCTACCTCCTTCTTTCTTTTTTTCTTTTCTTTTTCTTTTTTTATAAATATGTCTAATAAATATCTAACTCCAAGCTTTTAGAAATATAAAGGTCTTCTTAAATTATTATTATTATTATTATTATTATTATTATTATTATGCATCACTAAATAAATCTTACTCTTATCATTATTATTCTTATGGTAATTATTATATATAATTATTTATTTTATTACATTCATGCTTGTATGGTTTAAATTTATAAATTCAAAAGCCTAATATTTATATTTTCTTGCATCATTTCCTAATGAATCGATCTTTGCGAACCGATATCAAAAGTGATATTCATATACTAAAATATTTTCAAAACATTCGAACTTCGGGGCATCACACACTATGTCTTATTTTTCCTAACAATCAAAAATAAAAAATTTGGATTTATAAATCATTACTTATAACCAAATCATTACAAACTATAACCAATTTGGTTCATTGAATTTATGTCTTATTTTTAGGTACTTTAGAGACAGAACTGGCTTTCAGTCTCTTCAAAAGAATTGTACTGCTATATCTTAAAATTAATTTTCAATTTAAATCACTCATTTTGAAGGTCTTTAGATTAAATTATAGCCAATTTAGTAACATGTCCAAAAAATCCACCACTTGCTTCCACAAAAATATCTCAACAATTCAATTAGAATTTTTACTACATCAAGCCCAGCATATTAATTTTAATTCGACATACACAAAAAAGAATTTAAATCCTTTAATAATTCATATATCAAACTATTTCATGCCAAAATTCCACACATAGATAAATGTAAATTGATAATTTCCCATACCTTAACAAAATAGCCAATCTGGGTTGCTTTAGCTCTCTTCTTTATTCTTGCCCTTTATAATACTTCTTTCTTCCACAAAAACATAATATACGCTTGAATCAATCCATAATTCATCTCATGGCACAATCATATCAACTTTATAACATGAAAGAATGGAAAAAAACAAAGATTAGCACACTATTTTACCTTAATTCCCCTTAGATTGTACTAATTACTCCCTTTCCTTTCTTAGTCTTTGTATATATCCAAACTTCATGTGTACACTTTAGTGAGAAAAATAGATGAAAAATCAAATATTTGGTTCATCAAATGGTTCAGCCAGCCCTTAACTTCACCATTAGAAATTCTCTTCACCATTTTATAGCAGCCACTTATCAACTTCCTATTGGTTTATGCTTTTTAAATTAATGTACTCGTGATTCCATCCTTAGTCTTCTTTATATTTTCACATTTGCATACATCTTCATCGATGTGCTTGTAGCCTATGTTTCACAAATGTAGGTCTATCTTGGAGATGTTTAAGCTTAGTACTGTGATCTTGGCTAGATTTTGTACACTTCCTAATGACTATTTCACCATTCTGCAAATTTGTACCTATGTAAGGAAAACCATCATCATCAAGGCTATTGACACTCTTGATTTCACTTTGTGTCTTTCCAAAATTTACATTATTATCTGGCTTTCAGCTCTTGCCTAATAGTTTTTTGTTCTCAATATCTATTCCATACCTCTTGATGTTAATAGATTGAAGCATCCTACACTCGAAAAAGTATGCTCCATTACCCAAGAGTCTTATTGGTTATAGCCTAAATGAACATTGACTGCTACAATGGCATTCTGACCATTATATAGCTCTAACTTTGGCAGTCTTCCATTTTAACCGTATGATAATCTAGGCTTTGTAATGGCAATCGGTAGTAAAAGTTTGTAAAAGTATCCATTGGGGATAGTGCAACACATAATATCCATCCTGGTGATAGGATTTGTTATGGAAGATCCCAATATAGCCTACCGAGAATGCTCCTGAGCCTGATGTACTATTCTTCTTGCATGGTCATGATTGTAAGAGAGGATAATCCTATAACTCAAACCTAATAGTAAGCATATATCAAGGTCATAGCGAGTGTGCTCTATAGCCTGCTTTCTATCAACTCTTTTCTTTTAATGACTTTAGTTTGTGTAAATTCCCGACAAGTGCAAGGGGTGTGAAATCATCTGAACTCAAAAAATAATTGCACTTTTCTTTGTTATGTATCTCTTTTAATTTTAACCTATTCAGGTGACTAACTATAATGAGGATGAATGTCCATGCCCGTTCTTTCATTGAAGTGATAAGTATATACCCCCTGATAGGGCTTAGGTACATGTGGGAAAGATTTAATGTTAGTGATTATTTATTGAGTATGGCTTTATTTCTTCTTCTTCTTTTTTGTTATGTCATCATATTATTTTTTCTCTTTTCTGTCTCTTTTTTTCTAGTTCATTTCATTTATTTTGACTTATCATTTCATGTTAATTAATAGTTTAATACTTTTTAGGTATGTTAAGCATGAATAAAATAATCAAAATATAAGTAAATACATTCATTAAATACTTGTTCTAGCTTTATATGCATAGAAAATATCCAAACATAGTTTTAAACTCCTTGAATACAAAATGATAAGCTACTGAGATAGATCCAGTCCTCTGCGATAGGCTGGTCTTGATAGAGTTTTGAAAGTCGATGGCCTGAAAGGTCTAGCTAGTGCTAAATCCTATGGCGCCACTAGTGGCTACTCATTATCTTACCTGAATCTAAAGTGAAATCCTGGCAATACTATTGTTATAGGTTATAAAACCTATGTTATCACCTTAGCTATCCATTCTAAGCCCTATCCAATACCAGTGACTACACTAGATTGCTGCTCAAAAAACCTTATCAGATCATCCCTTAAGTACCTAATGCACCTCTTCAGCTGCTTATCTATCTCGACCACCCCTGTCTCCCTGTAAGGACCTCCTCCTTAATGGAACCACCCTACTCCCTAATTTAGGTGAGTGACTCATCAACTACTTATAAAGATGCATCAAATCTCTACCCCATAACCACTAACTCTGCTCTGATGTCTCGCATGTCAAATTGTAAAGACTGTACTACTAATGGTAATATCTATAGAGGCTGCACTACTGCTAGCACTGACTGTATATTTTGATCTTATCACCTAATATCCTTCTCCATAATGGACAATCTCCTTAAAATATCATCAGATAAAGGAGGTAATGACGGATGTATTGGGGGTACAATGGATATGGATGCATCTAGATGCTCAGATGGTGGTGGATCAATTGATGTAAGATCACCTGGATGTCCAAATGGTAGAGGGGTAGTAGAGGTGGATGCCTTTTGATGTGCATATGGAGAAAACCTACCCAAACTCTTAGCTAAAACCACTAATGTCTAATCGATTATTGTGGATGCACGGGTGGCTGAGGTGACCTACCCAAAAGATCCTAAAGATTTATTTGTATGTCGATCTCATATTCAAAGTTAATATGTGCCCTCTAATGCTCCTAAAGTTCCTTTCTTTAGTCATCTTGATGCCTTGGCTATGCTAGAGGTGTCTGTGGTGGCTGAGGCTAACTCTGATCATCTCCTACTATAAGCTTATCTAGCACCATGGGGTCAAAACTATATCTTTCCCTGGTCTCTAGTATAGTCAATAGTTGATATTGGCCCTCTTGACCCTGAATTAACTTTACCATCCTTATAGTAAGAGCAACTTATACATGCATGTAAATGTCCTCCTAAAGTGGGTCTTTGAATCTACCCTCATTTGGCCCCAATACCAACAATGACCGGGTCAACATGCCCCTATATTGATCTGCATGGTCGATAAGGTGGCTACTCTAACCAGGAAAGCAAAGATCCCATGGGTGATTCCCACCTATTATACTCGTGCATCCCTTATAAACTAGTGATCTTGGCTAAATTAACTGACTCGAGGTTCCCTATACTACCTAAATAAGATGTAGATAGTATGTGTTGGATGTACTGATATACCTGAGTGGCTAACATCGTGCACTTTGTTGTGTCTAACTAATACACAACTCTCGAAAGTGCAATGATTATCCATCTGGTCCAATTTATTATCCTATTAGGGGTCACAACATCTAGTCCTGCTAAAAGTCTTATAGCCTCAGTAAGTCATCGATGTGCAATATTATACTAGATACCTAGTGCCCAAAACTGAGCTATACCCTCCTCAGTGTCTGATCTTTGAGAGCCTCTAAACTCCAGCATGGCTAGAACCTCCATGGTGACATTTGGGTTGGTCTGGAAAGCAAGGGAAAACAATTCCATCCATCCTGCTATGCCTAGTAGCTAGTCAAGCTCCTCCATATTTCCAACACACTATAAGAAATGCCTATACATAAAGTAGTTGCCTATGAACTTAACTCATACCAAGGCTCAATATATGTGGGCCTGCTGAGGTATTATGTTTACTAGTGTGGGAAGGGTTGGAGTAGCACTTGCATTCCTTTGAGGCATCCTACAAAATATTACATGTTAATCTTTTATGACTAACTTGGGTCATGATTAAATTAATGCGTTTGATTCAACAAAAATTCTGGCAACATACCGGCTTAAATTGGAGCTAGTTAAGTTGCATAGCAATGTCCATAAAGTGCCACAATATAATGTAAAACACCCTAAATCCATTATCACATGATCAGGTAAGTATGCCCAGAAACAAGGTACAATAAATATTTTACATTTAACAAAAAATCTAACAAAAAAATTCAGTAGCATTCCGACTAAAAATGTGCCTACCCCTTATATAAGAAAGCATTTAAACCAGCTCTTAGGCCATCATTAGCCACCAAGTGACACAACTTGAATTATTAACATGGGAAACCAGAGTTTTCTTAGATTATCTAGATGAAATTATTGGTCTAACTATGATAAGCTTACATGTTCAAACAAAGGTTGCCTACATTAGTTGCAAAAAAGATACTTCTCTATTCACATGCTCATATATAAAAGGTTTATTCCTAGCTATGATGTCGTGTTGTTGTGCTAAATTCGCAAGCACATGGTTTACCAATTACAGTACTTAAGATATCGTTCCCACAAGGATTACAAATTGATTATTACACACTATTACTACTTGAATTTAATCCTGTTTACAACCTTTAAATTCAAATTGTGAAATTAGACTACTTAATGAAAGGCCAAAACTAAAATACTAATTAAATCTAGTTATTAATAGTCAAAGAAGACAATTTAGATTTTGATGAAGTAATAATGATTATGAAACTTGATTCCATTCTCCTAATACCATTATAATCTTATAAACATGCAAAATTGGAGTAAAGTTCTAATCCACTCTCTCGACATGAACTAGAGTGCCTAAAACATGCAATTACAAGTCTAATCTCTTAACTCTCATTAATGAACCAATTAATTGTAATCACATATTCTAAGATTAATTACCAATCTATAAAAATTATATTAACACATTGATCTCTCAAGTAATGCCATGACAATGAATTACTATTAGCTATAAGACAAAGTATATCTCTCGACTACACTTTAACTTATGATGATAATTTCAGAGATACTAATAGGTAATTATGTATTAAAAGATTATTAACATTAATGGAAATAAAAATATTAATAACATCATTCAAGTTTCCTAAAATTCATTCACTTAATTACAAAGAAGAATGATATGGATAAAGAGAGTAGAAAGAAGTCTCTCAACCCTTTTCCAAACTCTTAACAAAAACATTCTTCTTCTTTTTGTCTTCTTCTCAAAAGAAAAATAAAATAAAATTGCTATTAACTTTTTTTTACGATATGAAAAAGTAAATTGTTCTTTTTTTGAAATGTAACTCCCACTCTCTTTCAACCATTTCCTAATTACATACATCCCCAAACTTGATGTCCCTTCAAGTGCCTTTATTGGAGTGCACAACTCTTGGTGAAAATGTATAAAGCTTAAGATAACTTGACAAAACTAACTGCCCAATGGCTAGTTCTATCATGCCCGTGACCCCTGTCGTGCTTGCGACAGGATATAGAGTTTCAACCATGGTTTTCTTCTTTGTTATATCACACTTGCAATGACATACATGCCCGTGATAGTTACCTTGACTTCTTCTTCTAATCGTGCCCATTAATTCTAGGTTTTTCCTCTATTTTAACTACACACACATAAAACACAAAACACATAAAAGATGCCAACTTCACATAAAAATAACTGAAATTACAGAAAAATATTATTTAAAATTAGACTAAAAACATCAAATAGACATACACAAACCTACATGAATCAATTCTCCACAGTTGAATCTTTTCTTATCCTCAAGAAAAACCTAAAATGCAAGGCACAAAAACATAACATAACTTAAAAACCAAAAAAAAACATATGGAGATCATCATACTCAATGGACTTTTGAAAACTGCACCTTGCAAAGTATTTGTTTAAGTATAAAAATCTAAAAGCATTATTATGGATATACAAGGTTTAGCTTTCATGTACAAGTAATCAAATAGTTATGCAAAGGCAAAGTTCAAAAGTATGAATACCATCAAAATTATGTCTCTATAGCTTACACCTCAACTTGGTAAATATCATAAAGTAAAGAGCAACTCCCTCTCAAACAAAAATATTTCTCATGTCACTCCAACAAATATTGGCTTGGTGTTTCACTCCTTTTCCCTAGTATGGATATACATCCATAAGCTTGTAATGCATAAAACATCTCCACTACTAGAATAAAAGAGCACACAAAATCAAAGGGTCTTACTAAAGGTTGTAACTTGGCTTAGGTGAGGGTTGGAATATTTGTTTGGTTAAGTAGCTCAAAATGCGGAAAGAAAAGTAATTACTACATCAAATAAGACTTACAATTAAGACATAGCATGATACATGAAAATCCTAACTTATTTTATCAAATAGCGTTATTTATGTCCACAACCTTCCTAGGTTTTTATGCTTAAAATTTTCATTTCCTTTCTTTTTTTTTCTTCTTTTTTTTCTCTTGCAAATTAGTTTTTTTTCTTTTTTTCTTTCTTTTACTCTAGTGGACTTAAAAGTAAAAAGGTAAAACTAACATCATGCTTACAATTAAAATAAAATTATCCCAAATGACATTACAACACTGATCTTCCTACAAAAAGGGTGCCAAAAGAAAAGTTAATCTTCTAAAAAGGATTATGGCTAAAAATGTGCTTATCAAAGAAATAGGTTAATGGCTCAAAATGGCTACCTAAAGTCAAAAAGGTGGTTTATTTAAGCAAGTTAAAATGGGTTATTGTAAGTGCCCTTATCATTTCTCATAAACCTTTCATCCTAAATGCAATCTCGAAGATTATCCACCACAAGTTCTAGAGTATATAGCATACAAGGGTACTTTCACAAGAAAATATATCATCATTGTAGGCTCAAAACTCACAAGGTAATGTCTAGAGTCACTCTAAACAATGCTCCAATCACTCAAGCCAAGGTACATGCATGAAGAAACATACTTAAAAAACAACCATTTGCAAATGATAATCTGCCTAACATAATCCCTCACAGGTGCACACTCAACCAAAATAAGTGCTCCATAAATATTCCCCAAGGATTTCATCAACCAAACTTATACTCATAACAAGGTAATGAAAGGGCACAATAGTGCCACAATAAACTCATCAAGTACTTTGGCTTCATAAACAAAACACAGGCCAAACATGCAACCTAAATATAAAAACACTAGCTACCCCACATTTAAAGGACACAATGCCCTTATTATGTGAAAAATATACAAACAAGTTAAAAACAACCTAAACACATATATGCAATGGAAGAAAACACATAAAAAAAACAAACAAAAGTAAGAGAAGAAAAACTACCCTTATTGTGCAGCATATGGAGACTCGAGTAGTGATGGACTAAACTCGACATCCTATTGTTTAAAAAAGGACAACAATTTTTGGGTAAAACTCTTATGGCTCTTATGAAGAGTCTTCATATTGTGCTCAATGGCATCCACTTTGATAGCTAAAGTTTTGTTGGCTGCTTGCAAGACATCCAAATGCTCCCGAACTTGACCCCAACCTATAGAACTCCCTCAATCCTCACCTTCCATCGCCAAATCAATGGGCTCCTCATCATCATCACTACTCTCATTGGCATCAGCAGAAACAGGACGCATGCCTTTATCCAAATATGTGCTTTCAACACTTTCATTATGGGAAAAATTGAGAAGGCCAACCTCCCCTTATCAATATGTTAGAATTTCTCAAAAACTTAACATCTAACATGGCAACACTTTCACCCTCATCCATCTCAAAACCATGTAATTACCCGAAATAACCGAGCATAATACCAGTCACCATATGCCCCATACCCATAGTTTTACTTTTAGTGATAGAAGCATGATATAAACCATTAAAAATAAAAGCAATCGAGCATGGTGTTTTCCTAGATTGCATAAGGTTTAACACAAAAAGGTCTTTGGCCTGAACTTTATTACTCTCGACTTGACCAAATAAAGCATGGCATATAAATTTGTGAAATAATAACAACACATCATCTTTAAATTACTTATTAGTAGAATTTTTATTATCAAACCTATTTAACCCTATCAATTTCGGCCATATATCCAAGGGAGTAAAAGTTGAAGGCACAAAAGTAAGACCATTTAATGGAAACCTAAACTAGTCATGCATGTCCTCAAAACCGAACACATATTCAATACCATTATGCCAAAATTTCAATTTGATTTTACTCTTATCGACATATTCAAGAGTGACAAAAAATTCAACTGCCCAATCTCTCCTAATAGGCAAAGTCATGTGGGTAAACTTACCCCATTTTATATATTTCAAGTATTTGTCAAATTCCTACGAAATGCCTAAATCTCTTAATAAAGAAAAATCTAAATGCCATAAGCCAATATAATTTTTCTTAGAAAATTATTGAAACTTCTTACCTTATGCATCCGAATGAATGGGAAAAGGGCAATCATACATGTTAGAGAGAACGGTAGTACATTGCTCGTGAGAGGAAGAAGAAACCCCTTTTCCCTTCCTCGTATAAGCTACTGTCTTCAATAGCACCAAGGTAAAGAGAAATAGCACCTACAAGAAAGAGAAATAGAAAAAAAAACTAACTTAAAAAATAATATCAAAACCAAATATAACACAACAAAGAAGGAATAAGTAAAGAAGAAAGCGAGAAATTGGAGAGGAAAAGTTGAAAATATAAAAAAAATTGCTGAAAGTGACCCAAAAACTATTCAAAGGCCTTATATAAGTTAAGCAAAAAGAAGGAAACCGTTGGAAAAACCCTAAAAATATTAAAATTTCCCATTTTATTAAGCTCAAGATAGAACCCAATGCAGTATTCCCTCACACTTGTGATAGAGAGCAACCTTGCAATCCATAAAATAAAGTCACACCCGCAATAATGTCACACTTGCGATAGAGAAGAATAATTAAAAAATAATAAAAAACTAAAAAAATAGAAAATTTTGCAATTACATTTCAATCACATTACATAAAATAATGTGTGGACATAATATTACATGAAAATAAACACAACAGTACATGCACCAAATACAAATAACACAATACACAACAAAAACAAGAAACACACAACAAACAAACACAAAATAAATACAAAAATAACCTAAGTTTATTCCCCAATTGAACATAAAGAGATGCATGAAACCTCTTTACCATGAAAAGTGGCTTCTAGGTGCACCTTACATCTCTGACCATTAGCTTTAAACAATTTACCTTTTTTTTATTTTTAAGTTCCAAATAGCCATGGTCAAACACTTGAGTAACTTCAAAAGGTCCACTCCATCGAGATCGTAATTTTCCAGGGATCAACTTTAATCTAGAGTTGAATAAAAGGACTTTATCTCCCACCTTAAAGCTTTTATACTTAATATGAGCATCATGCCATATCTTAGATCTTTCCTTATAGATTTTAGCATTCTCATACGAACAAAGTGGCAACTCATCAAGTTCGTTTAATTGTAAATGTCTTTTCACACCAGCCTCCTTAAGATCATAATTCAAGATCCTAATGGCCCAATAAGCCCTATGCTCTAACTCAATGGGAAAATGACATACTTGACCATACACTAATCTATATGGTGACATGCCAATTGGTGTTTTAAATGCAGTGTGATATGCCCAAAATGCATCATCAAGTTTGTGTGCCCAATCTTTCCTTAAACTAGAGATTGTTTTCTCAAGTATCCATTTAAGCTCTCTGTTTGAAACCTCTACTTGACCACTAGTTTGTGGGTGTTAAGGAGTGCTACCCTATGATGAACACCATATTTATGCAATAAAGAAGAAAAAGATTGGTTTATGAAATGTGCACCTCCATCGCTTATTATGGCCTGAGGCACTCCAAATTTTGGAAATAGCTTCTTTAAAAACTTCACAACTACCTTTGAATTATTGGTTCGTGTTGTTTTGGCTTCCACCCACTTTGATATATAACCCACCCCAACAAAAATATAGTTTTTCCCAAAAGACTTAGGGAAAAGACCTATAAAGTTGATCCCCCACACATCAAATATTTGGACCTCTAAAACATTATTCAAAGGCATCTCATCTCATCTCCCTATATTATCAATCCTTTGACACCTATCACATTAGGCTATAAAACTCCTAGCATCATGAAATAAAGTAGGCCAATAAAACATACAATTACAAGTCTAATCTCTTAACTCTCATTAATGAACGAGTTAATTTAAATCACATATTCTAAGATTAATTACCAATCTATAGCAATTGTCTTAACACACTGATCTCTCAATTAATGCCATGACAATGAATTACTATTAGCTGTAAGACAAAGTATATCTCTCAACTACACTTTAACTTATGATTATAATTTTAGAGATACTAATAGGTAATTCTGCATTAAAAGATTATTAACATTAATGGAACTAAAAATATTAATAACATCATTCAAGTTTCCTAAAATTCATTCACTTAATTACAAAGAAGAAAGATATGGATAAAAAGAGTAGAAAGAAGTCTCTCAACCCTTTTCCAAAATCTTAATGAAATTCTTCTTCTTCTTCTTCTTCTTCTTATCTTCTTCTCAAAAGAAAAGTAAACTAAAATTGCTCTTAACTTTTTTTACGATATGAAAAAGTAAATTGTTCTTCTTTTGAAATGCAACTCCCACTCTCTTTCAACCACATGCTAATTAAATGCATCCCCAAACTTGATGTCCCTTCAAGTCTCTTTATAGGAGTGCACAACTCTTGATGAAAATGTATGAAGCTTGAGACAACGTGACAAAACTAACTACCCCATGGATAGTTATGTTATGCCTGTGACCCCTGTCGTTCTAGCAACAGGACATGGAGTTTTAACCTTAGTTTTTTTCCTTGTCATGTTATGCTCGTGATGACCTACACGCGTGCGACAGTTCCTTTGACTTTTTCTTCCAATAGTGCCTATTAATTCTAGTTTTTTCCTCTATTTTACCCATACACACATAAAAGATACCAACTTCACATAAAAATAACTGAAATTACAGAAAAAATTATTTAAACTCAAAATAAGAACAACAAATAAACATACACAAACCTACACACATCACTTGCCAACAAATGTTTACAAATTTAAGTCTTGTTCTTAAAGGCAACATTTAATCCTAAGCAACATACTCATATAAATTGTATTTAACATTAACATTAAAGGTCTAAAACACAAATAAATTAAAAATAAAATGTATGAAAGGTATAAATAACACTCACTTGGAACATGAACAATGGATGAATTAAAATGAAAAGGAAAAAAGAAATAAATTATGCCTTAAAGTGTGCATTGCTTATAGGAGAGTTTAGGTGCAAATGGCTCCTTTTTTCTTCCTTTTCTCCCCCATTCTCCTTAACACCTCCCTACATTGAGTGAATGTAGGGCATGCTTTAGGATATAACATCAAGGGTAAAACCCAATTATAAAGAACTTAACCAAAATGCTTTTAAGAGCAAGGTCTCTTTAGTCCCCAATTGAGTCACCACTATGATGCATGTCGGAGTTAATGCTCAATTTCGAGTTTACTCTTAAAGGCTCGCCTATATGGTCTGAGATCAGAAGAGGCCTACTATAACTTATAAATTGGCTACTTTATAATAAAATAGAATCAAAACCAAATTATTATTGATCGTCAACCTATAAAGGTATCCACTAATGGGCTCAAAAGAGGTAGGTGTCATAGAGTCACCACCCGATAGAATATTAGGAAATGACTTTTGAACTTTTGATGCCCAAATAGAGATTGGTGTTTAAGAAATCACTTCTCATTTATCACGCAATGCAGCGCAATAAAATTAAATAAATAACCTAATCAATTAACAAAAAGTGGTAAATAAATAAACAAGTTAAATTAACTACTTAAACTATTGCAGAAAAAAATCATCCAAAAAAGTAAATAAACCAAGTAACATGCATAAATCGGGGCATTCATTTGGGTTAGGAACATTGGTTCTCTCATGCATATTTTATACAAAACTCTCTTTTGTCCTTTGTGTGATTTTTGGATGGAAAATTGGACATTGGTCAAAGTTTTTAGGAAAACCCAAGTTAATTAATGATAATTATTTTAAGCATCTTTTTCATTTAACTGTGCATAAAAAGCCCTTTATTACTAACTATTACATTCCTAAAATGAATACATCCAAAATATATCAAAATCGAACTAAATAAGCAAAACAATAAGAATAATATGAATGATAAATAAAATAAGATAAATAAAGGCACATAAAAAAGCCAAATGGATAAGAGAAGACGATAGCCAATTGGGGTATGACTCCTAATGCACGATGTATCACATGATCCTCTAAAAGTGTATAAAATCAATTACTCACGTAAAGCCATAAAAAGCCAATAAAAAATTATTGTGAGGAAAACCCAATTAAAAAACAAAATATAGAAAAATATCACTTGATTAAACATACATGTAGAATTAAATATGTAAAGAAAATAACTTAGCACCTTAGAGATAAATAAAAAAAAACATGAATAACAATCAAAAAATAAAAAATACTTAAAAATAAGTAGAAAATCTGCCATAGATGCCCTTGGATAGGTGACGAACAGCCATAGCTGAAGGAAGAATGGGACAGAAGGAAATCTCCATAAAGTCCAGTCTATCGTATTGATAGACAGCTGTCCATAGTGACTTCTTCCTATCTATTACTCAAGGGACGAAGTAGAAAGCTAGAAAAATAAACCAAAATTTACCCAAAAATGCAAGTTCATGCTAAGTAGTCAAATATAAGGTCTTAAGACATGTCAAAATAAGATTATAACCCTAAATCATGCTTCAACTACACTAAATGGCATTAATATCCAGAATAATACAATAAAAACAAAGCTCTAAAATACACAACAATGGATATCATACTCTAATTCATATTCTATCATGCATGTAAATCTAGATTCGAATATCACTTAAATTAAACATGTAAATCTGTGAAACATAAAATACGAGCACATTAATTTTAACAGCAATCGACATGATCATGCATGATTAATTTTAGAGAGAGAAAAAGAATGGTTGAAGAGCCTATAATATTACCCTCAGGAGATATTCTAACTTTGAAATTCTTAAAGTCCGGATCTCCACTTCGATTATGGTTTTTGTATTCTAGAAAACTAAATGATTTTTATGTGTATGTTTGTTTGGATTATTCTGGAAAATCTATCTTCCCCTTTTTGAAAAACCAAAATGTGGGAAATCTGGAAATTTAGCCATAAATGGCCATCCCTTATGGCAAATGGCCGTCCCTCGGGCAAAAATCCATAATTCATAAAAATGCCCCTAATCTGACCTAAACTGAAGTTAGATTGCCATAGATAACCATCCCCGATATGACAAATGAATGTCTATCACTACTAAAGATCAAAATCATGATTTTTAATGCTCTTTTGTTAAAACCATTCAAAAACACTTGGAAAGACCATAAAATTTTTATGAAATTGCAAAAAATCCCAATCGAAGCTTTGAGATCCATACTCTACATCAGAAATATACTATTTTCTCATCCTCGAGTAACCCTAATCTAGGCTACCTTGAGTCATGATGTCTACAAAGGGTAATATGTTAGAGCTCCAAAATCACTTAAATCTAGTGTTAAAATTTGATTTACAATAGAAATTCTTATTTTTCATTTTTATTGCTTAATTTTGTTTAATATTTGATTTGATAAATTTAAGCTTGTAAATTTGTAATTAATTTAGTTTATTGCTTATTTCACTCATTAATTCATGTTAATTGATTGAAATTATATTAAAATTGAGTAAATAAATTAATTAGAGCTTATTATTCATCTTCTTCTTCTTTTTGTCAATTTTTAAGTTCTATGTGTATTAATTTAATCTTGGTTTTTCTAGTCAAAATCATGTTTTTTATTTGTTTTATTGAGTTTGTTGGCTTTTTATGCATTAAAACTATCAAAATTGATTTTTTGGTGGTTTTTTATTTGATTCCCATGGCTTCTCGTGTCATTTTAGGAGTAGAAATTCATTTTGTGGCCGAGTCACGACTTTGTGTCGAACTTAGTCATGCCCATAGTCCATAACTCGGCCTGACTCAACCAGTGACCCAATTGATTCAAGCTTGACTCACCCCTGCCCCGTATCTCATTTGCATGTCACTCGTGCTGGTCACGCGCCTTGCGTAGTTGTGCACCACTCACTACCCTTTCTTTCCTTTATTTTGTTCTTTTAATGCTACTGTAGATTGGCTCGACTTCTACAATTAATTCATTTGGTTTTTGTTTTCTTTCAATTCAAAACCGCATCACGTTTCTTTATTTGCCTTTTCAATATATATATAATGTCAGTTCATTACTTTAATTCATTTATTATTTACTTGTTAATTAATTATTTCTACATATTTATTTCTTTCATTTAATTGTAATATACTTTATGTATTGTTTATGTATTAATATTATATTTTGTGTAATATTGCGTATTTTATTATATTATATATTTGTATTGTTATTAGTGTTATATATATATTTTTATATAGTATTGTTTTATTCATCAATATGATATAATCAATATTCTTTCAATATATTTAATATTATTTTGATATTTGGTTTTGTTAATTAGCTTAATTAATATTTTTCATTTATTTATTTATTTTATGAATATATTTAATTTCCTTCAATTTAATTGCTAAATCAATTACTATCTATTTATTATTATTGTTAATTTTTACTTTACTTTATTTTAATCCATGTTATTTTTTACAATGTAACTTATTATATTATGAGTATTTATCTCTTCCTATTTACGTATTCATGTATTTATCTTTCTCTTATTTATTAAATTTGTTATAATAATTTAAATTTTATTTTAATATTATTTTTTTTATTTATGTTTATCATTATTTATCGTTTTAGCATACGCCTATAAATGCTTCATGAATTTCAAAATGCATCATGCATTTTATGTATTTTTTCTAATTTATTTACATTATATTAAATTAATTATTTATCCAATCTATCTATCATTTATTATTTATAAATTTATTTCATTAAATTACACAATTATTAGCTAATGTGTTTATCTATTGTTTTAGCATACACATGTTAATGCATGCTGCATGAACTCCTGATGCATCATTCATTATATTTATTTGGTCTATTTTATTATTTTAATTTAATTACTTGTTTAAATTGTTCAATTTAATTAATCATTTATTATTTGATTTAATTCACTATTAAGTAATATTATTTTCATGCCTTTTCAATATATACATCATGCATCCAATTGTCAAATTGGGTTAGACACAAAAGATAAGGCAAAGCATATTAGATTAGTATTTATTCTATTTCTTCATTTATTTATCATTTAGGTTTGTATTTAGCTATCCGTTTTATTTTTTTTCCTTTTATTCTTGCAAAGCATGCAATAATAAAGGCTTTTCACATTCTTAAATTTAAAAATAATACCAAAACTATTTATGTTAATTAATCAAGCTTTCTTAATAAAAAAAAAACCAATGTCTACTATTTTTCTTCCAAAAATCACATAAAAAAAGAGTTTCATAAATAATCATGAGGAAAACAATGTTCCCAATCCAATAAATATCTTAATTTATGTATGTCATTTTTCTCATATTATTATTCTTTCATGCTTTGTTTTATTGCAAATAAATGATTTTTTTAGCATTAAACTGAAAACTCACTAAATGATTTTATACAAGTTTGAGTGGAATTTTTCTATAATAAAAGGGATCAATGTCCCGATTTTTATCCATCAAATAACAAGTAAAATTAAGAATTTTTCAAAGGATGTATGGGCTCAATGCCCCCATTTTTTATCAAAAATACACCTAAAACTCTACCCTTAAGGGAAAAAACAAATGTGATAACCAACATCCTCAACCAAATGAAATTAATTAATTTTCTGATCTATGTATGATTTTATCTTTACATTTGTTCTTATATTTTTTAAGGCTTTCCATGTCATGCTTTTATAGCTTTCTATATTTATGCTTTATAGCTTTTCAATGTGATTGAATGCTCTTTTCTTTTCTATCATAATATCTTGCACGAGAAAAGAGATAAAAAATTATTCATTAAAACTCTTTTATATAACATTAATCAAAGGTATAAATACGAATGAGATCCTGAACTATTTATAGTTTTGGCCTCATAAAGTTAGAACTCATTTTCTAATGCTATATTGGGTAGTAAATCCATGATACCTACCTCGTGGTGCCGAACATATGCCCTCATAGGTTGATCGCTAACAATAGATTAGAGCTACCTCAAGATGTTATTTCGTACCTTATTGAGGCTTGAGGCATGGCGGATTGGTTTAAATACTTATCAATTGTGAAGCGATCGGCCTTTATGAGTTAAATGAACCTTTATCCGATTCGTGAATCTTAAAAGCAAACTTTTGAGAACAAGCTAGATGCCTATGATGTTCAATGCTCGTCACAATGGCAAATCCACTAGGGACTCACAAGATTTAGCTCTGAATATACCTTCAGTTAATTTAATATAAAAAAGTTTAGAGATTAAGATGTTTTATCTCTTTTAAAAATAAATTGCATTACATCTATGCTAGGACCTTAGAATTATATTAGGCATCACTCTCTTAACCTCGATGCATTCCCAAAGCATGACCTTGTGTTCACTCAATATAGAGAAGTGTCAGGGAGGACCACCAGCCCAAGCTTTATACTTTTTTAGCATATCAAATGATGACCCAATCCATCATTATACTCGTAATAAGCTAGACCCATTAGCAAGGACAAAGCTTAGGTAGCCTTAAAGCTGTATCACCTGACTAAAAGCATATGTAATGGCACAGAGATTTCTATTAAGAGGCATATGCCATAATATGTTACTTGTGATGTGGGCCTTTATCTATTTTATAAATCCAAATCAATTTAGATGCATACTCATCAAAGGCTTTCATCCCTCGATGGGTACATTTTAATTTATTGTTTAAATACATAATGGCCAAATCCATTTGCATGTACTTTCAATAAAGAGAGGTTATGATTTTGATTTTTCACCGTGCACCAGACATGTTTATTAGGTTCTCTGTTAACTCATAAGCTAATCTTACATAAGAAAGGGACCATATGGCCTCTTATGTAGGAGTAATAAGGTTTGAAGGATTTTCCTTTTCTTTTGCATGTGTTTTTTTATGTTGCATAAATATATATGCATTTTTAACAAAATAAAAAAAATGATAATGACAATAAATAATAAAATATGCATGTTTGTGTGCATAGATTTTTGATGTATGCACATCACATCTCGTGTATAAAATTTTTGCTTGTGCAAATCATTTTATGTACAACCACAAATGTAATAAAAATTAAAACATGTAAATCTTATGTGCATAATTTTCTACTAAACAAAAATGTAATTGCATGTTATTTTGTGCACAAATAAAATAATAATATAATAATGTAAAACACATACATTCTATATGTAAATTTTCTTTGCCACGAAAATGTGTATGTTTCCTTTGTGTGCTATGAAAATGCACATTCTTCATTAGATTCTTTATTGGCCTACATATTTTGCTTTATGTAGAGAATTCTTCCCATGCATTTTATACACGCCATGCTCATGCATCATTCATATATTGCACATTATTATGTTTTGTGAGTCGTACATCATATGTATATGCAACACTCTCATACATCTTTTATAATACATTCATTATGCATCATATATATAACACATTTATATGCCATGAACCACACATATGTTATGCACTATATGTATACCTAACATATCCATGTATCATGTGTATCTCACACATCATTCTAATGTCTTCTTCCTATTTCAGCCATTATAGAGTTGCTTAAGTAGTTTAGGGGTACCAATGGTCGCCTTGTCAAAAAGCTTTATCAAAGATGTTTAGAAGCAGAATCAGAGATAGATTTAGGTTTGGCTAATATTTTTAAATCAACTTTAGGAAACATAGCTATGGAAAATCCACCATAAATAGTAGCTCCTGATAATCAAGAGTTGGATAGAAGATTTGATGAGATTGAAAGAAGGATGAGAGCCATTATGACTGGGAAGATATCCACTTTTAGTATAACCTATTGGACAGTAGCCTTTAGCACCTACAGTTAAACATGGAGAACTAACCACTGTTGGGTGGACTTTTATTGTAACTGCTATTGTGACACCTTCTTTAGCCATTGAGTTTAGAGGTCCTGTGAGGGCCCAATCTTGACCTTGGTAGGAATTATATTTAATTAATTGATATTATGTGCCAAATTAATGTTTGTATGGTTATAGCCACATTGGAATAAAAGTATCAAGATGGGTAATATGGTAATTTCATTGAAATTAATGAATAAGGGGTTAATTGATTGATAAAAAGTGGTGTTACGGTAAATTTTATGATTTAAGATTGATTTGAGGTCAAAACATAAATTAAAAGTTTGGATAGGTTAGTTTTGAGAGAGAAATTAAGAAAGAGGTTAAATGGTAATTTGATGGTCTTATAGAGGCTTTCTCACATGCTCATAGTGATAAATATCCTTATCTGTTCAAAAGAAGTCCATCTCTTTCTCTCTCCTTCTATCTCTCTCTCACTCTCTGTGAATCTGGTATTAGGTTTTGGTAAGAGAAATCTCCCCCTTCTACATCTCTTCTGTTAATGAAAGATTTCATGAAAGCAAGAAAGAAAATTAAGTGTTTTATGTTATTTGTAGCAGCAAAGACAAGTAAAGATAAGGGCAAAAGGATCTTGAAGGAGTGAAGAAGTCTCAGTGTTTAGGTACGGGAATATGGTTTGGATGGAATTATGTATGGAGTTATCTGTAGATGGATCAATAGAAATTAGGGTTTTGAGAATAGGATTCTTTTTAACCAGTGAAACCCTTAGTTTAGGGTTAAGCTAATTGAGTGATGATGAATTTTAAGATGAGTTTAGACAGGTTTATTGGCTCATTGAGCATTGTTGTTAATTAATCTTTATAATCAGATCTGTTCATGTTGGTGCGCGGCTATGCAAGGCTAAAAGCCTTGCGACAAGCGGCCATGCAAGGCTTCCAGCCTTATGGTGTGCAGCCATGCAAGGCTAAAACCCTTATGGAGCATGGCCATGCAAGGCTTCCAGCCTTATGGTGCACGGCTATGCAAGGCTAAAAGCCTTGTGGTACGTGGCCATGTAAGGCTTCTAGCTTATGGTGTATGGCCATGCAAGGCTAGAAGCCTTATGTTGAGCAACCATGCAAGGCTTTCAGCCTTGTGGTGTGTGGCCATACATTATTTCTTGCCTTATGTCAAGTAGCCATGCAGGGTTTCCAGCCTTGTGGTGCATGGCCATGTAGGGTTTCATGCCTTGTGGTGCATGGCCATTCAATATCTCCCTGTATGTGATGCACAACCAAGTCTTGTCGTAATGTATGTGGTGCACGACCAAGTGACACTCCACTACGCTTCACTTTATCACTTTACACACTCACCCTTGATTATCTAGTAGAATACTTCCTTATTCATTTATGACCAGCCAACACTCATTATAGAAACAAAAAAAACCCTCTAATTCAACCTAAATGACACACTTAATGAACTTTTTCCAAAAGTTAAAATGTGACTATTCTATGCCATGTCTTAAACTTTCAAGCTTTAAACTATCAAGGTAAAGTGATAATGGCAAGTTTATCAAGTAAGTGTTAATTGCAACTTGTTTAGTTTTATGACTATAATCGTATTAATGTTATGATTGCATTGAATTGATATATATAGAAATATATATATATATATATATATATATATATATATATATATATATATATATATATATATATATATATATATATATATATATATATATATGATTATGTGAAGTAATATATCATGTGTTCTTAAACTAGTTTAAATATATTGTATATGAGTTGAGATAACAAATGTTGATGCCATTATAAGAATATGAAATGTGCATTCGTATATGAATTGTGACTTAAGTAAATATTGTACTGTGTAAATAGGAACATATTGAATTAAATGTTCTTAAAAATGGTGAAGCATGCGAGTCTTAGTTCAATTGTGGATTAGATAGGCATGCCTAAATGGATACGGTTGCAGCTGCCATAGTTGACCTCATTTGGATCCATTGTCTATTCCTTTAATGGAACCATAGTTTAGCCCTTTAGGTCCATTGTTTTGATATCTTCAGATATCCATTGTTTGATACCTTTAGGTATCCATTGTTGATACCAATTGGTATCCATAGCTCCCGTTATCCACCCTTTAAACTAGCACTTAGACAGGCTATTAAAGATTAAGAAATGTGCTTGAAATAAGAAATGCATGTATCAATTTCTTCATTCATATAATGTAAGCATGATGAATGACTTATTATAATATTTCATCTTCATTTCCTTTTGGCTATAAATTGTTACTATGAAATGAAATCATGTTATGATTATGTTGATATTCCTATTGCAATACTTGTGTGATGATGTTTATCATCAACTACTGAGAGTGGTTGGCCATGTTAATTTTTGAATTTCCCCACTAAGCTTTATAGCTTAGCACGGGTTATTTTATATCCGCGTAGGTTTGTTTGAAGGTTGCTCAGGGACTTAATTCTACATCAGGAAGCCAACAAGAGTCGGTCCAAAATTTGGATGTATGAGATTTAATGGATAATTTCTTTTTATCTAGTCTTATATTTTGCTATGATTTAATTCAGAAATTGTAATATGGAAGACTGTAAAATTTACTTAATTGCCATTTCTTGCATGTGATTTCTAGATTGTGGGTGATTAGTATGTGATTGCCATGAATATGATTTCTTTGCATGAAATTCCAAGTTAACCTATAGGTTATGCATGCACTATATGTGTGTTTGTGTGTGTGTGTGTGTGTGTGTGTGTTAATAGGCTTTGTACGTTCGTTAAGGGTGTTATAGTGGAAACTCATATGATCATGATTAAGGTAACACCTAAATTATATACATGATGATTAAATTAATGAATCATTAGTGTGAATATAGTTTTTTTGAAGGCATGGTAACATGACATGACATGACCATGAATGTAAGACATAATAATATGGTTAGAACTTAGAGTTAGGGTGTCAAAATGTGTGGTATCAAAGCATCCTAGTTTAGCCTTTTTTAGGCAATAGAGATCTAGAAATCCTTGGTATGGTATAGTGTCTTATTGGCCTAATGTAGTAGTCCTTGTTTCCATATAGATCGAAGATGGATGATTCTAGGGATTCTATCAAGGAATCGACTAAAAATAATTTAGCAGCTATGACAGGTTCCTCTGATATTAGATCTTTATCATCCAATCAGAATGAGATCCCGACTGCAATCCCTGGAGAAGCATTATTAAAAATTTCTCAGGATATGGCTCAGATTCTGCAAAGGATGATAGCACCTAAGGCCTCAATCTCGAAAGTTAGAAAATATGGTAGGGAAGAATTTTTGGGTACCACATTGGAAAAATCAGAAGAAGCTGAATTCTAGCTAGAAAAGCTAGAAAGGATTATAGATGATATTCATTGTCCCACTTATTATATGGTATCGTGTGTTGCACCCTTACTTCAAGGACTAGCGTACAATTAGTGGAAGCTGGTACTCGAATAACCTCAATTGTCGGATCCTCTTACTTGGGGATTCTTTGAAACTGAATTTAAGAAGAGATATGTTACTGAGGTTTATAAAGAGGAAAAGCTAAGATAGTTTTTGACCTTAAAATAGATAACTATGTATGTGGTAGAGTTTGACATGGAATTCAGTCGGTTGTTCAAATATGTCCCTAAAGATATGTTGACTGATGCTTTTAAGAGTAGGCAATTTAAGGATGGACTGAATCATTAGATCAGAGAGAAACTAAAAGGGGATACATCTCTTCAGAATGTGAATTTTCATCAACTAGTTATAGCCGTTATGAAGGTTGAGAAGCACGAGTCATCTAAAAGAGAAAGAGAGAGGAAAGGAAGTGGGGCCAGGGTTGGAAGGTCCACCAAAAAAAGGTTTAAGGGAGCACAAAATGTCCAGTGAGATGAGGGATTGTAAAACCCTGCTAGCAATTTAAAGAGACAGGAATCTTCAGCAGTGTTGAAGCCAAGTTAAGATACATCATCAAAGTAAGAAAGGATTCAACCGCCTGAGTACCCTCGATGTTTAAGGTGACATTAGGCCCATGCAGGAAAAAATCAAGAGCATACTATAATTGTGGTGTTACTGACCACTATATAGCTAATTGCCCCTCAAAGCGGGTATAAGGCTCAACACAGCAAGGTAGCAGAGGAGCTTCAAATATGTTTTCAGCTGCTAAAATCAGAAACAGAGGTAGGGGTTAAGTGTTTTAGTCGCCATAGATCTCAGTCTCATAATACATCTGAGTTGTTTGACCGACCTGCTGCACCAAATGTCTCAGGTTGGGCTTATGCCATGAAAGCATGAGAAAACTAAGATGCTCTTGAAGTCATAGCTGGTATTTTCTCATATTATGATTCTAATATTCATGCACTTATTGATCCAGTATCCACTCATTCATATGTTTCCATTGAGAGCATGAGTGGGAGTGTATCTAAGGTATATCAGTTAGAATATGATATATATGTAACCAGTCCATTAGGGTATAATGTATGTGTGAAAAAAATGTTCCCTGATTATCCCATCTTGATACAAGAAAGAGAATTTTTAGCCAATCTTATTAAGTTGCCTTTTTGAGAATTTGATTTTATTCTGGGTATGGACTAGTTATCTAAGCATCATGCATTGGTAAATTGCAGGGCTAAAATGGTAACTCTTAGTGATGAAAATGGTAATGAGATAATAGTTACAGGTATTCTGACAGAACCTTTGGCTAATATGATATCTACCATACAAGCTAAGTGATTTCTTAAAAAGGTGTGTGAATAATTTTTAGCCCTAGTTCTTGATTCAAGGAAGGACACGATTAAGCTTCAAGACATACTAATAGTGAATTAATTTTTTGATGTGTTTCTTGAAGACTTACCTGGTCTTCCCCCTGAGAGGGCTATGGAATTATCTATTGAGGTTTTTCCTAGCACAGCACCCAATTCAAGAGCCCCTACAGGATTGCTCCAAAGGAATTGAAAGAGTTGAAGGTATAGTTACAAGAACTGCTTGACAAGGATTTTATCAGGCCTAGTGTATCGCCATGGGGTTTGTCGATCCTATTTATTAAGAAAAATGATAATTCTATGAGAATGTGCATTGAATATCAGCAGTTAAATAAAGTGACAGTGAAAATAATTATCCATTGCCTAAAATTAAGGATTTGTTTGATCAGTTAAAAATGGCAAGAGTATTTTCAAGGATTGACCTAAGATTGGGGTATTACAAACTCCGAGTTAAGGGCGTAGACCTGATAAAATCCTTGTCAAGCAGTTCTTGTAATGCCATTCGGATTAATGAATGCACCAGCTGCATTTATAGATTTGATAAATAGGGTGTTTAGACCATATTTGGACCAATTTATAGTGGTATTTATCTATGACATATTGGTCTATTCCAGGAATGAGAAAGAGTATGGTGAGCATTTAAGAATTGTGCTACATACTTTAAAGGAGAATCGACTATTTGCTAAATTGAGCAAGTGTGAGATCTGGTTGATAAAAATTTCCTTCATTGGCCATTTAATATCTTCTGAAGGTATTAGAGTTAACCCAACAAAAATTGAGGCTATTACCAATTAGAGACTACCTTAAAGTATAACTGAGGTTAGAAGTTTCTTGGGATTGGTAGGTTACTATCGTCGTTTTGTAAATGGGTTTTCAGTTATTGCATCTCCACTTACTAAGATATTAAGGAAGAATATTAAATTTGAGTAGAGTATCCGATGTCAGATAAGTTTTGATCAGATAAAGAATATGCTAACAAAAGCTTCGATCTTAACTTAACTAGTCTTGAGAAAAGAGTATCCATGTATAGTGATGCCTCTAGAGTTGGTTTGGGTTGTGTTTTAATGCAAGATGGTAGAGTGGTTGCTTATGCATCTCAACAACTTAAACTGCATGAGCAAAATTGTCCAGCACATTATTTAGAGTTAGCAGCAGTTGTTTTTGCCTTAAAGATTTTTTGGCACTACTTATATTGTGAAAGATGTAGAATATACATAGACCATAAAAGCCTTAAGTATCTACTTACTCAAAAGGAACTTAACTTAAGATAGCAGAGATGGCTCGAACTATTTAAAGACTATGATTGTATAGTAGACTACCATCCGGGTAAGGCTAACGTGGTAACAGATGCTATTAGCAGAAAGATGATGGCGATTATGGTGTTACAATGAGGTAGATAGAGGTTTGCTTTAGATGGTGCTTTATTTGCCTAATTAAGGGCTAAACCTTGTGTAAGGCAAGCTATAATGGATGCACAAAAAAATGATAAGAAATTACAGCGAATTATGCAATCTATGCATGAAGGGGATCAATTTAGGTACTCAATCAAAGAGAATGAAAGTTTATACTTCAAGGATAGATTATGTGTTCTAGATGATAGAGAATTAAAAAGAACTTTGCTGAATGAAGATCACAACACAGTATTTAATATGCATCATGGGGGTAACAAGATGTATTAGGATCTTAAGCGATGTTACTAGTGGTTAGGTATGAAGAAGTATGTGGTCAATTATGTCTCTAAGTGCTTAAATTGTCAACAAGTGAAAGCCGAGCATTAACTTCCTTCTGGATTGTTGAATCCCACTCCAATTCCTCAGTGGAAATGGAAAGATATTACTATGAATTTTGTGACCAGATTGGCCTCTACAAAAAGAAAGCCTAATGTAGTTTAGGTAATTATTGATAAGTTAACTAAGTCAGCTCATTTCTTACTAGTTAGAATGGATTATTCCATGGATCAATTGGCAAAATTGTATGTAAATGAGATTGTTCAACTTCATGGGATTCCGATATCTATAATATTAGATCGAGATCCCAAATTCACCTCTAGATTCTGGCAGAGTTTACATAAGTCATTTGGAACACGGTTAAAGTTCAATATGGCTTTTCATCCCCTGACAGATGGATAATCCAAAAGGGTTATACAAGTTTAGAAGATATGCTAAGGGGTTGTGTTTTAAACTTTTCTAGAATTTGGGACAAATATCCAGCCTTGATGGAATTTGCATATGATAATAGTTATCCGACTAGTTTTGGTATGGCTCCGTACGAAGCCTTATATGGTCGAAGTTGCGAGACCCTAGTATGTTGGATTGAGTTAACTAAACCTAAGATAATTGGGCCAGACCTAGTTAAAGACACCAAAGAAAAAGTTAAGTTATTAAGCAGAGATTGAAAGAAGCAAGTGATAGGCAAAGGTCTTATACAGATTTGAAAAGAAAGGATGTCGAATATCAAGTTAGGGATAAGGTATTTTTAAAAGTGTCACCCTGGAGGAAAGTTTTGAGGTTTGGAAAAAAAGGTAAATTGATTCCAAGATTTATTGGTCCCTATGAAATTTGGCAAAGGGTTGGACCAGTGACATATAGATTAGCACTTCCTATGGAATTATCAAAGCTGCATGATGTGTTCTATGTTTTTATGCTTTGAAGGTATCGTTCAGATGAATCATATGTATTACAAATGCAAGACATTCAAGTTCAAATAGATTTTACTTATAATGAAGAACTTAAAGAGATTATGGCCAGGGAAATCAGGCAGTTAAGGAATAAACAGGTTCCTCTTGTCAAGGTACTTTGGCAACATTATAAAGTTTAAAAAGTAACTTGGGAACTAGAGGCAGTGATGAAGGCCCAATACCCTCAGTTGTTTAAATTAGTTATGAATTTCGATGATGAAATTCTCTTAAGGGGGAAAGAATTGTGAAGGCCTAATCTTGACCTTGGTAGAAATTATGTTTAATTAATTGATATTATGTGCCAAATTAATGTTTGTATGGTTATAGCCATATTGGAATAAAGTTTCATAAAGGGGTAATATTGTAATTTCAATGAAATTAATGAATAAGGGGTTAACTAATTGATAAAAAGTGGTGTTGGGGTAAGATTTATGATTTAAGATTGATTTGGGGTCAGAGCATAAATTAAAAGTTTGGATGGGTTAGTTTTCAGAGAGAAATTGAGAAAGCGGTTAAATGGTAATTTGATGGTCTTTTAGAGGCTTTCTCATGTGCTAACAGTGATAAATATCCCTATCTATTCAAAGGAAGACCATCGCTCTCTCTCTCTCCCTCTATCTCTCTCTCACTCTCTATGAATCTGGAATTAGGTTTTGGTAAGAGAAATATCTCCCTTCTATATCTCTTCTGTTAATGAAACATTTCATGAAAGCAAAAAGGAAATTTTAGTGTTTTTATGTTATTTGTAGCAGCAGAGACAAGTAAAGATAAGGGCAAAGGGATCTTGAAGGAGTAAAGAAGTCTCAGTGTTCAGGTATGGGAATATGGTTTGAATGGTATTGTGTATGGAGTTGTCTGTAGATGGATCGCTAGAAATTAAGTTTTTAAGCACAGGATTCTTTTAACCAGTGAAACCCTCAGTTTAGGGTTGAGCTAATTGAGTGATGATGAGTTTTAAGATGAGTTTAGAGACATTTTTTGGCTCATTGAGCATTGTTGTTAATTGATCTGTATAATCGGATCTATTCATGTTTGTGCGCGGCCATGCAAGGCTAGAAGCCTTATGACACGTGGCCATACAAGGGTTCTGGCCTTATGTTAAGCGGCCATGCAAGGCTAGAAGCTTTATGGCGTGCAGCTATGCAAGGCTTTTAGCCTTATGGTGTGCGGCCATGCAAGGCTAGAAGCCTTATGGCGGGCGGCCATGCAGGGCTTCTAGCCTTATGGTGCATGGCCATGCAAGGCTAGAAGCCTTGTGGTGCACGGTTATGTAAGGCTTCCAGCCTTGTGGCATATAGCCATGCAGGCTTTCTTGCTTTGTTGCACGATGCCATATATGGTTTCTAGCCTTGTGATGTGCGGCCATGTAGGGTTACAAACCTTATGGTGCACGGCCATTCAATGTCTCCCTGTATGTGATGCATGGCCATGTATCGCTGCAATTTATGTGGTGCATGGCCAAGTGACACTCTATTGCTATTCACTTTATCACCTTACACACTCACCCTTGATTACCTAATAGAATGCTTCCTTATTCATTTATGACCAGCCAACACTCATTATAAAAACAAATAACCCTCTAATTCAACCTAATTAACACTCTTAATGAACTTTTCCCAAAAATTAAAATGTGACTGTTCAATGCCATGTCTTAAACAACCAGTTGTGGAACAACAACCCATTGCATAAGAACCTAAAAAGTCCGATAGGGTATGATAGGAGATTTAGAGATACAAATTTCTAATCACCGAAGTAACATTATTGAGTTAGTGGATCGTAAGGATCCAACTACCTACCGAGAAGCTATTGAGAGCCCTGACTCAAAAAAATTGGCTTGGAGCCATGAAATTCGAGATGCAATCAATGTACGATAACCAAGTTTAGACCTTGGTTGATCCACTGGAAGGTGCTAAGGTAATTGAATGCAAATGGCTATTTAAACTCAAAGCTGACAACACCTACAAAGGTAGACTAGTAGCAAAAGTTTTCCAACAAACTCATGGTGTAGATTATGATGAGACCTTTTCGCCTGTAGTCATGCTCAAATCCATTAAGATCTTGCTTGCCATAGCTGCATATCATGACTATGAGATATGGTAAATGGATGTAAAAACAGCTTTCCTTAACGAAAATCTCCGTGAGGATGTGTATATGACATAGCTTAAGGGTTTTGTCAATCCCAAACATCCTAAAAAGGTTTGCAAGTTTCAAAAATCCATTTATGGATTGAAGTAAGCATCCCAGAGTTGGAATCTCCATTTTGATGAAGCAGTCAAAGAAGTTGACTTCATCAAAAATGAAGATGAGCCTTGTGTGTACAAAAAGGTTAGTGGGAGCTTAATAGTGTTTCTAGTCCTATATGTAGATGATATCCCAACATTGCAAAAGGTTAAGCGATGGTTGGGGAAGTGTCTCTTGATGAAAGACCTAAGTGAAGTTGATACAATACTTGGTATTCGGATCTATAGAGATATATCGCGACGACTTTTGGGACTAAGTCAAGACAAGTACATAGACAAAGTACTAAAGCATTTTAGTATGAAAGCCTCAAAGAAAGGGTACATACCTTTAGCTTTGGGAGTTCCTTTGACTAAAGAACAATGTCCTAAAATCAAAGAAGAGAGGGACAACATGAGTAAAATCCCATATGCATCTACTATTTGATCTATCATGTACATTATGTTGTGTACTAGGTTAGATGTTGCTCATGCACTGAGTATAACTAATAGGTTTTAGCAAGACCCTGGTGAGAAGCACCTGCGAAGGACTAAGGATCACTACTTGGTATATGGTGGTCAAGAAGAGCTAGTCATACAATGTTATGTCGATGGTGCTTTTCAAACCAACACTCAGGATTCAAGATCGCAATTTAGTTTTGTTTTTGTTTTGAACGGTGGTGTTATCAACTGGAGAAGCTCAAAACAAGAGACCGTTGCTGACTTAACTACAGAATCGAAGTATATTACATCGAGTGAGGCTACAAATAAGGCTATTTGGATTAGAAATTTAATTTCTAGATTAGGAGTGGTCCCAAGCATGCTAAATCCATTAGAAATTTTCTATGACAATAACTGGGCCATCGCACAGGCAAATGAGCCCTGATCACACTAGAAATCTAAACACATACTCAGAAAGTACCACCTGATCAAAGAGATCATTGATCATGGGAACATCAAGATTAGCAACATAGCGAGTAAAGAAAATGTAGCAGATCCATTGACGAAAAAATTGCATCCAAATCTGCATGAAGCTTATTTGAGAGCGTTCAGTCTTGGGGCTATGCCTAATTGGGACTAGTGCTAGTGGAAGATTGTTAGTGTAAGCCCTAGCCCCAATGCATTGTTATAAAACGCTCAAGTCAATAAATGAGGCATTTTTTTTATCTATTATATCCCTATGCATATCAAGTCATAGAACTATCCAAAAATGTTGTTTCAGTTTAAGTTATCTTGTGTGAGGCATATGGTTGTAAAACCTTGAAACATTTGAGACTTCATTCTAAATATCCCTAGTCAATCATTGTTATGGGAATAACAAATGAATTAAGACTAGTATGCTCACTCTGATAAGTTGAGTTCTGTCTAACGGATCATAAGGACTAAATTGTTAATCAGAGATCATAGATACATGTTTAGAACATGGTATCTGGATTCGATCCGTTCATGAAAACACTACATGGTACAAGTCATAAGTGTTTCTTAATTGCAAGTTTTGCATTGGAGTTCTTAGACCTAAAATCTCTGTGAAACTCTTTATGAATTATTGTGTACTTTGACATACACCTAGCATACTCATAATAGGGTGACTAGTATGGGTATGCTTGTGCATGCACTAATTCATGTTAGAGAGCATGATAAAAGTAAAGGGATTACCCCTCTCGATGAGAGAGAAAATATCATCGACCACTTGATCAGTGAACTGAGAAGTGTATGGCCATACCGAGATGAAATAATTAGTAATCATTATTTATCTGAGAGTTTAGTGTCACTAAAATATCAAGAAAGGAATTAGTATATATAAGGATGACTAGTTCCATGACTTATATTAATTCTAATATTTGTGTGTAAGGGACTGTGCAAAATTGCATTGGGTCACTAAATGCCATTTGCATTTTCATTTAATATAGTGGACGAGTCGTTCCCTCAGAGGTTCAAGATGCCAAATTTACTGACGTTACTTTTGACCCCTGTTTGTATATCAAGCAGTATACATTAAACATGAAGGGGATGAGCTTAACTAAGAAATAGAAGATTAAGTATTTTTGCCTCAAACTGATAGGCCTTGCCATTAATTGGTACCATGTGTTAGATCACAGGACCAAAAAGGATCGGGATTTATTGATGGAAGATTTTATGAAATAATATGACTACAGTACCGGGATAGAAGTGACCATGAAGGATTTAGAGACCAAATGAAGCCTTCCATGAGTATCTCGCTCGATGGAATAATTGGGTGATGAAGATAAAGTGAAAACCAAAGATTACCGGTTAGATCATGTTATTCATCTAAAATGCCAATCCCTACATAAGAGATAGCCTTAAAATGAAAGGTTTAAAGGATTGGGAATCTTCCAAGGATATAGCCATTAAAGTTAAGGCTAAACATTTGGAGAAGGTTAGTTCTATGAACCTGGGTTCTAGCAAGAATGATATAAGCAGTAGTAACAGTAGGGGTAGCATTGGCAGAACAACAAAAGTCTCAGATATGGAGACAAGCCAGTGGCTTTATTTGGATTTAAGTAAGCCATTATCTTAGTATCTTACTCGTCTAATAAATGAACAGAAGTTGCAACCTTTGCCCCCTGTGCTAGCTAAGAGCTAGAGAAAGCCCAGATATAGAGCCAATTGGAACTGCAATTATCATCAGCATGTGGAGCATAAAAAAAACTACTATCACCCTCTAAGAGATCGCATCCAATACCTTATTTCACCCAATAGATACTAAATGTAGAAAAGTCATAATTTTGTGTAACCATCCATGTTTGTTTTTGACTTAATCTTCCTAAAATGGTATATACCCCCAAGATGTATATGGCATATAGATATCTGGTAATCTTTTGCTCAGTTCCAATGACAAGAGTTGTAGGATGTAAATATTATCATCAATCTTGGGGGCACCGTCAAGAAAAGGAAGAGCCTGAGATGTTGAAGGACTTTTTGTTTTTTATACTTAGAGTAGGAAAAGATGTAATATAAGCTATCTTTTTTATAATGTAAAATGTATCTCTAAAATATGTATATGTTTCTCTAACATGTTAATAATATGAGTATTTCTTATGTATGCAATGTCTTATTTTATTCCACATATAATGATAATCAGGGGTCATTTCTAAGAAATTAATTGAATAAACACAAATCTTTATTTAATCTCAGATATAGAAATGTTTTGAGTGCATTCATCATAACTTCTAAAGTAAGTCTTGAGAGGATAAAATAGTAATTAAAATGGTTAAACCTTCACCTAAACCGATAATAGCACCCCAAAAAATGATAAAAACATTACAACATGTCATTTTTATCCTTCCTAATACAAAACTTAAATAGAAAGCCCAACTCACCTATATAAGAAAGCCTAAATGTCAAGCCTAACTTACCTAAACCAATCCATTCAAAATTCCAAAAAACCCTATAAGGGTTGACTGATAACAGAAGTCAAATTCATCTAAGATGCCACCCTTTGAGGTTAAAATAAGATATGGGCTTTTGTATTACATGTCTAATCATGATTGTTATAGGATGCATGAAGATAGGAATGTATCCATAAGTTAGGCATAAATATGTGGTTAATTACTTCAGAGGAACCTATGGCATGTATAGGGACACATGTTGAAGGGAGCTTAATTTAAAGGCTATAACGATAGCATTACCGACACGGGTTTTCTTATACATATAGCTTCTTGCATGTATTTTTACACACACACATTCCCCTTTGTGTGCATTTTGTAAATGATTTATATATAAATTTCTACATGTGTTAGCGTACATACCCCTTTTGCATATACTCCACACATATTTTGTCCCACATGTGTAATTTCTTGTGTGCATCCCTTATATAATTTTATGCATGTTTCTTCACACATAAATCCTTATGTGCACATAATCTTTTGTATATATCATTGTACATGATCTTACGGCTAACGAGAGAGTAAGCTTCATTATCCTTGCCTCAGTGATTCGCATGGGCCTTTATGCAAGACAACCTAAGGATTCGAGGATAATTACCTCCTTAATATATTTGAGATGATCGCTCTTCTTTGTGTAAATATTATATCTTTGGCATGTTTGTGTGTATTTTCATGAGTTATGCATGAATCTATGCTTCATTTGTGAATTTTGATGAGCTTTATGCCTTTAATTGCCATTTTCTCTCTCTAGAGCTTACTTTCTCTCACTTGATAAATTCAGGCAAATTGTGTTGTTTAATGCTTTTTAACCTTGTTTTGAGTTTATATTATGTTTTTAGGAAGTTTAGTGGTGTTTTTTGTGAGTTTTGGACCTTAATTTGGGTTCTAAAGGTCTGAGTTTCGGCCATGGCGATGTTCCAATAGTGTTAGACGGTTTAGGCATAACTCACGGATTCAGTCCATGAGTGAGTCAGGTTCGTGACTCACTTTAGGATAGCCAGTGACTAACTGAGAAAGAACATGACTTATTCCAGTCAAATCCGTAACTCAACCCGTTTTAGGCCATGACACACCTTCTTCTTTGGAATGAGTCCATGACTCACTTCCCTATCCATCCTTAGGATTTTTTTTGTGTTTTCTTTATTTTTCATGCACTTTCTTCTTTTTTTCTTGTTATATATTTATAGACTTGTCTTATATATTAGCATGCATGTTTGTTTCCACTTTATGGCGTTATCTCTATCCAATTCTTTTTGCTCTTTTCTAATCAATCACTATCTTTACTATTTTTAAATGCAAAAATATATGGGATTTACTTAGAGGACCTCGAAAAAATAAAAGAGATCTAAAAGACTTGGGATATTTAATTTATTTAGTTCATTTATTTTATTTTATTTAAGTTTTTTATATTTTATCCTTTATTATTATTTATCTGTAATAACATAGTAAAAAAAAGGATTTTAGCATGAAAACCTAAAAAATCACATTAAGTATTTTTATCTAATATTATTGGATTTTTATTAATAAAATGGACCAATGTCCTAATTTATCCTAAAAATCGCACTAAAAAAGGGTTTTATAATTATATGTGGGAAACCAGTGTTCCAAAATTAAATGAATATCCCAATTTGTGTATGTTTATTCCTTTATTAATTAATTCTAATTTTAATATGCATAAAAATGTTTTTACTTGAATTCAAAAATTAAAAAGGGATCAACCATAATTCTTCATTTACACATGTTGGGGCCAATATCCTTAAATGCCCACAATTTATGTATGGTCTTTATCTCTTTTTATATACTAGCATGTTTATTTATTCATTTATTTTTCCCTGTGATGAATGAGAAAAGGGCCGATATAATTGACCATATGCAATTATTTATATTGACTATTAACCAAGTAATGCAATTAGGAATGAAATCTGAACTATCTCTGGTTTAGACATCACAAGGTTCAAGAAAATCCCTTTCCTAATGTTATATTAGGTGGTAACTCCAAAAAATACATGCCTTATGATGCTCAGTTGATTTCTTATAAATTAGTCATTAGCAAATAGATAAGGATAATCTGAGATGCTATCTAATGCCTTTTGGAGGCCCGAGGCATCATGTATTTGGTTAAATCCCTGATCATTGCAAAGTGATTAATTTTCACAAGTTAAATTAGCCTTAGTCCAGTCTTGAGTCCTAAAAGTTAACTTTTGAGAATAAATTGGATGCCTATAGGGTTTATCACAAATCACAGTGGTGACTCCACTAAGGACTATTTGAGATTTCATTTTGAAAGTGACTTGCTTAATACAATATAAATTGTTGGTTATAGTTTGATTGTATTAGTTCTTTTCTAATTTAAAATGCATTAGGAACCTACTACAACCTTAAAATTAAGTTAGGCATCCCTATTTGACCTATGGTTTAATCTGAAAGCATGACCCTATGTTCACTCAATATAGGGGAATGTTAGAAAGGACCACCATCCTAAGTCTCATACCTATTCGGTATATTAAATGGTGACTCAATCGGTCGTTATACTTATGATGAGCTAGCAATGTTGGCAGGGACCATGCTTAGGTGGCCTTAAAGTTGTATAAATACTTATCTTAGGTAATAAATACCTTAATACTTTGCTTACTATTTGGATACCTATATACTTGTTCAAATTCCAATAAAGAAAGGTAGGTGCTATCAAAGGCTGTCATGCCCCGATAGGCTTATTTTGGTTTATTCAAATGACTCAAGTATATAAAGATCAATTATATATTTATCTATCCTTTAAATTAAAAGAGATCATGCTACCAATTTTCCACTATGCATCATGCACTTTTTTTGGGTTCCTTATTAACCCATGAGCTAACCTCACATAGAAAAGGGATAGCATGACCACCAGTATAGGAGAAATAAGGTGGGAATGTTTATTTTAATTTACACATGTGCTTTGTGAATGATATGTAATATGCTCATACATTCCATGCATACCATACATCATATTAACAAGCTTCCTTTCAACCATTACAAAGTCATTCACGTGGTTTAAGAATTCAACTTGCTATGGAAAGATAAGTGTCACCTAAATGAGTTTTGAGCCTCAATTTCTTTGGTAATTTACTTTGGGGGAAGTCACAGTGGCCTTGCTTGATGTATATTAGCAACAATAAGTCCTTTTGGTTGTATTGAAAGATTGGGGCCTCAATTGAGGGTTAGTAGTCACTGTCACCATAAAGTCAACAAGCTAGTTTAGAAGTTTGGATAGGCATCTACTCAAAAGGTTTTTGTTAAGTCAGTTTGAGTCAGTGTCAGAGATAGATTTAGGTTTGGCTAAAATCTTTGAGATAGCATCTGAAAGAGCAAAAATGATGGATCTAACACGGATTAAAGCTAATGACAGTCAAAAACTAGATAAAAGATTAGATAAGTGTGAGAGCAGGATAAGATCCATAATGACTGATATGATGAACTCTTTAACATAGCCCATTAGCCAACAGCCCCTAACAGTTACTGCTAACCATAGAAAGCCTATGACTGTTGCAGATACTCCTATCGCTACCCAAATGGGACCTTCTTTAGTGGTTGAGTCAAAGGGAGTCAGGTCAAGAGTTCAATTTGTAGAGCAGTTGAAGGATAAAGATATTGCACCTGAAGAAGACTTCATTCCTAAAGAAGAAGAAGAGCCACCTATAATACAAGCCCAGAGAGGGAAGCCACTAAGGATGGAAGACCCAGTTCTTAAAAAGGTAGAGGAGAAAATAAAAGCAATGGCTTGGGTCTTGTCAACATGAGAAGGGGTTAGCTTGGAAGTTAGGGACTTAGAAAGCGAGGATGTATTCCCTCAACAATTTAAAATGTTTAACCTGCCTAAGTTCGATGGCACATCTGATCCATCTACCTATATTAAGTAGTATACCTTAGTCATGAAGGGTACCATTTTTACCAAAAGACAAAAGATTTAATACTTTTGCCTTAGTCTTACTAGTTTTGCTATTGATTGGTACCATGGCCTAGATAGGTATACCTATGAGGATTAGGATATGTTGATAGAGGAGTTTTTAAGGTAGTGTGACTATAGTATGAGAATGGAAGTTACTTTGAAAGACCTTGAGCTATTGCAGCAGAAATCGAATGAGTCTCTTCATGAATATCTTACAGGGTTGAGGAATAAGGTAATAGAGATGAAAAGAAAGCCTGATACTCCTAACCAAATTATTTTTTTCATTTGAAATGTTGGCCCCTATTTGAAGGAAGGCTTAAATGTGAAAGGGTTAAAGGATTAAGAGTCCTTAAAGGACATTGCTAATAAAGCCGAAAGTGAATACCTAGCCAAGGAATGAAGCTCTACAAGTAGTGGTTTTGGTACTGGACGATGAGGATATGGAACTACAATCAAGAAAACTAGTGGTCCAAGTGCTATTAGAAAGTTAGCTAAAGTGTCAATTGTAAAAGGAACTCAGAGGCATTATTTAAATCTAGGTAGGTCTTTGTTTTAGGTATTGGATTGGTTAATAAAGGAGAGGAAGCTGCAACCTCTACCAGCCAAGCCTGCTGGGAACTAAGGCCAACCCAATTATCGAGCTAACCAATATTGTGCATATCACTAGCATACAAGCCATCTTATAGACCATTGTATAACTTTAAAGGACAAAATTCAAGACCTTATTGATAGCAAACAGATCATTGATCCAGAGAAAAGGGAAAAAAGAAAGGAAACTACAATGCAATTTTGCCTCCCATGTCAATGATTGATTCAGGTTTGTCAGAATGGTGAGTTCTGTGTGATTTATATGGTGATGAGTACTTAGCCATTACTTACCTTGAGCAATCAAATGCAAAAGAGCAACAGAAGTTGTTGCTATATGTAGTTAATTGTTGGGAATCTCCTAATAAAGATGATGGTTCCATCGATCCTCTAAATCTATGGGATTTTAAGAATGATGAAGAGGTGCAAAAAATAAAGTTGATCACTCGAAGTGGCAAAGTGGTGCCAAAAGGGGAGAGATCAACAAATCTATAGCCATCACCTATAGAGAGGGAGCAAAAGGAGGACCGGATTCTTAAGTAGTTAAAAAATATGCTAGCTTAGATTTTTGTATGGGATTTACTTAGGTAATTGCCTTCCCATAGGCAGAAAGTAGTGGAGGCCTTATGCGAATCCAGTGTGGCCACTACTATCTCACCTCCGGAACTGCTTGATTTAGTTAGAGGAAATGCTGGAGGAAATAATGTATATACTAATGGGGATCTACCCATTGAAGATCAGGGGCACAACCTGTTAGTGTAAGCCCTAGCCCCAATGCATTGTTATAAAACACTTAAGTTAATAAATGAGGCATTTGTTTTATCTATTGTATTCCTATGCATATCAATTGATAGAACTATCCAATAATGTTGTTTCAGTTTAAGTTATCATGTGTGAGGCACATGGTTGTAAGACCTTGAAACAATTGAGACTTTATTCTAAATATCCCTAGTTAGTCATAGTTACGGGAATAACAAATGAATTAAGACTAGTATACTCTTTCTGATAAGTTGAGTTCTATCTTACGGATCATAAGAACTAGAGTGTCAATCAGAGATTATAGATACATGTTTAGAACATGGTATCTGGATTCGATCCATTCATGAGAACATTACATGGCACAAGTCATAAGTGTTTCTCATATGCAAGTTTTGCATTAGAGTTCTTAGACCTGAAATCTCTATGAAACTCTTTATGAATTACTGTGTACTTTGACATACACCTAACGTACTCATAACAGGGTGACAAGTATGGGTATGCTTGGGTATGCACTAATTCATGTTAGAGATCATGAGAGAAGTGAAGGGATTACCCCTCTCGATAAGAGAGAAAATATCATTGGCCACTTAATCAGTGAACTGAGAAGTGTATGGCCATACCGAGATGAAATAATGAGTAATAATTATTTATCTGAGAGTTCAGTGTCACTGGAATATCAAGAAAGGAATTAGTATATATAAGGATGACTAGTTTCATGCCTTATATTAATTTTGATATTTATGGATAAGGGACTATGCAAAATTGCATTAGGTCACTAAATGTCATTTGCATTTTCCTTTAATTTGGAATGTTATAATTTCTTGCTAGAGAATATATATAGCCTTTGAATTAATTTATTATTTCATTGTCAATATTAAATGGACCTATAGGATCGTACACAAAGCATTGGGCTTAAAATATTTAAATAGTGTATTGGGCATTAATTTGGGCTTTTATTTAAAGTCAAATTAATGTGGATAATGGGTATTAAAATTGCTAAATGGACTTTGGCCCATGAAGAGTGAAAAACACAGCAAAAGGAATGGTAAATTTATTATTTATTTATCTTTAGATATTTGATTATTTATCTTTAGATAATTAAGTTAATTAAATTTAAATTCCTATATGTCTTTGAATCAAGATATACCACTTAATTAGGAAGTGATGGAGGCTGAAATTACTACCTAAATGCTAGTGAATTTCGGCACACACAAAACCCTAAGCTAAGTGATATATATAGATAAGAAGTAACTTTGCCAATTAGGTTTTTTCTCTCTCTAAGCCACCATTCTCAAGGGGAAAGGACTCTTCCTTCTTCTCTTGAATTTTAGGCAGCCATTGGTGAACCTTAGGAAGAATAAGATCAGGTCTTGTGTCTTTAATTTAATACCCATTACCAAATACACAAAGATTAGAGCTAGCACTCTAGGTTTTAAGCCATCCTTGCTAGTGTGTGTGTAAGCATGGAGAGGAGTGGTGTAAAGGCAGCTCTTTGGCATTGGTGATCAAGATCTAAGGCATATAAGTCCAACTTATTTGCTGGTCATCTTCAAAATCAATTTTTAAAGTGCATCTAAACTTGTATGTTTTCAAAAACCCTAAAATTGAATGTTTCAAATTTTTGTTGTATATTACATGGCATGTATGATCCAAAATTTTAATTTTTCCGCTGCATGATCATCATGTATATGCCATGTGATATCTCTTCACAACCATCCCTTATATAGAAAGGCCTAAGTCAATGGGAAGCATATGGCCTGTATAATGGTAGATGATGGCTCTTTAATTAATGTGTGCCCATTGGTGGTGCTTCCTGCTTTTAGGTTGAATAAGTTGATGTTGAATAATTTTAACCTAATAGTCATAGCCTATGACAACTCTCATAGACAAGCAGCAAGTACTTTTAAGGCTAATGTCAAGACTGGAGAGATCAGTGCTGAAGTAGAATTTATGGTGTTGCCATTACCTATAAACTTTTCTATGTTACTAGGGAGGCCTTATTTCTACAAGCTAGGAGGAGTTCCATCCACTCTTCATCAATTGATTAAGATCCCATATGAAGGTAAACTAGTCACTATAAAGTCCACAAAAGAAAATCAAGTCCTTGTGTTGGGGATAGCCAATTAGCCTTTTAGTGGATTCATATAGATGCCATCAATACTGATGATGAAGGTGAATAGGATTTCGCCCTACAAGTGGTAAACATGATAAAGAGAATGAACTTTTTGCTGGAAGCTAGTATAGGTAAATATTCCCAGGGTCTATCTGAACCTATCACCACTACAAGTTAAACCAATCAATAGAGATTGGCTTATAAAAGGTCCAATGATAAGAAAAAGGGTTTGGTAAAATCAGAGGGCATACCATATTTTTTATAGCTTCATTCTTATATCTGTTCCGCTTTAATATTATGGTGAGGTTGAGCCCATGATGATTGGAGAAGAGGTTTTTCTAGGATTTCAAATCTTTAATGAATTCTTTGATTGGATCAGTGGAACCATCAAGCCTAGTAGAGGGTTTTGGCATGACGATATTATGATCAAACCATTTGATTAGGATAATGCTCCTAAAGAGATTTTAACTCCAGAGTTATTGGCTTCCAAATTTAAAGGCAAAGAAAATGTTAAATTTGAGATTCATGTGCCTGAACTGAAAGAGGATACTGAAGAGGCTAATATAGGAACTGATCAAGAGATCCTGGCCGATACAGGAAATAAAGTGGGCTTGTTTGAGGTATCAAACTCACTTGATGTAGATGAGGATGTTTTAGCAGATAAACTTTTTATATGTGAACTTTTTAACAATGATCTTTGTAGCTTGTCTTATATTAATAATATGAATAAGTTTTCTTACTTGTGTGATATTTCACATGATCATTATCATAAAGCATCCATATTTAACATTAATTTAATAATTACTACTCCATTCAATCTTAGCACTCTTAAAAATCCAAGAGAAATCTTGATAGCATTTGATATTACCCCTGAAGAGAGAAAAGAATTTAAGAGAATCATAAAAAAATATGAAAGTATTTTTGCCTGGACCTATAAAGACATATTGGGAATTGATTGTGCAGTTTTTAAACATGCCATTCCTATATACTCTGGGTATAAGCCTGTCAAATAGAATCTTATGAGGCTTAGGCCGAAATGGGCAAAAAAAGTCAAAGAAGATATACAGAAGTAGATAAAGGTCGAGTTCCTAGTGGAGATCCGATATCCTACCTGGTTTCCAAATATGGTTTTGATAGCTAAAAAAGATGGAAAAGTTTGAGTTTGTGTATATTACAAGGATTTGAACAAGGCTTGTATGAAGGATGACTTTCTACTGGCTCACATGGATGTCTTGGTAGACAGTGCAGCTGTTTGTGCAATGTATAGTTTTGGAAATGGCTATATTTTATACAATCAGATAGGATCAAGATGACATTTATCATAGAATGGGGTATGTACGCTTGTCGTGTCATGCCATTTAGAGTGAAGAATACATGGGCTAGTTATCAAAGAATGGCTATAAAGATTCTAAATGATCTAATCCATAAGGAGGTGGAGGTATATGTGGATGATATGATTGTCAAGTCGGTTACCAATGAAGGTCACTTCCCAACTGTAGAAAAATTCATGTAGAGGATCGACAACTACAACCTTCATCTGAACATAAAGAAATGTGTCTTTGGGGTCACTTTAGGGAAACTTTTGGGACATGTAATGAGTCAGAAAGGGATAGACGATGACTCTGATAAAGTGAATGCCATCAAAGAAATTCGTACCATAGGAAGAAAAGAAAGTTCGAGGGTTTTTAGGTGAGTTGTAGTACATCATTCGATTCATTATTAAGTTAACTTCAATCTATGAGCTTATCTTTAAATTTCTTCAAAAAGATCAGCTGATGATATGGAATAAATATTGTTATGTGGCTTTCAACACTATTAGGGAATGCCTCTTGTATCTACCAGTACTGAGACAGTTGAGGGTTGGGAAGTCTTTGATTTTTTATTTGGCTATAGAAGATAGCTTAATTGGAGCTATGATGGCTCAAGAGGATGATCTTAGAGTTTAATATGCTATGTATTACCTCAGTAAGAAGTTCCTATCATACGAGACAAAGTACGCAAAGGTTGAGAAAATATGTTTACCGATCATTTAGGCTTCTAAGAAATTAAGGCATTATTTTGATTCGTACAAGGTGTGGGCAATAGACAAGCAAAATCCTCTCAAATACCTACAAAGAGAACCCTCTTTGTTGGAAAAAAATAGGGAGGTGGCTAATTCTCTTACAAAAATTTGATATTGAGTACATTACTTGAAAGATCATCAAGGGAAGGATTGTAGTAGAGTTCTCAGTAGGTCAGCCATTAGAAGGGGAAGAGATATCCTACGAGTTCCCTGATGAAATATCGCAAATATAACAGCTCAGGGATGGCAAATGTTCTTTCATGGAGCTGTGAAAAATAAAGATAAGAGGATAGGAATAATTTTGGATACTCTTAAGGGAGAAAAATTTCCCCTAACCAAAAAGCTTAGATATAAAGCTACTAATAATGAATTCGAATATAAAGCATGTATTTTTGGGTTGGAAGCCTTATTGGTTCTGGGGGAAAAAAGTGCTAAGATTTATGGTGACTCAACCTTGGTGGTCTACCAAGCAAAAGATAAATGGGTGGTAAAAAAAGAACGGTTGGTTCCTCATGTAAGTCATTTGAAGGCATTGAGTGATCAACTTAAGGTATGTGCCTTCAAGTATGTTCCCTAATATGAAAACTAGTTAGTTGATGCTTTAGCGATAATGGTGTCAATGTGGGATAATCTAGAAGGAGTAAGAATGAAGCCTATACTCATTTTTAGTTCTGACAGAACATGTTTCGAAGCACAACAAGTGATGGATGTCAAGGTAGATGTTGGGAAGCCTTGGTACTTTGATATTTAAAATTACCGCGAAAGGTTTATATTTCTAAAAGAGGCCACAAAAAAGGATTAAAAAATGCTATGTAAGTTATCCAGTTAATTCATCACTGTTGATGGGGTTCTCTATAAGAGATAGCCTAATAGGATACAATTAATGTGTGTAGATGAGAAAAAAGCCAAAAAAGTTATGAAAGAGGTTTGTGATGGAGTTTGTGATGCTCATATGAATTGTTTGGCCTTAGCTAAAAAGATCATACAATAGGGGTTATTTTGGCTTATGATGAACACATATTGCTCTAGGTACATTAAAGAATGTCAACAATATGCCGATCTAAGACGTGTGCCTTTGTTAAAATTGTTCAATCTTACCTCACCATGGCCCTTTGCTGCTTAAGGTGTAGACATTATAATGATGATTAATCCGTCGGCATCAAACAGATATAGGTTTATTATCGTGGCTATCGGTTACTTCTCAAAGTGGATAGAGGCAAAATCACATAGAAATTTAGGTGCAAGGCAAATGGCAAAATTCGACCAAAAGAGCTTGATGTGCAGATATGGAATTTGGCATCATATCATATCCGATAATAGCTCCCATTTTTTAAGGGAAACTGAATGAATTCTCAAGAGATATGGAGTTCAGTACCATAAATCTTTGCCATACTATCCTAGGGAAAATGGAGTGGTGGAAGTAGCAAATAAGAATGTCAAGAAGATTCTAGCCAAGATGGTCAGAACATATAAGGATTGGGCTGAAAAGTTACCTTTAGCACTATGCGGTTACAGACCTACAGTCAGGACTTCAACTGTAGCTACTCTATTATCTTTACTATATTGAATAGAAGCTATGTTGCCTATAAAAATCAAGCATCAGTCATTGTGAGTATTTTTAGAGGCTGAGCTACCAGAAATGGAATGGGCTAGATAAAGGTTGTTGCAGCTTAACTTATTATATGGAGAAGGAATACAGGCCTATTATCACAATCAGATTTATCAAAAGATGCTAGCATGATCTTTTGGAAAAAAGGTTAGAAAACATCCTCTGAAGGAAGGAGATCCAGTCTTCAAGCAATTAAAGCCAAGCTTGACTGACATCATAGGCAAATTTAGATCGACATAAGAAGGCCAATTTATGGTGAAGAAGCTACAGTCAAAAAGTGCTGTAATATTGAATGACAGTGACAATAATGAGTTCAATGAGCCAGTCAACATCGATACGCTGAAAAGGTTTCATGGCTAGACTCAAAAATTAAATAAAATATATATAAAAGAGAAAAAGAAGAGAATATAGCCCTATAGGTCAAAATCAGGTAAACAGCGACCTCGTTAAAATTGGGTGCCTCATCAAGGTGAAACTAAAAAAAAGACATCTTGGGCAAAAATTAGAGGCATAGTGAAAATGTTTAATAAAGAAAACCTAAAAGGGTTGATTGATAACAGAGGAAAAATACTTTCAAGGTTTAATCTTATGAATGAGTTATGAACTTAATGTTAGAATAGTGATCATGTATAATGAAACTGTAACACCCTTACACTATACTTAGCTATAACACTTTGTTTAATATTAATTAAGCATGCTTATCATAACATTTCATCGGTTATTCTACTAAACAAATATCTAAAAGTTAACTATTAGGAGCTTTACTAACAGGTGCATCTCATTAACATCAAATATTACATATAAAAAAAACATCTATAGTAATCACAAAATTTCCAACATAATTAAAGTTTCCAATACTACAAAATATAAGGACAAAAAGAAGACTCTATTATCAATCTTATAAAACTTGTGTTGGCCAACCTGCTACAGATATCAGTCATGGAAGAAAGTCCTATTCTCACAACCTACACAGATAAACAAAAATCCGTGCTAAGCTATAAAACTTAGTGGGTAACACTAAATATGACAAACGACCACTCCCAGTGGTCATCAATAAGCATACATTATGAACTATAAGTATAACTTATGCCATATTTTAATAAAAAACAAAATGTAGACCTAAGTCCACACAAGATAATCAAATAATTTAATGATAGTAAATTCGGCATTGATGCTTTATATACACAACATTTAATCATATAAGCATGTTTATCCTTTAGACTTGCAATTCATTCATTGAATGATATACCACTGTTTATACTCAGTCATTCCTTCTACTTACTACACACTTTAATATATACTAAGAATATGTATATATATATATATATATATATATATATATATTCACATATAAGCTTATGATCAACAAGGACATATGCATATTCGAAAGTAAGATAGAGCATTAGTACTATGAAAGTTTATCATTTATCAATCTATAAATATATTCGTAATACTTATTATACCAAAAATTTCTAGTTTGCTTTCATCTCAAATACCATTATCATGTGAACTTTATTACTTGTAAATCTGTAAGTATTTTATGTCTATGCACAGGACATTATACATCAATTCTCAGTAAAGAGCAAGAACGAGTAGATATAGGGAAAACATATAACCCAAAGTATTAATTGAAAAGCACTTACCAACATGAATACCTATACATAGCTCTTATATTCCATTGCTATAGAAAACACTTATTTCAGCAAAACATTTTTCATAGCTTTCATACATGACGAATCTTACAAGTCAATTATCTACCTCAAGCAAGCAAGATATTACTATAGAAAACATACTATCTCTAATATAGTCTATAACTAGATATTAGTGATGCACTAGTTCATTTATATAACTCTGTACATACTATTTCTATATGCGATAATCATGCATAAGTGTATATCGCAACATATTTCAATATCATAATTTCCATATGTGATGAAAAGGAATTTCTCATATAAATTAGATTATGAAATCAATTTATGAATTGTCATACTTCATGAAACTTTAAGTTAAACATCAAACTTTTCTTAACTTTGGTATAAAGCCTGCACTACTCAAAAGAGGTGGATAACGGGTTATACGGTGGTACCCGAAGGTACAAGTCTGTTTAGTCACCCAAACGGGGTTGACTACAACCCAAACGGGGTTGAAAATGATCCAAATGGGACCATGTCTATTTAGTCACCCAAACGAGGTTAACTATAACCCAAACGGGGTTGAAACTATCGCAGCTGCAAGGTACCCTTATAGGCATGCCTATTTATCCACTTCCTAGACTCAACGCAGGCAATAAAGTCTATTTACTTTATCTTTTCTTTATACAATCATATTCTTATATGCACATGTATACTCTTGTATATCTATGAACAATGTACTCATAAAAGCACTCATGTGTAACTTTCTGTAAACCTATGAACATTTCACTGTTAGGTATTACTATTCTGTTCTTGTAATCTTATTCAATCATGTGATTATTCCGTATGTCAAGACTATACTTATATAATGCCATTTGTACCCGTACATAATCATGTAAAATATATATCTTCTTTAGTACATATACATATATGCATAATTCATAAAAAATTTATATAATTTTCTCATATAATAATCACATGACAAGATACTCCTTCTCTGATGCATACACTTGTATACATAGTCTCATATGACATTGCCATTATATGCTTTAATAAAATTTCTATATTGGAGTCTATAGCACTGTAGATCTATATTTTAGCATGTTAACATGTGACAACACATATGCTTAATCATGTCATTTCAATTAAGTAAAGATGTATTCATACGTTTCACTTTGCTCATATTCTTTGAATCGTTACTCTAAAACATCTTTCAAAATTCAAACCCAATCATGTAAGATCATATTATATATATATATATATATATATATATATATATATATATATATATATATATATATATATACATATGTTTATATGTTCACATATAATCTACAAATCACATTACTTCTTTCTACAAGTAAAATTGACATTTCAAACTATAAGTATCATAGTAACTTCAAGAGATCAATGAAAACTGTGTGCAATCATTTAGACGTTTACATCTATATATATATTACATTCATATAAACATGTGATAGTTGTACATTAAGAACCTTCATTTATCATAACAACATGTAGTTAAGCTATACATATGTAATCATAACTTGATTTACATCCTTAGTTACATGTATTTCTATTTTAGACATTGCTTAATGATAACTGAGCATATATCATCATAAGAGTATATACATACATTAACCTTGCATATAACAATTATGTCCAAATTTAATCACGAATATATGTTAGATATATTCATCACTAGTCGTTACCAATGTACACGTGTGAATGTATATGTATACATATAATCTTGTATTTAATAGTCATATTACATGCCCTATCCAATTGATTTTGTAATCACATAAATACATACTTAACTTAACTAATTGAAAACCATAAAATAGAGTATGTTAAAGAAAATCTGCACAGGGCAGCATTTTGGACTCGAATTATGAGCCACATTTGAAATTGAAAATGTCATTTTAGGGCAAAATGATCTCCTAAAATCTTATCCTCCTTTTTGTCTAGTTTCCATAGCATTAAAATTCATCTTAGTATCTGACCTATAGCTCGTGTTATTGGAAAAATACTATAGGCTATTCATAGAACCAAAACAGGATGGGCTGTCACTTAGAAAAATTCGTAACGTAAAATTTAAAAGGATATAGACCAACATTTCTTCATCAAATTTAGACTTTCATGTCTCTATTTTCATCAAAATTTTATTTTGTAGCATTTAAACATCTCTACTAAAATTTATGCCCATTATTGTAAATTCTGTTTCTATTAATAGTCTAGGGGACTAGTCCAAATTCAACCCTAAATTCCATATACTTAGAGACAGATTTAAGTTTAGGTTTCTTCATATGAAATATAGGTATGGAAGTCTAGTTTCCAACGCAAAAAGAATCACTTAATTTTCTATTCTATAGCTCAACTTATGAGCAAAACAATCCAGATAGGTCAATCATTCGTGAAGAAATGTTCTACTTGTGAAGAGGCTCACAAGTGAAGTAAAAAGACTAAACTTCACGACTTGTGAAGGGGCTCACGAGTGGAGAAAAAGGGCAACATTTCATGACTCACGAAGGGGCTCACGAGAGAAGAAAAAGGGCTACATTTCACAACTCGCGAAGGGGCTCACGAGTGAAGAAAAAGGGCTACATTTCACGACTCGTGAAGGGGCTCATGAGTGAAAAAATCACTCGTGAGCCTAGGAAAACATGGTGCACGACTTGTGAAGAGCTTCACGAGTCGGACAATAATTCATGACTCGTGAAGATCTTTACGACTCGGCAACGACTCAAACTGTTCTACAAACTCATTTCGATAAAACCCAGAAAAAGCACAACCCTAAATTTCTGTCAACCACAACATGTTCCAGCAAATTTCGCATGCAATTATGAACAGCCTAAGTTCCCATACCTGGACATGCAACTCAAATCTTCTTGTAATTTCTCCTTTGTCTCTCACTATCTTCTTCTTTCATGATCTTAATTTTCTCCTTCTTTTCCTTTTATGATAATCTCATCCATTAACACAAACTTTTAGCATCTAATTCCATCTACTATTAACCAATACAAGAAGATGGAGAAGGAGATGAAAAATCATTTAATTAAGTTAATTATCTTGTAGATATACACTAACTTGTTCTTCAAAAATCCACATGCAAGAATTCTTCAAAAATTTTCTTAGAGATTAACCAAGAATGAAAGAGAGGAGAATGAAGAAATTTTGTAACTCCCTTTCTAATTGCCATCCCCTATCTTCTCTCCTCTTAAATTTCTCTTTTATTCCACTAGCAAAAAGACTACTTATAATAGTTAGTGAAAATTCCCTTTTTGATCCTTTAAAAAGTTGCATGTTCCACTAACTTCTCTCAATTTCTTGCATGTCACACCTTTGACCCAAACATTTTGTAATTTTCTTAAATCAACCCCACTTAAAGCTTCTTTCAACATTGACCCACAACTTATCTTCTTACTTTTAATTTTACCCCATCATATGCTATCTCTTATAAAATTGACCCCACTCATTTATTATTTTTTTAACATTGACCTTGAAGTTTATATCCTATTTTAATTAAGCCCTCAAACTATTTTTTTCCCTTTTTAATTATACCATTATAAAATTCATCACATATAATTCACACATTCATCACATAATTAATGTTAACTTAATAACACTTATATCCCAATTGATCCTTGAAATAAAATATTATTTCAATTACACACAGAAATAAATAACTAGTTTATCCTTCAATATATAAACTCATAATAATTCATCTAATTAAGCTTGATTAAACATTTATAATTGGGATTATGTCCTTGAATTCTACTAGGGCCTAATTTGGGTCCTCACAGAAACTATGTAGAAATATTATCATATGTAAGGTAAACTCATACATTAATATAAATAAGAGCAATTTATTGGACATACTCTGAGTTATCTTGTTTGATATGAAAAGTAGTACATATCTATTTTACATCATACATTTAGGACTAAAAATGACCCTCTACTACTCCCACTTGAGTTTTGTCTTAGCCAGTATGTTCTGTTGTCAACTATGGGACTGGATATCCATCTTTTATATACAATAAAAATGGTGAATTCACAGTTAGTCGGCTCCCAGATGTAATAAAAATGGTGAATTCACAGTTAGTCAGCTCTCGAATGCAAAGCCCTTTTGTGTTTACTCAAAATTGTAGAGTTATCTTTTAGGAAGGTAATGCCTCAAGGAGTATGTGTTAATTACTCTAGAAGGAGGTTCCTCAAGTAACTGTAGTTTCTCCTCCAACCACACCTAAAAGAAATGAAAAATGAATGAAAAATGAGGAGAAACATGAAAAAAATGATCATGAAAATAATAATAATAATAATAATAAATGGAAAAAGCCATTAGGTTGAATTGGGGTCATCCTAGGACAAAATAAGGCATAATGTTATGTGAAAATCCGAAATGATACATTTCCTGCCAAAAAAAAAAAACTAGTGTGAAAACCCATAAAGGGGCATTACCTTTAAAATAATGATTATACCTAAAGTAATAAAGCGCTCCCCAAAAAAGTTGAAATAGGGTCAGAGTAGATAGTGTCCAAACTGAGGATGGTTTTTACCAAGATGATGGGGAAGGGAGTCAAGCCACTGCGTGTGCCATCGATAATGTCGAGTAATCGGTAAATGATGAATGGTTCCCCTGAGTTCGCTGTTAAATATAGAGTAAAATAGATCAGCATAATAATGTTAACCTGGAAAGTAGGTATGTTAGATAAGTCATCCAGTGTATCAAGTAGTGGTTCCAGAGCAAGAGGTCATTGTCAAGGCACCAATCTGAAAATAGCAGAGTACAGAATTCCAAGGATTCTACTTACATCTCTTGGGTAATCCAGTACACAGCTTAGAATGCAAGGCAAGGTTCCGAGATGGAAGCGCACGCTGATGATTTTGGTGAATTCCTTAGCTAGAGGGCATAACTTTTGATGGGTGAATTTAAAAACATGAAATCCAGGGTCTCAATATCGGGCAGCTACCAATAAAAGGTTATTGTCAAGTCAGACTCTTCATAAAAATTTTAGACCAAAATATGGAATTAGAATTGAATTTCCCTAGATCCTAATGGCATCGAATAGTATATGCACTTTGGTGTAAAAAGTCTCCGTCATCTAAAATAATCAGTTTGTAAAAAAAGGTTAGGGGACAGTTGATAAAGATCAGTATATATTAATAGTATGTAGTTACCATAAAATAAAGAAATGTAAAAATGATGATGATGATGATGATGATGATGATGATGATGATGATAATAATAATAATAATAATAATAATAATAATAATAATAATAATAATAATAATAATAATAATAATAACAACAACAACAACAAAACAACAACAACTATAATAATAATAACAATAACAACAATAGTGGAATAGTTAATTGAAAAAAATTAATTAATTAGATAATTTTAAATAATAAAAGCTGTAAAATATAACACTTACATGGAGCAGGAGACTGCATGAAGATAGTTGAAGGCCAAATGAAGAGATTTGTGAGTATTTATAGGCTAAGAGTGAGTCACGGGAGTGACTCACTTAACTCGCTCCCTTGGACCTTGAGTCATTCTCAAACTACATGGATGATATATTTCCTTTTGCATTGGTCAGACATTTGCATAGTTAACTTTACTTCACTTCTTTGATTTTACAGGAACAAAATTTTGGCCATTGCAAGAGTTTGGAACTTCATTCAGGGAGTAAATAATACTATTAAATGTAATATATGTAAAAAAATTAATTAATTAATTGATTGAAAATAATCAATTATTATTTATTAATTAATTAGTTAAATAAAAGTAAATAGTAAAAAAATAAAATAATAAATAAAAATAATATATATATACACACACACGTATGTGTTAGGATTAGTATTAAGTAAGGTAATTTCGAAAGATAATAATGAAAAAGATGAAATATTGATTTAAATTTAAATTAATTGGTATTAATGGTCATTAATCCCCTTTTTCTTAATTTTCATAGTTGTTAGGGATGATTGACTGTCCCTTATGACTCACAGACTCGGTCCATGAGCCATTTTTTACTCACGGTCCATAGGGTCGTGAGTCACACCTCTTTTAGTTATACTATGCTAATTTTTTTTGAGTCATGCCCTAGGTCTGTAGCTTGCTAGGTGATTCACTACCTTGGTCTGTGACTCATTAAAAATTGAGCTTTTAAACCTCTCTTCTTCCTTTTTTCCCTTCTTCTTCTTTCTCCCTCTATTGTACTTTGGTTCACCTTCTCTAAAAATGATTTATTACCTATAATTCTTTGCTTCGAGCTTCGTTTTAAGTATGGTTGGTATCATTAGAATCACATTTGAGCTACGCACGTGTGGATACCAATCTTATAGAGTCTTGCTTCATAGATTTTATTATGCCATTAAAGCTTTAAGGTATGTAAATTTTTTTTGCTCTTTACAATGTGTTCACATTAACTAGATTTTCTCTTGTTTGTCATTAGAATTTATTAATTTGTTAATTATTTGATTAGACTTCATTACTTTTAGTTTTTTTTTCCTTGGGTATATTATTATCTTTATTCTAAAGATTGCCTAAGATGTATTAGTTGAAGTAGAATAAAGTAGACTAAGTATACTAAGGACTAGGAAAAAAAGAAATAACAAAATCGAAAAAAATAAAGCCCTATAGGAGTAGTTGAGGGAGAACAAAACATCAAGAAGAAGAAGAAGAAGAAGAAGAAGAAGAAGAAGAAGAAGAAGAAGAAGAAGAAGAAGAAGAAGGAGGAGGAGGAGGAGGAGGAGGAGGAGGAGGAGGAGGAAGAAAGAAAGAAAATAGAAACAAAAGAAAGAGAAAGAACAAAGAAAACTTTCTTGGAACCATAGAAAAAATAAAGATAGAAGAACCAAGCAAAGAAAAAAGAAAAATGAACATTGCAAAAAAAAAGAAGAAAAAATGAAAGGGTAGAAGAAAGAAGGACCGTAGCAAAAAAAAAAAGAAAAAACAATATAATAATAATCATAATCATAATCATAATAATAATAATAATAATAATAATGATGATGATGATGATGATGATGATGATGATGATGATGATGATGATGATGATGATGATGATGATGATGATAAAAATATGTACATATAAAAAATAATAATAAGTGTGTGAAAATAGAAGAATAGAATAAAAATAGGATATAATGAGAATATTAGATAATAGAAGTTCTAATTCTAGTTAATTTTGTGACAAATTAATTAGTGTAATAGTTATTAATTTGAACTTGCCTTCATTTTATTGGTAAATCATGTGATTTATAAAATTAGCAAATTGATATGTTGCCTATATTTTTTAATTAATTTCTAATCTATCTTTAGATGTAAAAATGTTTAATTCTTGAGATATTTAATGTGTTTATGTAATTTTAGTGCCCAATTTTACTTACCTTCATTAATTTTCATAATTTAACCTCACCCATTAATTTTAATTTGTGTTGTATTTAGTGAAATTATGAAATAGTATTAATAAGAATTTCTAGTTCAAATTAATTTTGTGAAACTAATTTTAATTTGTAATTAGCTACTTAATATAATATTTATTTCATCTAAGATTGCCTTTATTTTATTTAGCAACTAACTTAGTATATTGCTTATGTCTAGTTAATTGCTTATGCTTGTTTAATCTTCAATGTAACTTCAGACATTTGGTTTTAATTAATTCCTTTAAATGCTCAATGTGTTTATCTAATTTTAAATAACCAATCTTAATTTCTTTGAATGTTTAGTGCTAAGTAATTTTAATAATTTAATCTTAGCTTCAATTTGTCTATCATTTGCATGTAGTAATATGCAGTGTATACATGCAATTATGTACATATTTAAATAAGCTTTAATTGTACATATCTACATGAATGATGTATATATAATTTCAATACAATGTAATTTGTTTTGTAATACAAACTAACTGTTAACAATAAAATGCACATTTGTTTTTTCTTTTTGCCTTGTGGTAGATGATAAGCATATTATTTGAATTAATCAAATATAAATTTGGGTTATTATGTTGTTACTACCTTCAATGTTGTTAACTTAAATTTTGTCTTTATAGTTGAAGTTCGCTTGTTGTTGACATAGGTAATACAGGAAATAACTATTACATGACTATTGAATTCATTAATTTAGGCATATCATTATTTTAAAATATTTTAATTATATTTATCCTTAAATGTATGCTTATTTGATAACATATCAAACGTGCTAATTTATTTTATAATTATACAGAGATGCCTCACCGCAGAGAGCCTCAACCATAGCCAAAGATTCAAGCACCTGAATGGATGATGCCAGAATAGGCTGTTAGATACAGAGCCCTATACGAGGTGCATTTTCAAACCAGCCAATTTATGAGCTAGCATTTTCTATAAACCAGGGACATCTGGGAGGATGCACATCACCATCTTGCATGAGTTAGGTGGCTAGACTTCTATGCTCTTGCATTCACTACCTATTCTAAGGTAGTTCGCTAGTTTTTGGCTACCTTCAACTATTGAGGTTATCAGTGCCCTGATGATGAAGCTAGGGTAGTGTCTTTTAGAGTTTTTGACTATACCTTCAACATATCTTGGGCACAAGTATATGAGGCCTTTGATTTACCTATGGGTGATGATGTAATGATCCTTATGAGGATGGCTGGAGATGATCAATGGGCCACTGTTGTTAGGCCAAGCAACCCCTACAATCCCATGGTGGTGAAGGCCACTATGTTGATTTCACAAGTGCTGAGATACTTATAGAGGGTTCTGTCGTGTTCCTATATGGGTCGGTCATAGAGCCTAGGGTCCCTGAATGTCATGGATATTTGGAGCCTTTGGACTATGGTTGAAGGTCACTACCTTAACATTACTCATGAGATTTTATAGAGCATTTCTAGGATAGCCAGAGCCCCAGGTATTATGATCGTCATCGAGGGCATAGTAACTTGGCTACTACTATTATTTGGATTTCCTGAGTCTGATATGGGAGCACAGGCAGAGGGGGACATGTTTGAGAGTTTTGACATGGCAATGGATATATGGATGATTGAGCGCCTTCAATCTGGAGGTTATAGATTACTATCAGTAGATGAGGCCAATCGAGGATTTAGGATTTATAGGCCTTGATGGGCTATATATGGTGGCGATGATTAGCCAGAAGGCCCTATACAGGATGCCCCTCCTCCTCTTCAAGCATATAAGAATTTTGGAGGTCTTTCGCAGAAATCCCATTCACCTATTAGTCGAGCTCAGTCATATGTAAGACCATCCCATTCAGGCACCCGAACCTATGGCATAAGGTTCAGTCCTAGTCATCCCTCATAGCCACAGTTGACATCTTCAGAGAGCTCCAGCAGCTTGCACATGCAAAACTATATAATATCCATAGATTTAGTACACAAAGGGATCCAAGGGGCTCTACTTCTTATGGTCCAGTGCCACTAGCCACAGCTTCTTTTAGTGCCCCTACAGACCTAAAAAATATATTAACTCACTTGGAGGATGTTGTTGAAGGGATGAGATAGAACTTACAAACTGTTGGGGAGATGTTGGCTCTATCTAGTCTAGTTGATGGTAGACGAGTTCGTAATATAAATGTATCTATATCTACCTCGATAGATGCAGCACGAGCAGTCACAAAGGAGGTTTATGCTCTCAGGGAGATCATAGTCCAGATAAGAGATCTTCATGCTGCCCATATAACCCAAGTTGAGATACAAGTCCATTGACAGGAGATGGCCATGAGGCAGGTTCGAGATAACCTGTATCATCTAGCTGAGCATATGGGATAGGCCATGGCACCCTTAGCTTAAGCCACAGAGGTTGAGTTCACCATACTCTGGCCATCACCACCACCTCCAGGTCCCTCTCAAGCAGGACCTTCGTAGCCTACACAGCTACCACCTGGTTCTTCAACTAGATTACCAAACTTTACCAGAGTGAGATGTCATTGATAACCTTCAAGGAGTCATTTATTATTATTGCTTACTATATTTGCTTCCTGTTGTATTAACATTTTTAGCTTTTGCATTTTTACTTTAATGTTATTTGGATGATGTATGATTTTATTTTCTTTCACTTACTTACATTTATGCATGTTAATTTGTCCATAAATGCTAAAATGACATTCAAATAATAATGAATGATGATGATATGAAAATTAATAAAAATGAGTAAGAGTGAGCTAAAATGAAACATGATGAATGATAGGAAAGGATTATTTATGTAATCATCACATGTTTTAATAAATAGTTTAGGTTCTAACAAAAAAAAATAAAAAAGAAAAAAAAAGAAAAGAAATCAAAAAAAAAATTGACTAATTAATCAAGCAATCAATATATATATATATATATATATATATAACAAACTAATTTATTATATCCCATTTTAAAAATAGGGGGAATTCTAAAAATATGACGTCAAAAATATCTCAAAGTCATAAATGTTGTACAATCAAATCAAAATGAAGCTTAATCACACCCGAGATGTGTAAGTATCAGAAGCACGCTTGGCATGCTCCTCAAAGAGATGGCCTCCTTGCTTCAAAATTAAACATGCATGGAGGCATTCATGCAAACCCATAAAAAGTAAGTATATTCTTTTATTGAATTAGGATTTTGATGTCAGACACCTCTGCAAGTACTAGTACTCACTCAAGTAATGACATGTCATTCCAAAATAAAAGCCCTCTTAAGAGGCATTCTATCATCTTTCCTGATATCATATGCCTACAAGCTAGCACCAAATAGATGCCTTGCCTACGATTAAAATGTTGATAAGCTAACAGTAATCACCTAATTAACATTAGGTTAACACATTGACAAGCTGATGGTAATCACCCTAATCTAATTAAGAGTTATAATTTCAATAAATTGACAATAATTACTCATTTGATCCACAATTAAAATGTCTACAAATTGACGGTAAACACCGAATGTGGAGTTGAAACATTGACAAGCTAATGGTAACTATTCTAACAAGGGTTAAAACATCAATAAACTGATGGTAATCACCTAATCGAGAGTTAAAACATTGATAAACTAGTAGTAATCACCCAACTAGAAATTGACGACCTCGAATGTTACGTGTCTGCATCTTATGATTCGCTACCTCAGGTATGCATCTTTTATCACTTTGCTCTGAACTTTGGCAAACCTAGACACCGGTGTGCTAGTTATCTCAAACTTTAGGGTAACTATAAACACTAGGATTGAGTCAACCTCTATCAAGGTTACCTCATGAGGATAATGATATTTTGGAGATAGTCAGGAAGTAGCAATGCTCTCTCTTCTCCTGCACCAGTGTTTATTACGAGAAAATGTTTTCATAAGTTTTTAAAGAGAAAATGCTCTTTTAAAAGGCATATTTTCATTCCTTTCATCAAATGGGAAGAAGTCATCTTAACTACGGCCATTGGCTGACTCAAGAATGAGTCACAAAATTGACTCAAAGGTCAAGTCTATGACTCATCTCTAAGTCATGATCTTAAAAGGTTGGCTTACTCTCCACTTTTGCCTGTAACTTGCCAGCAAGTCATGAACACAGGCCCATGACTCATCAATGAGTCACGACTTTTGTTCTGTGACTGACCATTTTTAACTTAAAAGGGTTTTGGGCCCCATCGAGTTAAGCCCTTATGTCACAGACCATGACTCATCGATCACATCCATAACTAGGCTTTTTCAAGCCAAAGTGCCAGATTTTCTCCTTTTGAGATAAGAGATCATTTCAACCTTAAAAAATCTTTAGATTTCCTTTGATCTTAATCCAAAGTAATTAAAAGAGCATGAGACTTTTTTAGGGATTAAGAACAATTATAATCATCTTCTAACAAATTAGAAAGTTAGAGAAAAAAAACTTGGTTTTTGCAGGGCAAAAACTTTGGTTTTAGAACTCTAATTTTTAAAGACAAAAATCACGTAAGAAGGAAGAAGAAGATAAAAGAGCACTCTCACTGATTCTAGAAAATAGCTCTACTAAAGGTAATGTAAGAGGCTAAATTCCAGCTTTAGAGCATACCTTGAATTTTTCATTTTATCAAGAATTTGTTTGGCTTTTTTCTTCGAGCTTTAAGTTGATCTATTTTTGCCTTGCCTCTCTGTAAATATTGATTTCTTGTGTTCTTTGTGTAAATATTGTATCGTTGACATGTTTGGGTGTTTTTTGATGAGTTATACATAAATCTATACTTTATTTGTGAATTTGGATGAGCTTTATGCCTTTAATTGCCATTTTCTCTCTCTAGAGCTTACTTTCTCTCACTTGATAAATTCATTCAAATTGTTTTGTTTGATGCTTTTTAACCTTTTTCTGAGCTTGTATGATGTTTTAGGAAGTTTGGTTGTGTTTTTTTGTGAGTTTTGGACCTTAATTTGGGTTCTAAAGGTTTGAGTTTTAGCCATGGCAACGTTCCACAGTGTGGGACTATCTAAGGCCGACTCACGAACTCGATCCGTGAGTGAGTCACAGACCTGGTCTGTGACTCTTTATTAAATGGCAAACACAAGAACATGTATGCAAAATTATTACTTACTTGAGTGAGCATGGATATGTTTATATGTTATCATGCCAAAGTATATGATTACAAGGATATATGTTCACACACAGTTATTCATAATGTTGAACAAGATTGTGTGTGTGTGTGTGTATACACTAGAGATTGTGCATATATCTATATGATTATAGATATATATATATGCAAAAAGAATAATAAAAGTGCAAGCATGATAAAAGAAAAGAATATAATCAAAATATTACCTGCAAATAGATTTCAATTATGTATAGATAGGTATCCCTATAGGGATAAAGTTGCAGTTGCTAGAGTTTGATCCCATTTAGATCTTAAAGTACAGAAATGGTCCCATTTGGATCATAAACAACCCTATTTGGGTTTGCTTGACCAATCTAAAGTACAGCTGGCCCCGTTTAGGTCTAGATATTTGATATCTTTGGATATCAATAGTTTGATACCTAAGGGTATCTAGAGTTCTAACTATCCACTCTTAAAACTTAAGCAGGCTAAAGTATAATTACAATATGAACATCAAAATATAATTGATCAAATGATATTGATGTAACACATGATTAGTTCTAATTATAAAGATTGTATCACAAGTTTAAATGAATAGAATATACCAAGCAATTATATGATATATGCATGCTGAGTTAATTGTTGAACTTTATTAATTCATTAATTAGAAACTATGTTATGTTTTTAACATTATTATTATATTTTCATGTTGATCCTATGTTACATATGATGCATGTTGAATGTGATTGTTGATGATTGTTATGAGTGGTTGCCCATTATGTTGTGTTCCCCCACTAAGCTTTATAGCTTAGCATGGGTTATTTTATCCGTGTAGGTTCAGTGGATAAGACTTTTGCTCAAGGATGAATCTCTACATTAGGAGGGCCAACACAATTCTGAAGGAAGTGATGTAGGAACTTTTTTATCATTATTCACATTTTGTATAATTTTGCATTATTAGTATATATATGTAATGATGTATCTAGTTTGGGCTACTTGAGCTGTATAAGCTTACTTTTGTAAGGAGAATAGTGAATGTATGCTTGTAAGATCTTAGGCAGCTAGTATACCATATGATATGTATTATAGTATGAATAAGTAAAACATGAAAATAGTGATAGAAACTATTTAAGATGCATATGAAATATAGAATGTGAGCATATGGCAACACCAAATCAGTGTGTATGATAACCTGCATGATGATGTAATAGTATGATCAAAATATGCTTTATAGTATATGAACATAGTATAATTGATTAACGATGCTTGTCATGGTAATACGATTAGGTTAATAGAGTATGGGTGTTACAAATCTTCTCTGCTTTGGATACAATTTTGTCACAATTGGAATTTTATATGAGAGAATCTTACTTGGTCTATTGGAAATGGTAGATTAATACTATTGTTCGTTTGATGATAGACCTCTCATTAATTTTGTTTCTGCAAAAAATCCCACTAAAGCTGCATCATTAGAAAGTTAATCATGCTTGTTCTCCTAATGCATGTGGAATTGGCATTTATTGGGTAATTTATTGTCTAATGATATGTTAAATAATCTTATTTTGTATGTCCCTTCAAATCCTCTTCTTAAATAAAATAAAAGAATTTGGTGACATATTACAAATGGGATTTTCTCGATTTTTTTGACTTATTCTATTGTTATGGGTGATGATTTTCCTATGGAATTTAATTTGGACTTATTCACAAAATTAAATCATTTTCTCTTTGGCTTTATGGCTAAGAATGTTTACTAACTAATAGGGAGAGACATATACACCATTAATCTATTGATAGTGTTTGTTCACTTTGTAATCTCACAAAAGAATTTGTCATTCATCTTCTCCATGATTGTTTTTATGCCAAACTTATTTGGAAATGATTTTTGAAGCTAGAATGCTATAGAGAGTTTTTTAACTTACCAGTTTTAGACTAGCTGAAGTGCAATTTAAAGAATATTTTTGTAAGAATGATGGAGGTGATTGGGTTGTCTTCTTTGGGTATAGTTATTGGTTTTTATAGAATTGGCAAAAATCCTTCATCTTCAGAACAGAGATGCATCTTTTCGAACTATGATCCTTACTATTTATCAATTTGTCCAAAAAATTTTAAAATCATTTTGTATGCTTAACTTGATTGGGAATTCCATTGCAATGAGAAAATAGAGTTTGATTTGCTAGATTGCTCCTTTATCTGGTTAGGTGTCCTTTAATTCGAATAGTGCCTACACAGTAGCTGTCATCACTCCACTTGTGATAGTGTTTCCAAAGATAATTGTGGTAGATCGTTAGGTGGTTTTTCCATGAAGTTAAATTCCTAAAGTCTTATAAATTTGAATTATAGGGTATCTTTTTTTGGTCTTCGTGAAGCTTAGCATAGGAGTTGGCAAAAGATTTAGGTGTAAGTTGACAATTATAGTGTTTTTTAAGATATTAATAAGATAAAGACTATGTGTCCTTAGAATAGAGATTTGATTGAGAATATTCATGAGTTGATGGAGCACAATCGGTTGGTGGAGGTGATTCATGTTTATCGTAAAGCTAATAGGGTTGCAAATGGGCTAGCAAATTTGGCATTTGATTAGGTTGTGAATTTCTAATGGTATTCTTATATCCCTTATAGCTTGATATTGTTCTACTTGTTAATGTTTAGTTGATTCAATGCCTATGATGGTAATTATTTAGCTTTTGTTTATGTTCTTTCTCTCAAAGGATTTTAAAACCTTTATCAATTAATTTATACCCTATTGATTGTTCTCATCTCATGGGGACCTACATTGTAATATGTGTTCGTATGGCCGCTTTAATCCAATTTTTCTTACTTTGGAACAATCAAGAACTCAACTGACTAGCTTAAGGTGGGCATCTCAAGGAATTTTATCTTATTCCTAATAAGCTAGATTAGATTCACGATGGGAACCACAAAGTGGTTTTTATTTGTGAAATCACCACCCGAAGAATCGGGAAAAATCTTATAGGCCTATATCAGAGATGGTTTGGAACTCAACTCTTATTTATACTCCACATAATTTATGTTGAACAATTTAATTGATTTGAGTTATTAACTTTACATATCTTCTCACATGATTATATATGCATTATATCAAAATAATAACTTTAAAAGTGGTAACTAAAGTAAGTAAAGAAAGTAGTAAAAGTTCATATGTGTATGAAAAATAAACCATTCACATGAAACAAAAAAAGCCTTTGGAAAGTGATAAATTTGCTATTTAAAACATGCTGATACATCCATTTAAATGGATCAATTTATTCGATTTGAGGACTTTGGTTTTTGCACACAAAAAGGGCTTGGAACATCGGTCCCTCTTGAAAATCTCTTTTTGTATGATTTTTAAGAGAAAATTGATCCTAGTTTCGATAAAAAAAAAATATCACATTTTAGATGTTAATCTTTTATGATCATTTTTCTACATTTACAATGTGTAAATATTTTACCTAAACTAAACGTTTTATATGTACATACACAAATTAAGTTAATTCATTTAATTTGTGAGCATTGGTTCACACATGCAATATAAAGTAGGACATTGGTCCTTTTTTAAAAGAATTTCAAAAATGTGAATTTTATTAGAAAAATCAAACCCTTTTTAATTAGATTAAACCAATTATTTGTTAAAAATACTTTTTATAAGCCATAAATCTCATTAAAAATCAGTACAGATATATTAGATGAGACATAAAAGGCAACTATCAGGCAATAACCGAAAGCAACAACAAACATAATAACCTCAAGAGACCCCAACCGCATGATCCCAGCTTAACTAAAACTAGGAACACCCAACCCTCAAAATTAACTATTAACACCCCACAACCACTGGAATTCAAAGATGCTGCTAAAGCCAAATGAAGTCTCCATCAAAATAATACTTCAAAATCCACTACTACACGCAAAGTCATCCAACAAGAGAACACAACACAATGTCCTCAAACATTTGAAAAATGTTGAGAACTAGAACTCAAATATGTGACACCTACCTTTACAAAAATAAAATCGAGCATAACCACTAACACAGGGATGGTACGCCAATATTCTAGCAATGACCCTAGCAGAAAGAAGACAGTCATAAACCTATATTAGATATCAAAATGACAGAGATATAGAATATAGCAACCAAATACACATGAACGTCTGATAGCATCACCAACAACAAGCAAGCCACTACACTTAGCAGGATACCCACTCTACAAACCGACCAAAGCAATAATGTACCATCCACCACTATTCCAATACAGCTAAAATTAACTAGGCAATCAATTTTAACTTTTTATATGCTCCCCATTTTGCTAGAGTATCTGCAACAAAGTTACATTCCTTTAGCCTATGTTAAAATAACACATTACTAAGAGCAAGCACATAGTTATCAATTCTATTGGAAATAGAGAAAAACTTCCATGGCCTTTGACACTCCATCTTTATCATCCAGTGAAATACAACTAGAGAATCCAGCTCAAATATAAATCCCACTCTGTTACCAAGATTATGTAAATAGTCAAAGGACAGTTCAAGGCCTTCTTAATAATTAGCAACTCTGCAAGATTCGAGTCCGTATAACCCACAAAAGCAGAGAAAATACAAAAAAATTCCCCCTTATAATTCCTCAAGACACCCCTCCACCCCAAAAGGATCCAGCTTCCTAAGTGAGGAGCCATCTGTATTCCACTTAAAAAAAGGCTCATCAAGTGGACACCATGAGACTTTGGGCCTGACTTTAACAGAAGGCTGATAACTTTTAATGGCATCTATTGCAAGACTCAAATTTTGACCCTTAAGAAATTCAAACTCCTTGATATTATTGATCCAAAAAGATTCTCCAGCTTGGATAACATTAATAAGACTTTCCAAGTTAATCTTTCATCCATTGAACACCACTTCATTCCTTTCTAGCCAAATGGACCATACGGTAGCAAGAGAGGTAATAAGCCATAATTTACTCTGAATTCTACCACTAACCAATTCCATCCATTCAGGGAGAAATTCGCTAAAAGAGCTCGGTACACACAGACACACACCCTACCATTTTGCAATTTTAAACCAAGTTGAGTAGGTAAATGGGCAATGCAGTAGAAAATGGTTCACTATTTAAACCTCCTTTTGGCAGAGAGGACAATCTAAAGCATTTCTATCAAGAATACCCCTGTTATAAAGAAAATCCTTCTTGTAAATATTTTTAAGAAAAACCCTCTACAAAAAGATGTCAACCTTTGGAGGAACCAAATTTTTCCATAAATATTTAAAACCCAACGGTAATGCATGATAGTTACCCTGGGATTCTTATTCATTAACACAAGTAGAGGAGATTAAAAATGCCCATTTAGGATCTATATTTTCTATCGCTTTTCATTCTAGAAAGCAAGACTTAGCCTAGCAAGGTAAGAAGTTGCTCCACTAATTCCAATTCCCAAGTCCTTAAACTTTTTCTCCACTTCAGACTCCAATAACACCTTTCATATTGCCAAAATCCACAGTCTTTAACTAAAACATCTTTATCTACCCAACAGAGAAAATTAACGAGGAAAAGGATTTTTAAAAGGCTTCTCTGTAGCCCACACATCCAATCAAAACTTGTATAAATCTCCTTTGCCCACACATATCTTAATCCCATCCGAGAAAGGAGGTAGTGCTGAAACCTTCATGATACTTTTCTAGATCCTAGAGACTTTGATAGGGGATTGCAACTCGAATGGATAAAGAGCCTTACCTAACCCATACTTTGTATTAACCACCCACTGCCATAAAGAATGGCTGTAAGGATTAGATGCCACAACCATTTAAATAAAAGGCCAAAATTCCTTTGTCTAATGAAGCCAATACCTAATCCCCTTAAGTTTTTTGCTTTAACCAATAAATACCAACTAACAGCAAAAAGCTTGCTTTTGTCTTTTGAGCTTCCCCACAAAAATTTTCTCATTAGAATACCCATTTTCTTTAAAATACTTACTAGACCCTTAAATAAGGACATAAAATACAAAGGAAGGTTAGAAAGGAAGTCCTTCAAAAGAGTGACTCTTCATGCAAAAGAGAGTAGTTTCCCTTTCCAACCCATAAGCTTAGCTTTGAACTTATCAATCATCGATTTCCATATTGCTAATCTATTTGGTTTTTCCCTAAGAGGGATTCCCAAATATGAGAATGGCAGATTCTAAGTTCAACATCTTAAAGCTTCAGAACACAATGATAACCATCCCACATCCACATTAATATCGAATAAAAAACTCTTTGAAAAATTAATTCCCAAACCAGAAATATAAGCAAAAATCCTAAATAATCTCTTAACATTCAACAGCATATCCCAATTAGCTTTCACAAAAATAATAGTATCATCAGCGAATTGCAAGTGAGAATTTTTTGGCATCAAGCTAGCTCCTATACCGCCATCAATCCCATCAAATATATCCAGTTTGAATGCCTTTTTTACCAACCTAAAGAGACCTTCAGCTACAATAATGAATAAAATAAGGGAAAATGGGTCCCCCTGCCCCAATCCACGAGTCATGGAGATTTCTTTAGTAGGACTACCATTAATCAATATGGAAACTCTAGTTGAAGATATGCATTCATTAATCTAGCCCCTCTATTTAATCCTAAAACCCATTTGTTCCAACATAAAATCCAAATACGCCAAAAAAATAGAGTTAAAGGCCTTATAAAAGTCAATTTTAAAAAGCACCCCGCCAGTCTTGGAAGCTTGAAGGGAATGGATAATTTTATTTACCACCATTACACTATTAAGAATTTGATGGAGCACCAATAATTTTTTAAATGAGTTTGAAGGGAAGGCACCACACAACCTAGTGCTTTCAAGTTATCACAACACCGCACAACTTTTATAACCTATTCCAAAGAAAAAGGCTTCTCTAATGACTAGATAGACAGCACCGATAATTTTTTAATGAGTTTGAAGGGAAGGCTGGCCTAACATGGTGTTTTTCTTTATACAGATCCTTATAAAAATTTAAGATTTCTTGACTAATTAAATTATGTTCTATAACCAGACTAGAAGAAGTTTGAATTATCCTAATAAATTTCTTCGCCCTCCTTTTAGAGGCAGAAACATGGAAAAATCGAGTATTTTTATCCCCTTCCTTCAACCATTTAACTCTGAATTTTTACCTCCACAAAGATTATTTGCTTCTAAGTTTGTCCTAAATGCATCCCAATAGTGTCTTCCTTTTTTTCCCATAGGTTATTCTTTGACATCTCATTCAAGCCTTCATCTTCCAATTTGACATCCACTTCTTCAATCTCCCTTCCCAAATTATTGATTACTTCATTAATGTCACTAAATACTATTTTGTTCTGGCCCTTCAACTTTTTCCTCAAGACTCAAAACTTTGAAATCAACCCATGATTCCTTGTTATCCCAATATCCACCTACCATTTTTCAATCAATTAGAGAAAACTTAGATCTAACAACCAGAAATCCAGAAACTTAAATGGCTTGGGTCCAGTATCTATGGCTATATTAAATCCTAGAATTAAAGAATGGTCATAAATACCTTTTAAAAGGCCCCTTTACCTGAATTTTGGATAGAGCAACACCCATGAGATATTTACCAAAAATTGGTCAATTCTACTTTTGCTAACCGAATTACTCTAGGTGAATCTTCTTCCCATAAGTGAAAGATCAATTAGACCAATTTTGCTCACAAATTCAATGAAAGCCTTATCCTTCCTAGTCAACCCTGATTTCCACCTCTTCTCAAGCTTAAGGATGGCTTTAAAATAATCACTTATGACAACAGGCACTGGAACATTAACTAAATTACCTAGAGACTCCCAAAAACTCCTCAATAGTTCTTCAAATGTAAAAGAGTATACATTAATAATAAGGCATTTAACTTTAGAAGGAAGAATAAGCCCATTTATTGTAACCCAATTAGAACCCAACTTCTAGTCAATCTTTTCAAATGAATCTTTATTCCAAAACACCATTAACCCCCTTTGGTTACCATTAGCATCAACAATAACCCAATCATGGTTAATAGATCCCCATATCTGCAAAGCCACTAATGCCAAAGGTTTGCTAAATTTTTTTTCCTGAATAAGAACCAAATCTACCTTATTCTTTCTCACTATATCAGCCACCACCCTTCTCTTAACTTCGAAATCAAATGCTCTAACATTCTAAGATAGTAAATTTATTATAAAATAGAAAGAGAGATCGCCACCTCAAATATACTCTACAACAGAGGCTCCACTTAAACTTTAACTTGATATTTACTAATTTCACCAGCTTTTCAAGCTACAAAGTTAGCAAGTTCCATATTGACCATTTATTGATAAAAGTTTCCTTGCCTTCAGGAAAAATGATACCCAAAAGGTATGCCACTTCCTAGGCTTTTGAAGCTTCCATAAGGGCTATATCGCTTTTAAGTACCTACTCTTAGCTGAAGATACATGAGTTCATATTCCTAATACATCTATCAAAGATGGATTCATCAATAATTGTTCCTATATATGAGTTAGACATCTCCACCGAGTTCGCTTCTTGCTGCATACTCTGAACCATCTTCTTCATCTTTGCTCTATTTTTTGCTTTACCTTTTTTCTCCTCGTTTTTAACAATGAAGGATGTTACATTAGAGATTTTTTAGAGTCCAGTGAATATAGCACCCTAACCTTCTTTGATTTTCTTGATTTTGTATTTGTATGGGCCTCTAAACCACCAATTTTCCCATTTGACCCAAATACTACTAGTACACTATGAGGTCCACCAAACCTTGATCCATAAAATCCATTGACCCAAAATGTGATGGCCTATTATCGAGTGCATATTCATCCCTTAAACCACCAAACTCTAAGAATGGGATGGTAGGATGAGACCATGCATCTTTAGAATTAACTTGAGCCCAACCTCCCGAATTTACCTTACCCATTTGATTAATACCAGCTATTATGACCAGTCTTGGACTAACAGGTGTGACATCATACAGCGAACGAGAAACTTCATTAGACTTCGTAGAAGGGATGGATGTAAAGGACAACATAGATGAATTTGGAGTATGTTGTTTATTACAGTCTTCAATAAAGGGAAAAACAATACATCGTTATTCTATAATTTAACTAGGAAAATCACTCCATCAATCAAAACTTTAATCAAGGTGTTAATGAACTTAAAAGAAGAAGTGGCTACAAGTACCCTTACTATATCAAACCTTGCCTTGTTTGTTGTGTTATCGTCCAAATAGATACAATTCCCATACAAAATAGTTAAGGTGTTGAGAAATTCTACATTCCAAGTGTGCAAAGAGACCCCTTCACATCTAATCCAGGCAAATCTCTTTATGCATAAATCTTTGGGTTCCCAAGGCTTAGCAAATTCAAACCATTTCGCAAGCCAACTAATTCCTCCTTCCATCATCTTTGTTCTTTTCCCCAGAGTGTTGAAAGTTAAAAGGACCAGATTTCTACCCATAGGACGATAATGAACATTTTGATAACCCTAGCTAAGCAAACTATTTTGAATACTTAATGATTTTTCAAGGTGGTACAGCTAGCTTACCAAACTTCTTTCAAGCCACCGAAAATCTTCTTTTGTAGTTTTACATTGGACGTTAGCAGCGCCAACCCTGTTATTTATCATTATATCATCTCTGCATCCTGCTTCATTTACTTTTTTTAATCTAACAATCTCTACATATGTTTTTCCATCTCTGAATTTATAACTTCCAAACCTTTCTTTATTCAACCTAACTTCTCGTACTCTAGCAGCCTTCTATTTGTCCGACTTCCCCATAAATCTCTCTAAGTTTACCTTAATCCTTTTATTCCCTACCCATGATCTGTCCAGTCTTTTTAACACTGATTCAATATTCTTCACACCTTCAATGGTTACGAAACCAAACCTGGTGCCCCTTTTAATAATTTTTTTGCCACAAAAATCCTTTTGACAGTTCCAAACCAAAAGAACACCTTCTGAACTCCAAATGCGGGCTAACCACTTGGTGGATTATCCATAAAGACTTTGTGCATATCAGGTATCTTTTTAGATTGCTCAACATCTGTAGATGGAGCAATGCCAAACCTGAGAGAACCTGACCTTTTGTATTCTAGAATTGGAATAGATGATGGACTTTGATATTGTACGGTGATTGTAGATGGAGGCCAGGCCAGCGGGTTTGCAGGAGGGGAGGGTTCGGCAAGGAGAAAGGGAGGGTTCTACCTACTACAATATATATGGAAATAATATAGAAAAATTATTTATAGAGTAAGACATTGGTCGTTTTTTGAAAGAATTTCAAAAGTGTGAATTTTATTAGAAAAATCAAACCTTTTTAATTAGATTAAACCAATTATTTATTAAAAATACTTTGATTATTTTTTTTCCACCTATTACAATATACATGGAATTAATATAGAAAAATTATTTATAGAAACATAAAAGCAAACTTACATGGAAAATATTTAGCAAGATAAGATATTTAAAAATAAATCAATTAGACAAAAAAAAATTGAATAAAAAATTATATTTTAAATCATGTGTTGTAATACAAATAAAATCCAATCTTATTTTCAATGTAATAATTGTCTTAATTAATCCAAATTAAATCATTTTATTTAAAAAAATGATTTTATCTTGATTAAGTGATCAACACAACAATTAAATAAAATATAGCAATTAATGCAAATAAAAACAAGAAAATAAAATAAGATAAGAAGAAGAGACAAAATACTATTTCTAGGCTCAAATTATAGCATTATGAAATTAGCAATTCACGACCGTTAATCACTACTGGTAGTAATAATCCCCAAGGCAACAACACAGTGGCGACGCCACGTTGAGTGGAAGGGGGGCAATTGCCCCCCTTAATTTTTGAAATTTTTTATTTTATATATATATATATATACCCCTTTAAAATTTTATTTTTATCCCTTTATCTTTAATTTATTTTTTAAGTTTTCGATTATTAAAAAATAAAAGTACAAAACTCTATTTTTATTTCTTAAATTTTTTTTTCAAAAATCAGCTAAATTTGAGAAAAAATAAAAATTATAATAAAAAATTATCTTTAGTTAAATGTTAATAATTTAGTTTTGCAATTTTTTTTTTACTTTTATATCTCTCAAGTATTAGCAATATTTCATATTTGCATATTTTTATTAATTTTTGCGGAGTTTATTTTCAATTCTAATTCTTTTAAAAGCATGAAAAATTAAATTTAATAGTAATTTATAAAATTTAGGTCCATTTTAAATACACATGAACAAATTAAATTAAATAAATTAAATATCCATTTGTAATATTTGACAATGGTGGGATCTTCTTTGCATATAACAAAGGCAACTTACTCCGTGTTACTTAATTTTATACTATTAGTTTTTTCTACTATTAAGCTCATAATTCTTGAAAATCAATCGGAAACATATATCATTGATATGAGGTCTAATAGTGAGTTTTCAAATATTATAGGAATTAGTGATCTTGCTGGAAAAATGATACGAACAAAAAAGGCTATTTTATATTATTTGATTTATAAACTCATCGTTTTATCACTTGTTTTATCCATTGCAACTATAACAATTGAAAGAATATTTTTTGCTATGAAATATGTAAAAAATTGATTACATAACAAAATAAGGAATACATGGATGTTTGATTGTTTGATCATTTATATTGAAAAAAAAAATGTATTTAATGCTATTGATAACGAAATTATTATTTGTCGCTATCAAGGCATGCAAATTCGTAGAGTATAATTGTAATTTTTTTAAATATATTAATGAATATTTTTCTTTATTTAATAATTTATTTATAACATTTATGTTATTTTTTTTAAACATGACTTAAATTTTTGCCCTCGTTAACCGTAAAATCTGGCTTCGCCACTACAATAACATCAACAAAAAAAGAATAAACAATGTATAAAATCAAATGTTAGAAAATAAAATAAAAATAAAAAATTAAATAAATGATGGTAAATAAATGATAAATGCAGCGAAATAAAATGACGATTGCTATGTTTTATATTGTGTAACACGGATCTAAAACTCCATTTCTATACGATTATTTTGATCATCGAAACCATGAGGATTTTAGATACATAGAGTTTATCCCAAAAAGAAAGAGAACATAAATAAATTATATTATTGGAATTTAAATGATAGAATTTGAATTTCATAAATGAAAGAATTGGAAAATAAATTGCAATAAACTAAATTGCATAAAAATAAATGACAGAAAAATAAAAATGCAATAAATTGAAATAAAGCATAAAACATAAATAACTGCAAATAAATTAAATAATAAATAAAACGTTGAAAATTAAAAAGCATAAAAAAATAAATATAAACATGATCATGATCCCTTATGCCATAAGTCAATCATAGGGATCACTACAAGATCACAAAATAATAAAATAATGAATTAAGAAACTAAATAATATAAAAAATAAAAGTGCAGAAATTTAAATAATATGAAAAATAAGAATGATGATAAAAAAAATTAATTTTTAAGGATCCCGATCTAATCACTTTTAGGATTTGGCGTAGAAATCACAAGGATTAGAACAAAATTAATTGAATAACTTTTAGAGATATATTGGCTGCTAGAACAATGTTAAAAAAAAAAAAAAAATTGGAAATTATGCCTCTCTCTATATATAAGGAGAAAAATTTAGGAGTTGAGTATTCTGGAGCTGACTCACGGCTGTGACTTGAATGAAATGCACACTTAATTTGGGCCAAAAGAATGGGTTTAAATTGCAAAATTATAACTTAGTCCTCTAAATTTCATTTTAGTCATCAAACTTTTTTAATCCCCTTTCAAGCCCCCAAGTGAGACTTGATCTTTTTCCAAATTCAGTACAAAGTATCAAAAATTATTTTATTATTATGATATGTGTTAATTTTTTTATTTTTCTTAAAATAAAAAATCCTCTTGAACCGAATAAATCTATTTTTCTATTTTATAAGATCTTTTTCATCACTAGATAATTCTTGACACGAGTAACTCGACCTATGATAACTACAATGTGGCATTCAAAAAAAAAATAAAAGTACTATATATTCAGAAATCAACACTATAATCTAATTTTACGGACAAGTAAGATTAAAATTTCAAACTTTTACAATAGAGATTATAGTTTTTGTATTGGCTTCACGAGAAATCACTTTAATTATATGGTTAATCTTTATTCATAATTAAGCAATAATTGATGAAATTTATACCTTAAACAAAACATGGGGTCGGGATGTGAATTCCTTTCTCTTCTTTTCCTATTTGGAAAAAATTTAATTCCTTAGATTCCCCAACCTATAACTTCGTTTTCGTTTTAACTCCAAAAAAAATAATCAAATCAACACTGAATTTATTGGAATTCAACCCCACGTTATTTTTTTCATAAAAAAAAAAAAAAAAATCTCATGGAATGCAATTTAACGATGAAATATTATTTTTAGCAATGCATTTCACTATATTTTGGATGAAAAATTTAATAAGGGTTGGATTTGAAAATTTCAAAACGGTTTGGGTTGATTACGTCAATTTTTAAGTTAAATGACTAAAATGAAACTTATTAGGGATTTTAGCGATCAACCTTTAGAAAAATAATAAGTTTTTCCTAAGGAAAGGGGATAAAGATTGTTTTTGCCCCTCTATTATTAAAAATAGAGTGATTTTACACCTTTATTTTATAATTTTGGGGTTTTTACCCCTTAAACCCATTAAATTAAGTATTTTTACCCTTATTGTGGACAAAAAGATGATGTGGCAAACGGAGGAACGGGTTATGGACCTAAAAGGTTTGGAATAGGCTATAACTATTAGAATGAAAGGGATTCAGGCTTTTCAAGCTAACGAAAACCAATGATATCGTGACATGTCAGTTTTAAGGTATTGATTATGACTGCAAAATCAATTCACATATGGCACCCATATGGCAAAAATGCAAAAAAAAAAAAATGAAAAATACAAATTATTATTTCACTTCCAAATAATTCAAGCCTCCAAATTTGAACCAAAATCCCTCCAAATGCAAAACACAAAATCCTCAAATCTTAGTCAAATTTATGTAAGACAATTCAAAAACTTTCAATTGAGGCTAACAACTTCAAAAATATTGATTAAGCTATCGAAAATTGAACGATACTCATCCACACGTCGAATAAAATCCTACTATTTAAGAAAATAAATTAGTGACCTTGCAATAAAATGGTTGAGCAGAAGATCTATCGATTCAAAAATCGATCGATGTTGAGGACTTCTGTGTTGTTCAGGCCAAAGGGTTAATAAGGAGAAATCAGCATTCTGTGTCTCCAAGAATGTCAGTTGTGAGATTGCCTTGGCATTGAGGGAAGTGTCGGGCTTTAAGTTGAAAGAGGACCTCGATTTCTATTTAGAAACTACGGCTCTTTATGGTAGATCAGGCATCAAATTTTACTCCTATTTAATTGATAAAGTTAAAGGCAAGTTGAGTTGGTCAAGTCTATGCTTATGCTTATTGCTATCCCTACGTATGTTATTCAAACTGCAGTTCTCCCAGTCAAAATTTGTGAAACTATTGAAAAGCTCTATAGTGCATTTATTTGGGGTTCTTTTGATGGTGATGGGAAGATCCATTTTGGTATGACAACTGGGCGGAAGTGGGACCCCTTTATCTTTATCTTTATCTTCCTCTAGAGTTAAGATCGACTGGAGCTTGGCAATGCATTTCTTATTTTTTTGTGAAGGACGTGTTTTATTCCTAATAGAGGTTGGCGAGAAGAAATCTTCAGTAGCATTTTAAGCAGCAATATTATATCCTTAATTAATTTCTCCTTGCCGCCGGAAGATAGATTAGGGGACGACATGATAATTTGGTTACCTTCAACTAATGGGGGGTTTTTTATTGAGTAAACTTATGGTGTGCTCATTCAAGGTTATGCAAGTGAGGTCAACCTAAATTGGCAAGTTTGTTGGAACTGGCCAGGACCTCAGCGTGTGAGAGTTTTTTCTGGCTTATGCTTCATAATCGTCTTCTCACTAATGCAGAAAGGTGGCGACATCATTTGGCTCCATCTGGGTTATGTCAGATCTGTAACTTAAAGGCGGAGACAGTCATTCATGTGGTGAGAGATTACCCATTTGCGAAGTTTCTTTGGCTCAAGTTGTTGCTGGTTCCATGTGACCCGAAGTTTTTTTCTTATGATATTAGTTGCTGGTTGATTGATAATTTAAAGTCTGCCGGTAATGTGAATCCTATACCCTGGCCTCACATATTTGGATTTACATGTTGGTGGCTCTAGAAGTGGAGAAACGATAAACTCTTCACCGACAGATCCACTAACTGCAATGTTAAAAAACATATTATTTTATCTGATGTTGCAGTGTTCACGGCTATAAAAAAACACTATGATAGAAATTAGAAGACACACAGGGGAGCGGCATGAGCTGCTTGTTAGCTGGTAACCAGCTGCCATGGAATGGGTGGTTCTTAATACAGATGGGGCCTTTCATAGAACTTGTCATCAGGCTGCTTCATGCAGGAGGTGTTTTAATGCTTTCTATGATAAGATTTAAGGTGTGCTTAGGTTTACATGAGGCTTGGAAGCGTGGCTGAAGGAGAATTCATCTCCTAGTTGACAACTTCGATTATAACTACAGAAACGGTGGTCCACCCTTCTTATAGTGCAGTTATCCTTCGCATTTAGGATCTTCTCCATAGCGATTGGCAGGTGGAGGTAACTCATATTTATCGAGAAGCAAATAGCGCCATAGACTTCATTGCAAACTGGATCTTCAACCAGGAGTCCCAGTATGTTTGGCATTTGGATCCCCCTGATGGTCTGATTAATATTCTTTCTCATGATTTAATGGGAATTTCTATCCCTATAATGGTTAGGATGTAGAGTTGCTTTGTTTTGGTTATTTTCCTTCTTCTTCATGTAAAAAAATCCTACTATTTAACAAAATAAATCAGTGACCTTGCAATAAAATGGCTGAGCGGAAGATCTATCAATCTAAAAATCGATCAAAGTTGAAGGTCAAGTGGAGAATTTAAAAAGTTATGAAATTTTGGTTGATTTCAAAGAAAAAGATAAATATTTTGGATGCATTTACTTACAGAAAATAGTTTTCTATTTTCTTAAAAAATTAGAGTATTTATTTTTCGTAGAAAATTTAGAAAATACGTTTATTTATCAACAAATATAAAACTGGAGCGTTTATTTGTGTGTGTACACACACACGTATGTATATATATATACATACATACAGATATTACATGTATATGTATGCGTACATACATACATACATACATATATGTATGTGTGTGTGTGTGTGTGTGTGTATATATATATATATGTATGTATGTATGTATGTATGTATGTATGTATGTGCATACATATATATGTATATGTATATGTATATGTATATGCATATGTATGTGAATATATGCACATACATACACATGTATTTATGAATACATACATATGTACATGTATATGTATGTATGTATGCACATACAAGCACATACAGATACATATATATGAATATGTATGTGTGTATATGTATATGTATATGTATATGTATATGTATATGTATATGTATAAATACATATTTATATGTATATGTATGTATATAGATACATACATACATACATACATGCATGCATGCATATATGCATGTATGTATATTTGTGTATGCATATGTATGCGTATATATGCACATATATATACATACATATACATATGTATGTATACATATACATATGCATGTGTATGTGTATGTATGTATATACATATATATACATATCCATATGTACGCATGTATGAATGTACTACATATACATATACATGCACATGCATATGCTTATGTATGTATGCACATACAAAAATTTACATATGCATGTATATATATATGTATGTATGTACATATATATGTGTGTGTGTGTATTAATATTATTTAGAAAATTTGGAAAACATCTTTTATTAGTCTTTCAATTTCTTCTTTATTTTGGAAAACTGAAAATTCATTTTCTGTTTTCTATTTTAGAAAACTGACGAAAATAAACATGATCTTTATTTTCTGTTTTCTGTGGAAAATTTCTCTGAAAAACTAAAGCAATTTTCTGTAAGTAAACAGACCCTTTCTTTTCTTTTCTTTTACCCTCAAAAATGTCAAAGCTGAGTTATTTTCCTATGTTTATTGGAGGCTACTAGTTGGAGGGCATTTGGTGTTATAAAGGCAATTTCTTGTGTAGTTTTATTTTGGCTTGATGATGATGATGGAGAATAAGAAAAGGGAGATGAGGAGGACGATGAGGGAGAAAGGACAACAAGAATTTTTATTTTTATGATTATTTTACATTTTTGCCATGTGGTTGCTATGTATGCACTATTTTAGCAATTATGTCAACACCTCAGAGCTTATGTATTGCAATCTCATTGATTGCCCTTGACTTTGTCTACCATGTCATTTTTTATCCATAATAAGGGTAAAAATGCTCAATTTAATGGAGTTAAGGGTAAAAACCTCCAAAATTAAAGCACAATTGTAAAATCTCTCTATTTTTAATAGTACAAAGGTAAAAACATTTTTTATCTCTATAAAAAATACATAAAACATCAAATCAAAATAAATAAAAAGAAAAATAGAGTTAATTTATTAAAATACTAATTTTATATTCTAATAACAAATTGATAACAAAAATATTTTAATTTTTGAAGTATTACGATTAAAATCTCAAAAATTTTTAATGTAGGACTAAATCGTTGACATGATTTGTTTTGAAAAGTTCCACGTGAATGTTTTAGAATTTTTCAAATTGATGTAGCATATAACATCAATGCTTTTGTGTCAAATTCATAATTTTCTGACTAAAATAAATTTAATTGTAACATTTTAAAGTTGATCTTCTCCACCTAGTCGCCCACTTATCATCTTGTCTTATAATCTTTCACTATCACCGATGGATGGCGGTTCGGCCTCCCTCTCTCCTCATTTGTATCAGTCATCATCTCCATTCTCGGCCTCTATTCTGGTTGTAACACCCTATACCAATCCATAATTTCCATATATTAGAATTAATATTTAGTTATTCACATACACATATACTAGTATTCATAACATTATTTAATTATATAATAATAACTATAATTCTTAAATACCAAACACCAACTACAAATCAAACTGCTTCAGTTTATGCGATCCCAATCGTTTTTATATACAAACCTTTCTTTCTTTCTTCTTAAATACCAATTTCTTGTTCCTGTGCACAGTTAATAAACCGCACGCTAACCAACATTGTTGCCTAGTGGTGAATACAACTATACAAAATTTCATTCAAATAAATTTTATTTTATTATTCGATGGTATTCATTACCTTATTTAACTCATTATATATATATATATATATATATTGGAAATACCACTTTATTCACAATACTTATATACCCACTTACATATTTAGTTTTCTTCTTTCCATTTTTGTCATTATTTGATCTTTAACATTGATACCGTTTCACATTCCATATCTTTTTATACACATATTTCTAAATTTTTCATCAACTCTCATATCTTTAACATAACTATTTTATTGATCTCTTTCTATTACAATTTATTTTATTAACATAAACCCGTCTTATTACATATTTTTAATTATATAGGTATAAAATTTCTTTACTTACTAATTACTTAACACTCTGTTATTTTCTCAATTTTTCCTATAATTCAGTAATTCTTTATTTTACCTTCCTTTCGTTTTTACGTAGTCTTCAAATTCATTTTGACTTCCCCATATGTAACTTAGGCTTTGTATATTTGTAAGTTATTAGCTAAATTCTTATTTTGGTCACACTGGTCTTTTTATTATCTCCTGCCAAGAGGAGTGCCATTATTGGATAGTCATACTTTGCTCACTACAGATTCAAATCAGATTCATGGTGCCTTGCCTCATTTGGTATCAAAGCCTACTGAACTAGTCATTGTAAGTAATTGTAATGATAAATCTTCTTCATAATGTCTGCTACTTAAAATCTTATTTTCCTTTAACTCTTGCAGTAAAACCAGCCACTACTAAGAAAATAAACTACCTTTATGAATTCTCTTTTCTTCCTGATGATCAACAAATCCCAGATACTTGTTTACCCTTCCTTGATCCTTATTATGTTTTTGCTTGCCATAGAACCAATGTTTTTCTAATCTTAAAGCTCTTATCAGAAACCCACCTTCTTCTGTTAAAGAGTATGTGCAGTCTTCTTCCTTTCATCAATGTCCAGTTAAAGCTACTGGTCAGAAGTAGTTCATTAATCTTGAAATTTCTTCCGAATTCCTACCTGTTTGGATTCATCAAGGATATTCTCATCTCCACTTTGGTGCTACTTGTTTAGCTATTATCTATCATGGACACAAAGGTCTTCCTGTGTTTGCTCGTATAGCTCTTCTTGATACTAGATTTCTTGAGTACCAACAAGCAGTTATTGGCATTGTCCAAACTTCTTTAAATGTTGGAACTGTTATGTTCACTATCTATCCCAACTTCAATATGCATCTTGCCAATGTTCACCTTCTAAATGCTCTTCAATTTCAGATCCAGATCTCTGGAGCTGATCAAGTTCAAACTACTGATGTTGCTACCCTCCATTATCAAATGATCTACAGAGTTCAGAATCATGCCATGGATATGTCTCTACCATGTTCTTCTGATGCTATTATCACTACAAGAAAATCAGCAAATAGCAACGGAAATTAGCAACCAAATTTGTTGAATTTTCGTTGCTAATAAAATTTAGCAACGAAAAATTCGATTGCAAATATGGCTGTTGGTATTTTTAGCAACGAAAATTATTTTCCGTTGCTATTTTTACCAACGAAATTAGAATTTTCGTTGCTATATTTAGCAATCGAAATAAATTTTCGTTGCTATATTTAGCAAACGAAATAAATTTTCGTTGCTATATTTAGCAATCAAAATCAGTTTTTGTTGCTGTTTCTAGCAATTGAATTGAAGTTTTGGTTGCTAAATTCAGCAAAAATTATAAAAAAATTGCGATGGAATTTTCGTCGCTATTCCATCACTAAATTATTGTTGATTTTGATGAGAGGTTGAAGGTACTCTTTATGCTTTGTAAATTCCAAAATTTCCATCAGAAAACAGCCACAGCTGAAAGAAAGTTGAATAATGTTTCACAATTAGCTCAATATTGCAATCAAAAAATAGCCACAACTGAAAGAAAGTTGAATGATGTTCCAATTCAAACCAATAAATGAATGCACAGCATCAATGAAATGCTAAAGTAGAGCAATAGGGAGAAAAAAATGAGCAGCAACAGCAAGGGTTATCCGTCCAAATAATTTGATGGATATAAAGATGCAATTAATCATTTCATTAATTTTACATCTGATGGAAAACAGATCTGGAAATAAAAATCACAAAACCATGCTGACATACTTATATAATTGCTAAATTCTTTATAAGGTAACCATTGAATGAGATGTGAACAATTAACTTGGCATTTCTTTCTTCAAAGTTTAACTTGACCTGATAGTTCGTTCCATGTCTATGTATGCTATAACCATTGTTCATTGAATTGAGATTTTCTACTTTAGACCAAGAAGTTAGAGGATTTATATGTAATCTTATAAACAAAAGACTAAGATTTATGTGGTGAAGGTGGGTTCTGCCTTATTTATTAACAACTTTACTATTGCTCTTTATGATTAGCAATTGCAATTAAGGCTTAGTTGAGTAAGTTTGAATTATATAATTTAAACAGCAGTGTTATAAATATAATATCAATTATAATCAAGCATACCATAAAGCCCCATCAGCTTACAAAGGAACATAGTGATATGATATAGAAATGGGGAAAAACATGACAATAATATAGAAAGACAAAAGCATACCATGTCTCCTCTGATGGGTATGACAAGAAAAAAATAATTAAAAAATTATGATAAAGAAGAAATTAATTGATTGAAAATAATATAAAACGTGTACTAGAAACTCCCCCAAAAAAATGAACGCCCCCACAAGCAACATAATAAGTTTAGCACATTCAAAATAAATAAAAGATAAAAAAAATAGCAAGGCAGTTGATTTATATACATATATATAATATGAAGATATTATTACTTACCATTTATGAGGATTATTACTTCTTCATTTATATACATATATACAATTTCAATTGTACAAGCCCTTGTATTCTACTCATGATGAAATAAATGTGTTTCTGGAATAGTCAGCTCCTTGCTTGCCCTTGGTCCACCATATAAGTTAACACCTGAGAAATAAAGAACAAGTTATCCATGGTCAGATTCTATAGTTAAAAATTTATGCAAGGTATTGATTTTAGAATGCTCTCCTTGGACACATCCCACTTCATTTATATGTCTCATCTTTTCAAAAAGTACAATAGCATTAGTGATGAACATCAGAACCACCAAAAGATTGACTATAATAATTTATACATAGTATATGGATGTGAGAATTAATCTCTTGGCCCTATAACTTTTGAATTAAGAACTAATGAATTAATCTATGAATAAAAGAAAATTTGTTATCTCAGCCAATTATAATCTGACCAATAGAGCCATTAAGAAAAACCACAATTTCAAACAAATGAAATGTAATGTTCCATGTATTTCATAGTGTTATTTCAATTCAGAGATTTGCATAACAATCCCCATATCAAGATGGCAATTTATTTTTATCAAGACATTAAAAACTTTAATAGATACATAATCACAATTCATTATATAAGGTTATAGGGAGACTTGCTATCTGTTGAAAAATTAACAGCTGATCACCGGTATGTCACTAAGCTCACAATAATCATTTCTATTTCAAGTTTAAAATAACCTTTAGACATCCTAAAAAAAAGGAAAAATTATTAAAATGACATAATCATGATGGGATGTATAAAATAAAATCCCAACAAGAAAAATGAAAAGTCATTAAATGACATAATCATGATGGGGTGCTGCTGACAGGGAATCCCAACCTTCAATGCGAAGATCAACTGCAAGCTCATTGAGCCCACCAGACTGCAATAAATCCTGGTGCATCATAATATATACACATGCACGCATGCATGTACATGCACATGCACACTCTTCCATACCCTACTGAACCATGGCAAAAACAATAAAGGTGAAGATTTAGATCTAAATAATATATTGTAATCTACCTGCACAAGTGCATCTGGTCGGGACTCAAAAATAATCAAAAGAACACCTAAAGGAGAAGATACCTTCTCTAAGACAAGTCCATCTGCAAGCTGGAGACAGAATTTATTAGACACATCACAAGTCTGTAAGCAATAAGAGGAAATCATACTATTGTGAAAAGCTTGAGAAAACTTGGCATAAATTGAAATCAATTATTTATTTCATAAAAATATTCTTATTGAACTCTATGATAAAGATGAATGAAGATTCTTAAAATTATGATCCACAAGGACATTAACAATTACCTCAGTTCTTTTTAAAACCTGACCAATTGGATCTTCCATGTTGGCAAGCACGCGAATAGAGTTTGCCATACTTTTAATCTGTCCTAGTCAACATGTCATTCAATAATAGAAAAAGACAGAATTTTAATTGATTGATGAAATAAAAGAATCGAAGCAAATGTATTGTCAAATCAAATAGTTGGAATGAACAGAAATAAGAAGCAACAAACTGTAAGAAAAAAATGAATGGAAAGGTGATGAAAACATGTAAATCAAATCGGTACTCTTGCCTTTTCAGGCTTCAGAACTAGCTAAATTTATCATGCTACTAAATAAATATTAAGGAAATTTGTAAGCCAAGAAAAATAGCATATCCTACAGCATGCATCTATTGTTGTTTACCTGAAGCCGTCTGGAACTGTCCCTTACTGCAATTGCCATGTCACGCACACCAACTTCTTTAACAGGGGCCCACAAATGTGCATCTTGATGAAATAGGGTCCTAATTTGCTCTCGTTGAAGGACTTTCATTATGTTCCCAGGAGCATATCCACTTTAAAACACATAGCACAAAAATCATTGCACATCTCAAACACTTGGATAAAAGTAGAAAATACTAGGCAAAGAGGTAAGTCGGATATCTCTTCCATCACATTGTTTCAACTATAAACTTCCCAAATATCTATAGCTGATAACAATTTATTAAAATTAACCTTATGTTTCATGTTAATAGCAACAAATCCCTGGCTGTTATCAAATGAAATTGTAGTTTCACCCAGAATCATGCTTCACAATATAGCACACAACTGTACCTGGTTATAACAACAAAGATGCCAGCATAAGCAGCATTGACAGTAGCTTTTACTTTTGTTGTCATGCCCCCTCTTTCTGGTGCTGACTGCATCATTTTCATTAAATATAGGAACAACCGTCAAGTCTAAGAGTGATTCCATACAACAATTTGCATAAAAAAAAGAACCTGCAAAGGAAAAGGAAAGCCAAACAGTTTGTATTTTCCGACCTGAAAAAATGAACTCCAAAATAAAGTAATCATCTTAAACATACAATTCGTTGTAACAAAAGAAAACCCTTCAGCCCTCATGTCGTGCATAGCTCCTGAGAACCATAATGAACTTGTTTGTTCAGAGAAAAGTTCAGAAAGCAAATAAAGGCCATTCAAAGAAAAAAATTACTAAAGAAAAATATTACTGGTGCAGTTTTTTTTTTAAGAAATTAGAGATGATTGATAGATGCTTTTACAGATAAGAAACTAAAATAAGAATTACAAGGGAAAAGAGCAAAGGTAAACTTACAGATCTCCTTGGGATTCAAATCCTGAAAGAAAACAAGTTTCCATCAAAGCATATATCCAATTCTCCACCTTCAATGCCTATTTACAAAGAAACAAGTAGCCAACACTGCAAATATGGCTAGCAGAGAAATAAAGGAAATTGCCATAATAGACCATGCAGAATTTTTCAAAGCTTGGGATTAACCACAACAAAGATATGCATCACTTATCGAGAGTGTAAAACAAAAAGACCAAAGATCTAACCCAGTTTCATAGTCAAATAACCGATTCAAAATGCATAATTTTAGTTTGATTTGCTCCAACTCAGTCCACAATGTTCTTTACACCTCATTTGAAGCAAATGAAAAAGACACTGGCAATGTAGAATTTATCAAATCAACAATTTAAATAAACACACGAGAAAAGAAAAGAACAAATTAACAACTAATCAGAAATGGAAATTAACTTACGCACCCGTGTATCCAATATAATTAATAGCCTACCTTTCTGAGCAGATTGAATTTCTTACTGGTAGCAGAACCGCTAATGGAAGGATCTTGTGAAGGAAGTGATTCTTTTCTATCAGCTACATCACAACCCATTTCATAATTACTAGCTCTATTAACAGCACTCAATTTCTTAATTCTCTCCTTGTAAGATTTATTTGAAGATACAAAGTCACAGGCAACAACACCGTTCAAACCTTGCAAAATAAAAAAAATATAACAAACAACACTAAGAACGAAAGAGGAAATAAGGTGAAACTAGAGATAGGCATTATCTGTTAAACTCTTATCACAAAATTAAAGAAAAGAATATACAGAAAATGATAACAGTACCCCATTGGGGATTTTGTATCTTAGTTTGAAGATAAAAACGTAAATTTTTGGGACCAAAAAATAAGGAGAGCAAAGTAAATTCACCAGAGATGAACTTATGTCCAGATTGCTTAAGTTGTCTAGAGAACCGATTCGCTCCGTGCCTTACGTCGCTACCCTTGTCCGTTTCTATCATCTTAATCATCACAAAACTAACAAAATTCGTCTACTCATAACAACTTCCACGAACCAGAACCAATTCATATAAGCCAAATCCAAATCTTTTCTTCTCTCTTCCTCCTCTAAACTTCAAATTCTTCAGCGTTTTTGGATTTTGAAAATCAAGCAAGTAATTAAACAAGCAGAGTTACACAAACATTTAAGAGACAGAGAAAGAGAGAGAAGGGAACTTTTTTTACCTCGGGGGGTGGGGTTTAGTTATGAGAGAAATGTTAAGCTATAGAAAATCGAGAAAGTGGCATTTGGGTTTTCGTTCCAAAGAAAGAGAAAATCATCTTTGGTCTACAGATGTATTTGCATATACTATCTCGTTTGGTATTTGAGAGTGGCCATCAAAGAAGAGGATCTAAAGATGAAGAGATACAAAAGAAAGGAAAGAAAAAAAAAAGCAATGAAATTTGAGCGAAGCCAAAAAAATGTAAAAGAAATTTAAAGAAAGTATAAAAGTAATTTGTTCCTCGTGTTTAAAGAATCAGAGACAAACAACAGAGGAGAGAGGAATAAGGCTAGCCACCAACGAGGGAGATATTGAGGCTCACGAAAAAATGAAAGAACAGCAAAAATGGACTATTTATACTTAGGGCAATGGGGCAAAAATGAAAATAGCAACCGAATTTATTTCGGTTGCTAAAATAGCAACGGAGTAATATTTCCATTGCTATTTTAGCAACCGAATATGAATTTTGTTGCTATTTTCATTGAAAATGTAAATTAGCAATGAAATTTAAATTCGGTTGCAATTTTAGCAACGGAAAAATAATTCTGTTGGTATTTTTAGACCCAAAGTTATTCCATCTCTATGGCACCAAAAATACCAACCGAATTCAGTTTCTGTTGCAAAAATAGCAACGAAATTTAAATTCAGTTGCAATTTTAGCAACGAAAAAATTTTTTCGTTGCTATTTTTCGTTCCAAAATTTCTCTGCCAAACGTTGGCGCCTTTTTAGCAACGGTTTAGGGGTTCCATTGCTAATTTTCATTGCTAAATTTTATTGCTAATAATTTCCTCCACTTTTAGCAACGAAAAATAATCAAATATATTTCCGTTGCTAAATTTGCAATGTTTAACCAAATTTAGCAACTGAATTCATTTTTCGTTGCTAATTTAGCAACGGAATCAATTTCGTTGCTATTTTTTCGTTGCTATTTCTAGATTTTCTTGTAGTGTATGATTATTGATGATTCTACATAGGTACCTACTTGTGTACGGATCCCTAAGGAACAACTTTTAGAGTATTTTTCTAAATCATGGCTTACAAGCTATGAAAAACTTCACCAACAATATCAACCCGTGCAGTCAACCAAACCTCTTTTCATCAAGAAAAAGGATGGTCTTGTTGAAACACGATTTCATTCTCCTTCATCTGATTCACCAGAATCTTCTACAGCTTCTCTCTTTTCCATCCAGTTCATGTTACAGCCAGTCTCTTCTTTCCAACAAGAAGATGATATTCCTATTGAAGCTTTTGATGATACTGTTCATCCCATTTATACCTTTAAAAGGGATGGTCACTGTTACTGGGGAGAACGTTCTTGTGATGATTGTTTAGATGATACTTTTGATGCAGAATATGAAGATGATAGCTCTCGTCGTCGTCACCAGAGGAAAAAGAAACCTTGTTTTTCTAAATTCATTTTCCAAAACTCTTTGGAAAATTATGATGATCCGTCTATCGGAACTCTTGGACAACCATCTGGAAAATATGACTATGTTGTGAGATACTCTCCACCCCCTCATTATAATAAAATTTTCCCAAAACCTATACCTTCTACACCATATCGTCCTTCTACACCATATTTTCCTCCAAGGTCTTTCCTTCCCTCTGTCACTGTGTATTCACCTACTGTCTCTTATGAAGATGGTTTCCATTCTCTTCATGAGTCTATCAACCCTACCATAAAAGTCCAAACTACACCATATATTAAATTTCTTGGTATCTCAACATATGGTACTCCAAGATCTGTTACACCTGCTGAAGCTGTCCTTAATAGGCAGATTGAGTTTTCTTTGGCTCAAAAGAAAGTTCTTCATCGCCTTAAAACTAAGTTTGATCATGTGAAATCCATAATTGATTCTCTTGATGCTAAACTCATAGATAAAGACTCTGCTACTTTGCAATTAATGCATAATTTACAAGCTAGAGTTGATGAGCTGGATAAATAGTTAATGGCTTATATCACCCATCATACCTATGATGCACTTTTCCAGCAAAAAGCTCAAGAAATCACCTGATTAAAAAATGAGATCTCTCATATCAAAGCTGATCTGTCACAACCTCATTCTCAGGCTCCACCTCAGCCTACCCTTTATCCTCTTTTTGGATCTTCTTACACACCTTTTACCCACTAGCCTGTCTACCAAATCCCTCCATATACTGAACCTTCTTTACAAGATCTACATCGCCTATGTCATACCTATGATCTCTTTATGAGACAATACCTTCACAAATCACCACATCGGTCTTTAGACCCTCCACCTATTCCTCCTTCTACTCAACCTGTTGAACCTCCACCACCTGGAGTTGATCTCAAACAAAAAGGAGTTCATATCTTTGAACCACCTTCCCATATGATCCAACCACCCAATTCTCTTATTGAAACTCTTCAACAGAAAGCTCTTCAAACTATCCCTACGGTTTCTCTTGTTCAACCTCCAGCTATCTTACCTCTTTCAGATACTGACAGCTCTGATGATCTTTTTGATGATTTCCTTGAGGAAACTTTTGATCCAAAACATTTTCCAATTTATATGGCTGATCTTGCTGCTAAAAGTACCATTACTCAGCAATAGCCTTATTATACTGATGCCCCTGATGATGATGATGATGACTTTGATGAAGATGTTACCAGTCCAGTTCCTCATCTTCCTAAAATTACTACTGGTCACTGGTTCCATTTTGAGGATATTCCTCGACACAAATGGTGTGATCACCTGCAAAAATTCTTTGCATGGCTTGAGCTTCAAACTCATCACCTAAATCCTCCTTCTCTGAAACAAATATTTATTGAATTCACTACCAGATTTATTTGTTACCTTTGCGATTTGTTTATCAATAATTTTGATGAATATTCCAAGCAACAGTTCTTTAGGAGTGAATCTCTTGCTTATGTTCTCCAAAAAATTCATCTTAAGTTTATTGGAAATATTGGCGATTTAGAGGAAGCTGCTCGATCTGATTACTTTCGTATAAAATGTTGTTCTTTACTTCGCAAATATTTGGATAAGCACTACAAGAAGATGTCTAAGTTGTTTTACATGCTTAATAGTGCTAATGATCCAAATCTCAAGCAAGGATTCTTATCCTCGATTCCATAACAATTATCTTCCAATACCTTACTCTTTTCAAGAGAGCAAGGCATTCAGTTGAATTCCCTCACTCTTGGTCAAATCTATCAGAAAGTTCTTACAGCTTTGGATAAGTTATGTACCTCTCATAAGCTAATCAAAAAGACCTTTAAAAAGGGAAAAGATCCTCAACTCAAGGCTACATGTCGCCGCCCTGATCTAGAAATCCAATGTTCTCCAAAAGATAAGAAAAAGTGTTCTTGTAAACCTTTCAAAAGATGATCTCATTTCTCTTCTCCTTTCATGAAAGGCTTGCAATTTCGTAAAGGAACTAAGGGTGATCGTTGTTATGTTTGTGGACAAAAATGTCATTTTGTTAAGCGTTGTCCCAATAAAAAACGTTCTTAACGTCTTCTTCAACAAATCCACCAGGCTTCTCCTCTCTCTTTTGAGGATGATGATATTGAATCCATTTTTTTATAGATGATGAACCAGACCAATATACCTTGTGTGCTCTACAATGATCTAATGATGAAAATAATGATGATGCCAGTTTTTTAGACAATGACAATTCTGATACAGCCACTCCCTTACCTCTTCATACCTATTCTGTTGAAAGGCCTTCCATTTCATTAACACATCCTATTCCACTTGTCCCTGTTACCATTTTCCCTGATAAATATTCCAACCCTATACCTATTATTGCTTTCATTGATACAGGTGCCCATAACACTATCCCTAACCCTTCAATTTTACCAGCCCAGTATTGGAAGCCCTATACACAACACTTCCAAGCCGCCAATCAAGGAGTCCTTACTATCCACCAAAAAACTAGACACCCCATCAAGGTTCAAATCTTCTTAGACTATTTCCTTTGGATTCATGCATTTGGATCCTCTTTACAAGGAAAAGATTTAGTTTTTGGTTTTGATGCTTTGTTTCAACTCACAAAACTCCGTATCCATCCTACTGGTCTTCATTTCAAAAACCAATTCTTACCCTATACCACCAAACATACCTTGTTTTCCATCAAATCACTTGATCTATTTGTTCACCATAAAACTACCCTCCTTATCCATTGTTGTGCCACTTCACATATAGAGTTTCTCTCTAAGCACACTTTGCCATTGTGGACCAAGCATGAATTTTTCATTTCATTACCCTTCAAAAAGTCTAAAGATATCAATCCAACAAAGGCTACCCATCCTGGCATGTCTCCAGATGAATTTCTTTTGGCCTAAGAAGAATGTTCCCAAATTTTGGTCCAACGTCTCATTGAGCCTACTAAGTCTGATTGGGCTTGTCAAGCCTTCTATGTGAATAAGCATTCTGAGCAAGTTCGTGGAAAGAAATATCTTGTCATTGATTACACGCCACTTAATCCATTCCTGAAAGACAACAAATTTCCCTTACCCAAAATAACCTCACTTTTTTCCTTCCTTCACAATGCTTGAATCTTCTCCAAATTTGATCTCAAAGTAGGTTTCTGGAAATTAGGTATTATCCTTGATGATAGACATAAAAATGCTTTCTGTATTCCCAATTTTCACTACCAGTGAACTGTTATGCCCTTTGGTCTCAAAATAGCTCCCTCCATTTTACAACAAGCCATGATCGGAATATATGAACCCTTGCCACATCATTCATTAATTTATATTGATGATGTTCTGATCTTTTCTCCTGACATTCCTTCTCACCAAGTTCACATCCAGCAATTCATTGATCTTACCATAACCCATGGTATCATGCTGTCTCCTACAAAATTTCACTTGGCTCAATCTAAAATTGATTTTCTTGGTATGCATTTCTATAACACCCTACTCTCATCCATATATCCATACATTATACAGAGATACTAGTTAGATATACACATATATCTATTAATCCAAAATAATTTACTAATACAATAATAGTTGTAAATATAAAATACCCGACATTAAATATAAAATCATTCTACCTTAGTTTATGCGATCCCAATATCTTTATGTACATGTCATTCAAAATTTCTTCTTCATATTCCGAAATCTTCTATTCCTGTGCGTAGTCAACAACCACACGCTAAGCAACTATGTGCTTAGTGGCGGATACAACTACTCAAAATTTCATTCGATTAAATTTTTATTTCCAATTTTTATTATCTTTATTATCTTAAGAAAGTCTATTCATTTGACTAACTTTATCTTCTAATATGTTATTGATTTATTATCACAATTTTAATTTACATAATGCTTATGCCCCTGCAATTTCCATTATTATTTACTGGTCCTTGCCTGTCTTTTTAATTTAAATTATCCTTCTTTTGTTACTTGATTTGGAATTTCTATATTGGTTCACTATAATTATACAATAAGTTTTCACTAGTCAAAATTCTTTCATTATAACGTTCCAATTCTATTCTCTTTTCAATCTTCTTTTGTCATTCGTTATTTAGTACTTTGTCGTACTTTATTCTCCTATTATTTTCTCTTTTCCGCTTATATTTTCAATTAGGTTTTTATTTTTGTTCGACTTACAATTTAAATTTTCCTGTCTAGCTAAATCAATATTTCGTTAATTATTTTCCCAAAACTACTAATTTATCCTTCGTTTCTCTTTGAATGTTTCTCGCCATAAAATTGTTATTATTTTTTTCAATTTGTTCCTTACTTCCATTCTTTGGTCCATTTCATAATTTCATTTTTTTTCTTTCTTTGACTATACTACAGTTTAAAAATTTGAATATTTATTTCATCATATTTTACTTAATTAAATTATGGATTTACTTCCTTGTCTTTATTTTCTCTTATACTTAATTCTTTAGCACTAAAACATATGTAAAATCTTTAGTCGAATGTAACATTTTGGTTAGGCCCCTGATGTAAGGTCCCAAAAATGACCCTAGTCGAAATTGCATGACTCAATGTATTATTATTTGATTTAGATTGATTAAATGTGTGAATTTAATATTGGATTAGTGAGGGCATGTGATAATTTTAAATTAATTATGAATTATTTTTTTTATAAATTGTAAGGGTAATTAGTATTTGTGGGGTATTTTTGAAAATGAATAAAAGTTAAGATTTATTTTTAATAGAGAGGGAGTTAGTGGAGACAAAATAAAATTAAATAAAGGATAAAAAAAGAAGAGAGAGGGGAAAGATGGAAGAGAACATCGATAGCAGATCACCGGTATCGATGATCGTCCGACGGTAGCTCCGTTGCTACTGGCCTTGCAGCTACTCTTCTCCGGCGAGACCACCGTTTGTCTCAAGCAGATCGAAGCTTTTGGTGGATCCCGATTTTTCTCTCTTTTCGATCTATTTTTCTTTGTTCTTTTTCAATTAACTCTGACGATGGAAGGCAATGTGGGTGGTACCGCAGGGCTTCTGAGGGCGAGAGGAAGCTCCGGTATCCTTTGTTCCTCCCCTCTCGTCGACGTTAGGGAGATCAAAAGTGTGGTGGCCACTACCTTTCAGTGTGTTTTTTTGGTAGATTAGGACGGTGGCAAGGTGCGTGATCACTGTCGACAGGCTTGGGGTGGCATGGACTCCATTCTGACACTAACCATGCATCTCCGGTGAGGCTCCGGTGAAGCTCTGGTGATCGTTCCGGCGAGCAACGGTAAAAGGTAGATTGAAGCTAATTTTTTTTACTCTATATAGGTAATGGACACTAAAATTATCTCCTTCAAAGTTAGTTAAATAAATTTTGAAATTTATTGAAAATTTATTGTATGTTTGGAAGTCCATTTATAAAATTTATCCTCTGTTTTTTAAATGTTTCATGAACCTTTGGTTGTTTATTTACTTCTGTGGGTTAGACAAAGTTGGATCTGCTTTCATTTGCCTCTAAATGTAAATAATACTCACTTATGTTGGTGTTCTTCTGTTTATATAGAATTCAACTTGCCATGGCATGATAAGATAAAATAGGTACCTCTAACTCAAACATTCATGTATAGTAAATGACATGTGAAAACTACCATAGCGCTATTCCGGAGGTTGGAGATCGTTCCTTCATATCCTCTGCTAGTTCTAATTTTAGCTAGAGATACAGATTTTCTATAGTTATTATTTAGGGTAATGAAACTGTTGTGACCTCTAGAACCTTTGTGGGTTTATGCACTTCTGATATGGTGAAACAATATGTATAATATTGTTCTAGGCTTCTGGGTGATGGTTTGGGGACTTGGATAGTGTGTGTAGGCAACTGTTTTTTTTTAAGGTGCTGGTTTGGCCCCTTCATATAGCTTCTATGTGTGTCTGTATAACATTCAAAATGGTTTTTTGTTCCTCTTTTTAAGTAAATGATATAGATTTGTGTGCATTATATAGCTTAATATCTGCTTTTTGCCAATTTATACCTTCTAGTTAATGTCTATTGCATGTTAGGGCAGTCGGACTGTGACCTAACATCTGAATCGGTGACTTCGAATCAATCAGCGATTTGTTCAAAGCTACTTGGAGGTGTAGTATGATGATTAGCTTGTGAGTTGTGGTACTTGCTCAAATCATCTACACGTGCATATGCATAAATTTTCATCAGCAATGAATTGCCAATGGAGTTAATGAACCAAATTCAATATTGTTTAAATCAGAGTTTCTTTAGCTGATAACATTATTGATATTATGTGAAATTTGCTTTTGTATGTGTAATTCTTGGATTGAATTGATTTATTTAAGATGGAGTATGTATGATAGCATTGGAGATTTATTTTTCTTGAAGTGTTTATAATATAACTAAAGAACAATGAATTGTATTGGTTAATAAGATTGAAGTTTCAATTAGTTTTAATGCAATTGAGGGTGAAACTTGCTGAAATATAAATAAAATAAGTCATTTTAGCCTTGAAGCTTGTAATGTTGTCTTGATTAATTCTTGGAATGAATCTCCAAAATAAGTTCATAGGTATTTGGTTGGTAAATTTTAGTTATATGTAAAAATTATTAATAAATTAAGGGGCTATTTGTTTTTGATAATGGACTTATGATGCAAATTATAATTGAATTTCAATTGGAATTTCGGAATTAGGTTGAGATTTGATGGGTTATTAATATTAGACTTATTTAAGGAGGTTTAAAGGTATGTTAATGTTAGATGATGGAGGTTTAATTCTGGAATGTGAACTTGTTTTGAAATGGTTTAGAAAATATCATAAGCAATATCATTTCCATAATTACTTAAGCATGATGAATAAACCTAATGATATAAAAATATAAGGATTTTAGTAAGCCAATGTAATGATAAACAAGTTTGATTATGACATAATTTTTAAAGATTGTAAAGTATGGTTACCATAATTATTGATATAGTATTGTCTGAATTTATGTTCATAAAATTTAACCATACCATTTAGTAAGAATTCTCTCTGATATCCTATTGAAAACAAATATATTGAATAGCTATTATTTAAGTAAATTATTGATCCCCGCAATAGAATAGATTATAAGTGAGAATTATAATGTTATGATACAAAATAAGTAATAATGCAAGTAGTATAGTGGCAAATTATTGGTATAAATGTTAAACATTTACTTCCGTTGATAAATTCTTGCTCGGCACTTAAATAACAATTAAGAATATCATTATATTTATTGGAGTAGATATAGTGGTATGTTTATGCTTTTATGATATCATGAGAAACTACTATTACAATGCTATGCTCTTACATGCGATTGCCTTAGTATATGACTAATTAAGATTATATAGTTACATATAAAGTATAATATTAAATTCATATGCATATATAAACATCTTTATTAAAGGTGATACATTGATTGTATGTATCAAAAATAGTATTTGAGTATGAATGTTTGATGATTAAATTAAGTATGGTGGAGCATAGGAGATGGTTATGATGAACCATACAGGTACGTCCTTCAGTATAGATTATGTGTTTATATGTTGATTCACGCACCCATGGTTTAAATAATTATATATGAATTCATTCTTATGAACATAAAATAGTCAGGTATGAACGATCATGATTAGAATAAGTATTATCAACATATGGTTATTAGAATGTTTAAAGTAATTTGAAAGAATCTATATAGAGTAGATTCCTTTAACGATTGAAGAATATTTTAAAGAGAATTTACTGAATTATTGTGAAATAAGACATAAGTGAAAGATGGTTCACAAACTATACAAAAATATTGAAGATTCTGAATAATTGTATTATCTAGATTGGAAAGTAATTGAAAAGAAGAGAAATCTGATAAATGTTTTAAAAGTAAGTGAAATATGTGCCCTTAGAAGAGTCATGCAGTAAGTCCAGCTTAAGATATAATTGGCTAGCCGTAGGGATATCTCTGTACCACAGTGTAAGTCATGATGACTTGTTATGCTATGGATTGGATCTTTGATCACCATAGCTTCTCTATCTCTGTTCTCTGCTGTGTATCTCTGTTTTGGCCCTATAAGGTCCACGTCCCATATATCCGGTTTGAGGTTTTCTGCTGGGTCTGTACTAGGGGCATTAATATGAAAATAAGTTAAAAAGCGTAAAAGAAAAGAAATGTTATAGTTTCATAACTAATTTGCTTAATAATTATTCTCTTATATATAAAAAACGGATAATAAATTGAAAGTTACAATATTGACAGGCATGAGATTCCTTAATACTATATAAGCGTTATGGATCTATATATTATGAGTAAGTATTGTACACTAAGAATTTATCATTAATAATTATATTATTTCTGGAAGCCATAAGCTAGTTTCTTAATTTGTTATATTTGTTCAAATATATATGTAGGTATATATATATAACTCTGTTACGAGTCAAGTGCATAATATTTGGTATAATGTGGTGTTATGTAACATATAGTTTACCTTGCTCAGATTGTTTTAATGATTACATGAAAGTGAGTTTAGAATGGATACTATAATTTAAATGATGTATATGTGTATGAAAGAATTATGCCAAACATCTTCTGTGGAACAATTACTGATGAATTGCTTATTGGGTTATTAAGTTTTTTTGCCTATATGAGTAATATGTTCCTTCTCTTATGCTTGTGATTTATTACTGAATATAAAAGCTTGGATCTAAATTAATTGAAGGTATCAATTGGCAGTATTATTAAACTTTATACTTGTATAATTGATGTTGTCTTATAAAGATTATCTTTAGATTATTTTGTTCCCCGCTAAGTTTTATAGCTTAGCATGGGTTTTATTATCCGTGTAGGTATCAGGATAGTCTTGTTCCTGGTTAGTCAGCTGCTATTGCTCAACCATTAGAAGAGGGGATCTAGTGTGGGCAGATCACCATTAGGGTCTACAGATGTAGCGAGGCGATTTAAATATAAATTGTTCTTTATTTTAGAATATTATAGTGGTTTAAGAGTGTAATATGTAGTATTTAATCATCTTAAGAAATGTAATTAATAATGAGAACGGATGTATGAGATGCATAGTAAAATTATTTTTGTCTTGTTGTGCCCCTGAAGGGTTGAGGAAATTGTCTGATTTGCAGGTGGATTAGATAAGTTTTTAGACGATATATTGCCGAATTTTTATTTGGTGATTAGTCAATTGGATAATTATAGTTTAATCAGCATACTTAATTTATAAGTATTTCATATTGGACAAGTCTGCAGTTGATGAAGTAGTTAAGGTTCAATAAAAAAAATTCGGGTTATCACGTGTTTTAGTCAGATTGTTCAACAAGGGTGTTACACATAAGCTAACTACTCATTGTCCTTAATTTTTATTTATTCTTCATTTTAATTCCTTTGACCTTCTTTACTTTTCTTTATCCTTATAATATATTTTTCTTATTTGATTTCATTTCTTTCCTCATTAAATAGAAAATCACAAATTAAATCCTTGTAATTTTCTTCTATTATATAAATCCATGATTTATCCTTAATATACTCATAATTTACTTTAAATATCTTTATCACTTGTTCTTTCTAATTAATTTCTCAATTTTCCCGAAATTGACTTTTCCTTAATTTGACCAATTTTGATCACAGTTTTGACTGGCTTAACTTTCTTTGGCCTTTAATTTAAATTAAGTGCATAAATTGCAATTTAGATCCTAAAATTTCTCTCATGATGATGAATTATATTTTGGTCCTTAAGATTTATACTATTGACGATTTTATCCTTCTTAACTTGTCTATTTAATTTAATTTCTTTAATTTCTATATTAATATTCAAATTTACAATTTTCTCTAATTAATTTACATTTTGACTCATTTGGCTTTATTTGACTTTTACTTAATTTTCAATGCACAAATTACCTTTTTAATTCTTTGAATTTCCAAAGATGATAAATTTACAATTTAGTTCCTTAACTTTTAACTAACTACAGTTTTGTCCCTTTTGTCTTATTTAACTATATTAACGTCTTTATTCACTATTTTTACTTCAATTGACCAATTTACCCTTATTTTATCACGTAATTATAATTTTGCCCTTATTTATCTCATTGATATTATTTTTCACATTATTTATCATTTAATTACATTTATGGCATCCAATTATCATAATTATTCTTTCATCTCGGTTTCATACAAGATTACCATTTTGCCCCTAGTCGTGGACAACCACGAACTGGATAAACAGGACATAAATACGGTGTACTAGAGGGATCCCACATCTAGGTGTGACACCAAAGGCCTAGTATTGATATATATAATAAGCCGGCTATCCAATCTCATATATCATAGTCATTTCAGATGATAGCTATCATATAAACTCATGGTATCCAGCGAAATAAATTCCTATGGCTAGCCATACTATCCAAAAAACTGAATTTTCCACTGACACTAAGGGCATTATTAAATTTCTATTTCTTATCACACTTTTGCATTATTATTGTTCCTTATTATTCTATTTTAGTCACATCATGCTCTCAACATATTCAATTAAGCTCATCAATCATGCATTCATTACATAGATGCTCATTATCAGATAACTGTAAATAAACTATAAAATTTACTCATGTTCATTATTCTGGCATCAATAGATTTTTTTTTCTTTCCATTTATGAATTGTTTCTCTTTTTAATTTCATATCATACGAAATTTTCTATCCGTCGTTTATAGTCATTTCATGGTGAAATAACTACACATAATAAATCCCAAATTTCATTAACTTTTTACGTTATGTAATTATAATGTAATTAAGATCCTTCCTTATTATGTTTTCATTCAGTTAACAATATTACATTTCTTAGGCTTTATTTTACCTAATTATTATGAATTGTTCAACTAAACATAATTTATACATTTGACATCCCCATATATATAATTCGGCCATTATATATAGTTTTTGACCATTATTTTCTTGTATCTTATATTACTCAATTTTTTTATTAAATATTCCAAATAGTTAAAATATTCTGTTATATTAATTATAGGTGTCTAAATCGATCATTAAGTAATCTAGTACTTTTAATTTATTTTTCTCATATTACTTATATTCATCTTACATTAATTCATCACATCATTAATTTATATCAATTTATTTCACCCCATTTGTTCACTTATATATATAGTCACACAATGTTACATTACTAAATATATATATCAATAATGCATATTATATTACTAAGTTTATTTAACTCGAATTATTCTAGTTATACTCCGCTACATTAATATAACATATTTTATACGTAAAATACTATTTAATATCAATTCTTCACTTCATATACCATTATATACAATTCGGTCAACATATAATTTTTAACACTCACAAATCTCTTCATACTTTATTTTATGCTATTTATATTTCTAATACCAATGTGTATTCATATATATATATATATATATATATATATATATATATATATATATATATCAATTAACACTTAATTTATTTTAATATCTTTTTGTTACCCTCATGAACATCATTATATTTTATATATAATTTCATACTCATATATTATCTTTAACTTAATTCCATCATAGCACGTATCTTTATCACTAGGATGTTATATTTGCACTTAATTCCTAATAAATTACCATATTTCATTTAAGATTTTCATAGGCATCATTAGGTATCAATTAGTTTTTCAACTAATTACTTGATTCTTCTTTTATTTCATCTATTTCATGTTATATCATTATTTTCTATTACTATCTCCAATTATTTCTCATTATCTCTTAAATTTATATAGTTACCTAATATAATAATTCACCAACTATAATCAATTCGATTTTTGGGGCGTTACAATTTCTTTAATGGTACCTATCAGCCACAACCTCATATTGGCCAAGAACTTCTCAAGTTTCCCGACAGTCATTTTACTGTTAAGCAATTACAACAGTTTTTGGGCATAGGAAATTATGTGCGCCAATTTATTTCCCACTTCAGTCACATCGCCAAACCACTTTATCGCTTATTGACAAAAGATCCTCCACTATGGTCTTCTGTTCATACCCAATCAGTCAAAAAGCTTAAAGCATTGGTCCAGAATTTGCTTCCTTTACACATCTCATCAACTGGTCATCATTTTCTACAAATTGATGCTAGTTATGAACACTGGGGTGTTGTTCTCCTTGAAGAAATCAATGGTGAAAAACACGTGTGTGGCTATGCCAGTGGCCACTTCAAAGATTCTGAATGCCATTATCACTCAATGTTCAAATAAACTTTAGCAATCAAATATGGCATAAAGAGATTTGAATTCCATTTTATTGGTAACAAATTTACAGTTGTCATGGATTGTTCGTCGTTTTCTAAGATGCTTTCCTTCAAGGGAAAGTCTATTCCCCACCAACAGTTACTCAGATGGGCTAAATGGTTCGTTCACTATGATTTTGATGTTCTGCATATAAAAGGAAACAAGAACTTCCTTCCTGATTATCTTTCTCGACCTTATAAAAATACCATACCTTCTCAATCACCTCCTCCTGTGTTACCTTCTATTTTTATTATGGAACATCCGAAACCTAACCCTAATCCTCGTTTAAATGTTAGTCCTGTTCATTACACTCCAGCCACCAAAAAAGAATCCTCACCACCTAATTGTCCTCTCACAAATCCTACTGATATAAAACTCTTTGCTACTCATAATTTGTTTTATTATCTCCATGTGTTTTCCATGGAAAGACCATTATCTCCTACTCTGAATTACTTTTAGGTTGACCAACCATGGTCTTTACTTGTTCAAATGAATCAGAGTAATCCTTTGTATGCTGAGGAATTATGATTTTTATGGTGTCTCTCAGTCCTTTATACTTATGCTCTCCGTTTTTCTTTGGTTGAACTTTATGAGATTCTCATCACTCCCAATAACCATAACTCATACCAATGGCAGTTTCTTGAATGGTATGCTCCACTCTCCTGTTGGAGACATGAACTTCTGAAACATATCCAGGATCTTAGTTTATGGAAAAAATCTGAAAAAGAAGCACATGATTATTCAGTCATTTATTTCTTCCATCGTCCATATGTTCATAATCCTTCTACATTTACTCTTTGGACTTAACCCTAAGCTTTTCATTGGCAAAATTTTACTACTCCAGATTTCTTGGCCATTTTGTCTATCAAAGAAGCTCTTCACCAAGCCTTATGTGATCTTAATAACATTTCACCTACCTTTCTCCATCCGTCAGTACTTGATACTGCTGAGTTTTCTTCTCAGCCTAACTATTTGGATTCCCTGTTCCAAGACTCACAAGATCCTTATCTCTCTCTAAGCTTACCCAATAATAATTTTCAAGAACCTAATGACTCCACAACGTAAGATTATCTTAAAGATTTTGAGAAAGTAATCTTTGATGATATCCACAAAAACAAAGGTGAAGCTCCTGTTGATCCAGATGCTTGGTGTCCTTCTCCATGTGATGCAGATCCAGAAGATATGAATATATCGCCATCACATAAACCCATCAATCATAAAGACTGATAGATGTTGTCTCCCACTTGATGCTCCATGTCAGCCATTTTGTGTAATTATTAAAGTGTGTTTGAATTATTGTACTAAGTGTGAGCTGTAAAGAAAAAGTTTGCTTTTGCTTTTGTAAAAGGAGATTCCCTTATCTCCTTATCTTTCTTTAGTTCTTTGTATCGTAAGCAACGAGGTCAGCTTCTATGATTGCTACCTCTATATAAGGTTGTTGTAAGTGTGTTTAGAGGGCAGAACAAATTTGGAGCACTTCTCTCTCTTACTAAATAAACATGTGTGTTTTCTAAACTCTCTCTTTTATCATTACAATTATCTTACTCTTTTAGTTCTAGATCTATTATCAGTTGATCAAGGTCTATGAGTTTGGTTTGAATTTGTGAGAAAGTATAAGAGGATAGTCCCCAGTCAAGCCAAAAGAAGTGTCGTTATTGGACAGTCATAGTTTGCTCATTATAGATTCAGATCTTAAGTTTTCTCAATTTTTTTGAATCAATTACAAGTTATCTCATTTATACTAAATTTAATCAAATTCATCTCGTTTGATTTTATTTTCAGAATTTCTCATTGGTTCCTGAATTTGTCGTTTCTCATAATCACTATTATTTAAAATTTTGGGTTCTATTTTTCTTGATCAATTCTCATATTTAATTTTGCCTTACCAACTTTTATATATTTTATACTTTAACGACACAATACCATTAAATCCTTAAATCTCTTCTCATCCCATCTGACTTTATTTATTTCACAATTATATTTTCTCATCATTCTCTTATACCAAATAATTCACGAATTTATTTTCTCGTTTAAATTTAATTTCCTCAATTTTACTATTTGATCCCTGAACTTGTAATTTATTCCAAATCACTGTTAATTATTATTCACCCACTTTGATGCAAATATTCAATATGATCTTTATTGTTTCTTTTTTGATTCATTCCACACTAATTAATTTCAGTTTTGACCAAATAACTTTCTTTTTCCTTCTTACTTCAAATTATTTACAAAAGTTTATGAAAAATTGCAATTAAATCCCTAAATTTGACTTTTCTTGATTTTTAATCAAATTCATTTTCTTTGACTTACAATTTAATCTATATGCATAAATTTCATTTTAGTCCCTTAATATTTGAATTTTATCTTATTTTGACCAAATTGATCTCAACTTTGATCAATTTGACTTTCTTTGACTTTTAATTTAAATTAAGTACATAAATTACATTTTGGTCCCTTAAAATTTTCTCATAATGGCAAATTACAGTTTGATCCATATACTTATATTTATTTACGATTTTATCCTTTTTCACCTATTTAGTCAATTTAATTACTTTATCCACTATAGCAATGGCATATTTACAATTTTTCCCTACTCTATCATATAATCTTCTTTTTACCCTTTTTTTAAAATCCTTTAATCACATTTTCCACTTTAATACTCTTTTAATTCCATGTAATATTTCCCTTTTGCACAATTTACTTTTTTATCCTTATTTCTTTACCTAATTACGATTGTATCCTTGTTAACACATTTGTTGTATTTTTCATTTGTATTCCAAAACCAATTAGCTATAAGATACTCTTTTTACTTATTTTGCATTCCTAATTTCTATTTTCTCACATAATTATCATTTTGCCCCTGCTTAACTTATTAACCTCATTTTTCACTTTATTTACTATTTATGAACATTTGTGATTCATTTAATATTATAATTAATCTTTTAATCTTGTTCACAAGTATAATTACCACTTTGCCCCTAGTGGTGAGATACCATGAACTGGATAAGCGAAACAGTAAATTCAGTACACTAGAGGGACCATACCGATGGGGTACGATACCATTCTCCAGTACAGTCATATAATAAGCCAGCTAAATAGTATAAATTCAGTACAATAATAGTCACAGTAACTGTCAAAATATAGTAATACCGCAAGGTAATTGCCCCTATGGCTAGCCTTACTATCCTAGAGTCCTGGATCACCCACTAAACACTAAGGGCATTATTAATTATCATATATCCTTATATTTTTCCATTATTATTTATTTTTATCATACCACATCAATCACTGTATATCTCATTTGCATTAATATGAACTTATTAAACATTAATTTCTCACATTAATATTTAATACCATGAAAATATAACAAAGCATATTATTTGCTTTACATACATCATTCGACCACTTAGTGTAGTTACCCTTCCAAATTTTTTTATTTTCTAATATCATGCCATAAGTAGTTTTATACCTATTTTAAACCACTATATGGTGAAATATGCCAATTTTGCATGGAAAATCTTAAGTTTCATTGCTTTCACCATTATGTAATTATTACATAATTTAGTACAATTATTATTTTCCATTCAAATGAATTTTATCATCATTTTTATGCATTATAATGATCAATTCACATCAATTTCCTCATTTAACCTCATATTGCTCTAAGTTAAATTAGGTACCCTATCCAGCCCCTATAGGATCCTTCCTTTACAAATTGTTTTCCTCATATTTTTAAGTTCCTAATAACTTATTCCATTCTTATTCCATGTTATACGAATTTATTTCATAAATTTATGCAATTATGTATAGTTACATAATATAGTTTTTATACTAACTATCATAGTTACATATAATCTAAAGCTCAATTCAAACATAATTTATTTATTCCTTAAAATATTATTCAATTTATGAATAATTTGCCAATTATCATCAAAATACCACTTTATTTAACCTAGGGTACCACACGGCCTCCACTCATTCCCTTACTTATAGATTAATTTCTTCTTAATTCTATAATTATTTCATACTTATTCATCATTTTATTACATAGTCTTGAATTATTTCACATTATTTTCAATTTTTACTTACTTACATAATGTAAATTTTATAGTAAAATTCATAAATTAAATGAAATAAGGTGTAGTTTGTATCCACTTACCTCTTATTAGCTTGAATCACTCCCATCCTTCCTTTCTCTTTGCCTATTCCTCCTTTATCATCCTTTTCCTCTTGTTTTCTTCACTAAGCCAAAAATGGAGGAAAGGAAACCATGAGTTTTCATCATGATTTAAGGAAAATAAAACTATCACATTCTTTTCTAATTATGCTCTTCATACTCATATAAAATTCCCTCACTAATTCCATTTAAAACTCATAAAATTACAAAATTCAACTTAACCTTTCTTACCTTTTTTCTTAAATTTTTTACTTTTTTTATGGAAATCCTTTTCTAAGCTAAAAAGGATCAAATTTTGGTTATGAGGATGGAATTTAAGCTTTGGATTTGAAGAAAGAAAGCTTAGGTGAAAGAAAAATGGAGGAGAGGGGACAATTAAACTAGGTTTGATTCTTGCAAGAAAGAGGAGGAAGAATCCAATTTTTTGAGATATTTTTAGAAATTTCTACCTCTTTCTAGCTGGCCTTTATATATGGAAAAGGAATGGCTAGGATTCATCCATTTACTATTGAATCCAAAGGTTTTAAATTAAGCCATATGTCACTCATACACCTACTTATGCAAATCATACTAATTTAAGCTTGCACATACCTAATCATAACTTTATTTTAATGATCTCCATGTCCTAATATGACCAAAATTATCGAATTTAGCTTTCTAATTAATCCGATCTCGATTTAGCACCTTGAATATTGAATTTTTGTTTCCAATATCAGGATGCCCTGAAATTAATCCTTGTGTGCACTAATATACTCAAGAACATGTGGTTAAAATTTCAACCAATTTCCATATCGTTTTGATATAATTCTAGCTTCTACGGCCTGTGCAGCCAGTTCAAAATCCTAAAACTGCCAGAACACTTATTTTTCACCTTAAAAAGTTTATTTAGGTCATTGATAATGGTTATTTATATAGTATTTTTAGTATGTTTTTAGGTGTTTAATTAGGTTAATTTTGTGTTAATTAGGTTGAATTTGAGTTTAATTTGTTAGTTTTATGTTTTTAGAGTTAATTATAAATTTTGATATTTTTCAGGGTTAATTTGCAAGAAAAAGGACTTAATTGTAAAAAGGCAAGAAGATTTAGGTCAAAACTATGAATTTGGAAATTTAATGCCAGCTTGAAGTCCAGAAGAGTAACACATGGCCACATGAAGGAGTGAAGCATGGAACACATGGCCACGTGTGGATTTACAAAAGAAATCACGTGGCCATGTGAGAGATTTAACTAAGGCAACACGTGGCCACGTGTAGAAATACACTAGAAATCACGTGGCCACGTGCAAGTTCTCCCATGCAACGAAGGATTTGCGATCTTTTCCAATTCAAGAAGGATTTGTTTCCTACTCCAATTTGGGAAGTTTAGAAGGTTTCTACAACATATTTTTCCTATAAATAGACAACTCTAACATAAAAGAAAGGGAATTAATGGAGGAATTAGAGGAATTAATTAGAAGAACTAGTAGAGTTCTTTAGTTTTAGTTTTACTTTGTTTTTCCATTTTTTATGCTTTCATTATTTTTCTTCAACTTTATTTTAGTTTTTTAAATATGTTTAGGAAGTAGTTTTTCTTCTTTTGCTAATGGATTCTTGAAATCTTATATTTTCATTGTTATGACTTTATTTTGAGCTTAATTTCAATATCGGTTGATTATTTCTTGGTTTTAAGCATATTATTATCCTTGATTGCGTTGAGATTAATTGTTGGTTTATTGAATAAATAACTAAGAATTGGTTTTGACATAGTTAATGATTTGCATGTTCTTGGATTAACTCTTTAATGTTTATGCATGATTATTATCCGAAATATGAAATGATTATGTGTGAATTTTATTGGTTAATATTAAGAGAGGAGGAACCAAGAATGAATTGGAATTGAATCACTTGAGAAAGGCTTTAATGAATATTAAGGAAGTTAAAACTAGATTTTTATGCTAAGTATTAGATTTGTCTATGAGTTTAATACTAAGAATGATATACTTGAATAAAGATATCTTGCTTTATTACTAGTTTTTCCATAATCACTGGTGTTTATATTGAATTTAAGTCATTACAATGAAAGTTAAGGTGGATAGTTCCTTTAGCAAGAGAATTCCAGTTATTGCTTTGTTTTTAATTCATGTTTTAGCTTTTGTTTTGTTTAATTGTTTATTTTGTTTAATTTCTACTTTTAAAACAAAAAAATTTGGGAAACAATCTCGGATTAATTTAATTCATACATAGGTATTATTCTTAGCAATCCATGTTCCCTTGGGTACGATATTTTGGGGTCTTAATCTATATTTTTCTATATTACTAGCCGATCTAGTACACTTGCTAGACACCGGTCAGTCATTAATAACATATTTATGCCATCATAATAATTTTTTGGAGGTCGGTACACTTATTCAGAGTCCAATCAAACTTTCGATCAACCATTTTTACGGTATCGAGTAAAAATTTCTTTATCTCATTTAAGGGTCAATCTAAGCTCCTTTTCTCCTTAAATTGTACCACTGGATTTCATTTAACATCTACTTTCATAAATGACTCAGAGGCAAAATGGCCCACCGGGTCATCCATTTTTGGATTTTCTTGGCCCGAGCACGTTTAACCTTTTTACATTTTTCAATTTTTCTATCTTATTCAACTCCGATTAATTCAAAATTTATCCTAGGGTAGTTATTCATACACTACATCATACTTTATATGACAGATGAAAAATTTGGGGCGTTACACTGGTATCCCTCGTTCGCAGCTTTTTGGCGTTCTGGTAAGGTATGTATCTTACTCTCTATTCTTATTCTTTTTTCTTCTATTTTCTTTCTTTTTTTTAAATGACTCTCTCTTCTTGTTCTTAATGGTTGTTCTTATATTGGTACTTGGTTTGTGCTTGAGGTGTCATTTGGATTCTTGATTCTTCTGATTGTTAAATGATGGTGCTAGAATCTTGATTTGTGTTATTAAAATTTGTTTACACCAAGGTAATTACACAAGGCAAGTAATGAAATCACAATACGTGGTTGTAAATATTTTAATAAGTTAGGTTCCTCGTTTGTTTATTTTTGTTTTATTTGCTTCCATGTGTTGTTGATTGCAAAGTGGACACTCGCAATCCTTAATTTTATGTCAATTTGATTACCACTTCAAATTTTTTTATTGGAATTGAGAAATTTCTCATTATTATTTTATTATAAATGGTTTGATTTGTGAATTAAATCCATCTTGTTTGATTCATAAAAATATATATAATTGATTTGATTTAATTTCTGATTGAAGAATTTATGTTAGACTTAATTTCATAGTTTCAAATGTATCTATTTGTTTGAATTTGTAACTACTTTTATCTTTTAGGTAATAGTAAGGCAATTTGTAGATAAAGTAGAGTTCTAAGATTCTAGCATTCAGAAGATACTTAATTTACTATTTAATCACTGTGAGAGTGAGGAAGAAGGCATTAGAAATGTTGTAGCCAATTGCTTGGGAAAAATTGCACTTATAGAACCTACAAAACTTGTTCTTGCACTTAAGGTATTTAGCCATTAAAAAAATAGGCACAGGATTTCAGCAAGCTTGTAATTCTTAGAATATTTTCTATTTTGTTGCGATTTTTAAATTGTTAGTTTGTTGCATTTTTAAAATATTTTTATAGTGGTAAATTTTATTTATTTGTATTTTAATTTTAAATAATTAAAATAAAAAATAAATTCAGGTAGATCGGGTTAAAGAGATCGAGACCTAAAAATGTCGGGTTAAACGGGTAGAGACCTGAAAATTAAGTAGGGTAGAGTCGGATGAGGAGAAATGCAAAAAAGTAAATTTCAAATTAATCGAGTTTGGATCAAAATGACCCGAACTCGGCTAATCCACACCCCTATCGGTAAGAAAAACTAACTTATTTAAGATTAGGAAAATCTAAAAAATTCTATACGTTAAAAAATAAAATTTCAAAGATTTAAAGAAAGAAATAAATAAATAGACAACAAAAGCATCATTCTCTTTAGCAAAAATCTCTAAAAAATGACTTCTCTCTCTTAAACCTCACCATACTTTTCTTTTGTTCATAAATGGCTGATTTAATATTGTGTAAAAGAGGAGCCCAAAATAATATGAAAAAATATTAAATAAAGACTAACTAGAATAGGCCAGCAGTGGTAGACACCGGTAAGGAGACACAGTGGTGGTGCGGCTGGGAGATGCGGTCACCATCCAAATCAAGCCCTTAGGTACGGGCGTGCAGCGGCTATCTCTTAGCCCAGTGAAGTTTGGGATTTTTAATGGGAGTTTCACAAAACTACCCTTAAAAAAAGTTCCAACTAAAAATACCTGCATCTTTTTTTCCCTTTTAACATTATCTTTTTTTAAATTTTCATTTTAAAAATACCCCCTTTTTAATTTTACACAAATTCTTCATCTTTTCCTCCTTTCTTCTTCAGGTTTTTCTCTTCTTCTTCCTATCGGATCACTATCCTTGAATATAGCCCTTTTGCCTATCAAAAGTTCTAGTAATACTACACTAAGACCATATACATCGCTATTTACTGTTAGTACATTTAGTCCATAGAGATCAATGTAACCAACTATTCCTATTGCTTTCATTGGCCTATAATCTCTTTCAAACTCAAGCCCCATCAATGATAATCCAAAATTAGAAACTCTTGTTATCCAGTTGGCATCAAGCAAGATGTTTGATGACTTGATATCTCTATGAATTATTGACGGGATTGCATAATTGTGAAGATATTCAATCCGTCTAGCAGCATCCAATGCAATCTTGATCCTCATTTTCCATGAATTTATCACACTGCTGCTCTTTTCGGTATTGTTGTTGTTAGGTAAATGGTCATACAGAGCCCCATTCTTCATGTACTCATAGACTAGAAGCCTCTCATCTCCATCTTCACAATACCCAACTAGCCTAACCAAATGCTTATAGTGAAGCCTTGATAAGAATGCTAATTCAGAATCAAAAGCACTCTCCTTTTCTTGAAATTTTTATACATGTAAATAAATAATAATTAATTATTATACATGTAAATTTGTTAACATTACATCTTTTGTTTAATTCTCTTTTTTGAATACTTGTTATTTATTTCTGTTTGAAAGATTAATTACATTTACTAAACCTATGGCTTTCATCTAGTTTAATTTTGTTTATATGACGGTTTATGTTAAATGAAATTATTTGTGTTTGTTTAAATCTGCTTTTTGAATACCTGTTATTTATTTTTGTTTGTAAATTTTTTGTATAGTTGAAAAATCTTCAGCACTTGGTTACAAGCTTATGTGAAATATGGAAATTTATACAATGGCTTATCAGGCTATAAAACTTGATATCTTAATTGTTGTATACAAAATATTTGACAAAATGCCAATATGAACTTTTTTCTATGAGAAAATGTTTTACAAAATAATTAATTTCTAATAAATTTTATTGATATTGTATTTTTATAATTTTTTAATGCAGAGATGGATAACATTCAAGTTTTGATTAAATATAAAGAAGAATGGACTAATGATAACAAATTTGAAGTATTTGAAGTCAAACGAGTATTAATACCAAATGGTTGTAGCTATGAAAATTTTGTTGGTATAATATCATATCAATTAAAAATTAATACAGAAATAACACATTTCAATATAAAATATTTTGTCAAAGATTTTCTATTAGAAGTAAATGATGACAACAACATGACATTTTACTTGAAATTAAAGAAGAGGGACTCCGATCTCATAGTGTATCCCTTATATCTTACATTGATTGAGAAATGTTAGAAACAACAAATTTAATTAAATTTATGACTTATGCATTTGAATACAAAAATATGATACAAAAAAGAGAGCATGAGTTGCATTCTGGAATTTGGTATGCCGATTGGTATACTTGGTATATCGGCTAATATACCAAAAAACAAAGCATATTTGCATTCTATTTTTTGGTATACCGACCGATATACCTGGTATACCATCCGGTATAACAAATTTCAGAACATGTTTGCATTTTATTTTTTGATATACCGACCTATATACCTGGTATACCAAATTTCAGAATATGTTTGTATTCTGTTTTTTGGTATAGCGGCCGGTATATGTGGTATACCACTAGATATACCTGTTGGTATACCAGATATACTGCCTGATATATCAAAAAATAAAACATATTTACACTCTAAAATTTGGTATATCGATACGGTATACCAAATTACATAACATGATTTTCTTTCTCTAATTTGAATTTTAACATTTTTTTTATATTTTTGCTCTAACAATATAATAACGTTACATATCAATAATAAATTACTGAGATAAATTACATAACAATACTCGATCACCTCCACCTTCGGAATAACGTTAAAGTCATCATATCATGGTAAAAGCAGCTGATAAATCCCATGCAATGACAATGCCAATGGTTTAAATACTATGCTCTGATTTTTTAAAGTTGGTGCAAATTTATATTCATTATTTAAAAATTAACACGTATAAATGCTTAATAGGTCATTAGTAAAATTTAATGTTCAAAATAATTATAAAACCAAATTCACATGTCTATAGTTATTAGCCTACAATCCATATCAACAAATAATCTTTATTTAAAGAAGAAACTATCACTACCTTGTAGTGCCAATTTTCACAAGAATCGGCATAAGACAGGGGAAAAATAATAATACTATTTAGGTTGTTACCTACTACAAAACCCAGTATCGGATGCCACAAATACTTATCCAAAAGGCACCAAAAATAAATAGAAGAAAAAAACAAAATGAGAACATAACCTTTCTGATACCCACAAAAGCCGGCTATTTAATATCAAAATTGGAAAATTCATATAGGGAAAAGATTCGTCTTCAAAATCTCAATCCATGGATTGTAAACTCCTGTTTTCAAACCCAGAGCATTAATCCTCAAATTTTTTAAATGTATTACATGCGTACAGGTTGAGAATTTTTTAACCTTGAGAGGATGAAGAGGACAAACAAAGCAATACTATAGTTCTCATCTTTGCAATCTTGATAACATATATAAAATTGTATAGTTTAACATATTTAAACAAAGGTCTGTCCTATATGCTTTGAATAGTAAACTTTTGACAGTAGTGCAGCGAAGAAGCTCTCTGGCTGCTTAATAGACAGTTATGCATAAACAAACCATGGAAACAGAGGACAAAGAGATGGGACAAAGAACGAGTTGCTGATTCTCCTACCACGCATTTCTAGAATCTCTCCACTAGTCACAAATTTCATTTTCTTACTCACCGTAAAAAATCAGTATCATTTATCTGAAAATAGAAAAGAAGAGAAGTATCAGAGCATGCTGAGATTCAAGATCACACATGTAAATTTGAGAGAACAAACATAGCAACAAAATATACCTGTTGATCTTTTATAATGAAGAACTTCCTCATAAATAGAATGCTCAATATCACACAAATATTTAGTTGAATAAGCTATGACTGGGGATAATTAATGTGAATTGTTCCAGCTCTTAACTTGCCTTGCTCTTCTATCAATATCATCAACTCTTATACTTTTTCTCGAGCCATTTATTTTATGGCAGTGCCAGAACTAACATCCCCAAACATATCGGAAGAAATAGAGAGTTGTGTTGTGATGATAGCTGATCAAATACCGCTGATGCAAGTTCCACAATGAAGTTTGAGATAACAAAAGTCCACTTCAGAACCTTATAGCGTCAAATTGATGAAATAAAAGCTTTATCACCAAGAAAATAATTAACTTAATTTTAATATTGAGTTAGAAATACCTTAGACTTAATACATAATTTGCCCATGTATTTGTCTATTTTTCTTAAATTTCCCATCTGCTCAGCTTTTTTTTTCTTCACTAGCCTTACCCAATATGTTTTCTTTAGTTTTCAACTCTTTATTAGGTTGAATAGAACAAAAATCTAGTTTGTAGAAATGAATTCACAAAAAAAAGCTATAATTAAATTTAATTTTACCTGCTCACCTGGATTAATACTTGCAGCATCCATATCTCTATCAAACACAGTCAAAGGAATGCCATTTGAGAATGCTCCCCCTTCAGCGTTGACAATCTGAAACAAGGGGGTTTCATAAAAAAAATAATGATTTAAATCAGGATCAAAGAACACATATACAAGCCATAACAAGAGGGAAACAATAGATATTGTTCTTCCAGAAGATGACTTCGGCCCCTGCAACTTTGGAATAGCATCTACCCACTCGACATAGCAAGCATTAGTTCCAGTACCCAAAATGACAGCAACCATGACATTGTCATCCCAGTGTCTTGCTCCAGCTAGAGTTCCCACGGTATCATTAACCTATTTTTGATCAATTCGCAAGTTGGCTACTAAATTTATCAGCCTATAAATTTGATGGAAGAGGATACTAAAATGAGAAGAACATACCAGGGCAGACACCCGCATATCCAAGCTTTGCCTTTCCATAGCTTCAATTAGACAAGCAACGACATCTCGTCCAGCCTGCACAAAAGGGTCAAGTTCACATCAGATAGTATTTAGGGTTAAAGTAAAAAACGGTATTTTTAAAAATAAAAAATTAAAAAATGTAATTTTAAATTCTTTTAAGAGATGGTTGTATTTTTAAAAATTAGGATTAAAAAAGTGATAATTTATGTAATTTTCTCTTTTTTAATTATGAAATCTGCCAACCCTAATCCCAATTTTGGGTTTATATTATTTTTTAAATTTTTTTCATCCAAAGGCGTTTTAGTGTTTAGGGACAAAAACCGGATCCTTTCCGATTCAATGGTTGGCCGATTTTTTTTGGTTTAATTCGGTTCAATTCGATTTTTTACTCGTTTGATTTTTATGTGTGTATCAGACCGGATTTAATAACATTGCTGGTACATGAAATTAACTAAAAAACATGAAAAAGACAAAACCCCAAAAGCACCGAAAGCCAAAACACCAACTTTTTCAACGCCCGAAAGAAATTATATATGTACCATACCATTCCATTAGTCTGTTCATTTCTATTTTTCAAATTAATCTCCACCACGCACAAACATATTAAAAGACAAGAAAAATAAAAACATGCAACCCGAAAACTCTCCGGAAAATTCACACTTATTCCGATTTCTCGCCGAGAACGGCGCTTTCAGCGTCGGGACTTACGATTTTCCGGCGATGCAAATCTTATGCAATTCATCTTCTTCTTCTTACCATAATTACAACTTGGAAGGTTCTGTAGTTACGGATTTGACACCCCAGGATAGAGCTCTTATTGCTTTGAAGAATCACAAGGAAGCCGAAAAAAGAAGAAGAGAGAGAATTAATTCTCATCTTGATAAGCTTAGAAACCTCCTTCCTTGCAATTCTAAGGTAATCAATGCTATGTTTATTATTTAAAACCTTCTCAAAGATTGGATCTTTATTTTTATTTTTTTTTTTCATTATAAGATTACAGGGGCTTGATGCAGCTTTAAATGGGTTGTAATTCAGATATTTTTTTATCATTTTTCTTTTTTTCTTTTGTGATTTTGTAGTATAAAGCTTTTAAAAATGTTATAATTTGTAGAAGTTTTGATCGATGTGCGAGGGTGTTTTTATTGTCGTACCGAAAATTGCGTTTGTTCACCGTTTGTTATCCGAGAAACTGTAGGAAAAGGGAAGAAAGTGAAATTTTTTATTTTTTATTTTTTATTTTTAGGCTTCGTTCACGTATACTTTTTGACCAATAAAGCCAAAATTGCAGCTGACTGACTTGACATTTGCCTAATTCAGATTTTTGTGATTTTAATCCGAGGTTTTTAAAACTTTATATATTTACTAGATGAATTCACTCCACGTTTTCCCTCATTTTCTCGGCAACCAGGCACAAGGATTTTCTGGATCTTCTACAATATCTTAAAATAAAAATAAAATAAAATAAAATAAAAAGCCAGTTCGGATTTTGAAATTGGAACTATACAGGTCTTTGGATTTTTTTTCTGAATATTCAAACTTCAAGTACAGACCCTGCAAAAAAGAATGAAAATGTTTACTTGTTCCTTTCTAGGGTTTTGTTAAATTGATTCTATTTGGGAAAGTTGCTAAACTTTTAATGACATATTTTAGGATTTCAATTTTTGAAATTTTCACAGACGGATAAAGCTTCTCTACTAGCAAAAGTAGTTCAAAGAGTAAGAGAATTAAAGCAACAGACATCAGAAATTGCAGGCATAGAATGTTTGCCATCGGAGAACGATGAGACAAGTGTTATTTCAGGTGAGTATTCAAGCGATGGACAGCTGATCTTTAAGGCTTCTTTGTGCTGCGAAGATCGATCCGATCTTTTGCCTGACTTGATTGAGATTCTAAAATCTCTTCATTTGAAGACTCTTAGAGCTGAAATGGTTACGCTCGGTGGAAGAATCAGAAATGTTCTTATCATTTCTGCTGATAGAAATCATAGCATTGAGTCACTTCATTTCTTGCAAACTGCTCTCAAATCTTTGATCGAACGATCCAATTCTACTGATCGGTCCAAAAGGCGAAGGGTTTTAGATCACAAAGTTATAATCCAATGAACCTCCTCCTCTCTCTCTATATATATATATTTATTGCATTTGTTGCAATATACTGATGTTCTGGTTCATGACAATTGAATTTAGGTAAGAAAGACCTTTTTTTTTTTTTGTCTTTTTGTGTTTTCCCCATTAGACTAAAGCCAAAAGCAAAAAAAAAAAATGTAGATGTAAGATATCATGTTTTCTAAGAATGTAGTTTTTGGTTTTTTATATTTTTTTTTTCCTTAATGTCGGATTGTGACTCGTATTAGATACATCACAGCTCTATATCAGTGATATAATTGTTTGTAAGGTGACAGTGTAGTGTGCGTGTGGAGTTGAGGAAAGTGCATTTGGGGTTTAAGCAAATGTGTTTAATTAAATTTATCTTGGTCGCACAGAAGTTTTTTATTGGTTTGATCGAAATTCAGTCTAAGGAAGAAAAATTCACGGTTAATGAACTAATTTAGGGTTTAGATTGTGGAATCTTAATGCATTTCAGACTAAAAACTGCATGCAAATGAAATAATGTAGGAGACAGACAATGAAAGATTGTGAGCGAGATTGATGAGTCTTCACTGTAGCCAGCGAAAGATTTCATGTAAGCTTGTAAGCTGAAAGTTGGAGATTTTTTTCTCGTCTTTTGTCTATGGATTAAGATTATATTATAAAAAATTTATCTCCTTATTCCATTATATATATAAAAAGCTTTCGTCTAATTCATAAATTTGTGCTAATCGTATATGTTTTTTTTACATCTTTTACTAAAAATAACCTTTTTAGGGTGTAATTATATAAACAAAATAAAAAAAATAAATAATTTCTCAGAAACCTTAACATATTTTAGCCACTAACCATGCTAATGTCTAAATCCAAGTAGAATTTTTTTTAATCAATAAAACTCCTCGGATGCTACTAATTTAAATTAATATTCATATAATATTCGAATTTATTGATTTAATTAATTTAAATTAATATATGATGGATCTACAAAAAGAAGAAAAATACTTTTTTCAAATATTTTAAAATATTTAATTTCCAAAATTCGAATTGAAGACCTACGAAAAAAATGAATTCTTGTCATTTTAAATATATATATAGAAACCTATGAGAAAATGAATTGATGTCATTTCATCTTATTTCTTAAGAATATATAATTTTTCCTTTTTTTTAACATGGTAGGACGTGATCGGCTTAGTCCATAAAGTAAATAAGATTAAGATCCTTTAATGAAAATGATTTAACCTTATAGCATCTAATATCAAATCTTAGTTGCCCCATATATGCTTGGTAAAATTGGTTCAAACACAAAATTTTGCCTAAATTTGTTCAAAAAATCATCTAAATCCAACTCAACCCTCAAAAATATCCATTGGATCAATAAAAAAAATGACACATCTAATTTCCTAACCCATTGAATCAGGTACAAAGTGTCTAATAGGCCTCCCATTTCACTCAGTCTAGTTCTTTTTCTCTCTCTCTCTCTCAAAATTGTTTGTCACTTTCACGCTCACTACTTGCAATATCCTGAAACTACTTCTGATATGAATAGCATTTTTCGATAATAAATAGTGATACCGATAGTGAATAATACCAACTCGGATCCATTAAGATCTGAAAAAATTTTATATCATCACTAGAAAGTTTAATTTATGACAAGTCTGGTGGTATAATTTAAGGTAAAATTGAGATCAAATAGTCCTCCAAAAATTAAAAATAAAAATAAATCACAGAACGAAAAGGGATCAAACTAATTTTGACCGGTTTGAAAATATTTCATGAAACTTCAAAAATTATCCCGATCATATGGAACATGTTAGAATAATAAATATTAAATTTCAGAAGTGAAAAATTTAGGATTTGGACCTGCCGAAAATATTTCGCTATCCTGAAATCTATCGAAATAAACTTCGATTGATTCAAAATTTTAAAAATATTTTAATTATAATATTTATAAATTTTTAAAATAATTTTGATGGAAAAATAAAATAAGTATGGATAAATCAATAAGAAATGAATCAACATGAATTAAACATATAAATCGATGTAAATTCGTTCAACGTATTTGGATATTGATTCATTTATAATTCATATTTTTTTACTTATTTATGATTAATCCACATACGATTCAATTCAAATTCGTCCATTTGTAATCTCTAGCCCTATATATGCAATAATACATAATATAAATGCATGAGAAAGCGTGAAGTGAAAGATTTTTGGAGTTATTGGAAATGTGATAGATTTGGATCCGTTCTAAGATTTTATGCTTTTATAAGACAATGAATGGAGACACTAAAGAACAAATAGTTTTTTCCGCAAGAGAACTTGAGGTTGTGTGTATGTTTATGTTTCTTTCCGTGACTTCACAAATAAGAAATGACTACTTCAATAACAAAACATTTTTCACAGTAATCAAAAAGGATCTCTGTTCTGCATTTAAATGCTTCTATTGTCTGAAATTCTGAAATTTTTTCTAATTACATTTTCATTAGGAAAATAAAGGTTTTTCTTAGTTGAGATGGAAGGAAATCATCTTAATTAATTGCTTAGAATATTAATTAATCTTAACAAATTTAAAAATTTTTCATCCTACTTTTAATTTTGGGATGTAAATTGCTACATAAATCTGAACCGTTGGATTAAAAAGATACGGACGATCTGACGGTTCAAATATACACGCACCATATGCACACGTATTGAATTATATATATGATTTTTTTAATTTAACCCTTAATTATCAGTGAATTGAAGATAACTGATAAAATATTAGAGTTTTGACACTTAAAAAAGAGAACATAAATTAAATAAAAAAGTGCAAATATTTAACAGGCGAAAATTTTTATAAAATTAAAATAATGCAATCATTAACCCAATTCCAATATAAATAACTAATGTATCATACCTTGGAAAAAATTTCAAAAATTTTATTAACTGTGGAATCTGTATAAAAAAATCGACCAAAATTTTTTATTAATCAATCTACTTATTTCAATTGCGGTCATTTAAACCTTATAACGCAAGCAATATGTGTGTTAGTTTATTCCATTTGTCAAAAAACAAGTATGGTTCAAGCTTTAGTCTAGTTTAACTTTCAAACTTATTGTAATGAACTTTCACCACATAATGGTTCAAATAATAAAATACATACCATGGTGTATAGATAGTAATTGCACGGAATTATTGTCTGATAATGTTATCTTTCTTTTGAAACAGTTTGATATGTTATCTTTCAATATTAAAAATGCTAAAGGAGCTTAATTGGACATTTTCAATTATTGAAATTGAATTTTCCATAAGATGGTTGTGGAAGTTTATGCATACATGGAACTCTAATAAACACTTATAGTAGGGACAAAAAAACATCATGACTAAACTGCGTAAATTGCATGGTTGTGGATTTTATATATAATTGGTTTATTCTGAATTAGAAAGTTTCAAATGCAAGCTGTGCAATATTTCAGTAACTGTGAACCAGAGAGTTTCAGTCGCTATATTTTTTGAAAAATATCAATTTTAAAAATGATATTTTTTATTTTTATTTTCTGTGGTGATATTTATTTCAGGTTGGTGGTTAGGGGTGTTCAAAACCCGATCCTATCCGAACAAACCGATCCGAATAAGAAAATATCAGATTTTAATTGTGAATTTCACGTCTGAATTTGCGACAGTAGCAGCAATTTTGAAAAAAAAATTAATTTTATAAATAATTTCTGACATATTATATTTTTATAATTATTTTTTTAAAATATATTATTAAAAAAATGTTCCAAAGTTCTTGCTCATGATTCTATTTTATTTTTTTTTTTGGAAACTTCCTTATTCGGGCCATTGTCTTCCATAAAATTCGAATTGAATTTTGGGATAAGAAAAAAAAATATCATCACCTTTTTTTTTTTTTTGACAAAATCATCACCAATTATTTTAAACAATGACAACTTAAAATCTTTCAAAAGTCAAAATCAAATCAACAACTCTAAGGTCACAGGGGCCCAACAAACCACAAAAAGTGTTAACAAAGATTAAAAATTTCCTCCTAAATTATATTTATAAAATTAATTATAAATTATATTAATAGTACGTTCTAAAAAAAGAAATTATACAATTAATTATTAATAAATAATTTTTTGTATTTTTTATATATTTATCAAAATATTATTAATTTAGTTTATGAATTTGATAAATTAGATCAAGGGAAGAAATTTTCAAAATAAAAATATATGCAGTTTTTTCACAATTCAAATGTAAAATGTTCCAATAATTCCCATCCTCACATCAAGCCACGTACCTTATAGTGGGTCCCACTTGAATTTCCTCATTCTTTTTTCCTCTGAGATTTCCGCCCTCTGAATCCAAATTCACAAAAAAATAAAATCCAAGAAAAGTTTTCCTCCCCGTTTCCGTTAGGAATTCCTTCGTTTTCTCCTCTCCATTCGGATCTCCATTCAATTCTTTCACAAAGAAACACAAATGGAGTCACTTTGAGTCTTTTTTTTTTTATTATTATTAATTTTCGAATAACATTCTTTGAATCAGATGATGTAAGATGGTGAAAAAATCGTCAGCAACAAAATAGCGACATATTAATGCACGAAGTTAAGCAAAATCGGGAAAAAATTCAAAAGAATAAAAATATAAAAATATAGTTATATTGTGCATATTTAATTATTATTTTACTTTTTCTTTTTTTTTCAAAACTTAAATAATTAGACATTAATTTTTTTAATTAAATCTAATTTTCATATATAAATTGAAATAAGAATATTAATAAAACTAATTCATTCTTATTATTGCTCCTTTTTTTCTCCACAAAAAATACGTAAGGTAATAATATCTTCTGCCCCATGAAGACAAAATGCAAGCGATAAATATAATTGGCTCATTTTGAAGTACATAATCATTGGTTCTCAAGTCTTGATAAGTAAATGTTGACACAAGAGATAACCATTGGAATTATAACGTTCTATAAAGTATCATAAAAATTCGAGCATAGCCAGAAAGTTGCTTTAATACCAGTCATGACTCATGAGTGTTATTCATTAGAAAACCTTCTCAAATTCAAATATTTAGTCTATAATAAACCAATTCCAGGTGAAAATCTAATAGATTATTATTATTATTATTATTATTATTATTATTATTATTATTATATTCTATTTTTTAATCTGAATAATTTTAATTCCCAAGTTGTATTTTAGTATTGTGATTCCACATTTTGACAAAAAAAAAAAAACTGTTTCTCTTCCAAGCTTTAACTCTTATTTGGCGACTTATCAACTAGTTTCAGAATTGATTTTATCCATAATTATTGAATTTATATCATAATAATAATTCTATAATAAAAAATTATTTCAAAAAAATAGATTAAATTTTGAAATATTACTATTAAAGTCATTTTGACTGAATAATTATAAAATTGATATTGGAGAGCTAACATGATAAGTTAAAAAACTGTCATGTTAAACCTTTTAAAACATACCATATAGATATTTTAAACTTTTGAAAGTTTTTTTTTATGATTTAGTGGTTATTATGATGCACATTGAGTGAATATGGATGAAATTTAAATTAATCCTTAGCTTTACATACTCTCAAAGTGATAATTTTGATTTAAAGTTGATGAAGTCTAAGATTCGGACCGCTATCAACATTTTCATTAGAGAGAGAAAAAAAAAAAGAGCTTTGCAATTCATAGTTAAAATGTGAAATTTTAGAGAAAATGCACTGAAATTCAGCGAAATTTAGAGATGTAAGGAATGGAGAAGGTAATCAAGTGGCAATCATCCCAAATAATTATAAAGAATAATTAATTTGACCAAATGTCTCATTCGTCATTTAGATCACTACAGAGCCCATGTGGTATCACAACACATCCTACAGCTAGTCATAGAAAGAGAAAGCGTGCAAAAAGGAGACTGACAAAAAAAGAAGAATGTAATCAAAGATATAAATTGACAAAGTTATTAAAATCGGGTTGGATAAAAAATAAACAAAATTGAAAATTTGTGATCCAATTAATAATGAAGTGAATACAAAAAATATTAATCTTATATATATATAAGTATAATTATATTTAATTATAATAAATTTAAATAAATATATTAAATTATTAAATAATATCTTTAAAATTTAAAAAATATTTTTTTAAAATAAATAATAATAATAATTTGAAATATATATATATATTAATTTATTATTATTTATTTATTTAAAAAATTTAGTATTTTAAATTTTAAAGATATCACTTAATAATTTTATATATATATATATATATATATTATTACAATGAACCAAATATATAATAAATATATTAAATTATTAAGTGATATATTTAAAATTTAAAATATTAATTTTTTTAAATAAATAAATAATAATATATATATGTGTGTGTGGGGGGGATGTTAAAATATACAAAAAAAAAATTATATTTTTTTACACTTTTTAGCCAAAAATTCGATTTTATTTGGTTTAATCCATTTTTATCAATCCAATTTTAAGCAGTTAAACCAATCGGTTGGCATGTAGGTTCGCAGTTAAACCGATTCAATTGACCGATTCAGTCTGATTTTAATAATATTGCAAATGGAAAATAAAAACAAGGGACAAGAAAGGTTTTTGTAGGGATGAGCATCGACTGGTTAACCGGTTTCATTAACAATTTTTTTAAACCAGTTCATTACTATTGGTTAACCGTTATATTAATTTCGATTTTTAACTCGTTTTTCGGATCGATTTATCGGTTAACCACTAACAAATTTTAATATATAAATTTAATAAATTATATAATTTATAATATTATTTTTAATAGTTAAAAATGCTTTTAAAATAAAAAATACTAAGTAAATACAATATTCATTAAAATAATCAAAATAAAAATAAAATTTTCATAATTAATTATAAAAATTAAAAATATTTAATATAAAACTAACAACAGAACGCTAATTATGCACATAATTTTAATGTTTATTTATTAAAAAATATATTTTACAAAATTATATATCATAATATTTATAAATTACATAAAAATTGAAAAATATAAGTGTAAAATTTAAAAAAATATATATATAAAATTTCGATTTCGGATCAGTTAACCATCGGTTTTTAAAGTAAAAATCATAAACCTAAAATTTTGATTCGCTTAACGTAAAACGGTTCGATTTTAGATCGATTTTTTGGTTAACTGAAATTTCGAATAACCATACTCATCTTAGGTTTTTGGCATTTCAATTCAACAAGTTGACTTTTTTTTAGGATAATAGTTTTGTTTAAGTATTTGAAATAGAGTGACTATGTATTATATTTTTTCTATTTTTATTTATGAATTATTTAAGATTAAAAATTTTTGTTTCTATAGACATTTTACCCTTAAAATGATTAATATGTGGCATACTTGATTGATGAAAATATTACTCTATTTTGAGTAATTTAAAAAAAATTAATGAAAAAAATAGGAGCGAAATTACTGTGTTGGTTTCAAATAATTCAGAGGTAAAAAAATTATTTTTTTATCATTTAAGCTGAATAATATTAAAAAATAAAATTGAATATTTAAACTTTAATAATAATATATCAACCACTTATACTTATCAATTTTGCAATAATAAACACAAATTTATATTGCATTTGAAAAATTAAAATGTGTAACGCTTACGTGATATTTGAATTATTGCGATGAAAATCATGCATCACACACTCACAATAAAATTGGCAAAATTTGAAAATATAACGAATTGATTTTTTTATTGATTTTAATAATTTTTTATTAATTTAAATATTGCATGATAGCATATCAATATCATTGAGTGTCATATATTTTAATTTTTTAAAATCAGTACAATTTTTTATTCATTATTTATGAAATTAATAACTAAATATGTTAAATAACTCACTATTAAAGTTTAAAAATTGAAATATATTTGTATTTTTTTTAAGCTTTATTCCTTTATTTTAGAGTTAATTTTATTCAAAATCATTCCACTTAACTTTTAACCAAAAAATTATAAAATAAACTTTTTAATGAGAAATACTTAAAAATTTAAAAATATTTTAAAAAAGTTATTTTTCTCAAAAGAAATTGTACCAAAAATTTTTATTAGCATGCAACTTCATGCATCCAAGCATATGACATATAGATTATCACATCAATTTAACATCTTTTTCGGCTGTTATATTAGAATCAATAATAATATATTTTATGTAAAAATTTTCTAAAACAAAAAATTTAAAAAATTTATATTAAAATCTCGATAAAGTATTTTTTAAAATTTAAATTTTTTTATTAAAAATTTTATTTTATAAATTTTGATTAAAAACAAAAGTAAAAAGTCCGGTTGGTCTATGATATTAACCCTTTGTTTTTGCCTATACTGTATAAAAATATTGGCTAAGTTTTCATTTCTAACTTAATTTGTATTATATATATATTATTATAGCACATTTCTCAAGGAGACAAATAGAGTGGCTTTGTCGGAGGTACGGGCTCTTTCATCTACAGACTTTTCTGTCACTGCCGCCTAAGCGTGCTGCATTTTTCTTTTTTACTTTTCACATTGTTTTTTCTTTTAAATAAAAAAGCATTTTCCGATTTTCTTTTGAGTTTTTCCTCACTTTCCTATACCTTCAAGCAATCATTTCTGTTCTTATCTCCACTACTTTGTTTCTGCACTTCCATGTCGGCCATCATCGGATTTTGTATGGATATGGTGTTCTTGCTTTATCACCCACAATATTTGACATTTTAAGTTTGGTTTGGCAGGCAGAAAAAATTTATAATTCTATATTAATTTTTCAATTTAAAATTTTATGATGTTTAATGATATTTTAATATCGTTGATTTCTATGATCACGTTTGCTTGTGTGTAAACTAAAGGAAAAACACAAAATAGAATTTCCAACTTTAACACTTTTTGTCATATTAGATCCATTTACTCTCAAAAATTAATATTAAATTTTTGTATTTTTCAAATTACTTATATTAAATATAATTATAACGAAATAGATGATACTCAAAAGCACATTTTATTATTATTGTATGAAATTAATTTAAAAATTATGATCCGACTTACAAAAATATAAAAAAAATTGAAGAAACATACAAGTATTTCAAACATGTAAAATGTGATTAATTGTTTTTTTAATTTTTTATATTTTAATGAATTGTATAATTATTTTAAATTGATCTCATGTGATATTAATAGAGCGGACATTCGATTTTATTAATTCCGTCTAAATTGAATTTGATGCGAACAATTTAAAAAATTAAGAGATTATATCAATTTTTAAAAGTACAAAAACTTAGTATTGGAAAATGTTAAAATATAGAAATTACAAATGTGTTATTTTTTCCTGTAAAAAACAATTCAATACTTAAGATAAAATGAAAGTATGCACAGACATGTCAGGAATGACAAGTAATTGATTTCGGTAATCGTAGAAGTAGTTTGTAAAATTTTAGGACCTGTAGTGATACTAAGGATCACTAAGGACTTGCCGATTTTTATCTAGTTTAAAAACTAGAGAGCCGAAATTTTGTCTTCGCAGCCACCCTCATTTATCTCTCAAGAATATGAGCACAAAAAGATTTTCACCATTTTTCATAGAGTTTGCATAGAATTCAACTTTTTTAACTTCTTTATTTTTTTTCCCCTTAAATTTTACCCTATTTTTCATCCTTCAAAAATATAACTTTCAAATTTTTAATTTCAAAAATACAACAATTATACAATTAGTATACAAGTGCGATATAAGTGGTATACATATAATTTCAATAAGCAAGTGATATATAATAGATATACAACTCGTATACAAGTAATATACAATTAGTATACAAGTACTACACAACCGGTATACAACTCAATTTTGTAAGGTTGCCTTGTTGACAATAGAACCACCTAGGGGTGAGCAAATTTTGGTTAAAATCGAATTAAATCGATCGATTTTGGTTCGGTTTTCGGTTCGATTTCGATTTATATTTTTAAAAATATTCGGTTATTTCGGTTTTTGGAGATAAAAATCGAACCGACCAAACTTTACTTTATACTACGTCGTTTTGATGTTTTGCATTTAAACCAGTAAGCGTGTTTCACTTCAGCAAAAGACAAGCCTTTCATTTTTCATTTTTGCCCTAACTATTTTTTCCCTGACTCATTTTCTCTACACATCACCGCCGCTGCTTGCCCCCCCACCCTCCGATCGTCAGAGCAGCAGTTCGTCGGCCATGGTAACTGAAGTTGATGAAGTTGACATGCGTATAGTGGTGTCTGCAACGGTGCATCTTTCAACTTTTTGGTTTCTTCTATTCTTGAAACTCAAATATTAGAAATTCTTGGTCTTCTTGTGTTTTCTCTTCGCTTCCTAAAACCCTAATTCAAAACCTGTCAATCACGTTGGATCCGAATATGTAAGTAAATTTTGAGTCTTCTTGTTTTTTCAATTTGGTGAATAGGTTTCAATGTTAGATTTCTTTTTTACCTTTCCCTTTTTTGGCCTAAAAGATCAATTCTTCACTTTAGTTACGTCAGATCCTGAATTAGTTTAGGTTAAGTGATAAATTATGTTCTTTACTGTCAATTTGGTTTCTTTTATTTTGTTACATTTTCTTAGCTGCCAAACAACAAGCTGTGAATGTTGCAGGTCTCAAGAGGAAATTGCGAGGGAGGCCATAAAGCACGTGCTGAAGGCGCTTAAGGAAGCGGCATTTGCTTGAAGAAGGCGTCATGCCCCACGAAGTTGAATTCTTGAAAGCGAATCAACACAAAATCAAAGTAGTTGTGTGGGATACCCAAATCGGTGCAAATGCTGAGCTGATTGATGCATTGCCATATTTGGAGATTGTTGATTTGAGAAAGTGTGAAGAAAAAGGGATTAGAGTTATAAATACACCTGATGTGTTGACCGATAATGTTGCTGACCTAGCTATTAGGTTGATTTTGGGGGTTTTGAGGAAGATTTGTGCTTGTGATTGTTATATTAGAAATGGCAGATGGAGAGACGGTGGTTTTGAATCGACAAAAAAGGTTTCTGCTTTAGGTTTTATTTACTTAATTTCTAAATATTAATTGTATGATTGAAAATTTTGGTTTTTATTCTATTTGGAGTTTTGTGTTTCTTGATAAGCAGTGATGCAAGGCATTGAGCAATCATTAGATATCAAAACTGTATATTATTTTTACACAAGCATAGTTCTTTTCTCTCCCAGTTTTTGTTTGCGTGCCCAGAATTTGCTGCCAAGATTAGTAACATCAAGATAGATATACACATTTGTGCATAAAACGGATAAAGCATAGCACTGCTATTTCTCTTTAATATATGAGAAATGGAGAACTGCTATTTCAAAGGTGCAAATGCACCTTGGCCAAAGGCTCTGGAATGTAGCTTTGAAGACATAATTGGCACTGTTGAATGAAATTAAATTTTTTTAATTAAATTTAAATTTCCTAACTCATCACCTTCATGTTTACATGTTTATGATTTATTCTTATATTTCTCAGACATCTGACAAACTTCACATTGTTAAAATGCAGTTATGCTGCTCTGGAAGTAAAGTTCCTGCCCTTTGCGAAGACGATGATCTTTATGCTTCTTGTGCTTTATCATTTGGGTCAAATAGCTCGTTAATGTGTTATGTATTTCCTTTATTGACAAAAGAAAAAGGGAGTTCTCTGATTGAGAAATTATTAGAAAAGTAATTTTGTAATTTTATATAATTTTTAGGTATAATTTTTTATTTTTTAAATAAAATTAATTTTTTGGTTTTTTGATTAATCGAACCGAACCGGCCAAAAAAATTGGTTCGGTTATTGTTCGATTATTTATATACTTCAGTTCGGTTTGGTTTGACAAATTCTTTAAATTTTGGTTTCAGTTATTTCAGTTCGGTTCGGTTAACCGAACCGACCGTTGCAAAGGCCTAGAACCACCTGTGCATGTAATCCCAGATATCAGTAGAGAATGATTGATCACATCGAAACTCCTTTGTAACCTGTATATTGTCTTTGAAAATATGTGCACCAGCAAAAGCTGGCCAGTAGATTTAGATCTCAACGTTATTCGTTTGCTTACAAAAGATATACAAACAAAATGCTCAAGTTTTATAGACTAAGTCAACAAACTAATAAATAAAATTAGGGATAATTACGGGGCGGATGATGGCTTTCCCCCTATTGCTCCGCTCAGGGGTGAGGATACAGAATTTTCGCCTTTGGTAGAATTATGGAGGAAAAATTTCTCCTGTACCCACCCTGTGGGGGATCCTAGGTCTCCACTGGGATCTCCATCCTCGATCAAAAATAATATTTTTAAATAAAAATCAATTATAACTAAAATATAATAGTACAAGAAAATATCAAAATAGTCACGGAATATTTTTTGTTGCTAATTAGCAACAAAAATTTCATTTCGTTGCTAAAATTGGTTAAAATTTTTAGATTTAGCGATCGAATAAAAACTGGTTGTATTTCGTCGCTAAAAAATTAAAAAAGTTTTAATGTCAACATATAGCAACGAAAATTTGCAATGAAATGCTAATACCATTGCTAAATATATCGCCAACAGATTGCAAAAAAAACTTTGGAATGAAATTTAGTAACAAAATATTTTTTCGTTGCTAAACTAGTAATAAAAATTACATTTCGTTGCTATTTTAGCAATGGAAAATACATTCCGTTGCTACTTTCATTATTTGCCCTAGGTATATAAATAGTTATATTTATTTCTCCTATCTCGTTATCTTGCCCTAAATACTATCTCTATCGTTGTGTGCCTTCTCTATTTTGCGATTTCCCTTCCCTGCCTCCCTCTGTTTTTATTCCCCAGGTCGACATCGCTGGAGTTTCCTTGGCCAGCCATCGATCAAAGCTCCGTCGCTGAGCAACTTCTCCATTTTTTTGGTAGGTATATGTTCATAAGCTTTTTTTCTGTTTTAAGTTTTACGCAAAAATGGCTTTTTATAGCTGGTCTGTTAAAGATTTGCTTGCAGTTTAAACGAAAATTTTAGTCTGTCTACCCTACCTAATCAATCTCTCTCTCAGTTATTCCCATTTTTATGGCTTCTCATACTTAAAATATTATTTCTCCCTCCCCTCCCTCCCTCTCTCTCTCTCATAGTTATTCCCATATCCCAAAATCGCAAAAACCTCTCAAATAGAAAAATCTAATTTCCAATAATTATCGATTTTTGATCTACTATTGTCGCCATTTTTCGAGCAAACTATTGATCTGGTTTCTCTTTTTATTTGTGTTATTGAAATGGGTTATTGTTCTTTTGATATGGGTTTTCTTTGGGTTGGTTCTAGTTCTTTGTTCGAATTTTGATCGAAGCTTATTTATGTTAATATTTAAGTAGTTTCTTGTTGATGACTTCAGCCATTTGTTTGGTTGGTGGGTTCAGGTGTGAAATCGCAGTTGGATTATCTTCAATAGGGGTTTCTTGGTAATTATTTTTCTTCTTCTTTGAAAAATTATGAAATTTATGAGTTAAATTATTTTTTGTTCGTGCTCTGTTGTTTAAGAAAGAAGCATGTGCTCAATTAACGGTATCTCTATCTTTTAAATGTCTTTGATTTTCATTGGCTTTTAGATAGGTAGTTTTGGTTTTAGTTTGTTAGTTTGTTAGGTGCTACTCTGCACTATACATAAGAATAGCTATTTAGTCATTTCACTGTTCAATTTCTAAAGGAATGAGCTATCTATTTTCCTGATTTAAAATTAAATATGTTATAGACTCTGTTTTAGACTCATTTTGGATTATGGTGTTAAAAATGAAAGATTTTATTCATAAATTGTTGTGATATGATGATTATTTAATCTTATTCACATACAAGTGATAAGAGATTCTGAAAAATTATGGCTATAGTCTATATTCTCCTTTACAGCATTGGTCTCTCATTCAATGACCTGTATATTCGAATTAAAAAAGGGTTACATAATTAATACTTTGTATAATTAATAAAGTCCTTACAATGAATTCTTGAAAATCACACTTATTAAATTCAATGGATTCAGAATAGGAAGCTTTTGCTTCAATGTCTAAAGGCTCAATTGCTTTCAAGAAATCTTCTAAGTGTAAGCCATGAACTTATAATCTAGAAAGCAAGTTACCTAAGTACCGCCACCTATGTTATTCAATCTTTATAACTCGAGATATTCTTATAAATCAACAATTTCTTTGCTTTTTGTTCATGGATCTTTTATTTATCAGCTAATTTGTGATTTTTTGTTTATGATTTGACTCTGTTGTTTTCTCTGAAATATTCCTCCTTATTTTTATGTACTGATGTGGAATATTGCTGCGAACTTGTTGATTTTCTTTTTTATTTTTCTTGCATTTCTTATTTACACTTGTTGTATTTGGTTTAATATTCAGATTGGGATATTTTGTTGAATATCATTCAGGTCATGGATTTGGTAAAAAAAACTTGTCATTCTTGTGATTTAGGCTATTTATTTTCATATATAGAAATGTGTTTTGATTATTATAATATTTTTTATTTCCTCAGTGCTTTCCTCTAGTTTGATCAGACTTTACCGATTTAAACTATTGGTAAATGTTTTCTCTACGCTCTATTTTCACTGTTATTACTATCTGAAAATTTTGCTAAAAATCGCATAATAGCCATGCTTGTGGTGACTTAATCTTGATGATAGTTTCATTTTTAATATGCTGCAAGTTTATCTACTCATGTTTAATGGTGTTTAATGCTTTTTTTTTTTTGCACAAAGGCAGCTACTAGACTTATATTTTCTTATAGTTGGTTTATTAGTTTGAGTTTTAATATTTTTTATAACTTCATATTAATTACGTAATTATTTTATAATTTCAATATCTCAGTATTAATGTCAATTTCGGATTTTAAAGACAACATCGAATTTTGATTAATGCCTACTTATTCTTTAGAGGCCAATTGAAGGTTGCTTTGTAAACGCAATCTTTGAAATTGAAGGTTGCTTTCTATTTTTGTTCTTGTCCCAGGTTGGTATTTCATCAGGAGCAGTAGCTACTACTGCTATTAGTTTAGGAAAAAGGCCTAAAAATGGTAGAAAGCTCTTCCCAGTAAGCAAATTTAAATAACTAAAAGTTAAAGTGAAACTATTTGGTGAGAGGTATGTATCTACTGTTCATTTTCATTCCATATAATACTTGAAATATTTTTTGTACTTTAACATGTGTTGTCTACTTTTAAACTTGTGTGTTTGCAGGGTTGCTCTAATCAATATGGTATCTGGATATAAGTGAACACAATGAGGCACTAGTATCTGATAAGGCATATGTTCTATTCTGTTGAGGTCAATTAATTTTGCAGTTCTTGTTCATTTAATTTTATTTCTCTTTGTGTTAATTTTTTTATTTAAAGATTAGTCTTAAATTAATTGTTCTATTTACTTCTGTTTATTTTAAACTGGTTTTGTGGTTATTTTGTTGAAATTAGCATTAAATTAGGTGAAGTCCTATTACTTATCGCGGGTCTAGATGGTTGTGTGTTGTCTTGATGGGTTGCTGCTATTTTCACTTCCTTTTTTGGTTTTTTTTTTTTAATCTTTTGGTTGGGTTGCAGATGTAGCAGATGTTTTTAGCTAGGAGCCGTTATCGTGTTTGTATGTTTGTCTTTGCTGGCTTTATGTAATCATCTCATTGAGTAATAAATCTCATCAACTTATAAAAAAGGAACAATTCCAACTTTGTGTTTTGTTCTTTTTCCTTCTTTTAATTTTTCCTTTTCGTTTCTCTTCTCCCTTTTTTAGATTTTTGAGATGACCTATAATCTCATATGCGCTATAACAGCTCAATTTCTGTTGTTTTTTGTTTAATCTTATCTATACTTTCTGGGCCTATGAGATCTTGATTGAAAGAAGCTCAATTTCTATTTTATTTTATTTTTAACTAATAGAGTTTCATAAATTTAGAGTTGAAAACAGAGTTTTGGCATTGATTGATTGGTTTTACTGCATATAGCTGTATAATACTTAGTATTATACTTGGGTTTTTTCTTCTTCTTTAATTTGCAATTCTTTTATGATTGATTGGTTGTTCATTTCTTTATTTTATTCTTTATCTAACAAGGCATTTGACTTCGATGCTTGAAACTAGATAATTCATAGTAATTTCTCTATAAGCTTTTGTTGTTAATCATGATAAAAGTGAATAATTAGGAATTTCCACATAACTGCATCTAATTAGGAAAATTAAAATGTAAAATATTTTACATACCTGCATAACTCTCTCTTGTTATAAATAAGTCCCTATTTCATTTAGTCACGTGATTATTATTATATTTAACATTTTAATGACTACTAACGTGTTATGTACATTTTATGCATTGATGTTTGAATATTAAATATGATAATTTACAATTGTAGCTAAGCTATTATAGTATTATAGATCATAGATCCTATAAAAATTATATATATTCTAGATTATATATAGATAGTCTGTGATCATATTATTTTAGCATAACCTTTAGTAATAGTTGTATATTGTTGATAATTTGAGTATGCAATTCTATTTTGTTGCCAACCTATGTTCATGGTACATACCAATTTGACAAATTGTTACATTCGTTGAATTTGATTGAGCATTATAATAGTGAATTTTGAATTATTAATCAATTTAAGTATAATATTAGGGAGGAATCTTCTAATATAAATGAAAGAATTGCTTAATATATTCTATGTTAGGGATTCAATTCAAAACTTGAATTCTTAGCTCACTTATTAATTAGAATTTTCTTTAATTTTATTAAGTGGAATTCGAATGCAAATGAAAAAAAGATTGTTATTTCATTTCATCTTTTTATTTATGTAATCTATAAGATGTTGACTTAACTATAAAGATCTAGTTTAGTATCCAATTAAGCAAGATTTAATATGAACTTGCAGACTTTTTCTTTAAGAAAAATAAAAGATATTTAATCATTTTATGTTACTGCCCTATCTTGTCTTTTTGGCTCTGTTTCTTGCGTTGCTTCATGTTTATTGTTTTTGCTATCTTCTTCTTATTGTCTATTGGGTACTATTGGGATATGGTTTCTTTTTTCTCTCCTAATGCTTATCGAGGTCTGATGCTCTTGAAGATCTAATATTTTGCATTCTTATTCCCTGAAATCTGGAATTTTTTTATAGTGATGTTTATTTCAGTTGGCAGGGCTATTCTGATATTTGTTCTGTTCCTTTTTCTATTGATATTTTTGATTGTTTGTGGTTTCTTGTAGTGTGTAATCTAAATCAATTTTGGCTGAATTTAGATGACTTTTCTGCCACTTCTAGACTTTTGAGTTGTTTCAAATCCTTTTATTCATTTTCTTTTGATTTTGTTTGCTTATTTGGTAAGGGGTGATTGGCTACATGTAATACACACATGTAGTATATGAGGCTAAACTTGCTGATCTAGTTCAATATCGATGGATGTATCAATTTGAAAGATAATTAAAGTTAATTTTTAACTAAAACTTGTATAGATTTATACCAAATTAGTAAATATAATTATTCTTATTATAAAGTAGGAATTTACATCACTTGAAGAAAAATATTAAAAATAAGATCAGAGTTGAAGGCTCTATATTCAATGTGTATTTAGTAGAGGAAGCAAATATATTTTATTCACATTATTTTGAGCTGTATGTGATCACTTGAGAAAGAAAAGTTCCTCATAATGATAATGGGGTTGAGCAGATTGATGATGACAACTTATCTATTTTGACATAACTTAACCGAACATATGGATGATCAACAAGAATGTTAATAGAGAAAGAAATGGAAGCTGCTTATGGTTACATTTTATTGAATTGCTAAGAAATTCAACATTTTGTGCAATTAAGTGATGGTAGCGATTAATTTATGTATGTTTTATTTTATTATATCATAGTCCAAATGTGTTATTATTGCTTCAATGTAATATTGTTATATATGCTATAATTATATTGTTCTATTAGAAGAAGAATAATCCATTTCTTTGTTTTTCAGATTGAAAATATGCCACCCAAAAGAAAGAAGGCAATGTTACCGTCTAGGCTCAGATTAACATCGGATGGACATGACAGTGCACAAGTGCACCCATCTCATTCTGTAGGATTTATAGGTTTAGGTGTGTCATGTCCAAATCTTTACCAGCCATATCAGGCATCGCCTTCATCAATTATAAAACCTGATGGTTTTTCTCATCTACCAAGTGATTCAGCATCCAATAATCTAAATATGTCAACATAACCTATAAATGCATCTACTCCCACACCAGACCCTGAATCTATATCGATAAATGTATCGGGGGTAGATGCTGAGGATGAAGGAGAAGGCCTCCAGCCTAGTACGAAAGGAGTTGATGGAAGAATTAACATTAAGATTATCAATGATATGTGAGTTAAATTATAAAAAAATTTTGTATTGGAAGATAACATAAGTTTGTCTGTTATGGATATCTAATTTGAAATTGATCTAAATTTGTTCATATTAACAGGTTTATTTCATTGGATATTTGCTTAAGAAAGATCAGGTTCAAGTTCAAAGAGGATAGAAATTGAGGGTTATGTATGAAAAAATCTTTATCTGTGCACAAGGGTTTTTATTATGAGGAGGTCGAGGTACAAATAATAAATTACATTATTTGTTTCAAAATAGCTGATTTCATTCATTAATGAGATATCTATTGTACTTTACAGTATTTATATTGTATGTTTTTTTTATTGGAAAGAATTTTTTTGGGATTCAAAAAATTTAATGGTCTTATTTATGAAGTCTGAGAATGTAATGACCCATGAATCGCTGATCTCATAAATAGTATTCCTTGGGGTGAATAGTATCACCCGAGGCTCAACGAGCCTTTTAAATTTTTTTTTCACCATTGAAAAATATATTTATGATGAATCTGGTGGTATCATTTGAATTAAATTTGAGATCAAATATGCCACCAAAAGTAAAAAATAAAATAAATAACGGGATTGATAGAGTTGATTGAAAATTTTAATTGGCTTGAAAATATTTTACGGACTTCATAAAATTATTTAAATTATACCGAGTTACTGAAAATTATGTATATGAATTTTTGGAAAGATAAAATGAATTTTTTGAAGATTTTGAAAATTCAGCTTTCGAATTAGTAAAATATGCATTCGAGCTTTTATGTCGAAACAATTTCAGATTGATCTAAAATTTTAAACATGGTTTAATTAATATTTTTAGGAATTTTTGGTCTATTTTTTTATCAAAAATTGATAATTAAAAGTATTTTGGCCAATTATATAGTAACAAATGGTATTGAAGTCATTTAGAACTTAATTAATTTTGTCTTAAAGTGGGTAAGCCATGCTTAATATAAAAATCTAATTTTTTGTTCTTCATTTGGCTTGGTCATTCCTTCCTTTTACTGCCCGTAAGCTTATTCTTCTTCTTCCTTCATTTTCTTTAATTTCAAGCTTAAATCCTTAGAATTTCTACCCCTAATTTCAATCAAATTACCACAAATTGCTTCTCCTCTATCTTTGGTTGCCCATGATGGTGAAAGAAGATAGAAATAACCCATTTCATCAAGTGAGTATTTTGGTAAGTTTAGAAAAAAATAAATTTTTCTTGATAATTTAGTTAATTAAGTGTTGATTTTAAGTTTGTATGAATTATTTGGACTAAATTTGACTTAATTCATGATGAATTTTGGACATGAAAAATCTATCAAATAGAGAATCAAGGTGAGGAAAGCCAACCAATCAAAGATAAGGGCAAAGACAAGATTATTGAGTGATTTAGAGTAAGATTTTATAAGTGAATCACTCTAGACACTTTAATTTCATATATGTTGTATATATAATTATGAAAAGTTTAGATTAATTATGGACTAAATATGAAATTGAGCTTAGAATTGAGAAATTAGAGATTAAATTAATGGTATTATGGCATTTAATTAAAATTTAGACATGCCTAATTTAAAAGAAAAATTCAGCGACCATTGAAAAATTAGAGACCAAAATGTAATTTTACAGACTAAATTGAAATAATTGAAAAATATATGGTTATATGATCATTATGATCAAATTGAGTAGAAAATACAATTTAAAAGGAAAATTGGCATAATGTAACCAAATAGGGACGTTATAGCGCAGTCTCAATCAAGATGATCCTATATAGTAGGCTAAAGATAGTCTACTTATACTATTTATTATTCACTATCTGTCAGATTACTGAACTGAACTATATATAATATTCATTATAGTAGGCATATGAGATCCATATCTCGTGTATCCAGTTTATGGATTTCTACTAGGTCATACTAGGGGCATTTTGGTAAAAATAAAAAAATGATATAAATAGGATGAAAAAGGAAAGATGAAGGATAAAAAGATAATTTTAGCTAATATAGAGACTAAATGGTAATTTTATGTATAAATAGTAAACCAAAGGAGTTAAATGATTAATGCAATGGCATTTCTATAAATAAAGTGAAGATAAATGGTATGACTATAATTTATTAAAAATGAAGGGACTAAACCATAAAAATATTAAAAATAGGGATGAAATAAATGAAATTATAATAATAAGAAAGGACTTAATGAGTGAATATTTGTGTATGGACCGAATGATCTTAATTAAAGAAATTATATGATAATTGGTATCTGTAAAATTATGAAACTTATTCTAATATAGACCAATTCTGATATAGACTAATTTTGATAATGCATATTGATTATTACTATAATACCATGAATTGGTAATGATGCATCTATATAAATTGTATTATATTGTAATGACGGTTTGCCCTTAGTATTAGATGTAAAATCAGGAATTAGGATGTATATGGCTAGCCATAAGAACATTACTGTAACTATGGTAGCAAGACATGGTGACTTGTATAGTTGTAACTTTGATATGATTTCACGACAGTATTGGAGTGTTTGGAGAAAAAAAATAAAAAGAAAAGAAAAAAAATGTGTATAATTGATAATACTAGGGTATTAGGACCCATGTGATCCATCGTTTCTCTCATCCTATTCAGTGATATATTTCCTTGGTATACTAGGGGCAAAGGTGTAAAATACTAAAATGTAAGAAAAAAGTATAAAAGAATTGGAAAACAAATGAAATTAAGGCAAAAGTGTATTTTTGAAACTTTAGGGACTGAAGTGAAAATTTACCCCTATAGTGTGAAAAAAATGAAAAGTGATAAAAATTTAAGAATAAAACTTAAAAGTCAGAATTGAGATTGAATTTTCCAAGTAGGGGCAAAATAGTAATTTTGCCAATAAAAGTGACATTTAGAATTTAATTGAAAAATTAGTGTAAGAAGTGATTATAATAGAATTAAATGATGAAAAAGAAATAATGAAATAAAAATTATGAATATTGTATGAAATAAACCGCAGTAAAATTCTTAGGTTTAAGGTTTTATATTCACCACTAAGTACTTTAGTACTTAACTTTTGGTTTTGTGATGCATGTAGGGCATAAAGATTGAGTTTGAGCTGGAGAGAAATTAATGAAAGAGAAATCCAATATTTTGTATTTTTATTTTATTGGCATGTATATAAGTATGATACCGAGTAGGATGGATATAAGTAGTATTCATGACTGTATGTATTTTTTTGAGATGGATTGAATTTGTCTATATCTTATACTATAAAGGAATTTTGATGAGATTAAACGAAAAATTTATACTATATGTATACACATATACAATTATGGTAGTGAATATTGTATTGTAATGGCTGATCTTGCGGAGTTTTTCCTATATTATCTGAGGTTGGATTGGATATGTGTGATTATTTAGGAGTAATTTTGTAAGAATTGTAGGAAGGTAGAATTTGAATTTAAGCCGTTATGCTGCTCAAATTTCTGCAAATTTAATAATGATTTATGGATCACTGTAGAGTAAATTGGCACCGGTACTCGGACCAATGTTCGATTATCTAGTGTTATAGGGAAAGGCATGCCCATCAACGCTATAAAGAATTTGTTGCTAAATTACACAAGAGCGGTGAACAACCTCCATTTATTTCTGGAGAAATATGGAATTGTTGGCAGCAATACTAGGTATCACCCAAAGCAATTGTCATTTCAGAGAGGAATTCTTCAAATAGACAGGAAGGCTCAGTTGGAGAGAGTTTAGTCATACACATTTGAGGAACTTTGAGCCATCATGAGCATGCAGATAAACTGGTAATTATCTGAATTTTAAGTTTATATTTTTTATTTAATTATTAACTAAATCCAATTACACTTCATTTTAATCTAATTTATGAATTTAGAATAAAAAATCTATGATTATTATGGATAATAATGGTTTAATATATGTCTGTTTCCATGGATGGCTGTATTGTTGAGATAAATATTTTATTTCACAGGAGGTAAATTTCATAAAAATAGAGCAAATTCTGCTTTTTTTTTTATAAAATTGAGTTTAATTGGTTATGCAAGAAAAGTCTATAGGTAAGAAGCCTACATATCCTGAAGTATTTATTTACACCCACACAAAAAAGCATGATGGTCAGACATTTGTTAATACCCGTTGCAGACAACTCAATGTACGTAAAATTTATACATCAATATTAATTATTTTATAAAAATATAGCTAATTAATTATAACTATTGTAATGATAGGAGCAAGTACAAGAGACTCTAATTCAACAACGGCAGAACTTTGAAAATATCGATGAGAATCAGATATTCCTTAAAGTAGTTGGTGGTAAGAATAACCATGGAAGAATTTTTGGCTTAGGTTATATTGCAAACACATTCCATTCGCATTCCTCCGCATCATCTACAATTGCTTGTAGTAGGCAGTCTGAACCTTTTGTGAGAGTCATTCAGCTAGAGAACATAGTTTGCATGTTGCTAGATACCGTAACCCATCTAAAGAATTAGATGGAAGAGATAAGAACCAAGGGCAATACCTCTCAGCAGCCATATTATCCTCCACCACCTACAAAGTTTAGATTTGTAATATTTAGGTATTGATATTAATTCTATGTTGTGTTATTTATGTTTTTTTTTATGAATTTTTACTTTACAATATTAGAATATATTTTAAGGATTTTTATTGTTGTACATTACAATTTTAATATTATACTATTATTAGGAATATTTTCATAAATTCCATTATGAATTTGAATTGTATTTCTTTTTAAACAATAAATTTTGATTGAAAATAAAATATTATGCTACCAAAATTGTTGCAAAATTTAGCAACGGAAAAATAATTCTTTTGGTAAATTTAGCTACGAAAATTATTCTTTCGTTGCTAAATTTAGCAACGGAAAATAGTTTTCCGTTGCTAATTTTACAATGAAAAATTAATTCTATTGCTAAATTTATTTTACAACAGAAAAAGAATTTCGTTGCTAAATTTAGCAATGGATAGTGGTTTTTCATTGCTAATTTTACAATGAAAAAAGAATTCAGTTGCTAAATTTAGCAATGAAAAATTCATTCCATTGCTAATTTTGATCAAGTCGCTGAATTTTACATTGATTGGATTTAGCAACAGAATACACTTTTCGTTGCTAAAAAATAGCAACTGTTATATTGGCAACCACTGGTTTCGTTGCTATTTTTAATTAGCAACGAAAAATTGACATTTTCTGTTGCTAAATGGTTATTTTCTTATAGTATAATATTTAACAATTAATTATAATTAAAATATAATATCTAATAATTAAAAAAAATCTAATTTAAATTACAAGTCTAATTAATCTAAATTTTAAAAATTGACAATATTAAATTAAATACAATTTAAAACTAAATTATATAAATATAATTATTAAATTTCGAGGGCAGGGACCACAATCCTCGTCCCCGCCTCGTATTCTAATAGGAAAATATTTTTCCCTCACCTTGCCCCCATGAGGAAAATTTTCGGGGATTTTCCACCCCATTCAAAGTTGTTCCCCATCGAGGACAGGGATTCTTATCCTTATGATCATCCCTAAATAAAATAGAGTTGTAAAAAAAAAAGCATGAAAACCATAAAGCCAGAAATTAAGCCAAAGGCACTTCAAGTTCATCATAAATAAACATCTTTACATTATATAAAAGAGAGGGAAAGAGATATTAGGCTACCAATCCAATAAATTGCATTTCAGAGGTGATAAAATGTTAGGCTATGTTTGGTAGCCAGTAATGTAATTTAATATAATTAATCCCGTGTTTGTTAACACAAATACCTAATGATGTAATGTAATCACAATTACTTATGTATTTTTTAATACATTTAATAATGTATTCTCCAATCCTTCTATTTAGCTAAAGATTTCTCATTATAACCTCTCTTTGTAAAGTCTAGACCTAAATCGTCATCTTCCCCCTTTGCCTCCATTGCTGCCGCCACCATCCCTATTGGCACTGTCCTCTTCCTATCAACACCATCCTCTGCTGGTTGCCACTGCTTGTCGTTCTTTGGTTCCAGGTGCGTCGTTGATTCTTTTCTTCCTTCTATAGTTTTTTCCATTTTACTCGAGTTCATTCATCTCTTGGTTGCAGATTTTTTTATTTTTATTTTTAGATTCTCTAATTTAACCTTTTATTATTAAATGAAAGCTTTGAATTAGGATTTGATGTTTCTCTATTCTTATTGTAAGGACCACACTAGTCTATTCAGATTACTATTACTTATTTTAATATTTTTAACCACAATACATATAATACTAATGAGGTGTTCATTTGTCATTTCATTGGTTATACTTTGATTGTCTAATTCATACATTAAAAAAAATTATATAAGCCTATACTTTATTACATTATAGTCATAATTTGAATTTATAATTATAGAACATGTTCATTACATTGCTTTCATAAGATTTACACAAATTTAGATATAAAAGTAGTACAATTTAGACATCAAACACTAACTTCTTCCTATCTGGTGTTGGCCTTATCCTTGAAGCAACATTATATCTTGAACCTACATGGATAAACACCCATGCTAAGCTATAAATCTTAGTGGGAAACAATACATATATGAACAACCACTCATAGTGATTATTTCCAAGCATACAACAAACAATAGTAATGACAATATATTATAATCAACATGCAAGAGTTACAATATAACTCACATAGTATATTTAATCTTATAATATTACTGTATAAAGATAGATCATAAATAACTAATCAAGTGTTTATTAATATTACACATATACTATTCATTTCATACTGTGAAATGCCTGCTAAAGTCCTATGGGTGTGGATAACTGGTGCTGTGGATACCCGTATGTATCAAATATATATATAAATACCCAGAGGTGTTATTACTGTGGATACCCGAAGGTATCAAACCTGTGGACCCAACTGGGTCAAGCCTGTGGTCCCAATCGGGGACAAATAAAGACCTAAACGGGATCAAACCTGTAGCAGCTGTGACTGTAACCCTATAGGCATGCCTATCTATCCACAACCAAGTTCTATGTGTAGGCAAATAATCATATCTCATGTATCATTTGATTCATAGTATACAATCATCATATGGTATGATAAATCAAACAATAGAATAATGTTCTTTAACTATCATGTCACAATCATAATACATATAGATAATCAGTATGATTCATTCATATTCAAGTAAATATTTTCATGTATCAATTACTATAACTTTACCCTTATATTGCTTATACTTTTCATATGCTTATGGTTGTTCATTATCATATATTTCATATTTAAAGTGAACTATATGATTGAGGAAAAGAGGAGTTAATCTTATGCCACAAATGGGGTTTTAACTTTCAAATTTTGAACTTTGAAGGAGGGTCACGGTTACTATCAATTCACGGTAACCGTGGCCCAAGACATGACATAGGGGTCATGGTTACTACCAAATTCATGGTAACCGTGACTAAGGTGCACTTTCGGGTCTGGACTACGCCAGACTACCTTATGGTCATTACCAGATGAGTAATAACCGTGTTATATACTTTTTAAAGGGGTCACAGTTACTATGAAAAGCTTAGTAACCGTAAGGTAGGGTGCATTTTGATTCTGGACTGCCTCACGGTTACTACACGGTTACTATGAAAATCATAGTAACCATGATGCCTGAATCGCCCAGAGATAGAATTTCTATCTCGAATTCTATACAATTATTGACCAAGAAAACATCATTTTTAAGGAAAACTTTCTTCTACAAAGTTGTATATATGTATGTATAGTTTCCAAATAATTAAAAATCAACCCAATCAGAGCTCTAAATCTAAAGATATTTACTAAAAACTGTAGACTGCTCCCAATGATAGGGCAGAAGTCCTAACCCAGATTAAAGGCCAATTTTATCTATTCTAAAAATTTATTCAGGGGTCTTGTTATCAATATGAAATGAAGATATATGAGTCTAGTTTATTATCCAACTGGAATTTCTCAATTTGAGTCATGGCAACTCAAGATATCAACAAATTTGTGCTGACTGGTCATATGAACTCTAAAACAGTTTTTCCCCTATCTTCAACCAGACTTCCTTTTTCGGTTTCTAGACAAGTATAACCTCCATTTTTCATGATATTCACTTACTATAACAGAAAATATTACTACTTTTTCATCATATACATAATAAACACACACACACAAGTAAAGATAAGTTCCCATACCTCTTTAAGCTTTAACCTTTCAAGCTTTTCCTTTCTCTCTTTCTTTTTCCTAGCTTTAGGTTGCTGTAAAAACCACCTCTATTTCTCTACCATCTACTTCTCTACCCACTTGAATCACCATCACCATCGTAGAGAAGAGAAGAAGCAAAGGAGAAAAAGGAAAGAAAAGAAAAGTAGAAAACTAAAATGAACACAAGGCCAAGAGTGGCCGGCCAAAAAAAACAAGGAAAACCAGATTTGTCTCCCTCTCTCCTAGCCTCCCAATTTTTAAATTTATATTGGTTGCTAAATAAAAATCTTGGCAAAGTTCACTTTGGTCCCTCTTTGTATTTTTGTTTCTTACTTTAATCTTTAACCTTTCAGTTATTACATTTCTACCATAAAACTTTTACTTTAACTTTTCAATTATCTCCTTAATTTACAATTTCCCTTTAATTAGTCACATAATTAACCTCTGTCTCATGCAAAATAATCATCTACCTCTCTTAGGGTACCATTAGGGGTATTACACTTATTCTCTAGTTTAATTATATTTTTGAATGTTGTTCTTGCCTCTTCTCTTGCTTTGCTTTGATGCTCTGTATTTCTAGGCAAATTATGGCTTTATGGTTTTTTTATGCTATTGGTTTTCGTGTGGTTGCTATAATTTCAAAATGGTTAGGGGGAAGTTGAGAAACGATTTTGCCTCTCTCAAGTTCTTTATCGTATTTTCTTGATACCGATGGTCTGCTGCTTCCCACTTTTATAACCTTGTTGCAAATTTTAGCTTTATTTCCATATTCATAGGGAAGATCTATGTTCAAATTGCTTCAATCCATAGCAGAACTATAGTTTTAACTAGAGTGATAAGTATGAATTATACTATATAATTAGTATATTTTTAATATGTTTACTCGGTGGAGCGACTTTTCACTTTAATGAGTGGTCCATTCGGTGGAGTAAAATCCCACTCTATTAAGTGAGGTAAGGAGCGATGGAGTGATATTGCACTTTATCGAGTTAGAGAGTCCAGTTACAAATAAATTCTTCTCATTTGCTAAAATAAGAAGTCATCTGCTGAAATAAGAGGTCCTCTACTAAATAGAAAATCTAAAGGCATGAAACTTCCTCTTTGCAAGCTATAAAAGCACACTCAAGGCACCATAATTGGGGGATAATTTTTACAAATTTTGGCTTTAATTTTTGTATAATAGTTTTCCAGTAGCTTAGTTTCATTTTTCTTGTTATTTTTCTTATTTTCAATCCTTGTAAAGACTCAAGCTTTCTACTGGTGTGGTGAGAAGTCATCAAGAGCAAGTTTGATGCTTCATGAGTATTATATCTCTTATTTTAATTTTCTTTCGTTTTAATCATATTCGATAAGTAAGTTTCTTCTCTTTTGCTGAGGAAAACTTGAACCCTCATACTTTTACTGTAAAGACTTGAATTTGAGCTTAGTTTTATTGCAAGTTATATTTTTTTAATTTAAGTGCTAATTCTTTTCTTAAGTTATGTTTGTGTTGATAATTAATGTATTGAATAAATGGTTAATTGTAAATTTCACTTATGATTTATAATATGCATGTTCTTAGTTTATTTTTCTCATGTCGATGTGTTGTTGTATTTTGAGAATTGAGGCAGTGATTTATTGTTCATGGGTTGATTTTAAGTTAAGAATGTTAAATTAAGAATGAGCTAGATTTAGATCTCTCTCGAGAAGTCTAACGAAGGTTTAGAAGTTTAAAATTAGATCGTTATGCTAGGTTTTAGATTGTTTCTAAACAGAGGATTTAATACTTAGAATGATATTCTGAATAAGTTATCTGTGATTATTTTCATCGATTTTTCCATAATTGCCTGTTTACCTTTGATATAAATTATTACAGTACAAGTTGTGGTGGATAGTTCCTTTGGCAAAAGTATTTTAGTTATTTCCTTATTTTTAATTAATGTTAGTCTAGTTTTAATTTTTATTTTGCTTTATTGTTAATTTAGTTTATTTATTACCTTTAATTAAAACATAGGAAATAATCTCAAATTAATTTAAGGTTTCAAATGTCAATCCTTCTTTTTTTCCTTAGCAGTCTTGCTTAGGATGCTAAGCGTGGTCTTATTTATGGCCTTAGCTTGACCGGAGGGGTGCTAAAAAAATAGGGATTCTAAACTCTACATATATTCCCTTGGTTTGGGTACCTTTATCTAAGACTCTATATAGACTTAAGAAGACCTATTCAATAAAGAGGATGAATGTATATTAAGCATGCCATGCCTTTCCAATTAGTTAAGGCCATTGGTATTGCTTCAGACACACTTGGTCAAGTAGTCTATATTGGTGATAATGAAATGGTGACCATGACTAGAAGTTGTTAGAACTGGACAGTCGAAATTGGGTGTGAAAGAAAGACGTTGAGGGGGCATGGATGAAATCCCCAGAAGTCTGACACTCCTTAAACCTACGCATAAACTCTATATGTTATGCTTATCCTCTTCCCCATAGAAAGCTAGCCAATAGTACCCTAACCTAAGAAGTTACCTTAGTTAGCACATTTCTATTAATGTGATCATTGCATGCTCTTGCATGAGTTTAACGAATGGCTTGTTGAGTTGTGTTGCATCGTCACATCTAAGTTTGGTTCTGTCAAATGATCTACGGTACAACAAATTTCCAAAAACAAATTTGCAAGGCAACGCAACTCAATCAGAGAATTTAGAACCATGAACGGCCATCTGTCAATGGTGTTGGCTTAAGGCTACATCTTAGTTTTGATGATAATCGAATCTTAAATAAACTTTGTCAAAACTGAATTTAAATTTATTTTTGTTCTAGATTATCCCACTAAGTATGGAAGACAATTCCATTTATTTCAAGCCTAATGCATGAAGGAACTGTAACACCCTAATCCATAAGACATATAGAACTGCCCATACAGATATAAATCCTAAGAAAATTGAATTAAAATTAATACTTAAGGCCATAATTACATATAAGAATTTTTAGCCATTGCAATACTCCAAAATAATATAATTAAACATTTACATACAAGCCTTCTGATCACAACAATGAATCCACAAAATGAGAATATCACACTTCAATTCCTTCACTCCTATGCTGGTCAAACCACTGCAGCTAACACTCCAAAAATGAAGCCTACCCTATTACCTACACGGATAATAAACCCCATGCTAAGCTATAAAGCTTAGTGGGGAACAACATGTTATAGAGGTAATCTTTGACAAGAAACATCAATTATCGCAAGCACAAAATTGAATATAGGTTTCCCATATTGATAATAGATACAATGTTCACAATAAATCAAAACTTCAAGTGAACTCATCTAGCTTCTATAATGCTTTATTGATCATTTATGTTAACAAGCTTTTCATCTCTCTTGATTGCCTATTGGTTTATAGCTTTCATATTCCATAAACTATGAAGTTATATATATATATATATCATGAATGTCATTAGCATAAAACCCTAGTTGACGCATTCAATTACATTATGTATAAAGTGGCACATTTAGCATTTAATCACAAACGTAAAAAGGGACAACATGCCATTAACACATAAACAAGCAACACTGAATAATTTTGCAATAAATCCATAGTGAATATAATCAAACAAGGTACTGATAGGCATAATTTCTTTACATAAGTCATACAATCTTAAAATATAGGATGCATTCTTAATCACATGAAGGTTTATAACCATGCTGTAATAAATACTATAATATCAGCCTTAAACACCATCAAGTTTCTTTATTCTTTAGTTTAATAAGATGGTTTTCGTTTCTTTAAATTAAGCCTGCATACTATAATCCTAACAAAGTGGATAATGGGCCAATCAATATGTACCCAAACGTACCAGAACATATCCGAAGATATGAAATCATTATGTATCTGAAGGTACTGGAACACATCCAAAGGTTTGAAAATCATACGTGAAGGTACCATAATACACCCAAAGGTATGACAATCATACCCGAAGGTACTAGAACATACCTAAGGATATGAAGTTAGAAGACCTATCAGGGCCAAACAATACAATAGACCGATCGACTAACCCAAATGGGTTGCTATGATCCAAAGAGGACCATCAATATCCAATAGCAGCTGTAAATTACCCTTATAGGCATGCCTATCCATCCATAATCTAGATACAGATGCAGGCAAGAACCTCTTTCCATTATCAATCCATACTTTAATTGTTATTTAATCACATGTTTATCATTGTATAACAATATTTGGGGTTTCATGCAACACTTGCTCAATAATCCATATTTTATTAACCCAATGCAATATACTTCATTAAGCATAAGTAATCAATTCAAGGGCATACACACACACACACACACACATTCATATTTTAAGACCACATGCTGACAATACTCACACTATTCAAGATGGTTCATGTGAGTGAAATCGTTTAAATAATCAGTGCATGATACGACATGCAAACACATAATCACTTCAGCAAAATGTACCTTTATAGTTCATGATGGCCACCTTCCGTATTCTTCTGTATTTAATTTAAGCATCGCATAATCATACTCATGTCATTTCATATGTATTAGCATCTATTTATACATGTAAATTCAATTTTGTGATTTTGTATATAAGGGTATAATCCTTAAACATTTATAAAACAAAACAAACATGTGAAAGTGCATAGTATTTAATCATTAATCCTCTCCTAGCTCTCTTTTATGTTCTAGTAGGTCACAATAATAATTACTTGAAATCTTACTTAAAAATTAGGAGGATGTAGCGCTTAAATAAAGCAACCTACCTCAATAAGATAGTATAACTTAATCTTTTCTATGTGTACCTTGATTTTAACTCCTACTCATAAAGTCTTAAAATTGTCTCTTTACACATCTATGAGGTGTACAAAGTATTTGTATTCTAACATAGCTTAGCAAAACAATATTAGACATTCTAAAATTTAAGTCTTTTTACCTTTAATTCATTTAATATAATAGCATTTAATCCTTAGTCAAGAGGGGAAGTCAAGCATGAGATTTTAAACAAGATAATACAATAAAATAATTTATCCTCTCTTAATACATGGTAAGGTGTACATGTCCATTTACTAAAATCAATAACAAGGATAAACTTTTATTAGGTATTTTAATTGGACTATTTAGTGTACCAATATACCAAATTACTTTTAGTAAGCATGCATCAAAAGCCTGACAATATCAATTGTGTATGAACTATAAGATAATTAAATTTATTAAATCTTTGGAGCTATTATAAGGTCATGAACTCAATTTAAGACCCATGTAACTTTACTATAATTAAATGAGCAAAATACATTATGCCAAGTCTTATTATTTGGTGAGTGATGAGGGTACTCGGTTGAGTGAGGCTTTACCATGTCAAAATGAAGTAAAGAGGGAGCAGAGAGGTGCTGAGGGCAAGCCACTCAGTCAAGTACTACTCCACAGCACCCACATCATCAAAGAAACTTAGACTTCTCTCAAACTAAAGTCCCAACCTCTATACATAGATATATGCTAACAACAAACCAAATACATAAAACTTATAATTCCTCCCTCAAAAATACATTTACACCATCCAAAGTATACATATATACACATAGGAAAAAGGGGTTCAACCCAAAGATCCTTTATGATAGAGTAACAAGCTCACTCAGAAGAAGGAAAACCTCACTGCTACTCTATACTTTTCCCTAATCAATGAAATAATCTAGGATGAACTCCCAATTCAAGGTCACAATGCCTCATGCATTCCCAGGATTAAACATCAGTCATGATAACCTTAACCTTAGTTTTACAAACTTAGGTTCACCAACATATAACCTAACCATTGAAATTCACAAGCAATGTAGGATACTCTACTACCCTTACATTCTCAACAAGATTTACCTAAACATGTATACAATCTACACATGAAATTTTCAAATCTAATCCTAGTTCTCATACCTATAGTGTTGGAAATTATCGGTTACATGCATCTCATACATAAGCGAAATTTAAAATTTTTAACCAATAAATCTGATATTTCCATGAATTTACAATATACATATTAATGAGAATAAGAAAAATCACCTTTGATTTTTGTTGAACAGTTGATTTTACTTCTCACAGAGTTGTCGCAAACCACAGTGTCCAAAATCGAACACCTCCAATGAGTAATCCACACTAGAGAAGGATTGAAAGAACCAACAATTGGGAGGAACAAGAGCTGGCCAAAATCCCTAGATGCTAGCTAGGGAAAGTGGCAGCTAGGGTTGAGAGAAAAGAGAGAGAGTGTTTTCTTAATTGTTCACACTTAAACCTAATTCCACATCTCTTAGATTTTTATAGTTAGGTTAAAAAATCCAACTTCATAATGGGATTGGGATCTTTAAAATTGCCGGAGAATTATTAATTGGGTTTCTAGATTTATTTATAATTATTTGGGCTTAATTAAATCCAATTTAAGCCCTTTCACAAAAGACTATGCACAAAACCCACAAACTAGGCCCTTTGTACATATACTTGGATTTAATTACCCAAATGAATTCCAAATCCAACCAAATTAAATATGTAGGCTCCAAAACACTTATGTAACATATTTAATTTATTTTGGTCCAAGAATTAGGTCTCTAAGGCCTTCTGTTTTGGAGTTGACATGTGGCCCTTCTTCTGAAGGGCTTCTGTGCCAACTTCACTTCTTTGGGCCTTTATAATTCCTCCAATGGACCTATTAATTATTATATCAGCCCTATAACACTTATAGTTCAATAATAATCAATTATGAAATATATTATTTCAATTATGTCTAATTTTACAGAATATTTCAAAAACGTTTAACGAACAATTTTACTTGATCATAATTAATTAAACTCTTTAATTAATTATTATCTTATTCACTTCTCTATCCCCATAATAATATCAAATATTATTATCCTTGTCATTTTACCATTTTATCCTTTTTCTCTATATGTGTGTGACCTATTGGGTTCCTGTCCATATTGGCAGTATAATATGTAATTGTGAGTTCTATTCAAAACTCACATGATTTAAAATTTTTTAAATCATTTTATCAATCCCCATTGATATTCTTGATACACTATTATAAAAATCATGATTGGCCTCTAGCTAGGCATCATGACTACCCAAATGTCAGGAAAGTCAAGTGGTTTGACTATACCCTTCCATAGAAACAATTACCGTGTAATTACTCTTTTCACCACTCTTATCTAAATTAGATTCTGAGTATGGATTTCTGTCAACTCATATAAATCTAATTATGTATGTTCTATTAATTTAACCATTATTCCCAAAATGCCCTCTATGGATCTCTATCCATCTTGGCATATTACTCTGACCAGAGATTCTCTAAACAAGGCAATTATAAAATCATGTAAGATAACTTCCCTTATTAAATCTGGGATGGTGAATCCTTTGTCAATCACTCAACTATCTTCAAGTAGGTCATGATATACCCAATCTCCTAACTATGTTCACTCCCAGTTGGAAGTAATAAGTTATGGAGTCAAAATATACCACTTGCTACTTAAGATAACTTTGGTGATCTCAAGTCCAAAGATACTTGCACAACCGCTATGAAGAGATTCCTCACTGATATAGATTTAATATCCATGTGAGGATTCTCTTTGCAGGTCTCCAATGAACTTGTTCTTCTAACAAGCATCCACATGTTAGTTTTAATTATCTTTCATAATCACAGTTATGAGAACCACTGCTTGAACCATTCAAGAAGCATAACATGTGTTAGTATGTCCGAATTAACAATGCCCTATCTTGTTAATTCTATGACTAGGGATATTTAGATATTAACACATTTGCATGCAATAGACATCTCATATCATGAACACTTTCATGATTTCCTTTGCATTGTGTTTATAATATCTAGGACTTCATTTATTAATTTAAGTTTTACAAACTCATGTATTTAAACATAGCATTAATAAATGAATGATGCCTTTTATTAAGAATATGAATTCATACATATGAAATACATCCCTATTACATGGGCTCTAGGGCATACTCTCTAACATGTAGCAAACCAAATATTTCTTCAAGATCTCTTCCTTTCTTCTTCTTCTCTTTCACTCCTAATAGCTAGCTTTTCTACCCAAGAATACCTCTTTTCTTTACTTTCGATTTGAACATAACCATGGAGGTCTAGAATATTCCATAGCTGAGAGGAAAAGAGAGAGAGAATAGAAGAAAAATATCTCTCTTGAAAGAGACCAACTCCCCTTTTAAAAAGCCAAACCCTCATTCTTCTTGCCTATATCACATGACTCCATTCAAGTAAGTGGACGATGACATCATCACAAGATAAATTTCATATCAATCCTTACTTACTCTTAATTTCATAAGCTAAGCCTAAATTTTTCTTTACTTATACTCAAGTCTTTAAAATGTAACATTTAATCCAATTACTCACTCATACTAAAATCAAATGACCAATTTACCCTTATGCACATCATAATTAGTAGAATTACCATTTTACCCTTCACTAAACTTTAGTCCTTTAATTACTCCAATTAACTAACTAGCATATTTGATCCAAATTTCCAATAATCATCATGACTTTTACTGGGGTCCAAATTGGATCCTGACATTTCTCTCCCCTTTAAGAAATTTTCTCCTTGAAATTTAAACCTAAGATCTGTAACTTTATTACAACCAACTTTCCATAATTATACTTTAACCTCAAATAAATCCAACCAAAACCTTTGCATTAATTCTTTAACTCTAATTGATGGTTATGCTCATTATATTTCTCGTCGATCTTCCTTTTCAGCTAAAGCCAAAAATATGATATGATGTTATTCATATCTTATTAGATGATGTGTGATGCTATGCAATGTGTGGATGATTTTATGTATGCAATAGAATACAAATGTGCATTCTCATTTACTGTACATGTTTTATCCCATCCCGATACAATGAAATATGTTTAATTACCTATGCTGATTAGGAAAACTTTGACACACACACACACACACACATATAAAGCATCTTAATCAACCTCAACTTATCATTTACTATTTAATTTGGAATTCAAATTTTCGCTAAAATACTATCATACATTAGAATTACCTATAAAACTTCGATCAATCTTACATTCCTAAAGCACATATAAGCATTTCGTTTATCAAAATTTATCAAAACATATAAATTATAATTCGAAGAAAAGTAAATAATTACCAAAAAGTTCATTTAATGGTTATCTTGCTTCTTTTAAAAGCTTAGCCCTGCTTTACTTTTATGGCTTTCGAAAAGTTGCAACAAAATGGTTTGTACTACCACAATTAAAACAAGCCTTTTCCTGAAATCTACACACACTCAATGATTTCTAGAGTAATACAAGCATTTAGGAGCTTGAATTCCTTTTATTTGCTTTATTAAGCTAGGTACAGATTGAGATGCTTTACTAGTAGACCTATCTTCCATTATCTTCTTCCTTTTTTTGGCTTTCACTTCTTCTGAACTCTTAATTATATTTTCTATAGTCTCCCTTTTTCCTTTAACTATTCCTGATACCCTATACTCAATTAACTCTTATAGGATCTAATTTAATTTGCAATTCATTTCCTTTGGTCCATCTATAAAAAAAGCTAGTATTTCATTACGAGTTACTTCTGTAGAATCAGAGGTAGAAGAGTGCAAAGCCCTAAAATTACTGACTTCGCCAAGCTCTTTATCTAAATCTCCTAACTTATCCATCTTCAATTTCTATAACAAAACAAAACAAGAATAACTGCATTAGACCAACACCCAACACTATCTATGATAATAATTTCTAACTCCTATTGGCCAGAAATGACTAAACTTTGGCACTCCGATACCACTAATTGTAACACCCTAATCCACAAGATATATAGAATCGCCTATATAGATATAAATCCTAAGATAATTAAATAAACATTAATGCTTAAGGCCATAATTATATATAAAAATTTTTAGCCATTGCAATACTCCAAAATAATATAATTAAACATTTACATATGTGCCTTCTAATCCCAACTATGAATCCACAAAATAAGGATTATACACTTTAATTCCTTCACTCCTATTCTGGTCAAACCACTGTAGCTAACACTCCAAAAATAAAGCCTACCCTATTACCTACACGGATAATAAAACTCGTGCTAAGCTATAAAGCTTAGTGGGTAATAACATGTTCTAGGGGTAATCTTTAACAAGAAATATCAATTATCGCAAGCACAAATTTGAATATAGGTTTCATACATTGATAATAGACACAACATTCACAATAAATCAAAACTTCAAGTGAACTCATATAGTTTTTATAATGATATATTGATCATTTATGTTAACAAGCTTTTCATCTCTCTTCATTGCCCATTGGTTTATAGCTTTCATATTCCATGAACTATGAAGTTATATATATATATATATATATATCATGATTATCGTTAGCTTGATGCATTCAGTTACTTTAGGTACAAAGGGGCGCATTTAACATTTAATCACAAACGTAAAAAGGGACAACATGCCATTAACACACAAACAAGCAAGAATAAATAGTTTTGTAATAAATCCATTAGTGAATATAATCAAAAAAGGTATTGATAGGCATAATTTCTTCACATAAGTCATACAATCTTAAAATATAGGATGTATTTTTAATCACATCAAGGTTTATAACCATGCTGTAATAAATACTATAATATCAGCCTTAAATGCCATCAAGTTTCTTTATTTTAATAAGATAGTTTTCGTTACTTTAAACTAAGCATGCATACTATAATCCTAACAAAGTGGATAATAGGCCAATCAATATGTACCTAAAGGTACCGGAACATATCCGAAGATATGAAATCAATATGTACCCGAAGGTACCAGAACACACCTGAAGGTATGACAATCATACTTGAAGGTACTAGAACACACCCAAAGGTATGATAATCATACCCGAAGGTACTAAAACATATCCAAGGATATGAAGTCAAAAGATCCATCAGGGCCAAACAATACAATAGACCGATCAGCTAACCCAAATGGGGTTGTTATGATCCAAACAGGACCATCAATATTCAATAGCAGCTGCAAATTACCCTTATAGGCATGCCTATCTGTCCATAACCTAGATAAAGATAAAGGCAAGAAACTTTTTCCATTATCAATCCATATTTTACTTGTTATTTAATCACATGTTTATAATTATATAACAATATTTGGGGTGTCATGCAACACTTGCTCAATAATCCATATTTTATTATCCCAATGAAATATACTTAATTAAGCATAAGCAATCAACTTAAAGGCATACATATATATACACAACACTCACATTGTACAAGACTTACTTGATATGTTCTTTGGATTTCTTATTCCGGCTAGTGCAAGCACACCTATCCATTAAACGTGTTTTCACATGGCAAACAATATGATTTTAAGACCACATGCTGACAATAATCACACTATTCAATATGATTCATGTGAATAAAATCATTTAAAAAATCAGTGATGATACAACATGCAAATGCATAATCACTTCAGCAAAACATACCTTTATGGTTCATCATGACGACCTCCTATATTCCTCTGTATTTAATTTAAGCATCGCATAATCATACTCATGTCATTTCATATGTTTTAGCATTTATTTATACATGTAAATTCAATATCATGATTTCGTATATAAATGCATAATCCTTAAACATTTATAAAACAAAAAAACACATGAAAGTGCATAATATTTAATCATTAGTCCTCTCCTAGGTCTCTCTTATAGTGTACTAGGTCACAATAATAATTAATTGAAATCTTACTGAACAATTAGGAGGACGTAGCTTTTAAATAAAACAATCTACCTCAATAAGATAGTATGCCTTAATCTTTTTTATGTGCACCTTGACTGTAACTCGTACTCTTAAAGTCTTAAAATTGTCTCTTTACATATTTATAGGGTGTGCAAAGTATTTGTGTTCTAACATAGCTTAGCAAAATAGTATTAGACATTCTTGAATTCAAGTCTTTTTACTTTTAATTTATTTAATATAATAACACTTAATCCTTAGTCAAGAGGGGGAAGTCAAGCATGATATTTTAAATAAGAGAATACAATAAAACAATTTATCCTCTCTCAGTACATGGTAAGGTGTACATGGCCATTTACCTAAATCAATAACAAGGATAAACTTTTACTGGGTAGTTTAACTGGATTATTTAGTGTACCAATTAACCAAACTACTTTTAATAAGCATGCATTAAAAGCCTGACAAAATTAATTGTGTATGAACTATAAGATAATTAAGATTATTAAATCTTTGGAGCTATTTTAAGGTCATGAACTCAATTTAGGACCCATGTAACTTTACTATAATTAAAGGAGCAAAATACATTATTCCAGGTCTTATTATTTAGTGACTGATGAGGGTACTCGGTTGAGTGAGGCTTTACCATGTCAAAATGAAGTAAAGAAGGAGCAGAGAGGTGCCACTAGGTAGAGTGGGCAAGCCACTTGGTGGAGTGGTAAGCCACTCGATGGAGTGGCAAGCTACTTGATTGAGTGCTTCTTCACGACACCTATAACACTAAAAAAACTCAAACTTCTCTCAAACTAAAGTCCAACCTCTATACTAGGGGTGTGCAATGGTTGGTTCGATTCAATAATCAAATTGAACTGAAATAATAAAAAATCAAACTTTTAAAATTTTAATCAATCGAATTGAATTTATAGAATAACCGAATTCAAATCGAACCAAAATTTTTGATCGATTTGGTTCAGTTAATCAAAAAATCAAAAATTAAAACTATTTTTAAAAAACAGAAAAAATTATGTCTAAAAATTATACAAAATTATAAATCATAATATACTAAAGTAAAAACATCTAAGTTATACAAAATAAAAGTCCAAATTAAAGATACAATCCCAAAATATAATAAATAATACCCCAAAACCATTAAATAAAATTTTTCATTTAATCGATTTTCAATTTAATCGTCAAAATTTCAAATTATCACATAAAAAATAGATATTAATAATTGATAATTGTACTCATATAATTTACAACTCAAAATAAGATAATTTACATGTACAAAATAATTATCCAATTAAAAAATCTAAAAAATTATATAATTATATAGAATTTCGGTTTATGTTTGATTTTTCTACTATTTTTTCTTTTAAAAACTGAACCGAACCAAAAAAAACAAATTTTTCTAAAATTCAAAATCAAAATCAAACCAAAAAGACAGAAAATCTAACCAAATAAAAAAAATTGGTCTGTTTGTTCGATTTTTTGATTTGAATCGAAATTTGCTCACCCCTACTCTATACCAAGATCTATACTGAACAATAGACCAAATACCCAAAACTTATAATTCCTCCCTCAAAAAAAATTTACACCATCCAAAGTATACATATATACACATACCAAAAAGGGGTTTAACCCAAAGATCCTTTATGATAGAGTAACAAGCTCACTCAAAAGAAGAAGATCCTTATTGCTACTCTATACTTTTCCCCAATTAGTGAAATAATCTAGGATGAACTCCCAATTCGTGGTCACAATGCCTTATGCATGCCCAGGATTAAACATCAGTCATGATAACCTTAACCCTAGTTTTACAAACTTAGGTTCACCAACATATAACCTAACCATTGAAATTCACAAGCAATGTTAGATATTGTTAGAGAGTATGCCCTAGAGCCCATGTAATAGGGATGTTTTTCATATGTATGAAATTTATATTCTTAATAAAAGGCATCATTCATTTATTAATGCTGTGTTTAAATACATGAGTTTGTAAATCTTAAATTAATAAATGAAGTCCGAGATATTATAAACACAGTGCAAAGGCAATCATGAAAGTGTTCATGATGTGAGATGTCTATTGCATGCAAATTTGTTAATATCTAAATATACCTAGTCATAGAATTAACAAGATAGGACATTGTTAATTCGGACAGACTAGCACATGTTTTGCTTCTTGAATGGGAGTGCAATTGTCTTCCTAGTTCTATATGTAGATGACATATTGATCATGGAAAATGACATTTCTCTTTTCCAATCTGTTAAAATATGGTTATCTAAGCAATTCTCCATGAAAGACCTTGGAGAAGCATCCTATATTCTGGGAATAAGGATCTATAGAGATAGATCCAATAGGTTGCTAGGTCTTTCTCAGAGTACATATATAGATAAAGTATTGAAGAGGTTCAATATGGATCTCTCTAAGATAGGGTTTATACCCATGGTGCATGGGAAACACCTTTCTAAGTCTATGTGTCCACAGACACTAGAGGATAGAGAGAGCATGAATAGAATACCATATGCATCTGCAATTGGTTCTATCATGTATGCTATGTTATGTACACGTCCAGATGTAGCATTTGCTTTGAGTGTCACAAGCAGATTCCAATCCAATTTTGGAGAGGAACACTGGGCAGCTATCAAGAATATTCTTAAGTACTTGAGAAGGACTAAGGATATATTCTTGATAAATGGAGAGGGCAGTTTCGAAGTAAATGGGTATACAGATGCTAGCTTCCAATCTGACAAAGATGATTGTAAATCACAATCTGGTTATGTGTTCATAATGGGAGGAGGAGCATTTAGTTGGAAAAGTTCCAAATAAGAAACAATTGCTGATTCCACGATGGAAGCTGAGTATATTGCTACTTCAAAAGCAGCCAAAGAAGCAGTCTGGATGAAAAAGTTCATAACCGAACTAGGAGTGGTGCCTAGCATTGTTGATCCGATTCCTTTATATTGTGACAACAATGGAGCCATTGTGCAAGCAAAGGAACCACGATCTCATCAGCGATCCAAGCATGTTCTCAGACGCTACCATCTCATAAGGGAAATAGTAGCTAGAAATGATGCGAAAGTAGAAAGGGTTCCCACATATGACAATGTGGCGGATCCCCTCACTAAAACACTTTCCCAGATTAAGCATGATCACCATATAAATAGCATGGATCTGAGACATATGAGTGATTGGCTCTAGTGCAAGTGGGAGATTGTTAGAGAGTATGCCCTAGAGCCCATGTAATAGGGATGTTTTTCATATGTATGAAATTTATATTCTTAATAAAAGGCATCATTCATTTATTAATGCTGCGTTTAATACATAAGTTTGTAAATCTTAAATTAATAAATGAAGTCCGAGATATTATAAACACAGTGCAAAGGCAATCATGAAAGTGTTCATGATGTGAGATGTCTATTGCATGCAAATGTGTTAATATCTAAATATCCCTAGTCATAGAATTAACAAGATAGGACATTGTTAATTCGGACAGACTAGCACATGTTATGCTTCTTGAATGGTTCAAGCAGTGGTTCTCATAACTGTGATTATGGAAGATAATCAAAGCTAACATGTGGATGCTTGTTAGAAGAACAAGTTCATTAGAGACCTGCATAGAGAATCCTCACATGGATATTAAATCTATGTCAGTGAGGAATCTCTTCATAGCGGTTGTGCAAGTATCCTTAAACTTGAGATCACCAAAGTTATCTTAAGTAGCAAGTGGCATACTTTGACTCCATAACTGATCACTTCCAACTAGGAGTGAACATCGTTAGGAGATTGGGTATATCATGACCTACTTGAAGATAGTTGAGTGATTGACAAAGGATTCACTATCCCAGATTTAACAAGGGAAGTTATCTCGCATGATTCTATAATTGCCTTATTCAGAGAATCTCTGGCCAGAGTAATATGCCGAGATGGATGGAGATCCATGAAGGGCATTTTAGGAACAATGGTTAAATTAATAGAACATACATAATTAGATTTATATGAGTTGACAAAAATCCATACTCAGAATCTAATTGAGATAAGAGTGGTGAAAGGAGTAATTGCACGGTAACTGTTTCTATGGAAGGGTACAGTCAAATCACATGACTTTCCTGACATTTGGGTAGTCATGATGCCTAGCTAGAGGCCAATCATGACTTGTATAATGATGTATCAAAATATCAATAGAGATTGATAAAATGATTTAAAGGAGTTTAAATCATGTGAGTTTTGAATAGAACTCACAATTACATATTATACTGCCAACATGGATAGGAACCCAATAGGTCACACACATATAGAGAAAAGGGTAAAATGGTAAAATGATAAGGATAATAATATTTGATATTATTATGAAGGTAGAGAAGAGAATATGATAATAATTAATGAAAGAGTTTAATTAATTATGATCAAATAAAATTGTCCGTGGAACTTTTGAGAAATGTTATGCAAAATTGGACCTAATTGAAATAATGTATTTCATGATTAATTATTATTGTCTTATAAGTGTTCTAGGACTACTATAAGTGTTATATGACTGGTATAATAATTAATATGTCCATTGGAGCAATTATTAAGGGCCAGAGGAATGAAGCAGTTTGCGGAAGCCCTTCTGTAAGGGCCACACGCCTACCTCAGAACAGAAGGCCTTAATGGCCTATTTAATGGAAAAAATTAATTTATATATGTTAAATAAGTATTATGGAACCCACATATTTAATTTGGTTTTATTTGGAATCCATTTGTGTATTTAAATCCAATTAGTTGCACAAAGGGCCTAGTTTGTGGGTTTTGTGCATAGACTTTTATGAAAAGGTTTAAATTGGATTTAATTAAGCCCAAATGATTATAATTAATTCCAAAGGAGCAATTAATAATTCTCCAGAAATTTTAAAGAGCCCAATCTCATTAAGGAGTTGGAATTTTAACCTAACTATAAAAGGCCAACTAATGAGAATTAGGGTTAAGTGATTAAAACAAAAAGAAAGTCTTTTCTCTTAATCTCTCTCTCCCTTATGCGCCAACTCATAAGCTAGATCTTGGGAATTTCGGCCAGCCCTAGTGAAACACCAATTTTGTTGGTTCAATTTAACCCTCTCTAGTGTGAATTACTTATTAGAGGTGTTTGATTTTGGACACTGTGGTTTGCGACCACCCGGTGTGAAGTGAAATCAACTGTTCAAGTAAAATCAAAGGTGATTTTTCTTATTCTCATATAGTTATATTGTGTATTCATGGCTAGATCAGATCTAATGGTTAAAAAATTTTAAAATTCCGCTCATGTATGTGATGCATGTAACCGTTAAAATCCAACATGGTATCAGAGACAAGGTTTTGCCATGGATATACAATTCTATATTTTTCTGCGGAATAAGTTTTGTTTTGTTTTGATTTATTTATTTCATGAACTTTAAAATATTAGATTTGATTGTTCATGAATGAGAAATATTGATTTATGGTTGTATGTGTGATCAAATAAATTTGGTGGAAACAAAAACGAAACTTTTGAATGATTGTGATTAGGGTTTGGCGTGAAACCCTAGGTGATTTAAGGGGCTGTTCTAATTTAATTTCTTATGGATCCATTAAAACATCGTTTAGATGATATTTTATGTGTTTAATATGAGATATTAAGCCGTAGGATCGAACGGAATTAAAATCGAACAAGTTTTACATGAAAACTAGTTTAGTCGAAAAGTTCGATAAATTGGTGTTCTTCGTGTGTTCTTGATGTGTTCTTGGTTAGAACGAATTTTGATCTTATAAATCTGATATATATGATATATTAAAGTGTTTTTAATTAATTGGATTAATTAAAATGGGCCTTAAATTAATTTGATTAATTTTAATTTATTAAAACCACTTAATGGGCTTAATTATGTTTACGGACTTGGTTTAAATTAGTGAATGACTTGGTGGGCCTAAGGAGCTGATTTAAATTAAACATTATAAATATTAATTAAGTTTATTAATGGGTTTTAAGGGCTGGAGTGGGATTGGCTCATTCCAAAAGGCCCAAATGGTCCAAAAGACATAAAATCAGTTTGTGTGTGAACACATTTAGGGTTTACTTTTGTGGGTTTCGTCCCACCCTTGGTTTTAAGCCCAAAATTGATTATTTTAATTATTTAATATGATTAATTAATTAAATAATCAATTTATATTTAATTAATAATCAATTGGATTGATTATTAAGGCAAAATGGAAAGTTTCCAAAAATGGAAAAAGTTTCCTAATTTGATCACATCATTAAAATAACTCAAAATATAGTTTCAAAGGTTGAAACAAAGTTAGTAATCCATTTCTTTATGCATTAGAGAGGCATATAAGCGTGTATGATTGGCATGATGGTTAGTTATGGACAAAGCCCAATGTGATTGAGCATAATGCATGTTTTGGCCCAATGAGGACTTTCATGTCCCGACCACTTGTTTTTGGTTTGTATTTCTTTTCAAGTTGTAATATGTAATTAGATTACTTAGATTAGAATTAAAAATAGAGATGGAGACCAATATCAAGGAGCAAGATGGGCCGGATGGAGATCTAACAAGCTTGAAGATAATGTAATTATTTTCTTGTTTGAATCATGCATACTACCTAGGTGTGACCTTTTGATTTCCCTTTTGGCTCAGGGAAATCAATGTAGTAAAGTCCATAACTATACCATATTTGTATGCTTATATTTATGTGATAGATATAGGATGCATACTAATGTATGCCAACCATGTATGATGAGACTTAATTAACTAAAACCCTCAAACAAATACTAAGGTATATAAGCCTTCCATTAATTTGAAGAGAACCAAAGTTCTTTATAGTGTGGGTTATTGACCACAGTCAAGCTTACATTATATTGAATATGTTCAAACCTAATTAAATGGGCCATCTTAGCTAGCCCATTAGTTTGTTGACCACAGTCAAGGCTAATGGTTCTAGAGGCAAGATTAGGGAATGCATATATGATATGCATGCATCAAGAGTTGATAACCTAATGATCCAATAGTTGTGTAGAGACACAATTAGTATAGAGATGTTAGAGAGTATGCCCTAGAGCCCATGTAATAGGGATGTTTTTCATATGTATGAAATTTATATTCTTAATAAAAGGCATCATTCATTTATTAATGCTGTGTTTGAATACATGAGTTTGTAAATCTTAAATTAATAAATGAAGTCCTAGATATTATAAACACAGTGCAAAGGCAATCATGAAAGTGTTCATGATGTGAGATGTCTATCGCATGCAAATGTGTTAATATCTAAATATCCCTAGTCATAGAATTAACAAGATAGGACATTGTTAATTCGGACAGACTAGCACATGTTATGCTTCTTGAATGGTTCAAGCAATGGTTCTCATAATTGTGATTATGGATGATAATCAATGCTAACATGTGGATGCTTGTTAGAGGAACAAGTTCATTGGAGACCTGCAAAGAGAATCCTCATATGGATATTAAATCTATGTCAGTGAGGAATTTCTTCATAGCGGTTGTGCAAGTATCCTTAGACTTGAGATCACCAAAGTTATCTTAAGTAGCAAGTGGTATACTTTGACTCCATAACTGATTACTTCCAACTGGGAGTGAACATAGTTAGGAGATTGGGTATATCATGACCTACTTAAAGATAGTTGAGTGATTGATAAAGGATTCACCATCCCAGATTTAACAAGGGAAGTTATCTCACATGATTCTATAATTACCTTGTTCAGTGAATCTCTGGCCAGAGTAATATGCCGAGATGGATGGAGATCCATGAAGGGCATTTTAGGAACAATGGTTAAATTAATAGAACATACATAATTAGATTTATATGAGTTGACAGAAATCCATACTCAGAATCTAATTGAGATAAGAGTGGTGAAAGGAGTAATTGCACGGTAACTGTTTCTATAGAAGGGTACAGTCAAACCACATGACTTTCCTGACATTTGGGTAGTCATGATGCCTAGCTAGAGGCCAATCATGACTTGTATAATGATGTATCAAAATATCAATAGAGATTGATAAAATGATTTAAAGGAGTTTAAATCATGTGATTTTTGAATAGAACTCACAATTACATATTATACTGCCAACATGGACAGGAACCCAATAGGTCACACACATATAGAGAAAAGGGTAAAATGGTAAAATGACAAGGATAATAATATTTGATATTATTATAAAGGTAGAGAGGAGAATATGATAATAATTAATTAAAGAGTTTAATTAATTATGATCAAATAAAATTATCCGCGGAACTTTTGAGAAATGTTCTGTAAATTGGACCTAAATGAAATAATGTATTTCATGATTAATTATTATTATTATCTTATAAGTGTTATAAGACTACTATAAGTGTTATAGGACTGATATAATAATTAATAGGACCATTGGAGAAATTATAAAGGGCCAAAGGAATGAAGAAGTTGGAGGAAGCCCTCCAGAAGAGGGCTACACGCCAACTCCATACAGAAGGGCTTAGAGGGCTTTTTCTTGGACCAAATTAATTTATATATGTTACATAAGTGTTATGGAACTCACATATTTAATTTGGTTGGATTTGGAATCCATTTGGGTATTTAAATCCAATTAGATGCACAAAGGGCCTAGTTTGTGGATTTTGTGCATGGTCTTTTATGAAAAGATTTAATTTGGATTTAATTAAGCCCAAATGATTATAATTAATTCCAGAAGCCCAATTAATAATTCTCCAGCAATTTTAAAGAGCCCAATCTCATTAAGGAGTTGGAATTTTAACCTAACTATAAAAGGCCAACTAATGAGAATTAGGGTTAAGTGATTAAAACAAAAGGAAAGTCTTTTTCTCTTAATTCTCTCTCCACTTTTGCGCCACTTCCCAAGCTAGCTCTTGGGAATTTCGGCCAGCCCTAGTTGAACACCAATTTGTTGGTTCAATTTACCCCTCTCTAGTGTGGATTACTCATTGGAGGTGTTCGATTTTGGACACTGTGGTTTGCGACAACCCGGTGCGAAGTAAAATCAACTGTTCAACAAAAATCAAAGGTGATTTTTCTTATTCTCATATAGTTATATTGTGTATTCATGGCAAGATCAGATCATATGGTTAAAAAATTTTAAAATTCCGCTCATGTATATGATGCATGTAACCATAAAAATCCAACAAGAGATACCTACCTTTCAAGGGTATGGAATTTGGCTTGTTGACCACAGTCAAGGTCAAATTACATATCAAGGATTGGATATTGGCCCACTAAGAAAACCATCGGGTTTTCTCGGATTATATAGTGAGGGCTATTAATTCGCAATAAAATAGTGGGAGTAAATGGATTAATTAAAGACCTTATTAATGCATACATATATATGAACATACTCTCATATCTTTTCTTTTTCACATCTAGGTCATCATCATGAGCACATCAAACATTAATATACGATCAATCTTGGATAACAAGCTGGCTGGCAATAACTATTCTGACTGGATTAAGCAAGTGAGACTTGTTCTCAGAGCTGAAAAGATCCACTATGTCTTGGATAAAGATCCATCACTACTTCCATCAGATGATGCCATTGATGAGATCAAAGGCATTTATCAAAAATACATAGAGGATAGTGAAGCAGCAACATGTCTGATATTGGGTGCTATGTCCTCGGAGCTTCAGAAGCAACATGAAATAATGGATGCTAGAACCATCATTTTGCATCTAGAGGAGCTTTATTCTTCTCAGGCTAGAACTGAGCAATATGAGATTGCTCGAGCTCTATTTAGCTGTAAAATGGTGGAAGGCACTTTAGCTGCTACTCATGCATTGAAGATGTATGGGTATATTGAGCATTTGAGTAGACTTGGCTATGTTATGGATAATGATCTATACATAGATTTTATCTTGTACTCTTTGGCTCCAAGTTATGCACCTTTCGTGCTTAACTTCAACATGAACAAGATCCAAGTATTCATTCCTGAGTTAATCAATATGCTCAAGACAGCTGATGGATCATTTAAGAAGGATCCAAAAAGTGTCATGGTTGTCACTTCTGCTAAAGGCAAGAAGCAGAAGAAGAAGAAGATAACCAAGGCGCAGCCAAAGAATGGTGGGATCTCCAAGAAGAAGGTTGCCAAGAAAGATAATCCCAAAGGAACTTGCTTCCATTGTGGAAAGGATGGTCATTGGAAGCGTAACTGCAAGGCTTATCTAGATTTTCTCAAGGAGAAGAAGCAAGCTGATGCTTCTACTTCAGGTATTCATATGATTGGAATTAATACTTATTCTATTGCTTCAAAACAATCTTGGGTATTAGATACCGGATGTGGATCTCATTTATGTAATGATCTACAGGGGCTTAGAAGCTTTAGAAGAGTTGGAAAGGCAGAGATATGTTTGCAGTCAGCTACTGGACAGAACATCTCTACAACAGTTGTGGGGACTTACTATTTGCCTCTTCCTAGTGGATTAGTACTGGAATTAAATAATTGTTATTATGTTCCAGCTTTGTCCAAAAGTATTATTTCTTTCAGTTGTTTGATGAACGATTATGATATTTTTTTAAAGGACAAATGTTGTTACTGTAACACCCCCTATGCAAATACCCTATCACACATGTATCATGAATACTATTAATCATGCTTACACTACATGTTCATTTAATCATCATTTAGCCATTAATCATGCCATATGGTTTCATATGCCTATATTCGTGCTACAAGTCTATTCCTGTTTTCCATTTCATACCTATTATCATGCATATTAGACTATATGAATATTACTTTATGTATATCACATGCACACATATTCTGTCTTAGCTTTACTACTATTGAGTTACAATATTCCACATAGGTTTTATACATAACATAAGATAACTGGCCTTTATACAAAACATATGATAATTGTATTACAAAACATCCTACATCAAGGTTATCAATCGATGGTTGGCCCTTCCTGATGCAGAGAACGTCCCTCAACAAAAGACTTGCTACTTGTACCTACACGGATAAATAACCCGTGCTAAGCTATAAAGCTTAGTGGGGAATATCTACAGATGGATGACCACACACACAGGTCATTAAAACATGCATTTACAATATGCTCATATATTATAAACAACATGTCCAACATAACATGGTAACAGTAACATATACTTTAAAGCGTAAAGCATATTCTCATGAACAAAACATCGTACCCAGGAGAGTAACACATATTTCATTTTCATAATTCGTATAGATGGCAATTTTCCATGTGAACATATTCAATTGAAACATAACTCCTGTGGTCAACCAACAATATAAGCCACAATATCAAGCTTTAGTCAAATAACTTCAACTATTTAATTTTGATCATTCTATGAATAACGTTTAGCATGCCTTAGCTTTATTGGTGGATAACGGGAACTATGGATACACATTGGTATCAAAGAAGGATATCCGAAGATATCAAATCTATAGACCCAAACGGGGCCAACTGTACTATGGACCGGTCAAGCATACCCAAACGGGGTAGCCTATCAACCCAAACGGGGTTGATCATGATCCAAACGGGATCATATATACTATGGACCCAATCGGACCAAACTATGGCAGCTGCAATTTCCCTATAGGCGCCTATCTATCCACATCTAAAACTCTATCGCAGGCAGAATTATATTCGTGTTCAATTCACATATTAATACTTTATTCATATATAATATTGTGCACATATACATAGTCTTATAAAACTATGAATTCTCTGGTGCATAATCAGATATATGCACATTTCATATGCCAGTTATACATCTGGCTCATTCAAATCTGTATGACTATACAATTTGCATCATAGCATATAGGCATGACATATAATCATCATATCATATACTTGATCATGTTCACATTAAGCATCTCACATGTTCATAGTCATGCTAAAACATCTTCTATCTCATAGGCAATTACATGCTCATATACTCATATACATAACCATAAATGTACATACCTGTGGGTACATTCGCATATAGTTGACTTATTCTTTTGAGCATGTTTACCAACACATATAATATCAACGTTTCCATGTTGGCATATACATATGCCAAGGCCATACCATTATATTCTCTATTTCATATCACAGGTACATGTCAAAATATGCACTTTCATGTCATAGGATTTACAAGTGTATATATATATATATATATATCAATTTGGCATATGACCATCATGTACAAGACTAATTACATGTATAGGTTAGATATTTCATCATTAGTCTTTATTCATATACACAAATGAATGCATATGTGTGCATATAAATCCTTCATTGATAGTCATATTAAATGTCTCATTCAATTATCTTTACTATCACATAAGAAACTATATGTCTCAATCAATTTAAAGTCATATTATCAAGTGTAGTAACAATCTGCTCATAATTGTAGTTTCTGTTACATTGAACAGTCTAGAAAATAAGTCCGGATTCAACCCTAGATTACATGTACTTAGAGACATATTTAAGCTTAGGTTTCTTCATATGAAATTTAGGTATGGAATTCTAGTTTTATACGCAAAAAGAATCACTCAATTCTGAGGTCTCTAGCTCAACTTATAAGCAAAATAGTACTAATAGATCATTCAGAAAATCACACACGTGGCCATGTGCAAAGAAGAAGAAAGACTCACGTGGCCACGTGCAATGAATGAAGTTTTATGCCAAAGAAACACACATGGTCACGTGTTTTCACAAGAGGAACCAGACGTGGCCACGCACAAGGGAAAAAAAAGCTCACGTAGCGACGGGTAAGAAAGAAATATACACTTGCGTGGCTACGTGCTTCAAGCAGAGAAACTATCCAAATTTTCACTATCAGAAAATGAAAATCAGTTCTCAATTCTTTCTACAAAGTTGTAGATATATTTTTCTAGTTTTCAAAAAATCAAAAATCAACTCAATCCGAGCTCTCAATATCAAGATATACCCTAAAAACCAAAGACTGCTCTCAAAAACAAAGGCAGCAAGCAAGACCCGGATTCAAGCCTATTTTCTCTATCATAAAAATTGATTCAGATTTCGTGTTCTTCATATGAAATGATGATATGTGAGTCTAGTTTCATATCCAATTGGAATTTCTCAATTTGAGTCACGAAAACTCAAGATATAACAAAAATACTACAGACTGGTCATATGATCCTTAAAACAGATTTCTTACATCTTTCAATCAAACGTGTATTTTTCCTTTCTAAACCACTTCCAAAATCGAGATTCACATATAAAACATGTACTAGAAGCAGTAAAGACATCTCTCATGCTAACACATCAAGCATACACACACACTTATGCAAGTTCCCATACCTTGGCTGATAAACCCAATGTCTTCAACCTCTATCAATTCCCTTTCCTTTGATCCTTCTTCCTTCCTCTTCTCCTTCATAAATACCATCACCATGAACATACATTTCCAGCAAATGACATATTCTCAGTCAACAGAAAATGAAGAAGAAGATGGTGATGATGAAGTGTTAAAATGAGAGTTTAATTACCTTAGCTTAGAGCCTTAAACTCTAGATTAACCAACATGCACCATTAACATCTTAATGCTTGAGATAAATCTATGGAAATCAAAGAGGAAGAAGAAGATGAATTTCTGGTTTTGCTCTCAACAAATGCCGATTCTCACAATCAAATTCTCTAACCCAAGCCTTTTATACCCACATGACAATCTCCTCTTTAGTCCCTCATCATTTTGCATGTCACACAAATGCCACAAGCCTTTATGCATGTTAGACTTTAACCCCTCCACTAATTCTTTTTCAAACATTAACCTATCCATTTAAGCATTCTTTCAATTTAACCTTGAATTAAATGCTTCTCTACACAATTGGCCACCAAAATGCCAAAAATACCAATTAACCCCAAATTAATACCTTTATCCTCAATTGCATCCTTAATTAAAATTAAACCATACTCTTTTATTATATTTTCATGCAATTAACATAATAACATGTTAATTTACCCCCCCTTACTTAATTACAATAATATGCAAATTAAATTAGGGTCATGTTAGGGGCCTTACAATTCTCTCCCCCTTAAGAATTTCGTCCTCAAAATTCATACCTGTGTTGAATAAGTGAGGATGCTGTTCTTTCATAGCTGTCTCTGGCTCCCAAGTAACTTCTTGTATATCGTGATGTTGCCAGAGCACTTTAACCAGTGGAATTTGCTTATTTCTAAGCTGTCTAACTTCTCTAGCCAGAATTGCTATAGGCTCTTCATCATAAGTGAAATCTGACTGTACTTGAACATCTTGAACTGGTATCACATGAGATTCATCTGAACGATACTTCCGTAGCATAGAAACATGAAACACATCATGAAGTTTGGCTAGTTCCATAGGGAGAGCCAACCTATATGCCACTGGCCCAACTCTTTGAAGAATCTCATATGGGCCTATAAACCTCGGGCTCAGTTTACCCTTTTTCCCAAATCTTAATACTTTTTTCCAAGGGGACACTTTCAGAAACACTTTGTCACCCACATGATATTCAATATCCTTTCTTTTCAAATTAGCATAAGACTTCTGTCTATCACTAGCTTTCCTCAATCTCTGCTTGATAACTTGTACCTTTTCCTCTGTATCTTTGACAATATCAGGACCAATAACTTTGTGCTCAGACAATTCAGTCCAGTAAACTGGAGTTCTACATTTCTGACCATACAAGGCCTCATAAGGTGCCATCTCGATGCTCCTTTGATAGCTATTATTGTAGGCGAACTCCATTAAGGGTAGATATCTTCCCCAACTTCCTGTAAAATTCAAAACACATCCTCTCATCATATCCTCTAGAATTTGAATAACCCGCTCAGATTGCCCATCAGTCTGAGGGTGGAATGCTGTACTGTAACGAAGCTGAGTTCCCAAAGCTTGTTGCAAACTTTGCCAAAATCTCGATGTGAATCTCGGATCTCGATCGGAGATTATTGACACAGGAATGCCATGCAATCTGATGATCTCATTTACATAAAGTTCTGCTAACTTATCCATGGAGTAATCCCTCCGAACTGGTATGAAATGAGCTGATTTAGTCAGCTTGTCAACTATAACCCAAACTGCATCATGCTTTTTCTGTGTAAGGGGTAATCCTGTTATAAAATCCATGGTAATATCCTCCCATTTCCATTGTGGAATTGGAATGGGGTTCAACAAACCAGAGGGTAACTGGTGCTCAGCTTTTACCTGTTGACAAGTCAAACATATGGAGACATAGGCTACCACATCTCTCTTCATGCCAGGCCACCAATAACTTTGTTTCAAATCCTGGTACATCTTATTCCCACCAGGATGGATAGTAAACACTGTATTGTGAGCCTCATTCAATATTGTTCTCTTTAACTCTTTGTCATCAGGAACATATAATCTATTCTGATAATACACACCCCCGTCTTCTTTCACTGAGTACTCAGACTGGGTCTCTTCATGTGAAGACTTTAAAATCTGTTGCAACTTTTCATCATGTTTCTGTGCATCAATCACTGTTTGCCTCAAACAAGGGCTAGCCTTCAACTGTGCTATTAAAGCACCATCATAAGCAAGTCTCCATCGACCGCGATGTGCAATCATAGCAGCCATCATCTTACGGCTCAAGGCATCAGCTACAACATTAGCCTTGCCTGGATGGTAATCCACTATACAATCATAATCTTTAAACAGTTCTAACCATCTTCGCTGTCTCAAGTTAAGTTCCTTTTGAGTGAGCAAATATTTGAGACTCTTGTGATCTGTGTAGATTTTGCACTTTTCCCCATACAAATAATGTCGCCAAATTTTCAAAGCAAACACTACTACTGCTAACTCTAGGTCATGGGTTGGATAGTTTTGTTCATGTGGCTTCAACTGTCTTGATGCATAGGCAATTACTTTGCCATCTTGCATTAGCACATAACCCAAGCCAACTCTAGAAGCATCACTATACATAGCATACTCCTTTCCTGTAACTGGCTGTGCCAAAACTGGAGCCTCAGTCAGAAATTTCTTCAATTGATCAAAACTTGCTTGACATCGATCAGTCCACTCAAACTTTATACCCTTTCTCAACAGTTTAGTGAGTGGTGCGGCTATAACTGAAAAGCCTTTCACAAAACGACGGTAATAACCTGCTAAACCCAGAAAACTTCTCACTTCCGTCACATTTCGAGGCGGCTTCCAATTCACTATAGCCTCGATTTTTGCTGGATCCACTCTAATGCCTTCAAAAGACACAACATGACCAAGGAAAGAAATTTCCTTAAGCCAAAAATCACATTTGCTCAGCTTAGCATATAACTTATTCTCCCTCAGAGTCTGTAGAATAATTCTCAAGTGCTCAGCATGTTTCGCTTCATTTCTCGAATACACCAAAATGTCATCTATGAACACAACAACAAATTGATCCAAGTAGGGTCTAAATACCCTATTCATAAGGTCTATAAATACAGCCGGTGCATTTGTTAACCCAAATGGCATCACCAAAAACTCGTAATGCCCATATCGGGTTCTAAAAGCCGTTTTGGAAACATCCACATCCTTAACCCGGAGTTGATAATAACCCGAACGCAAGTCAATCTTGGAAAATACTCCAGCACCCTTCAACTGATCAAATAAATCTTCAATTCTTGGTAAAGGATACTTATTTTTTATTGTTACCCTGTTTAACTGTCTGTAGTCTATGCACATCCTCATAGACCCATCCTTTTTCTTCACAAATAAAACCGGTGCACCCCAAGGCGATGTACTAGGCTTAATGAAGCCTTTGTCAAGCAACTCCTGTAGCTGAGCTTTTAGTTCTTTTAATTCCAAAGGAGCCATCCTGTATGGTGCCTTCGAAATAGGAGCTGTACCAGGTAGAATCTCTATAGACAATTCAACTTCCCTTTCAGGTGGAAGACTAGGTAAGTCTTCAGGGAACACATCAGCAAACTCTTTCACCACTGGAATCTCTTGAAGATTCACATTTTCTATTCTTGAATCAAGCATAAGTGCTAAGAAAGCTTCACACCCTTTTCTCAAAAATCGCTTAGCTTGCATAGCTGATATTACATTAGCTATGGGTTTAGATCGAATGCCCTGTACTAAAGTTTCTTCACCATCAGTACCAATGAGAGTTACAGTTTTAGCTTCACAATCAATCACTGCATGATGTCTAGACAGCCAATCCATACCAAGTATAATATCAAACTCCCAGAATGGTAACTCAATAAGATCAGCAAGGAATTCTTTCCCTTGAATTACAATAGGACACTGTTTATGCACTCTATTAACAACAACACTGTGACCCAAAGGGTTGGTTACATATATATCATATTCCAGTTCATGTACAGTAGACTCATTTCTACCCATATCCCCAGTGCAAACATAAGAATGAGTGGAACCAGGATCAATAAGTGCATGCATATCAGAATCAAAAAGAGAGAATGTACCAACTATGACTTCTGGAGTACTCTGATCCTCTCTAGCTTTCATTGCATAAGCTCGAATAGGAACAATTGGAGCTGTGGGCCTGTCAATTGATTCAGAAATGTTCCTGGACTGGGATCCCTGATAACTCGATCCCCCACGTCCTCTTCCTCTGCCTCTACCTGAAGATGGTGCATTAAAAGTTCCTCTACTGCCCTGTTGTTCAACACCCTGTTCCCTTTTCGAAGGACAACTTGCCATGAAGTGATCGGTACCACCACACTTGAAACATGCCCCAGACAATTTCCTGCAATTACCCCAATGTTTCCTAGAACAATGGGGACACACTGGAGGTTGCCCCCCACTCTGATTCCCTGAAGCTTCCTTTCCCTGTTTAGACATTGCCGAAGATTCTTGTCTCCTGTCCCTTTTTACAGAACCATAGCCAGACTCAGCTGGCTGATTTCTTTGTGCTCCTCTAGCTCTCTTTCCTATAAAAGATCCACCCTTGGACCCACTTCTTCTCTGTTCTCTCTCCCTTTTTGCCATTTCATTCTTTTCAACTCGCAAGGCTGCTATAACCAGTTGAGTGAAATTAACCACTTGTAAAGATGTAGACCCAATCAACTTTTCTCGGATACGATCATTCAACCCATCTTCAAACTGTCTACACTTAAAAGCATCAGTTAACATCTCATCAGGAGCATATTTGCACAGGTTACTGAATTCTTTCTCATACTCAGCCACAGACATAATTCTCTGCCTCAAGTGGAGGAATTGCTTTAACTTCTCTTGCTTATACTCCTCAGTAACATACTTTTTCTTGAATTCAGTTGTGAAAAATTCCCATGTAAGGGGATCTGGTAACTGAGGTTGCTTCAACACCAATTTCCACCAATCATAAGCTGCACCCTGTAATAGAGACACAGCACAAGATGCCTTATGACTCGCTGGACAGTGGATTTCATCAAAAATTCTCTCTAGCCTTTCCAGCCAAAATTCAGCTTCTTCAGACTGTTCCAGATTAGTGCCTAAAAACTCTTCAGCACCATGCTTTCTAATTTCAGATATTGGAGCTTTAGGCGCTGTCATTCTTTGAAGAACTTGAGCCATATCCTGTGATATTTTTAACAATGCTTCTGTGGGGACGGCTATTGGAACCTCATTTGGATTGGAAGATAAAGGTCCAATATTGGAAGGATTAGTTCTAACCGGCCTGTTACTTTCAGCCGATTCCTCAAATGCATCTCTAGAGCTCTCCATCTTCAATCTATAAGAAAAACAGGGACTTCTGCATCAGGCCAACAAAACACTATATCATACTATAGAATCCTAGGTTCATTTTTACCCAGAAAAGGCTAAACCTAGGGCTCTGATACCATAAATTGTAACACCCCCTATGAAAATACCCTATTACACATGTATCATGAATACTATTAATCATGCTTACACTACATGTTCATTTAATCATCATTTAGCCATTAATCATGCCATATGGTTTCATATGCCTATATTCGTGCTACAAGTCTATTCCTGTTTTCCATTTCATACCTATTATCATGCATATTAGACTATATGAATATTACTTTATGTATATCACATGCACACATATTCTGTCTTAGCTTTACTACTATTGAGTTACAATATTCCACATAGGTTTTATACATAACATAAGATAACTGGCCTTTATACAAAACATATGATAATTGTATTACAAAACATCCTACATCAAGGTTATCAATCGATGGTTGGCCCTTCCTGATGTAGAGAACGTCCCTCAACAAAAGACTTGCTACTTGTACCTACACGGATAAATAACCCGTGCTAAGCTATAAAGCTTAGTGGGGAATATCTATAGATGGATGACCACACACACAGGTCATTAAAACATGCATTTACAATATGCTCATATATTATAAACAACATGTCCAACATAACATGGTAACAGTAACATATACTTTAAAGCGTAAAGCATATTCTCATGAACAAAACATCGTACCCAGGAGAGTAACACATATTTCATTTTCATAATTCGTATAGATGGCAATTTTCCATGTGAACATATTCAATTGAAACATAACTCCTGTGGTAAACCAACAATATAAGCCACAATATCAAGCTTTAGTCAAATAACTTCAACTATTTAATTTTGATCATTCTATGAATAACGTTTAGCCTGCCTTAGCTTTATTGGTGGATAACGGGAACTATGGATACACATTGGTATCAAAGAAGGATATCCGAAGATATCAAATCTATAGACCCAAACGGGGCCAACTGTACTATGGACCGCTCAAGCATACCCAAACGGGGTAGCCTATCAACCCAAACGGGGTTGATCATGATCCAAACGGGATCATATATACTATGGACCCAATCGGACCAAACTATGGCAGCTGCAATTTCCCTATAGGCGCCTATCTATCCACATCTAAAACTCTATCGCAGGCAGAATTATATTCGTGTTCAATTCACATATTAATACTTTATTCATATATAATATTGTGCACATATACATAGTCTTATAAAACTATGAATTCTCTGGTGCATAATCAGATATATGCACATTTCATATGCCAAGTTATACATCTGGCTCATTCAAATCTGTATGACTATACAATTTGCATCATAGCATATAGGCATGACATATAATCATCATATCATATACTTGATCATGTTCACATTAAGCATCTCACATGTTCATAGTCATGCTAAAACATCTTCTATCTCATAGGCAATTACATGCTCATATACTCATATACATAATCATAAATGTACATACCTGTGGGTACATTCGCATATAGTTGACTTATTCTTTTGAGCATGTTTACCAACAAATATAATATCAACGTTTCCATGTTGGCATATACATATGCCAAGGTCATACCATTATATTCTCTATTTCATATCACAGGTACATGTCAAAATATGCACTTTCATGTCATAGGATTTACAAGTGTATATATATATATATATATATATCAATTTGGCATATGACCATCATGTACAAGACTAATTACATGTATAGGTTAGATATTTCATCATTAGTCTTTATTCATATACACAAATGAATGCATATGTGTGCATATAAATCCTTCATTGATAGTCATATTAAATGTCTCATTCAATTATCTTTACTATCACATAAGAAACTATATGTCTCAATCAATTTAAAGTCATATTATCAAGTGTAGTAACAATCTGCTCATAATTGTAGTTTCTGTTACATTGAACAGTCTAGAAAATAAGTCCGGATTCAACCCTAGATTACATGTACTTAGAGACAGATTTAAGCTTAGGTTTCTTCATATGAAATTTAGGTATGGAAGTCTATTTTTATACGCAAAAAGAATCACTCAATTCCGAGGTCTCTAGCTCAACTTATAAGCAAAATAGTACTAATAGATCATTCAGAAAATCACACACGTGGCCATGTGCAAAGAAGAAGAAAAACTCACGTGGCCACGTGCAATGAATGAAGTTTTATGCCGAAGAAACACACGTGGTCACGTGTTTTCACAAGAGGAACCAGACGTGGCCACGCATAAGGGAAAAAAAAGCTGACGTAGCGATGGGTAAGAAAGAAATATACACTTGCGTGGCTACGTGCTTCAAGCAGAGAAACTATCCAAATTTTCACTATCAGAAAATGAAAATCAGTTCTCAATTCTTTCTACAAAGTTGTAGATATATTTTTCTAGTTTTCAAAACATCAAAAATCAACTCAATCTGAGCTCTCAATATCAAGATATACCCTAAAAACCGAAGACTGCTCTCAAAAACAAAGACAGCAAGCAAGACCCGGATTCAAGCCTATTTTCTCTATCATAAAAATTGATTCAGATTTCGTGTTCTTCATATGAAATGATTATCTGTGAGTCTAGTTTCATATCCAATTGGAATTTCTCAATTTGAGTCACGAAAACTCAAGATATAACAAAAATACTACAGACTGGTCATATGATCCTTAAAACAGATTTCTTACATCTTTCAATCAAACGTGTATTTTTCCTTTCTAAACCACTTCCAAAATTGAGATTCACATATAAAAAATGTACTAGAAGCAGTAAAGACATCTCTCATGCTAACACATCAAGCATACACACACACTTATGCAAGTTCCCATACCTTGGCTGATAAACCCAATGTCTTCAACCTCTATCAATTCCCTTTCCTTTGATCCTTCTTCCTTCCTCTTCTCCTTCATAAATACCATCACCATGAACATACATTTCCAGCAAATGACATATTCTCAGTCAACAGAAAATGAAGAAGAAGATGGTGATGATGAAGTGTTAAAATGAGAGTTTAATTACCTTAGCTTAGAGCCTTAAACTCTAGATTAACCAACATGCACCATTAACATCTTAATGCTTGAGATAAATCTATGGAAATCAAAGAGGAAGAAGAAGATGAATTTCTGGTTTTGCTCTCAACAAATGCCGATTCTCACAATCAAATTCTCTAACCCAAGCCTTTTATACCCATATGACAATCTCCTCTTTAGTCCCTCATCATTTTGCATGTCACACAAATGCCACAAGCCTTTATGCATGTTAGACTTTAACCCCTCCACTAATTCTATTTCAAACATTAACCTATCCATTTAAGCATTCTTTCAATTTAACCTTGAATTAAATGCTTCTCTACACAATTGGCCACCAAAATGCCAAAAATACCAATTAACCCCAAATTAATACCTTTATCCTCAATTGCATCCTTAATTAACATTAAACCATACTCTTTTATTATATTTTCATGCAATTAACATAATAACATGTTAATTTACCCCCCTTACTTAATTACAATAATATGCAAATTAAATTAGGGTCATGTTAGGGGCCTTACAGTTACATTTTTAAGAACAATATGTTTTATGCAAAAGCTATCATTGAGAATGGTATATTTGTTCTTGATTTAATTAAAGAAGTACATAATGTGGATACCAAGAGAATGAAAATGATAATCTGAATACCTCATACTTATGGCATTGTCGTTTAGGCCATATAAATGAAAAACGCATGACCAAATTGCAAAAGTCAGGTGATTTGGGATCATTTGATTATGAATCATTTGATACATGCGAATCTTGTTTATTGGGAAAAATGACAAAAGCTCCCTTTATTGGTAAAGGAGAATGAGGTAAAATGGTTTTGGACTTAATACATTCAGATGTATGTGGTCCAATGACTACACATGCCAGAGGAGGTTACTCCTACTTCATTACTTTCATAGATGATTATTCCAGGTTTGGATACATCTATCTAATGAAATATAAGTCTGAAGCATTTGAAAAGTTCAAAGAATTCAGAAATGAAGTAGAGAAACAACTTGGCAAAAGTATTAAAACACTTAGATCAGCTCGAGGTGAAGAATACTTAAGTCAAGAGTTTTAGGATTATCTTAGAGATAATGGGATTTTATCTCAATGGACTCCTCCATATACACCACAACACAATGGTGTATCTGAAAGGAGAAATCGAAGACTATTAGATATGGTTCGATCAATGTTGAGCCGAGCGAACTTGCCTAAGTCCTTTTGGGGATATGCACTAGAAACTGCTGTTTATGTGTTAAACAGAGTTCCTAGTAAATCGGTTGATGTTACTCCATATGAGATGTGGAATAACAAGAAACCCACGCTTTCTCATATGAAAGTATGGGGTTGTCCTGCTTATGTGAAGAGGACAATGTCAGGCAAACTGGATGTTAAGTCCGACAAATGTTTATTTGTGGGATATCCAAAAGAAACGTTTGGATATTATTTCTATCACCGCTTAGAACAAAAGGTGTTTGTTTCAAGGCATGCTGTCTTCTTGGAAAGAGAATTTCTCCTACGAGAGGACAGTGGGAGTAAAATTGAACTTGGTGAAGTTCAAGACCCACAAATAGAAGATGATCAACCAATTGAACCCGAAACTAAATTTCATAATGATGAGATTACAGTTGAACCTGATTATACACAAAATCCTAGAAGATCTACTAGGATGCATTCTATCCCTGTGAGATATGGATTTCAAATTGATTCGGATAGAGGTATAACTGTAGTAGAGGACAATGAGCCTACAAGCTATCAAGAAGTTTTGAACAGTTCAAAACATGATTTATGGCTTAAGGCTATGCAGTCTGAAATGGACTCCATGTATGAGAACAAAGAACGGACTTTAACTCAACCACCTGAAGGGATAAAACCCATAGGGTGCAAATTGGTCTTCAAAAAGAAGACTGAAATGGAAGGTAATATAGTTACCTATAAAGCTCGCTTAGTAGCAAAAGGTTATCGTCAAAAAGAAGGTATTGACTATGATGAAACTTTTTCTCCTGTAGCGATGCTTAAGTCTATAAGAATACTTTTAGCCATTGCAGCTCATTATGATTATGAGATTTGGCAAATGGATATGAAGACAGCTTTCCTTAATGGAAATCTTACCGAGGATGTGTATATGACACAACCAGAAGGATTCGCATCAGGAAATGGTGAAAAGGTATGCAAGCTTCAAAGATCCATTTATGGATTGAAGCAAGCCTCTAGGAGCTGGAACATATGATTCAATGAGACAATCAAAGAGTTTGGTTTATCACAGAATGAAGATGAACCTTGTGTGTATAAAAGGGTTAGTGGGAGTGCAATTGTCTTCCTAGTTCTATATGTAGATGACATATTGATCATGGGAAATGACATTTCTCTTTTCCAATCTGTTAAAATATGGTTATCCAAGCAATTCTCCATGAAAGACCTTGGAGAAGCATCCTATATTTTGGGAATAAGGATCTATAGAGATAGATCCAATAGGTTGCTAGGTCTTTCTCAGAGTACATATATAGATAAAGTATTGAAGAGGTTCAATATGGATCTCTCTAAGATAGGGTTTATACCCATGGTGCATGGGAAACACCTTTCTAAGTCTATGTGTCCACAGACACTAGAGGATAGAGAGAGCATGAATAGAATACCATATGCATCTGCAATTGGTTCTATCATGTATGCTATGTTATGTACACATCCAGATGTAGCATTTGCTTTGAGTGTCACAAGCAAATTCCAATCCAATTTTGGAGAGGAACACTGGGTAGCTGTCAAGAATATTCTTAAGTACTTGAGAAGGACTAAGGATATATTCTTGGTATATGAAGAGGGCAGTTTGGAAGTAAATGGGTATATAGATGCCAGCTTCCAATCTGACAAAGATGATTGTAAATCATAATCTTGTTATGTGTTCATAATAGGAAGATGAGCAGTTAGTTAGAAAAGTTCCAAACAAGAAACAACTGCTGATTCCACGACGGAAGCTGAGTACATTACTACTTCAGAAGCAGCCAAAGAAGCAGTCTGGATGAAAAATTTCATAACCGAACTAGGAGTGGTGCCTAGCATTGTTGATTCGATTCCTTTATATTGTGACAACAATGGAGCCATTGCGCAAGCAAAGGAACCACGATCTCATCAGCGATCCAAGCATGTTCTCAGACGTTACCATCTCATAAGGGAAATAGTAGCTAGAAATGATGCGAAGACTAGCACATGTTATGCTTCTTGAATGGTTCAAGCAATGGTTCTCATAACTGTGAGTATGGAAGATAATCAAAGCTAACATGTGGATGCTTGTTAGAAGAACAAGTTCATTGGAGACCTGCATAGAAAATCCTTACATGGATATTAAATCTATGTCAGTGAGGAATCTCTTCATAGCGGTTGTGCAAGTATCCTTAGACTTGAGATCACCAAAGTTATCTTAAGTAGCAAGTGGTATACTTTGACTCCATAACTGATTACTTCCAACTGGGAGTGAACATAGTTAGGAGATTGGGTATATCATGACCTACTTGAGATATTTGAGTGATTGACAAAGGTTTCACCATCCCAAATTTAACAAGGGAAGTTATCTCTCATGATTCTATAATTGCCTTGTTCAGAGAATCTCTGGCCTGAGTAATATGCCGAGATGGATGGAGATCTAAGAAGGGCATTTTAGGAACAATGGTTAAATTAATAGAAAATACATAATTAGATTTATATGAGTTGACAGAAATCCATACTCAGAATCTAATTGAGATAAGAGTGGTGAAAGGAGTAATTGCACGGTAACTGTTTCTATAGAAGGGTACAGTCAAACCACATGACTTTCCTGACATTTGGGTAGTCATGATGCCTAGCTAGAGGTCAATCATGACTTGTATAATGATGTATCAAGATATCAATAGAGATTGATAAAATGATTTAAAGGAGTTTAAATCATGTGAGTTTTGAATAGAACTCACAATTACATATTATACTGCCAACATGGACAGGAACCCAATAGGTCACACACATATAGAGAAAAGGGTAAAATGGTAAAATGATAAGGATAATAATATTTGATATTATTATGAAGGTAGAGAAGAGAATATGATAATAATTAATTAAAGAGTTTAATTAATTATGATCAAATAAAATTGTCCGCGAAACTTTTGAGAAATGTTCTGCAAAATTGGACCTAATTAAAATAATGTATTTCATGATTAATTATTATTGTCTTATAAGTGTTGTAGGATTACTATAAGTTTTATATGACTGGTATAATAATTAATAAGTCCATTGGAGCAATTGTTAAGGGCCAGAGGAATGAAGCAGTTTGTGGAAGCCCTTCCGTAAGGGCCACATGCCTTCCTCAGAACAGAAGGCCTTAATAGCCTATTTAATGGACCAAATTAATTTATATATGTTACATAAGTGTTATGGAACCCACATATTTAATTTTGTTGGATTTGGAATCCATTTGGGTATTTAAATCCAATTAGTTGCACAAAGGGCCTAGTTTGTGGGTTTTGTGCATAGACTTTTATGAAAAGGTTTAAATTGGATTTAATTAAGCCCAAATGATTATAATTAATTTTAGAGGTCCAATTAATAATTCTCCAACAATTTTAAAGAGTCCAATCTCATTAAGGAGTTGGAATTTTAACCTAACTATAAAAGGCCAACTAATGAGAATTAGGGTTAAGTGATTAAAACAAAAAGAAAGTCTTTTCTCTTAATCTCTCTCTCCCTTTTGTGCCAACTCCTAAGCTAGCTCTTGGGAATTTCTCACCAATTTTTTGGTTCAATTTACCCTTCTCTAGTGTGGATTACTCATTGGAGGTGTTCGATTTTGGACACTGTGGTTTGCGACAACCCGGTGTGAAGTGAAATCAATTGTTCAACAAAAATCAAAGGTGATTTTTCTTACTCTCATATAGTTATATTGTGTATTCATGGCAAGATCAGATCTAATGGTTAAAAAATTTTAAAATTTCGCTTATGTATGTGATGCATGTAACCGTTAAAATCCATCAGATACTCTACTACCCTTACATTCTCAACAAGATTAACCTAAACATGTATAAAATCTACCCATGAAATTTTTAAATTTAATCCTAGTTCCCATACATATAGTAAACCAAATCTTTCTTCAAGATCTCTTCCTTTCTACTTCTTCTCCTTCACTCCTAATAGCTGGCTTTTGTACCCAAGAATACCTTTTTTTCTTTACTCTTGATCTGAACATAACCATGGAGGTCTAGAATATTCCATAGCTGAGAGGAAAAGAGAGAGAGAGAGAGAATAGAAGAAAAATATCTCCCTTAAAAGAGATCGACTCCCCTCTTAAAAATCCAAGCCCACATTCTCCTTGCCTATATTACATGACTCTACTCAAGTAAGTCGATGATGACATCAACACAAGATAAATTCCATATCAATCCTTACTTACTCTTATTTTCATAAGCTAAGCCTAAATTTTTCTTTACTTATATTCAAGTTTTTAAAATGTAACATTTAATCCAATTACTCACGCATACTAAAACCAAATTACCAATTTACCCTTATTCACATCATAACTAGTGGAATTACCATTTTACCATTCACTAAACTTTAGTCTTTTAATTACTCTAATTAACTAACTAGCACATTTGATCCAAATTTCCAATAGTAATCATTACTTCTACTAGGTTCCAAATTGGGTCCTGATAGGAACTTCAAGCTTTTCTACTACATAGAAAATTCAAGAAATTAGGGTACTATTTATGTACAATCTTTTAAAGAGCTTCATATTCATAATCATGCATTATAAAAATTTTCTAAAGCATTAAAACTATATGTCAATTAATTAAGTCAAAAATTGCTTTTAGAAAGCCACCAGAAAAGTTTACCAGAATGGATTCTAGAAATTTTTTTTTTCTGTCACATCTTGTAGTTCATACATTATCATCCTCCTCAACTAGATTATAGCATTTTTGTTGTAAATCCTTTTGTGAGGAATACTTGTGATAGGTTGTGAGAAAGGGCTAGCTAGAGCCTTAGGAATTTTATTAAGTTTTTACGTCTTTTTCTTGGAAAAAAAAATTTATGGGTATATTATACTAGTATTGTATATTGGCTTTAACTTTTAATAGTTGTTAGTAGAGAGAAAATTTCAAGACGGTATCTTGTGAAGTGGATGTAGGCATAGAGGATGAACTACGATAAATCTTTATATTGCTTTATCTCTACTTCTCCTCTCTTCTTTATTCTACATCTAAAATTATTTTTTACAAAACTGTTTTGTTAAGAAAAATTATTTTAAAAAAACTTCTATTAAAGATCTATTTTTTAGTACATTCTGATCTCTGCAAGCTAAGTTTACTTTGAAAAAGATTTTGAAAAATTAATATTTTCTACTCATTACATTTTTCACATTAACCAGATCTACTTCACCAAAATATCCTTCATTATGATTCGTAACATCACATCTAGTTCTGGAAATCATCCTGTTGATACTCCATTTAAAAAAGGCCACTCTATTTATAGATCACCTATGTTCAGTGATGATAACTATTCATTATGGAAAGTCATTGTGAGACACTTCATACAATCACAAGATAAGGATTGTTAGGACATCATAGAAGATGGATTTCAGCCACCAATAAAGATGATCGTACAAATTGGAAATCAAAGTGTTACAGTTCTGAAGATTAAAAAAGAGCTCACAGAAGAAGAGAATAAAAGCATGCAATTAAATTCAAAGGCTATGAGCATTTTGTTCTGCTCACTGCACACCAACAAATTTAATAGAGTTTTTGGTTACAAAATAGCAAAGGAAATATGAGACAAACTAGCTGCAACATATGAAGGAACTCATCAAGTCAAAGGATCCAGATTACATGTTTTTATGATGGATTATGAAGCCTTCAAAATGAAACTAGAAGAAATGATCTCTGAGGTAATCAACAGGTACGTAAAGTTAACTAATGAAATTAAAACTTTAGGTAAGAAATTAGATGAAGAAGATACAATTGCAAAATTAGTTAGAGGTCTCACTCTAAGGTGGAAGGTTAAAGCTTCAATTTTATTAGATAAAGATCTTGAATTTCTTAATTTTGATACTATTTATTGCTCTCTAATTTCTCATGAATTATATATTAATTCATAAGGTGCTGAGAAAGAAAATGAGAGAAAATTAAAGGAAATTACTCTCAAAGCTGAATATGGAGGTGATTATTCAACTGGAGATGATGAGATGTCACTTATCACAAAGAAATTCAATAAGTTGTACAAAAAAGGCAAGAAATTCAACAAACGACAATAACAAAAATACACATAACAGAAATTAGAAAATTCCTCCAAATTTTTTGGAGAAATGGTGTGTTATGAATACAAAAAATCTGGACATATAAAATCAAAATGTCCAAATCTAAATAAAAACGAGAGAAGATGTAAAAAGAAAGCCATGAAAGCAATGTGGAGCAATAGTGAAGACTCTAGCATCAGTGTTGAGGAATCAGAAGGAGATTTAGAAATAGCTGGTTTAACACCCTAATTCCTTCACCATGGATAATCATCAATCATCACCAATCATTATCATCATAAACCTAGTAAAGGTCATGCAGAAATAATAATAATAATAATAAGACAGGCCATCCTTACATGCCACAATAAATTAAATCAAACTTATAAATAAGAAGGCCTAATATAATTGGCCAACAACACATAATGAAATCCTCAAAGGAAGCTTTCGTCCACCCGATCTTCTCTTCACAGGTTGTTTAGGCACTAGCTACTGATCCACTGGAGCTCACCCTTAAACCTACACGGATAAATAAACCCGTGCTAAGCTATAAAGGTTAGTGGGAACAAAACTCTATGGATAAGATCTCACCAAAATATATCACCAATACATTATAACCTGTATAGCTAAAATAATATATGTCCATAGTAATAATCATTTCATAATTACATTTTGAAGGAGTCCTTAACCCCAACAATATTAGTATACTTACGGTAGTGTAGAGCATAGCATGAACTTGGCTAGTTACCAAAGACTTTTTAATTTACCTTAATAACTAAAAATCTTACTTGGTAAACTAGCATAATTTATAAACATCTTAATCTTTTTATTCATGAACTCTGACCTCATTATTATTGATGGTACAACCTCCAATTATATGCATTTAATCCCATTAGTTACTTAAAATATGCATTTAATGTTCTTTCACAACATAAGAAGTGCATGAGTCTGGTAGCTTCTATAAAATAGATCGCTAGGCATGATTACTTTGTGTATATCATTACAATCATAATTATGAAATACAATTATAACTCACAACTTCCATTCACAACCATGTATTCCTTAATACTGTCCTATTATGACAACTAAATATCAACCAACATCAAATTATGTCATACACCGTCCTTTGGCTTATATCATAGTTATTGGAGTACACAAATAGGTGTAAACACATATAGGTATGGATTAATTAGCCTTGGATGCAATCACATAGAATAGCCTTATATGTCATGATTACCGTGAAGGCCCAATTATTACATACATACGTTCATAAATCCCAATGCAGATGAAATTCATTGTATATACTATAGCCCAAACAGTTCTTATTATACTATTGTACGCATTCTTTCATAGCATGGCAATTTAAGTCTCATATATATATATATATATACATTTCGATAACTTCATTTCATTGAAACAATTTATAGCCAAAAGAAATAATGATAAGCAATATAATAGGCCATTCATCATGCTTGCATTACGTAAGTGAAGGAATTAATGCATGTTTTCCTTTATCTTGCATACATTTTATCATCTTTAATAGCCTACCTAAGTACTAGTTCAAAGGGTGGATAATGGGAACAATGGATACCCGAAGGTATCAAACTATGGATATCCGAAGATATGAAATAATGGACCTAAATGGGGTCAACAACGGTTCCATCAAGGAACAAACTATGGATCTAAAAGGGCTGAACGATGGTTCCATTAAGGAACAAGGCCCAAATGGGGTCAACTATGGCAGCTGCGACTATATCCCTTTAGGCATGCCTATCTAATTCACAACTGAACTAAGACCCGCAGGCTTAACCTTTCAAGAACATCTTTGATTCATCATATTCTTCGTTACTTAATTCATTATTTGGCTTCAAGCCATAATTCATAAGGATTGCATATCATTTTTATCATACATCAATGTTGAGCTTTAGGCTCCATTACATGTGGACACAAGTTATGTTGCCATATAGTTGCATCAACATCATTCATATATATATATATCGTAGTGGATTACATGATAAAGTAACCACGATAGACTATTACTTTCATCTATCCATCTCATTATACTTGATATTATGCATGACGCCAATGAGGCAATTATGGAAGTATAGTTCTTGCAACTTAAAATCTTCATAACGTTAAATGCATATCCATAAACATACAAATGCAACTTAAATCATGGATACCTGCTCACATATTATGTCAGACCACCTATCACAGCATGGATACATCAATAATAGATATAACATTTATCTACTTCATAAACAGTTCTCAATGGCATACCTTGTTGCTGTTCTTCGGGAATAGCTTCCACACCATCTCATAGTCATTCACATCAACATATAATCACTTAAACCATATTTAAGCAGCTATAAGCGATACAATATGATGAATACATTAAATTACATCCTAAGGTTAACACTTGTTCTTAATTAAGTCCTTAGTTCACATTTATAGTCTATTAGATCATGGACCACATGTTATATACTCTAACATGATCATATATGTATCAAGTCATCATACTTGTACATTTTATCTTATATTATCTTACCCTCAAGTATATTTATACAATATTATCCCATCTTATATGCTAGCACCTTACTTATGGGTATGAATTTTACATAGTAAAATACATGGCATAAGTATATAGACAAGCGTGTTTCTCTATATCAAGGCTAATCACTACCTTCCATTATGACTTAAAGCATACTTAACTTCTATTGTCTCATGACTAAGCCAAAAGGGCAATGTCCAAACTCTTTCAACTTAAAGTTATAACCTTGCAATTATTATCTCATTATCATTAGGTTATGTCATAGTATTCTCATGTCAGTAAAGAGGAATATTAGTGTGCAATATTTTTGGGCAATGCCAAAATCACATGAGTATACTCATTATAATACAATCAAATACAAGTAAATACTTTCATGTATTCTAACGTTAGTATTCCTTTACTAATTTTATTCCCATATATCATTTCATTTAATTACATGCTTGGTGTCACAACTTATATTTATTTTATGTTTAAAATGGTTTTAAGTTACTTAAAAAGGTTTAGACCAGCTTTGGTGACACAAAAAGGGCTTAAAAATCATGTTTGGATGAAGTAGGGAAGTGTCACAAGTTATGAGGGGTGTCACTACTCGTGAAAGGGAGCAAAATTCATTACTCGTGCACTTGTTCATGAGTAACATATGTCACGAGTCGTGATTGGAGTTACGAGTCGTGAACAATCATAGGCAGTTTTCTGAGTTCAACTTTTAAATGAGTTTTGACTAATCAAAAGGCATTTTTAGCAACTATTGTATTCTAAAAACTTGTTCCATTATGTTTCTAGTTTCTAAAACATCCTAAAGCATCTTGATATCATTCCTATATTTCCAGATATTTAGAAAATACTGAAGTTTGGTCCTAGTGACTGGGCAGCAAACTATTCATGAATTCATGCTGAAATATGGCCTATTTAGAGACAGATTTAGAATTGAGTTTCTTCATATGAAATGTAGTTATGGAAGTCTATTTTAAGTTGCAAAAATAATCACTTAATTTAGAGTTCTCTAACTCAACTTATAAGAAAAATAGTACAAATAGGTCTGTTAGTTGTGTCACACATGTGGCCATGTGTTTCCAAGAGGAAACACACACGTGGCCGTGTGTTTCAAAAAGGAAACACACACGTGGCCACGGGTTTTATGAATAAATAATGTGTGGCCATGGGTGGGAACAAGGAAAACTTCATGTGGCCATGGGTGAGAAGGAGTAAAGCATCACGTGGTCATGCATAGGGAAGAAGAAAAACATGTATGGCCGTGTATCTTCAAAAGGGCAATCAAGGCGTGGCCGTGTATCTTTAAAAGGGCAATCAAGGCATGGCCGTGTGTTCCCTAGAGGAACACACACACGTGGCCACACATGGAGAAGAAAAAAAACTCACGTGGCCACGCATGAAGAAGATACCTAGAAACAATAAATCGCGATACATTTAAATTATAAATCTCACCTTCCCACCACTTAAATGATCATTTAAATTTTCAAATCATCTTATACTTATTAAAACTCACTAGATTAAGCCTTTAAACTTATTAAGAAAGACACATACCAGGAAAAGAGTTAAAAACCCTAAATCATTCACAGGAATATTACTAAAACTTAATTCCCATACCTGGTTTGAAGCTTTAATCATCCCTCACTCATCTTGATCCAGCTCTCTTGCTGATAATTTCCTTACACATAAAGCACAAAAAGGTCTCTTAATCCCTCAAAAATAGAGATCAAACTAAGAAAAGAATGTAAATAGAGATCTATAAGGGGAAGCATTACCTATCATGTTAACTCCCAAACCCTAGCTCCATTCTCCACCAAACCGTAACCTTATAGAGAGAGAGAGAGAGAGAGAGAGCTACTCCCTCCAATGCCGACCCACACTCAAAATCCCTTAAGGGCTTCTTCTTCAAGAAGCCAAATACAAGAATTAGTGGGGTAAATATCTCCATAGGGAAATTACCATTATACCCTTACACTCAATTAAACCCCCATCATTTCAATTTCTTCCAATTAACCCCAAGACTTTCTAATTCACTTCAATTGTATCCTTTTCTTCAATTTTAATTTAACTTAACTCATATACTTACATGCTGAAATTACCAAAATACTCCTCTTAGGACTTAACCTTGATAATTGCAAAATAATCAAAATTTGCCTTAATTAACGATAGTCCTCATTAATTAACAAATATCTGATTAGGGTTATGATTGGGTCCTTACAGCTGGTCTGATGGCATTTTATGATTATGAAGAACAAAATGCTTCTGCTAAAACAGATTAGAAAAATCACCACTCTGCTGAATAGACTAGAGGTCAAATAGAAAACGAAGATGAACCAGATGAGGCAACATGTTTTGAATCTGATTCCAATGCAAATGGAAATGAAATTTAAAATATGCTTATTTATTTCGAAAAAGTACATCATAAATATCATATGCTAAAAATAAATCATATTGAGCATGATATTTTAAGGGAAAAATTTAAAGTGGTGAAACAAAGAGAAATGATGCAAAAAATGAATATTCAGATTTGGAAAAGAAATTTGCTACATTGCAAGAATAATGTGATGATAAAGGTAAGAAAATTTGTGAATGTAATGGAAAAGAAAATAAAAAATTGTATGTAGAAACATCAAAAATTTATGATAAATTTAAAAAAAATTACAACACAAAAAAGACTACAAAAATGCTTATTTTGCTAATTCTTACTATAGCAATTTTGTAACTTGCTTTTATTGTAACAGAAAAGGACCCAAGAAAAATTGGGTTCCTAAATCTATATAATTCTCTTTTAGTTTTCCTTTAGGAGCTTCATATTAGATAAATGGTATTTAGACAGTGGATACTCTAGGCATATGATAGGGAACAAATTAATATTTTGAAAATTAGCCATAAGAGATGGTGGAAACGCTAGCTTTGGCAATAACAAAAAAGGAAAAATAATTAGAATCGAGACAATTAGTTCAGATCTAAAAATAGAAGATGTTTCACTTGTTGATGGGTTAAAGTTCAATTTGTTAAGCATCAGCTAAATATGTGATAGAAACAACAGAGTAATTTTTAAAATAGATCACTACAACATAGAGGAAGTTGGAACAGATCAGACAGTTCTGATTGGATAGAGATCAGGAATTATTTATCAAGTCAATATGAAAGAGCTACAGAAAAGTGATATGAAATGCTTGATAACTCAAGAAAATTTAAGTATACTTTGGCATAAGAAACTTGGACATGCAAGCATTCATACGATGAAAAAGCTTGCTAGGAAAAATCTTGTTAAAGGATTGCTAAAAATGAATTTTAAAAGAGATTACTTTTGTAAGGCATGCACAATTGGAAAACAAATCGGAAAATCACACAAATTGAAAGGTGAAATCTCATATAAGAAAGCATTGGAGCTTTTGCACTTAGATTTGTTTGGATCCATCAGTCCTTAAAGTATTGGTGGAAAGGCTTATATATTTATAATAGTGGATGATTATACAAGATTAACTTGAACTCTATTTCTTGCTCATAAAAGTGAAGCATTTAAAGCATTTGAAAAATTGAGCAAGAAGATACAAAATGAGAAAGGGTACATGATATCAATTATAAGAAGTGATCATGGAGGAAAATTTGAAAATAAGTGTTTTGAGGAGCATTATAGCAGATTTGGAATTTATCATAGTTTTTTAGCTCCCAGAACACCTCAATAGAAAGGTGTAGTAAAGAGAAAAAACAGAAATCTTAGGAGATGGCCAAAAATAATGATCAATGAAAATGATCTACCAAAGTACTTCTGGGCAGAAGCAATAAATACAATTTGTTATATTCTGAACAAAACTTTGGTTAGATCAGTTCTAAACAAGATGCCATACGGGCTTTGGAAGAACAGAAAACCCAACATCAGCTGATCGGTGTCTAGCAAGTGTACTAGATCAACTAGTAATATAGGAAAATATAGATTAAGATCCCAGATATCGTACCTAAAGGAACATGGATTGCTAAGAATAATATCTATGTATGAATTAAATTATTTTAAGATTATTTCCCAAGTTTTTTATTTAAAGGAAAAAACTAAAGTAAACAGATAATAAAGCAAAATAAAAACTAAAATTAAACTAACATGAATTAAAAATAAAATAATAACTGAAATACTTTTACTTAAGGAACTATCCACTCAACTTTCATTGTAATGTCTCAATAACAAAAGTAATACAAGTGATTATGGAAAACTAGTTATAAAGCCAAATATCTTATACAAGAATATCATTCTAAGCATTAAACTCATAGATAAATCTAACACTTAGCATAAAAAAATATGAATTAAATCTCTTAGATGTCTATTAAACCCTCTTTCAAGTAAATTCCACTTCCACCTATTCTTAGTTATACTTTTCCTAGCCTTAACTTACCTTAATTAACACATAATTTTATCTAGTTAAGAACATAATCATGCATCAACATAAGTAAACTAACCTGAGAACATACATATCAATGATTAAACCAAAAATTAATTATTAACCAATAATTAAATAAGTTAACCATCAAAATTCAGCTAACGAATGATAAGACTATGCATAATAACTAAGAAGTAGTCAAGACTTGCATTAAATTTAAGCATAAACTAAATGATGATAATAAAAAGTTAAGATTCAAGTATCCTTTAGCAAAAGCTAAAGAAAACTATTCGCTAAGCATGTTTAAAAACTAAAACAAATTTAAAAATAGAAATACTAAATAAGAACAAAAGAAAGAATTCAAAACTAAGTAAAAACTAAAGTGTTGAGCTCTATTTCTCCCTTCTATCCTTGCTTTGGTACCTTTTTATAGAGTGGAATCACTGCCAAAAGAGGAGTTATGCTATCTAAGACTTCCTTTTTCTGAGGTTGAGTTAGAGTTTCTCTTAAATAGGAAGACTTTTGTCGACATCTTTTTGTTATTCGCTTGGAAGAGCAGCATTTTTGCTTGGAAGAGTGGTCAAAACGCTTGGGAGAGCACTTTTTTAGTAGGAAGAGAAAAACTGTGCTCGGGAAAGCATAACCAATCTGTCTCGTACGTTACTTTCTTTAAATTAACATTTCCAATTTTGCACTTTTGTCCTAAATCTTCTTATTTTTTGCAATTTAATCCTTTTTTCTTTCAATTAAATCCCTTGAAACACCAAAACTTTTAATTAAGCCCATAGACAACTAATTTAACAAATTGATCATAAAATTAACTAAATTAAACACCTAAAAACACACTAAAAACATAGTTTAATTCATAGTTATCAAATATCCCATACTTAGCCTTTGCTCACCCTCGAGCAAATTAAACAAACCAACCTCTCAAAATAATGAAACTCAAAATTAGATTTAAACAATTTAAGACTAATTTCAACATTTAACAAGAGCACTTAATAAAATCATGGCTAGAATAAATTCAAACAAGGAAATAAGAATTAATTTCCATATGTGTGTGCAAGATCAAAATAATTTAAGCAATTTTTTTAAAAACAAAATACCAATACATTTCATAATCAAGCTTTAGAATTGAAGTATACTAAGTACACTTAAGGTTTCGCATTTGAAACTCTAGAAACACCATAGACCTCTCCTTTAACACCAGAACTCGAAGGTCATCTCCACTAAACAACTCAAAGAAAAGCATAGAATCACTTAGGTCTTAATTGGGTTGTAATGAGATTAAGGTATTGGCTATCAAAGAATGGTCAAAAGATAATCAAAGAGAAATAGCCATTCTATACTTGAATAAATCACATTTCTAAATCTTCAAGTTATTAAGCACAATTCCCTTGTCAAGCTTTGCCTATTCAACTCCCCTTTATAGGTAGTGAACATACCCAAATCAAAAATTTAAGACCGAAATCCCTCTCACTTTGCTTAATTTCTCATTTTTGAGAAGTCACCCTTTATTTTCCTTGTAAATACCCCACACTCAAAATTTTGCCATATATGATAGCTTTATTTCTTTTTCACTAGCTTCTTTTGCTGACAATTTACAATGAAAATTGGTAAAATAAGGACATTATACAAGCACTTGACTTCATTTAAGAATTCTTGCCCTTAATGATGCAATTATTCTCATTACACTTGATTAAAATGCCCAAATAAATGTAAATCTGTCCAAATCTAGAATGGCCAATTCTAGAGGGTAGATAAAGGCTTTTAGGATATATGGTTAATAATGAATGTAATAAGAAAAATAAAAATGGTACGCTTTAAGCATACCTCATTAAGCTCAAATTGGCTAACAAAGATTAATTAAATAAAAAAAGGTAGGAAAATAGTCTTTTAATTAGCTCAACAAGAAAATTTTCCCTAGATTACTTTCTAAATTTCTTAAGTTGCTTTTATACTTTGAAGGGTGATAAGGAAGATTTCAATATCCTAAAATTCCTTGCTCAACTATTTCAATGCACTAGTTTTTCTAAAGTTTTAAAATTTGGTCTTTTGTGCTTAAAATGTGGAAACCAAAAATTATAAACCAAGTTGAGTAATAAACTAACACAAAACTTCATTGAAAAACCTACTTGTCTTACTGTTAAACTAAAGTCTTGACTGATGCATTATCTAAAATCAAATTTAATTTGTTCAAATTTTGAGAAAAACTAGGGCAAACTAAGCTTTATGTATAATACATGATAAATGAATTAACTAATCTCTATTAACATGCAAAATAAAACTAAAAAATTAAAAAAACTAAAACAAAATAACTAAATCAATTCATGAGCAAAATAAACAAGACAAACGAATGAGCAAGATAAGAAAATTCCCTCCAATTAATCTTTAAAATCCATCTTAGCTAAAGCTCAATGCACAAGCTTTGATAAGTTAACTTAAAGTGCCATCATGTTTAGCTTCCTTAATGACCCTACACAAGACCAAATAGTAACAAGTGAGTGTGTAATATTGAGAATTTAAACTTTACACTAAGACAAAGAAATGGATGAAACTTAATTCTCAACATGATCAAAACACATTTTCAAGCTATTTCAAAGTGGAAAAGTAGTGAGGCAAGAGTTAATGTGATACGGGACATAATGTTAGATGATCACTAAGTAGGATAAGGCAAAGTAATTAAATGTACCGAAAATTAATGACTTATCATTGCCATTATAAAAGAATATAGTGACATTAGCATTATAATCAAATCATACAATGGATGCGTCAAAAAGCATAAATGACATTTGAGAAGAGCTAAGTGAAAGAAAAGAACAAATAAGTATGGCATAAGCTAAAATAAATTTCAAGGCAAAAAGTTAACTTCATTCCCTTAAGTATTTCATCGAACAGTTGTGAGCATACTTTTCACAAGCAAAAATTAAAACCCATTGAACTCTAATTAAACTCATTTTTTAACTCACTAATAGCATGCAATCAATAAGCTCAATTGATCATAAATTAAAAAGAATAAGAGTTTGAGTTTAATAGAATGTGAAAAGTCACCCCAAGACTAAAACTCATTAACAACGCAATTTCAACAATTTTAAAATGCAAAAAAAAAAAAATAAAGAGATGAAATGTACTTACTTGTGTTGGGAATAAAAATCCAAGAAATGGAAGTTTTAATTTTAAATTCTTGGGGAGAGTGAGAAAGTGTGTAGATGTAAAATGAAGGGAGTGAGGTGTGTGTGAGTGTAATAATGTGAAGGGTGTTTTATAAGGGAAGACTCGGAAGAGAAAAATTGTTGCTTGGGAGTGCAAAATGAAACATGATATGCACTATCAAAGTGCTTGGGAGAGCAATCTTATATGTGCGGGAGAGCAATAGTGCTGCTGCGGTGCTTGGCGTTGCGGTGACCTACTGCTTGCAGCACCTGCACGCTGTGGTGGGCTGCTGGGAGGTACGCGAGGGAGGTGCTGAAATGCGCAGGCGAGTGAATATATATATATATATATATATATATATATATATATATATATATATATATATATATATATATATATATATATATATATATATATATAGCTACTAGCAGTAGCATGGCACGTAGGGGGAGCATCCAAAATATGCGTGCGAGTAGTACAGTTTGATGCTACGGGATAGGCTACTCGGCAGAGCAAAAATTTGACTTGGGAGAGCATAGAGCCTCTGAAATGACTTGCTAGAAATCTACCTGGGAGAGAAAAAACATACTCAAAAGAGCATAATATTACTCACCCGAGTAGTTTTGTGCCTGCACAACAGGAAACTAAACTTCTTCAGTTATAAAACATTAGATTTAATATTTTGAAAAATATTTATTAACAACCTTACTAAACATGCTCAAGCCATTTATTTAAATCAGCTTTCTTTTAATCCAATTTATGCCTTAATGTTTTCTAAATTTTGATTTTAGTAGTACAAAGCCTAGTTGTAAGATAAAGTGGATTTAGTCATAAAACCTGCATACTTTCTTTGACCCTTCTTTGCAACAAGCTCTTTAATAATCTCTTAAAGCTCTTTATTCAATCTTATAAGAACACCAATCCCAAGTTTTACTCAAGCCATCTAAGTTCTCTCAAAACCCATGCCCTTTGCAAACTTATAAACTATATCAAGTTCATTGTTAATCTCAGCAAATGGATAAGTCTTTCTTAAGTGCATGAAGCAACTAAGATCAAATTCACGTTTAACCAATGAAAAAACTCAAGAAGCATAAATCTATATTATTTTTAACTGAGTTGTAATTCACTTACCTCAAAAATCTTTTTACCTCTTTAATTACCTTAGAAGCACTTACTAATTTCAAATATGACATTGGCACTTATTTTCAACCCCAAATCTTAAACTTAAGAATTGAAAAGAACACAAACAAATAAACATAAGAAACATGCAAAAAATTATGAGCTAAAACTAATAACATATAAAACATAAATAAATATAAAAAAATTGATGAAAATTTAAAAAGAAAAGTTAGAGAAGTTCTTATTTATTGAGTCCCAGCTCGACTCATATTACTCTCAGGAGGTCGAGTTTGTGATCTAAATATTGGTCTCTCTAACTTTTCTCTTCATTTTCTCTCATCAGTAGAAGAAACTTGTCATAATTTACCAACGTCGAAAACTCTATATCTTCAATAAAATATGACTCCTCTTTTGGCTTATTTAGACCAAACTCTACCGGCTCTTCTAGCCTCAATAAATCCTTCAAGAATTCTGAATTTAGTGTCTCCACCTGAGAATTTTGCCTTTCTTGCTCCTTTGGTGATAAATTCTCCACAAGGGGTTCTAATACACCTTCCAAATGATCACAAAACTTATCTTCATATTTGAATTGTTCACTTTCTTCCTTATCCACTATTAATGAATGATTCATTTCCTTCTCTTTGCCACTATCACTTTGAAATTGCATTGAAATACTCAAGAGTTCTAGTTTAGATTCCAACTTCTTAATGCCCTTTTCTTGATCCCTTAGTAAATTTTCTTGACTCTTAATTGTCTCCTCTTGAGTCCTTAATTTCTTTTCTTGAATCCTTAATTTTCCTCTTGATTCCTAAACTTTTCGTCTTGACTTCTTAATATAGCCTTAAACTCCTCTTTTTTTGCATAAAAATTCCTTTCCTTCTTTATAAACAAGTCACAAATGTCTTGAGTTTTGAAGATAATGGCCTCTTGTGTGGCCCTCCATTTTTCCTTTTTAGTCTAAAATTGCTTCTCCTTACTCATAAGCAAGTTAAGAAGAACTTGATTTTTGGAGTTACAAGCCTCTTTTGAATACTACAATTCTTAATTCTCTCTCTTTAATTCTTCCATTTGTGCTCTCAAAGAATCATCAAAAGGTAGTGTATAATGAGTTTGTGATTGTGCATGTAATAGCTTTATCTTTTCCCTTTCTCGTATTAAATCATTCATTTGTTATTTCAAAAGGAACAACTCATCAACTTGCATCATCTTGAAGAATGTCTTAAATTTTTCTTGCAAAGAACAATCACCAAATTAAAAACAAAATAAAAATAAAATCTCAGACTAAATCAAAGATATTAGACAAACAACATTGTTGTTCCTCGGCAACGATGCCAAAAACTTGATCGGTATCTAGCAAATGTACTAAATCGGCTAGTAATATAGGAAAATATAGATTAAGATCTCAAATATAATACCTAAGGGAACATGGATTGCTAAGAATAATATCTATGTATGAATTAAATTATTTTGAGATTATTTCCCAAGTTTTTTTTATTTAAAGGAAAAAACTAAACTAAACAGACAATAAAGCAAAATAAAAACTAAAATTAAACTAACAAGAATTAAAAATAAAATAATAACTAAAATACTTTTGCTTAAGGAACAATCCACCCCAACTTCCATTGTAATGTCTCAATAACAAAAGTAATACAAGTGATTATGGAAAAACTAGTTATAAAACTAGATATCTTATACAAGAATATCATTCTAAGTATTGAACCTATAGACAAATCTAACACTTAGCAAAAAAAAAATTGAGTTAAATCTCCTAGATGTCTCCTAAGAACATACATATCAATGATTAAACCAAAAATCAATTATTAACCAATAATTAAACAAGTTAACCATCAAAATTCAGCTAACAAATCATAAGACTATGCATAATAACTAAGAAATAATCAAGACTTGTATTGAATTTAAGCACAAACTAAATCATGACAATAAAAAGTTAAGGATTTAAGTATCATTTAGCAAAAGTTAAAGAAAACTACTCACTAAGCATGTTTAAAAACTAAAACAAAGTTAAAAAGCAAAATACTGAATAAGAACAGAAGAAATAATTCAAAACTAAGTAAAAACTAAAGTTTTGAGCTTTGTTTCTCCCTTCTATCCTAGCTTTGGTACCTTTTTATAGAGTGGAATCACTACCAAAGGAGGAGTTTTGCTAACTAAGACTTCATTTTATGAGGTTGAGTTAGAGTTTCTCTTAAATAGGAAGACATTTGCCAACATCTTTCTGTAATTCGCTTGGAAGAGCAGTATTTTTGCTTGGAGGAGTGGTCAAAATGCTTGGGAGAGCATTTTTCTAGTAAGAAGAGTAAAACTGTGCCCGGGAGAGCAAAAATTATGCTCGGGAGAGCATAACCAATATATCTTGTACGTTACTTCCTTTAAATTAACTTTTCCAATTTTGCACTTTTGCCATAAATCTTCTTATTTCTTGCAATTTAATTCTTCTTTCTTTCAATTGAGTCCCTGAAAATATCAAAACTTTTAATTAAGCCCATAAACAACTAATTTAAAAAATTGATCATAAAATTAACTAAATTAAAACCAAATTAATTAAGTTAAGCACCTAAAAATACACTAAAAACATAATTTAATTCACAGTTATCATCAGCTACTTTCAACCTTTTGGCTATAAGTATTTCATTTTCAATGATAAAAATAATTTAAGTAAATTTGATGCAAATTCTGATGAAGGTATTTTCTTGGTTATTTATTAAATAGTAAAGGTTATAGAGTTTTTAATATAAGAAAATTAATGGTAGAAAAATCAATAAATGTTAAATTTGATTCTACTAACTTGAACTCTGGAGAACGGAGTTATTCTGATGATGATACAGATATAAAAAGAAGTAATTCATGCAAAAAGAATGATGAAAATAATTAGACAGAAAGGGCACTAGATCAACAAGCAAATTTGGAAATCAACAAGCAGATCAGCCGGTAGATAGGCTGGCAGATCAGTCTTCAGAAAACCAAACAAAATAGTGTACAAAAAATTTGGCAGAACAACAAATTACAGAACAAGTAGAGCTGCTAATAGGGGTGAGCAAATTTTGGTTCAAATCAAAAAATTGAACCGATCAAATTTTTAATTTGGTTAAGTTTTTTGGTTTTTCGATTCGGTATTCGATTTTGAATTTTAGAGAACTTTGATTTTTCTATTCGATTCAATTTTTTAAGGAAAAAAAACGTAGAAAAATCGAACCAAATTGAAATTTTATATAATTATATAATTTTTTATTTTTTAATTGAATAATTATTTTATACATGTAAATTATCTTATTTTGAGTTGCAAATTATATGAGTACATTTATCAATTATTAATATCTATTTTTTAAGTGATAATTTAGAATTTTGACAATTAAATTGAAAATCAATTAAATGAAAAAATTTGTTTTATGATTTTGTTGTATTATTTATTATATATTTTGAGATTATATCTTTAACTTGACATTTCATTTTGTATAATTTAGATGTTTTTACTTTAGTATATTATGATTTATAATTTTTAGATATATTTTTTTATTTTTTAAAAAATAGTTTTAATTTTCAATTTTTTGGTTAACCGAAGCAAATCGATTGAAAATTTTGATTCAGTTTGAATTTCGTTATTCTATAAGTTTGGTTCGGTTTGATTGATAAAAATATTGAAAGTTCTATTTTCGATTATTTTGGTTCGGTTCGATTATTGAACCAACCGATCATTGCACATGTTTAGCTGCCAAAAGACTGGAAATTTCATAGATATCACCCAAAGGAGAATTTATTGAAAGAACCATAAAAAAAAATGATGACTAGAAGAGCAATGCAAGAGTATTATGGTAATGTAGCTTTAGTTTCTCAACTAAAACCCAAACATTTTATAAATGCTCAAAATGATGAAAATTGGATTCTTGCCATGCAAAAAGAATTGAATCAATTTTAGAGAAACAAAGTTTAGAATATAGTTCCTAAACCTTCAAATTGCTCTATTATTGGTAGTAAATAGGTGTTTAGAAATAAACTTGATGAGCAAGGTAATATAGTGAGGAACAAAGCAAGTCTAGTTGCTTAAGGCTACAATCACGAGGAAGGTATCGATTTTGATGAAACCTTTGCACTAGTAGCTAGATTAAAAGCAATTAGAATTTTGTGTGCATATGTATGTTTTAGAAATTTTAAACTTTTCCGAATGGATGTGAAAAGTGCTTTTCTAAATGGAATTTTAAATGAGGAAGTTTATGTAGCACAACCTCATGCTTTTGAAAACCAAGATCATCCAAATTATGTTTACAAACTCAAAAAGGCTTTATATGGATTAAAACAAGCCCCAAAAGCTTAGTATGAAAGATTGAGTTATTTTTTCTTGCTCATGGTTTTAATAGAGGAAAAGTTGATAAAACTCTTTTCACATAATATCATTCATCTCATATTTTAATAATAAAAATCTATGTTGATGATATTGTTTTTGGTTTAACTAACATTTCTATGTGCAAAAAATTTGAATCTATTATGAAGCAGGAATTTGAAATGAGTTTGATGGGTGAACTCACATTCTTCTTGGGTCTACAATTTAAGCAATGCAGGAGTGAAATTTTCATTAGTTAAACTAAATACACAAAGAAGTTGACCAAGAAATTTAAGATGATGGATGCAAAATCAGTAAGTACTCCTATGAGCCCCTTCAATCAAGCTGGAAAAAGATGAAAAAGGAAAGAACGTGGATGAAAAGAATTATAGAGGCATGATTGGATCTTTGCTTTGCTTAACAACAAGCAGACCAGATATACATTTCAGTGTGTGTCTGTGTGCAAGATTTCAGTCTACTTCAAAAGCTTCACATCTGTCTATAGTAAAAAGAATACTAATATATTTAGTAGGAACTCTAGAACTGGGGTTATTGTATCTAAAAAGTAATTCTGTAATGACCACACTAGTCTATGCAGATTTCTATTAGTGATTTTAATGTTTTAAGAAGCAATATATATAATGATAATGATAATGTGTTCACCTGTTATAGGTTACTATAGTTTGACTCATTATTTATAGAATATACTTATTGCATCACATTACTTTCGTAAAATTTACATAATCAAAAGGTAAAAATAGTACAATTCATATATCAAAATTTTATCTTCTTATCTGGTGCTGGCTTTGCCCTAAAGCAAAGATCTATATTGTACCTACACGGATAAATACCCGTGTTAAGCTATAAAGCTTAGTGGGGAACAATAAGTATATGAACAACCACTCACAGTGTTTGTTCCTAAGCACACGATAAATAGCACTAATCTCAAGAGATTGAAATCAACATGCAAGGATTACAATATAAATCCACATATCATACTAAATTTTATAAAAATCAAGTATAATGAACAATAAAATTTGTGCCATCATTACACACATATACTATTCATTTTATACTATGAATTGGCTGTTAAAGTCCTATGGGTGTGGATAACGGGTGCTGTGGATACCTGTAGGTATCAAATATATGTATAACCGAAGGTATAATTCCTGTGGATACCCAAAGGTATCAAACCTATGGTCCCAAATAGGGATAAATTGTCGCACCCCCTATGCAAATACCCCATTAATACATGTATCATGACTACTAGTAATCATGCTTATGCAACATGTTCAATATGTCATCATTTAGCCATTAATCATGCCACAAGGTTTCATATGCCTGTATTCGTGCTACAAGTCTATTCCTGTTTTCCATTTCATACCTATTAACATGCATACTAGACTATATGAATAATACTTTATGCATACCACATGCACACATATTCTGTCTTAGCTTCACTACTAGGTGAGTTACAATATTCCACATAGTTTTATACATAACATAAAATAACTGGCCTTTATACAAAACATATGATTATTATATTACAAAAATATCCTACATCAAGGCTATCAGTCGATGGTTGGCCCTTCCTGATGCAGAGAACGTCCCTCACTAAAAGTCTTGCTATTTGAACCTACACGGATAAAATAACCCGTGCTAAGCTATAAAGCTTAGTGGGGAATATCTACAGATGGATGACCACACACACACAGGTCATCAAACATACATATACAATGTATACAATTAAATAACATATGCAACATATCATATCTTTAATACCAAATACTTTAAAGCATAGCATATTCTTTCATGTTCCAAATCATTGTACCCAGAAAAGTAACAATTATACTCATATTCATAGTTTATATAGACAGCAATTTCCCATGTAAACATATTCAATTAAAGCATAATTCCTGTGGTAAAACAACATTATGATCCACATTATCAATCTGTAGTTAATTCACTTTAACTGTTTAATTTCTTTATCATTACTATGAATAACGTTTAGCCTGCCTTAGCTTTATCGGTGGATAACGGGAACTATGGATACACATCGGTATCAAAGAAGGATATCCAAAGATATCAAATCTATAGACCCAAACGGGGCCAAACTATACTATAGACCGGTCAAGCATACCCAAACGGGGTAGCCTTTCAACCCAAACGGGGCTGATCATGATCCAAACGGGATCATCTATACGATGGACCCAATCGGGCCAACTATGGCAGCTGCAATTTCCCTATAGGCGCCTATCTATCCGCATCTAAAACTCTATCGCAGGCGGAACTATATTCGTGTTCAATTCACATTTTAATACTGTATTCATAGTATACTGTTTGCACATATGCATAGTCTTATCAACCTGTGAATTCTCTGGTGCATAATCAGATACATGCACTTTTCATATGCCAAGAGATATATATATATCTGGCTCATCTATATCTGTATGACTATATCATTTGCATCATATCATATAAGCATGACATGTAATCATCATATCATAGACTTGATCATACCCTCATTAAGCATTTCACATGTTCATAGTCATGCTAATTCATCTTCTATCTCATAGGCAATTACATGCTCATATACTCATATACATAATCATGAATGTACATACCTGTGGGTACATTCGCATATAGTCGATTTATTCTCATGAGCATGTTTCCAACACATATATATACATATACCTTTATCATCATTCAAGTCATATGCTATACAAAATATCAACATGTTTTCATATGGCATATACACATGCCAAGGTCATGCTATTATTCTCTTTTTCATATCACAAGTGCATATAAAAAGGTGCACTTACATGTCATAAGATTTACATGTATGGTTTCGACAATTCCTTTCTAGTCTTTATTCATGTTCACAAATGAACGCATGTCTATGCATACAATTCCTTCATTGACAGTCATATTACATGCATTATACATTTAACTTTCTATCACATAAGCAAATAGCTGTCCCAATCAATTAAAGAATCATATTATCAAGTGTAGCAACAATCTGTTCATACTAGCCATTTTTGTTACATAGAGTAGTCTAGAAAACTAGTCCGGATTCAACTATAGATTACATGTATATAGAGACAGATTTAAGCTTAGGTTTCTTCATGTGAAATATAGGTATGGAAGTCTATTTTTCAATGCAAAAAGAATCACTCAATTTGCTGTTCTATAACTCAACTTATGAGCAAAACATTCAAGATAGGTCATTCAGTCGTGAAGAGGAGTTCGACTCGTGAAGGGATTCACGAGCGAGGCAAATAAGGTGATTCTCACGACTCGTGAAGGGGCTCACGAGTGGAGAAGGAACTATACTTCACGACTCGTGAAGTGGCTCACGAGTGAGGAAGAAAAGCTGACTTCACGACTCGTGAAGAAGCTCACGAGTGAAGAAGAAAAACTCGACTTCACGACTCGTGAAGAGCTTCACGAGTCGGACTGATGTTCACGACTCGTGAAGTCATTCACGACTCGGCAAGTCTGTCTTCTTCAACCTTTCAACGATAAACTTCCAGAAAAACGTAAATTCAATTCTGTAAATTCTATTTACTTCCAGTAATCCATTTTACATGCAATATGAATGGCCTAAATTCCCATACCTTGGCTGATAAACCCAATGTCTTTAACCTCTATCAATTCCCTTTCCTTTGATCCTTCTTCCTTCCTCTTCTCCTTCATAAATACCATCACCATGAACATACATTTCCAGCAAATGACATATTCTCAGTCAACAGAAAATGAGTAAGAAGATGGTGATGATGAAGTGTTAAAATGAGAGTTTAATTACCTTAGCTTAGAGGCTTAAACTCTTGATTAACCAACATGCACCATTAACAACTAAATGCTTGAGATGAATCTATGGAAATCAAAGAGGAAGAAGAAAATGAATTTTTGGTTTTTGCTCTCCACAAATGCCGATTCTCACCATCAAATTCTCTAACCCAAACCTTTTATACCCACATGACAATCTCCTCTTTAGTCCTTCATCATTTTGCATGACACACAAATGCCACAAGCCTTTATGCATGTTAGACTTTAACCCCTCCACTAATTCCTTTTTAAACATTAACCTATCCATTTAAGCATTCTTTCAATTTAACCTTGAATTAAATGCTTTTATTTACAATTGGCCACCAAAATGCCATAATTAGAAATTAACCCCAAATTAATACCTTTATCCTCAATTGCATCCTTAATTAACATTAGACCATACTCTTTTATTATATTTTCATGCAATTAACATAATAACATGTTAATTTACCCCCTTACTTAATTACAATAATATGCAAATTAAATTAGGGTCATGTTAGGGGCCTTACATAAATTATAGATCTAAATAGGGTTAACTGTAGTAGCTTCAACTGTAACCCTATAGGTATGCCTATCTATCCACTACCAAGTTTTATGTGCAGGCAAAAATCCTTTCTTATATGGCATTAGTACATATTAATACAGTCCGCTATAACATAGATCAATCCAAAATAACACAATATAATCTAGTTTTCATCTACATAATGTAAACAACAATTATTTATAAATAGTCATTGTAATGCATTCATGCATTTATATTAATGTAAACATATACATGCATAAAGTACTATAACCTTGACTTTTTATTCCTTATACAATTTACACTATTAACGTGGTATATTATCATATATTTTAAGTTTAAGATGCTTTACAGGGCTTAGGCCTCTTATGGAGTCTTAAAACTTCAGGTCGTAAAATTAAGGAAAGGGTCACAGTTACTACCTAAATCATGGTAATCGTAACCTAATTCATGACATATGGGTCACAGTTACTACCCAAATCACGGTAATCATGACATAGGTTACAGTAAGGCTCTGGATTAAAGGCCAACTACCTCACGGTTACTAATCCTAAAATGTTAACCATGATCTAAAGTTACGAGAAGGGGTCACGGTTACTACCAATAGCCTAGTAACCGTGAGATAAGGTTATTTTCGGTTCTGGATTGAAACTGGATTACCTCATGGTTACTATCTAAAACCTAGTAATCTTGAGGTCCAAACCGACCAAAGATAGAATTCTAGTCTCGATTTCTATGCCATTTTGGACCTATAAAATGTCATTTTTAGGAAAAATATCCTCTACAAAATTATAGCTCTATGTTTCTAGTTTCCAAAACATCAAAAATCAACTCAATTTGAGCTGTAAATCTCCAGATATTCACTAAAAACCCTAGACTGCTCCCAATGATAGGGTAGCAGTCATGACCCGGATTCAAGCCTATTTTTCTCTATATTGATTCGGGCTTTGTATTATTTATATAAAATGAAGATAAATAAGTTTAGTTTCACCTCCAATTGGAATTTATAAATTTCAATTACTGTAGATCAAGATATCAACAATATAGTCTAGACTGGTCATGTGAATGCTAAGACAGTTTTCACCATCTTTAAAAGAGCTTCCCATTTTCGGTTTCCAATCATATCTAACCTCAATTTTTCATAATAATAACATATTATAACATTAATTATCCCATTAATAACATCTTGTGAATGAAAAACACACCTAATAAACATAAAGAGTTCCCATACCTCTTTTAAGCTTTAACTTCTTCAAGCTTTTCCTTTTTCTCTCTCTGTCCCTTTTGCTCTTCATCTCTTCTTGGTCTTAGTCTTGGGTTGTTGCAAAACTATTTTCTCTCTCTCTACCATCTATAGCTTTTCCCACTTGGAGCATACACTTTGAAACCTTGAGGAGAAGCAAGGAAAAATGAAAAAAATAAAAATATTCTTTTGTTTTTAGGCCAAGAATGGCCGGCCAACTAAAAGAAAACCAGATTTTATTCTCTTTCTAGATTTATATTTGTTCAATTCACATTGGTTGCTTATAAAAATCTTAAAAAAATTTCACTTTGATCCCTCTCTATACTTCTAATCACCAAATCACTTGCATCCTTATTTCTTTTATCAATTTAATGCCTAACTTATGTCATATCTAGTCATGCTTTTGTCATTTATTGTTCACGTATACATTACTGTTCATATATACTGTTACTACACACATACATGAAAACTTCTACTATTCAGATAAAATTGTATTTTCATCGCAAATTCTTAAATGTTTGTTCAATCAATATTATATAATTTCATCCTCAAAATTCATACCTGTACTCTTTACGCATGTGTGTATATATATATATATATCACTACTATTTCTATACTTCTATCTATATTTATGTATCTATCTCAATCAACTTGCATTTTATACTTTCTCTGCTGGCTCTACTTGTTCTCTGCATTACCCCATTTACATTTATGTATTGTATCACCCTTAAATTCGACTATCTGTATCTCTTTATAACTATAACACTCTCTTGATTTTTTCTTTAACTTGATTCACTTTTCTTATAACTCTATTTCCAGATAAGGGTGGCCTAATCATATTATCATATCATTACTATGCTCAACATATATCCTGTCAGCTTCCTTTTTTAGTCGGGGCCAAATACATGTCATATGATGCTGTGCTATGAGTGAATGATGCTTTCATGTATGCAATGAAATGCAAATGGAAAATCTCATGTAATGCACATGTTTTGCCCCATCCCTACCATAAAATATTTTGTCAATTACCCATGCCTATTAAGGAATCAATGACAGGTTTACAAAGCATAGCAATCAACCTCAATTCCTCATAGCAACTCTACATATGAAACATAGTTGCATCCTAGTTTAATAACCCATTCTATAAACGTAAACATGATGAAACTTAGGTGTTAATCTTCTATATCTACTATCCAAAAACTTAAACATTCAACATACTGATCATTATTCTTTTATCACTCTCAAAATCATACAGATGAATTCTATATATATAGAAACTATCAAATACAAAATTTCTTGATATACATATACTTAAACTTTATATCTTTTCTCTTAAGCCATACTAAGATAATCTCTATACATCATATAGTCTAAAAACTAATCATATGTATGTTTCATATCCTTTACTTTTCAATACAAACCTAAGATCTCATTACTATACCATCATATATACATGCATCCCCATTATTAAAATCTATAAATACATATACATAACAATCAAGGAGGAGAAAATACAATCAGAGCTAGTTTGTGACACCATACTTCTTTGGAACCTTAGAACTATCAGTCTGCACCATTATAATTAAATATATAAGTTTATCTCTTTGTCATTATGGTTTACTTCTTCTTTTGAGATACATTAAAAATCCTTAAGCTTATTTCATTTTATACTAAGGTGCTGCTTCTTTCTTGTACTTATTTCACTTTTTTATACTCCTATTTTATTTTCTTTCAAAATCTCTTAATATAGTATAGTTAAATAATTATTGAAAAATCCAAGTTAAATTGTGGCTCATATCAAGAAAATTTTTTACCCTTAATACCATTATATCAGCCTTAAAATGTGACAATGGCATCGGGGGACAACTGAACCCCAAAATCCTGAAACTATAACTTTTTCTAACCTATATTTTAATTTCTCTCCAGTTGGTACCCTAAGAAATCCTCTGTACTTTGCTTTCCAATTTCAAAAGAGGGGCTCTTGGTGGAATCATTCTTCGCAAAATATGGGCATATCATGATAAATCTAGATAACATTTTTCCCAAGTTAAATAGCGGGTATCACACCTCGGGTACATACTGTAAATTCAAGGTTGGAAGGATTCAATCATCCAAGCAAATTACTCCCCAGAGACTCATCTCATTTATAATTCATGACTTTTCCTCTACAGCTATCTATCTGAAGAACCACGTGGACATCAACTATAAGACAACACTAACAAAAACTCTATAAACACCTATTCTTAAAGTGTTATAGGCCAGAACCGCCTAAATCAAGACGTTCTGATACCAAAAATGTAATGACCACACTAGTTTATCCAGATTTTTATTACTGATTTTAATGTTTTAATAAACAATAGATATAATGATAATGATAATATGTTCACCTTTTATAGGTTACTATAGTTTGACTCATTATTTATAGAATATACTTATTACATCACATTATTTTCGTAAAATTTACATAATCAAAAGGTAAAAATAGTACAATTCATACATTAAAATTTTCTCTTCTTATCTGGTGTTGGCTTTGCCTTAAAGGAAAGATCTATATTGTACCTACATGGATAAACACCCGTGCTAAGCTATAAAGCTTAGTGGGGAACAATAAGTATATGAACAACCACTCATAGTGTTTGTTCCTAAGCACATGATAAATAGGCTATTGGTAGTAACCGTGAGATAGGGTTGTTTTTGGTTCTGGACTGAAAAATGGATGGTTACTATCTAAAACCTAGTAACTATGAGGTCCAAACAGACCAAAGATAGAATTCTACTCTCGACTTCTATGCCATTTTTGACCTATAAAATGTCATTTTAGGAAAAATATCCTCTACAAAATTATAGCCTTATGTTTCTAGTTTCTAAAACATAAAAAATAAACTCAATCCTACCTATAAATCTCTAGCTATTCACTAAAAGTCCTATATTGCTCCTAATGATAGGGTAGCAGTCATAGCCCAGATTCAAGCCTATTTTCTCTATCATTCCAATCGATTCAGACTTCATATTCTTCATGCCAAATAAAGATAAATAAGTTTAGTTTCACCTCTAATGGGAATTTCTAAATTTCAATCACTTTAGATCAAGATATCAACAATATAGTCTAGACTGGTCATGTGAACTTTAAGACAATTTTCATCATCTTTAAAAGAACTTCCTATTTTCGATTTTCAATCATATATAACCTCAATTTTTCATGATAATAACATGTTATAACATCAATTATCTCATTACTAACATCCTGTGCATAACAAACACACCTAATAAACATAAGGAGTTCCTATACCTCTTTTAAGCTTTAACTTCTTCAATCTTTTCCTTCTTCTCTCTCTTTCCCTTTTGCTCTTCATCTATTCTTGGTCTTAGTCTTAGGTTGCTACAAAACCCTTTTCTCTCTCTCTCTTTCTACCATCTACAACTTTTCCCACTTGGAGCATACTCTTCGTAAGCTTGAGGAGAAGCAAGAAAAGATGAGCAAAATAAAAATCTTCTTTTGTTTTCAGGCCGAGAATAGCCGGCCAACTAAAAGAAAACTAGATTTTCTTTTATCTTTCCAGCTTTCTATTTGTTCAATTCATATTGGTTGCTCATAAAAATCTTAACAAAACTTCACTTTGATCCCTCTCTATACTTCTAATTACAAAATCACTTGCATCTTTATTTCTTTTATCAATTTAATCCCTAACTTATGTCATATCTAGTTATGCTTATATCATTTACTATCCATTTATACATTTCTAATCATATATACTGTTACTATACATATACACAAAAACTTCTACCATTCAGATAAAATTACATTTTCATCACAAATTATTAAATGTTTGTTTAATCAATTTTCTATATATATACAATTACTACTAGGGTATATTTTGGATCCTTACAAATTCTCTTGATTTAATAGGCTATTCTAATGTAGATTGTGTTGGATACAGGATTGATAGAAAAAGTACCTTTAGTGCCTATCATTTTCTTGAACATTCTCTAATTACATGGTCCAGTAGAAAACAAAATTCAGTGGCTCTATCCACAGCAGAAGCAAAATATATTTGTAGTTGGAGGAAGTGTTGCATAAGTTTTATAGATAAGATAACAACTAAAGGATTATGCAATTGAGTTTGATCAAGTTCCATTTTTTTGTGATAATACTAGCACAATAAATTTAACTAAAATTATTATTCTGCATTCCAGAACCAGGCATATAGAAATCAGACACCATTTCATCTGAGTTTTTTTTAACGTGGTGATATTTTGTTAGACTTTGTTCCAATAGAACAACAACTAGCTGATATTTTCACAAAACCTTTAAAAGAAGACCATTTTTGTCAAATTAAAAGAAAACTGGGAATAAATACTGTTGATGGGTAAGTAATCTAGTGAGGTAACAATTTTTTTTCATTAACTAGAATATTAATGCTTTTCTGATGCATTCTATTATGTGTTCTAGTATTAAGTAGAAAAGTTACAAATTCTATTCTAAATAATTTGCTATTATCTCTAGCATAAATTCTAATATTAATTAATTGTATTTGGTTGCATGTCAGAATAATATCTTACGTGTTTGATCGGTTCTCTCTTTTGGTTAATAAGTCAAATTTATCCTAATTTTATTTTTGTTGTTTTACAACTGACAAGGTTAAAATAGGTATTTGACTCACTTTCTTCTTCTTGCTTGAAAATTAGTTTGCATTCTTTGTACAATGTATAATTTTTTTTTTTATGGAAACTAAATTTGGTTCAATTTCAAAGAGTGTCAATTATCTCTTTAGGAAGGGAAATATCTTTTCAAAAAGTTATGTCTTATCACAATAGCTTTTTATTAAATGTTAAAATCCTTCATTTATCTTTTTCATTCAAATATCTCTCACTCTCGAAAACCATCACCCCTTCTATAATCGATGCCTCCTTCTTTTTCACCCTCTTCCCAAAGCTTTCCCCTTTTCTCTTATCTTGAAACCTTAACTAAGAAATCACCCTTACTCCTTTCACCAAAATGGCGAGAGTAAAGATGACAGCCAAGCGACACCCACAAAGGGAAGTCTCACCTCAGGTCGCTATGGAACAACGCCCAACACCTACCACACTGAGCGATTCAAAAAGAAATTCTTCTTTAAGATTTGATTCTTCAAGAGCAAAAAGGAAGAAATAAAAGCAAAGAAAAAGTTTGAAAGAAATAATTCTCCCTCCTAAAATAATTAATTAGGTAGCAGTGGAGAAATTCATTCCAGACTTGGCCAAATGGATGAAAGATAAAAAATGGAAATCGTTTCTCACCTACACCAATGATGTCTTCTATCCAGAATTGGTGTATGGATTCTATCTCTTTGTTGACAATATTATAGATGATGGTTTTACTATGGTGATGAAAAATTATAAATTTGATGTGACTCCTAAAATTATTGGCAAAGTCTTCTCTCTTCCCTGTGTTGGTACTTGAATAGATAGAAAATTGGGCACTTCAGCCATTAAAAATTTTAAAAGAGAAAAATTTTTGAAGGGAAACATCCAATTTTATAAGTATGCCTAAGGATTTTACTTTAACCTATATGCTTCCAAAATTTAGAGCACTCAATAAATTTATTTATGATTACATCATTCCAAGATCAAGGAGTGTTACATTTTTGTCTTCAGTTGATGACTGTATAATATGGAATTTTTTGCACAACATGAAAGTTAACTTGCCTCATTTATTGATGAAAATTATATATGAGGATAAATCAAAAATTAGAATGCCATAAGCTCTTCTATTGAACAAATTTTTTGAGTATTGGACTATGTATTTAAGTAAAGAAATAGGGCAAAAGCTGCAGAAATCCCATTGCATTTCAGATAAATTCTTTGAAGAATATGGGAAACACACCAAAAAGTCTGGGGAAATGCAAAGTTAGAGCCTTTATTCAGCAACCAACTTCCAAGAAATCAGTAGGTTCTATTGAGTCATCAACCCCTACTACATCTACCCGCAAACCACCAACTGCTTCCATCATGTTTCCTTCTCAAAAGGTAAATATATTACTTCAAGTATTATCTCCTGAGCTTGCTTCTCAAATCATACAGTAGGTGTCCACAATTCTTAAGGAAGCTTTGTTTGATCCCATGGTATTAGTGAGTAAAAAATAGATTTAGGATACCATAGAAGAGGAAGTAGAAGCAAGTGGTGACAAATCTTGTAAGGACCCAATCATGGCCCTAATCGGATTATTGTTAATTAATGAGGATTATCGTTACTTAAGGTAAATTAAATTATTTTGCAATTATCAAGGTTAAGTCCCAAGATGGGTATTTTGGTAATTTCAGCAAATAAGTATATGAGTTAAGTTAAATTATAATTAAAGAAAATGATACAATTGGAGTGAATTAAAAAGTCTTGGGGTCAAAGTATAAGGAATGGAAATTTAGAAGATTATTGTGTGTAAGGGCATTGTGGGAATTTCCCTTGGTGAGATATTTATCCCACTATAAATTAGGGTTTGGGAGAGATGGAGATCGGTATTTTTGAAGGCTCTCTCTCTCTCTCTCTCTCTCTAAAATCACGGTTTGGAGATGGATGCTAGGGTTTGGGAGTTAACATCAAAGGTAATGTTTCCCTTAAAGATTTCTTCATCTTTTCTTTTAATTTGTGATGTTTGATGAGAGATTACAAGATCTTGTTGTCATCATATGTAAGGAAATGAGAGAGAAGCATGTAAATCAAGTGAAAGAGAAGAAAGGAACCATGTGTAAAGGAGGTGAAGCTTGATTTTGAGGTACGTGATTTATTTGGAAAAGTTACTGTATACATTCCCATCTCTTGTTGTATGTGTTTTTATGTGAGATTAAGGGTTAATCTAGTATGTTTTGATGAGTATAACATGATGAGTGACTTAAATGATCATATAAGTAAGGGGGAAAGTGAGATTTAGGTTTTAAATCCATGATGTGCACGATCGGGGTTCTGGTTTCTCTTCTTTCCTTTCTAATCCATGGCCACGTACCCTTTTCTCCTTGAGAATGCGTGGCCACACACTCCCTTTCTTATGTAAACACACGGCCATGTGGGTGAATTCTTCTTCACCATGCATGGCCACGCATGCTTCCTTCCTGCTCTGCATGTGGCCACGTCTCTAGTTCTTCTTCAAACCACGTGGTCATGTGTATTGGTTCTTCATAACACATGGCCACTTGCATTTGTTCTTTCTCTCACCCGTGGCCACATAGAGATTGCTCTTTGTGAACCCATGGCTATGCATATGTTTTTCTCTTTGAGACACATGGCCACGTGTGTGTCTTTTCTATGTTTCTTCTTCAGAGCACGTGGCCACGCATGGAATGCCTTCTTTACCACACGTGGCCACGCATGGGTTTTCTCTTTGGAAGCCGTGGCCATGTGATACTTCCCTTCTTCTCACCCACGGCCATGTGATATCTATCTTCCCTTGTATAAGGCCAATTATGCTTTTATCTCCTAAAATACATGGCCAACCCTCCTTTTTCTGTATGAAATGCTTGACCAACCATGCTTTACATATACTCTATTATTATTTCGAGTATATTCATACCCCAAGATTTAAGCCAAGTAATTAGATATTGAACACCATATTATATGGTCTATAAAATCATTAATAGAGCAAGAATTGAGGTGAAATGGCTAATAATAAGTGAAGTTTGGCATGTTACTTGAGTAGAGTAATATATTAGAAAAGTCTCTCTAATGCCAAAGTCTACAAAGATACGTTTTAGAAAGACATGAATATAACATGAATTATTATGAAGATTAAAAGACATCAATGCTATAATAATAGGAAGAAGAATGAATTAAGCCATAAGTCATTTAAAGACACCAGTGAGGTGCATATAGTATGATCACTTAATTGGGGGAATCTCCACAAGTTTAATGATAATCAATAACATTGAGTTAGGTAATGATGGTTCACTTGAACTCTAAATTTAGAGAGGTTTGTGCATGGCAATGTTAATATGAATTAGGTTAAAAAAAAGGCATGTTAAAGCTTAATGAGCATCAAATGGAGAATATCATGAGGCAATATAGTAACCTAAATGATATGTTATACAATGTGTCTTATAAAATTAAAATAAGGTATGCACTAGGTCAAGGAATGGTTTTGTCTAAAAATATTATGATTTAACCTAGTGGTAATAAAAGAATAGTCGTAAGGTTGCGTGTCCGAGTTAAAAGAAGCGGGACATTGCATTTTATGTTAAATTATGAAATCATAAAAGCTTGGTTATACTCTAAGTCACACGAGGAGTTAAGAATTAGCTGTAACGTGTAATACTCTGCTCATTGTTCGTTCATGCCTATAATACATTATGATGAGCACAAAAGCATCCATAGTGTATTAACGACTAAGATGATATGATCACACCTGCCTCAAATAAGCATGAAATGTCACAAGATGAAAATGCAAGTAAGACGATTGAAGTATGAATACATATTTATATATATATCATAAAATTTTAAGGTGTATAACCTATTGTCTATAATCTGATAAACCCTAAAAGAGAATGAAGTGATTGAATATGAACATGTATTGACCTTAACCTGTAAGAGAACTCAATTATTTTAGTATATAGACCATAAATGCTTGAGTTTACTATCTATATATGTGTGTGTGTTTATGGAATGATCTTAATAAGTGTAAGATTAGGGAAATGATTCCCAGCAAGCAGCAATGAGGTATGTCATCAAGAACTCTCTATGAGTTATGTAAGTACTATATATTGTATAATTGATATGAGCATACTATGATGAGTAGCTTGATTTAATATGCAAACAAGTATGAGTAATGAAAGTATGTATTTTCATGATTTTAACTACATATATATGTATATGAGCATATGGGCATGTACAATGCTAGTTATGAAAGATTACATGCTATTATTAATTTCATAAACCTATGATCATCCTGATATGAATGAAAGAAAGTTGATACAACTATATGATCATATGATAGCATTCCGGTGCACTGGAGCCTAGAGCTCAATATTACGGTATGATAAGAATCACGTGCACTCTTATATGAATGATAGCATTAAGCAAATGTGTTGTGTTAAGTAAAGAAAAGTATGTTGAAATAAAATTGATGTATTCTTTGATGAAAGGAATGATATGCATTCTTTTATGAAGAGTGGATTTAAACCAAATGATGTGCTAAGTAAAGAAGAATATGTTAATCAAAGATGTCTTGAAAAGTTAAGCCTGCGGGTTTTAGTTCAGTTGTGGATTAGATAGGCATGCCTAGTGGGATACAGTCGCAGCTGCCATAGTTGATCCCATTTGGGTCTTGTTTCTTAATGGAACCATCGTTTGACCCCGTTTGGGTCAATGGTTTGTTCCTTGCTAGAACCATTGCTTGACCCCATTTGGATCCATTGTTTGATATCTTCGGATATCCACAGTTTGATACCTGCGGGTATCCATTGCTCCCGTTATCCACCTTTTGAACTAGTACTTAGGCAGGCTATTAAAGATGATAAATTATACCTAAGATAAAGTAAAACATGCATTGATTACTCTAGTTATGTGATATAAACAGGAGGAATGACCTATTATTTGATTTTCTTAAATTCTTTTAACTATAAACTATTTTATAAAAAAGAAATGTTATACTTTATGATACATGATTGAAATGTCACACTTCAATTAAAGCAGATTCTTGTATGAGTAGCGGTATGAGATGGTTCCCCGATGGGATTCCACAGAAGTTATATGAACTATAGCATGTGCATTATGTTTCATGTACCTTGTTTATAAAATGCATACATGTGACATTGAGACTTCATCTTATAATCTTGATATGTAATGCTTGTCGTTATGATCACCTGCCACCCTGTCAGTCTATTTATTATATATAAATGTTTACACACATGTAGACAAAATGATGACATTCATTTAACCAAGTACAACGCATGACATAGAACAATGATTGTAAGAGAATCAGATTACCATGCTAAGATCATATGAGGGGTGTAAAGTTTGTGAATCTCATATGAGAATTATATGATATATTATGAAGTAGTTAGGCCTACTAGGACTACTTGTAGATGCTATATGACTCAAGTGCACTCTTATATGATGAATTAATGTCGAATGCCTATTTTAGGTGAACAATGTGATTTAATGCAATAAGTGGAAATCTTATATCATTAATAATTATGATGTTTAACCTATTGATTAAAAAGGATTATGAAGTGCATGAGTTATACTAAGGTAGTAAGGGAAAAAGGGTAAGATGATGGTGATATATATATATATGATGAATAGCCAAGCAATTTAGGAAGGGTGACAAGTTTCATAATGCGATAAATTATTCTTAGCATGATACCTATTAGTAAGGTCGAAGACTCTCCTAAGAATGTTATTTATGAAATGAAAAATATAATAGACTCATATGTTATCCTATGTGATTGTGAAAGTTTTATACATGAATGTGATGGATTGAGGAAAGAGGATATATACATATATATTTATTTGTATAGAGTTTTGTTCCCCATTAAGCTTTATAGCTTAGCACGGGCTTGTTATCCGTGCAGGTTTCCAAGATAAGTGCTAGAGGATCAGGCAAGATGCAGTTGCCTTAAAGGATTTCAGGATACTTGTAGGCCATTTATGTTATGATTATTTATCGATAAGCTGATGTATTTATTTGTGGCATGTAATTAAGGCCTGTCTTATTATTATTATTATTATTATTATTACTACTACTACTACTACTACTACTACTACTACTACTACTACTACTACTACTACTACTACTACTACTACTACTACTACTACTACTTCTGCATGACCTTTACTAGGTTTATGATTGATGATGATTGATGACATTTTGATGATTATCCAAGGTTAAGGAATTAGGGTATTACAAATCTGGCTCTATGTCTTCTAAAATTGCCTTTGAAAGTGTAGAAACTGAATCAGAAAGTAGAAAAGAAGTTGATGCAGCAGTAAATAAGGATGCTAATTTATCTACTGAATCAGTAGAGGAAGCAGTAGAAAAATCTGTTCAAAAGGCTTAATCTGATGCAAGGGACAATTCAACACCTATTGAAAATCAAGATGGCATTTTTTTCACAAATATTGCTGAACCTATTAAAGAGGATCTTACTCTTAAAGAACCAGCCAAGGATGAATAGGCTTCTACAACAAAACAAGACATAAAATTATCCTTGCACTTGTTCTTGGTTCATCAATAGAACAACCTTCTGCCTCTACTGATCCTCTTTCACCAGTTGATCACCAGTATGTTCTTCCCCAGCCAATAATAGATTTTGATTTTCTTTCAACCTTAACCCAACTCAATGCTGAATTGGCATAGTACTTTGAGGAGTTGTAGCAAGAATTGGCTCAGATTCACTCCACTCATGTCAAGATTGCTGATCTCCTTTACAAGCATGTTGAATATACTTCTGCTCCTAAGCTTTAGACTTCTACATTTCTAAGACCACATTTCCTTTAGTAGTTTAGCTATGACTGGATATCTAGACCACCTATTTTTTGTTGAATATTGAATATTGCTCACAGGTGTTCTCTTCCCTATTGCCGATGACAAAAAATGAGGAGAATGAAATTAGCTTATTTGCCTTAATGACTTCGATATTGTGTTTGATGTTTGAACATGGTTTGTATTGTGAGAAAATATTTTATAATGTTTTTTAATATAAATTTTGATGATAATCTGCTAGATAATATAATTATCTTAGAACAATTTTGGTCTATTTTTATCTTGATATATTTCTGTATTGGAGGATGTTTAAAATGTTATACTTGTTGATAAGTTTTTTTAGGATTATATTTATATAAATCCCCTAGGTATATAGTAAGGAGGAGTATACGTTCACTAACCTAGATAGGTTTTTAACTAAGGTCTTGTTTGGTTCATGGTATGGTACACTATAAGAAAATATAAAAATAGCAACGGAAAAATAGCAACAAAAATCCAATTTCATTGTTAAAATTGGTTAAACTTTATAGATTTAGCAACGAAAATATATGTGGCTATCTTCTGTCGGTAATAGTGGATGAAATTTTCAATGCCAAAATTTAGCAATGAAATCACTATACCATTGCAAAATAAGATGCCAATAGATGGTGGCAAAATTTTGGAATGAAAAATAGCAACGAAAAATATTTTTGTTGCTAATTTAACAACGAAATTTATTTTTTGTTGCTATTTTAGCAATGAAAAATAATTTGGTTGCTAAATCACCAGGATTAAAAAAATTCGATTCCAAAATATCAACAATTTTTTTTTCCATTGCTAAATTAGCAATGGAATTTGATTTCCGTTGCTAATTTTTATTTTCAATGAAAAATAGCAACGAAATTGAATTTCCGTTGCTAATTTTTATTTTTAATTAAAAATAGCAACGAAATAGGATTTTTGTTGCTAATTTTCATTTTCAATGAAAAATAGTAACGAAATTTAATTTAGGTTGCTATCAATGAAAAATAGCAACAAAATTTAATTTAGGTTGCTAAAAATAGCAACCTAAATTAAATTTCGTTGCTATTTTTCATTGATAGCAACCTAAATAAAATTCTGTTGCTAGTTTACATTGAAAATGAAAATTAGCAATGGAATTGGGTTTCCATTGCTAATTTTCATTTTTAATGAAAAATAGCAACGAAATTGGATATCCATTGCTAATTTATATTTTCAATGAAAAAAGCCGCAAAATTTATTTTTGATTACTAAAATAGCAATCGAATTGAAATTCCATTTGTAAATTAGTGGCAATTTGAGTATTTTCAATACTTGTTAGAAATATAAAAAAATCCCTAGTCTTGCCTCTACTTCCCTCTCTTTCCCCTGTCAAGTGTCATTTGCTACCTTCTCCCTCCTCTCTTTCATTGCCATCCCCTTCTCTTCTCCCTTCCTTCTCCCTCCTCGATCTCGCTACCTTCCTTCTTTGTCATCGACTGCATCGATCTCTTTCTCCCTTTATTCCTTTCTCTCTTTGTCGGACTTCTTTCTCTCTCTCCGGTAACTAACGATGGCATATGGAAACATAACCACCACCTATGATTATGGCTGACTACATGGGTCCCTTCACATTTATACTTTTTTTCTCCATTTTCTGTCTATATAAAGTTTGCTTTTTTATTTGTTTTTCTTTCAGTGGCTTCTTTGACGAGCAAAGGTCACTACAAAGGATTAAGATAGAGGCCATGGGGTTGCTACACAGCTGAGATAAAAGATCCATGAAAGAAGACTAGGGTTTGGTTGGGTACATTCAACACACCAGAAGAAGTTGCACTCGCATACGATGGTGTAACATTGCCAGAAAATGGAGGCCAACCATTTTTTTTAGGGATTGTGCGGCATGGGTTTTTGATTGATTTGAATGAGCCTCCGTCTTTATCCCTGTGAGATTATTTTGCTGAATTTAGTACTAATCATTTCCCGATTACTGTTAATCTTACTATTTTATGCTAATTTCCACTTTTTATTTTATTTTATTTTATTAGATGATCATTACTTTAGCCAATGATGGGAGATTTATTTTGGCAGGATAATGATAATTTTGTTGAAGACGGGATCTAAATAGAACCGTTTAATCATGACAAAGAAAGAAAAGAAGGCTATTTTGATGCATAGGGGAATTATGTTGAATATACCGATGTGAATGAAACCAAGGTAAAGTAACTATATTAAAGTGCATTATTGTTTAAATTTAGAAGTAAAAGCTGATGGTGTGGATACGATTTCTTGTAGGATGCATGGCTTGATAGTGCATGCTGGGAAGAATTCTATTGCAACAACAAATGAAGATGATGATGGAACTGATACCATTGAACTCTTTTCTGATGACATTGGAATGATGAAGAAGCACATTGCCAGTGTGTTTGAGCCTAGGGAAACGATATATTTCATTAGTTTTTCAAGTAATGGATGTTTATCTAATATTTTAATTTCATTTATTATTATTATTATTATTATTATTATTATTATTATTATTATTATTATAATATTAGTTCCTGGTACCAAATTTATGCCTAATAAAAATTGAATTAAAACATCTTATGTTTGTTTGTTATGCTGCTCTTCCTGAATTAAAACTGGGCTCTATAAATTTAAGTATTAGTTTATTTTTTTACTTGTCAGTGTTTCATGTAGAAAATTAATGCCAATAATATGGATAAAAATCAATTCCATAAAACATTGAAGCATTTGAACATATACATGATTATAACATGGCTTTCAAGAAATAAAATGGTATAAGCGTTCTAGCTCACACTTTAGTCTAATTTTTGTCATTTTTATTGTGACGGCACTCACTGTCGTGGGCATATGGCAACATGTGGTATGAGTCAACTCACAATGTTGACAGGTTTACAAGCTTTAAGAAGGTTGAAAGGCGGCTTAAATAAGAGGAAAGAGAAGATGTCACCTGAAACATAGTTAATATTTGATCAGTTAACCGAAGATGTAAATAAGTTACTGGATCATAGTCAATACAGTTAAATATCTTAATAATTTTTAGTTCACTTTATGCGTGTGCGCTTAAGATTATTACAATTCATTTCATTACGTTATATTATTTTTTGAGATAATTCCCTGTTTATTGCTCAACTCCTTTCATAATTGTCCAGAACTAGTTCTGCCTTGTCTTTCCCCCTTCCTCATGACCTCGTTAAATTACTATTTACTCAATGGTTTAAGTATCCATTGTGCATATGTTTAACATGATCTACAAGAGGTTTTCAAGCATGAAGCATATTGGTGTGATTTTTTTTTAATTTTTTTTGTACCCACATCTCTATTTGGTGTTTTCAGCAATCATGCTTTCCATTAGAAAATAAAAAGTGGATATAATGTGCGGCAAAGTATGCAATCAATTGTCTATTTTTCTGGATATTCTTCGAAGATCTGAATTGATTCTTGCATATGCAATGGGGTATGATATTTATGAAATGCTTATGGATGTATATTATAATTTCTCAGCCCCTCTATCAGTGTGTTTACGATATGTGTTCTTTAGATTGTTTTAAATAAAAAGATCGAAACTTTTGCTGATAGTATAAACTTTGGCTGTATACTTTTTTTGTGAATAATAATCAGAACTAAGTTTATGGTTTTAATGCATGACTTGCTACTCTAGTATAATGAAATGTTATCAATGCTTCACAATTCCACATTTTAGACCTTGAGGATTCTTTTACAAGAAAAGTACATTCTTAAGTTCTACATTGCAGTAGCACTTGTCGGCCTTCTGCAACTAGTTGTTCTTTGGTAGCTTATTTTGTGTTTGTTTGTTATCTTCTTCAGAAGGATATGAGAAGTTAGCTCTAGCTAGAAGGAAGGGCGTATCTCTAAGTGCAGGCTAAGAGGATTCTAATTATGGTGTGGGGATGTTATCCAGTATAACAGACCTTGTAATGTCCAACTCTAGCGTGACCACTTCAAACATGAATGCTTTTGTATTCATGATAACTTGCTACTACAATGTATAGAGATAGTTATCTTAAATTTGGCAATGAATGCAGCAGTGTGTCTAATATTTAAAATAGTAATGTGTTGTTGAATGGCTTAGTTGTTTTGTAATTTTAAAGAGCCATTTCTCGTATATTGCTTTATGGTGCTACTTTAGTTTATGTAGCAATTGCATCTTTTGCAAATGTATATATAAAAAATCAAGAAGAGTTCAGTATAATTGGAAGGCCTTTTCTTGAACTTGCAATATTAGAAAACTATTTTTCTTTTCTTTTCTTGTTTTAAATTTAATGCTTACTAGAAAAGTACTTGGTTCTTTATTTCTTGTCTTGAATTTAATATGCAAACTTTTTTCCAAATATTTCTGCTTATTTATTGCTCTCTTAAATTTAATGTTTGGGCAGTAGTTTTTGGAATGTTTCTAATGCTTTTTTATCTCTCCCTTTTCTTGGTTTATAGGGAAACTTAATTGGCCGAGGAGGTGTTCTAGAGTTTTACGAGGGTGCACTACCTGTAAGAACTAGCTCCATATATACTGTATTTTGACTCTTCATACTATCCTTCCTTATTGGACAAATTCTTCATTGTTGCCTTGTTGCCTGTATTTTGACTCTAGAACCTGTAATAAAAACCCTTTAACCCTCGTTGCCATGATATTGCCAGTAAGATTTCTTCATTAGTATTTTGGATCTTTCAGGCAATGGCTGGATTTATGTGAAGTGTAAATGTTTGCACTATTTAACACATTAATTTCATGGTACTGGATTCCATTGAACTAGTTATAATTGAAAGGGTGGAGTATAGGCTCAAGTGTTGTGAACAAAACTTTCATGCTTTATCATTGGTATTTGATAATGGTGAGGACATTTTTTCATTATTATATTAACATAACATGGCTTTGTCGTTCTTTAATTTTGAAGTAGTTGACCTTTTGAACCTATAGGATTTAAGCTTTTGTAGACTCAAACTGTAACATGTAGTCCCAAGAAAGGTAAGGCGATAACTCCTTTTCATTGTTGGTTTTACGAAGTTTCCCTTGTTTATTTTCACTTTTGTTTGAAGTGGATACAAGTAAATGATAATCTTGTCAATGTTTCTACATTTTTATTTGCCATAGATAGTTTTGATATTGTTATTCCTATAGATAGAGTTGTAATTGATATTTTGTGCTTTATTGGATTTTCTCTTGGCATATAAAAAACACCAAGTCTATAGAAGATTCAAAATTAAATTGCATATTCTGTTTTCATGATTATGTCATTCTTATTATTATGTCATCTAGTATGATATTTATTTCTAGATTCACTAACATGTTGAGAAAATCTTTCTAAACCTGTTTTATTAAAGAAGTAAGCAATAATATCTTAGTTTATACTTGATTTAAGCTCTTAATATGGTTTTATTTTGTTGAGTAATTCAAGTAACTTATACCTGGTTGTTGGCTGCTTGAACAGGTTTACTGCATCACTATCGAGCCAATTATTTTAACTATTTTCCAGTGAACAAAAGCTGCATTTTTTGCACATGGTCAAATAGGTAAATAACATGGTTCTTACTTCCTATTTTTATATTTGATATATTACCATCGGTTTGTATAGTGATTAGAATTGTAAAGATTTAATAGTTGGGCTTTATATTTAAACATAAGTACTGGAAGTTGATGTCATATGCAAAACTAGCAGTAGTTGGAAGTATAGTTAACATTAAATTGATGGCACTTCTATTGCTAGTAATTAGTAATGAAATGTTGACATTGATAGACTCTAAAAGTAATTTTGTGTAAAAAATCAACAATATTTTAGTGATGGAATAGCGACGAAAATTCTAATACTAGCTGAATTAATTTCATTGCTAAAAATAGCAATGAAAACTGTCATTTTTTGTTGCTAAAAATAGCAACAGAAATTAATTTCTATTGGCAATTTTGACCAATTATCGAATCTTACATTGGTTGGATTTAGCAACGGAAATAATTTCCTTTGCTAAAAATAACAACTGTCAAATTTGCAATCGATTTTTTCATTGCTAATTTTCGTTGCTAATTATTATTGGCAATGAAAAATCAATAATTTATGTTGCTATTTTCCGTTGCTATTTCTGATTTTTCTTGTAGTGGTATGATTCCCTCCATTTTTAGCAATCGACGATAACCCTTTTTATTTCCGTTGCTAAATGTAAACACTTTAACCAAAAATAGCAATGAAATTTAATTTTCGTTGCTAAATAGCAATGGAAAAAGAATTTATGTTGCAAAATTAGCAACAGAGTTTGATCTGTTGCTATTTTGACATTTTCTTATAGTGATTGCTCTCTTGAGTATGATAGTTAGGAGCATAATTCTTCACATGTTATTGTACTCCATGATTTTGATCCATGATTCTTAAATCATGATTTTGTCAAATTTTGAGAATCACCAATTTGGTGATTCTCATTATTTACTTTTACTATTCTAACCTTAATACTTTTACTTTTTACTATAATTAATTTTATAACTATTCATCTACCTATTATAAATTACCATTACTCCATTGCTCTATTACTTCTACTAATGTTTAAATTTTATGGATAATATTTAAACTTATTTATATTATAATGTATTTAAATTATTTATTAAATTTTTAAGTTAATATTTATTAAATAAATATTAAATTTATAATTTTAGAAATATTAATATTATTTTTGATAATATTAAAAATATTATTTTAAATATTAATAATTATGAAAATATTTATATTTTTAAAAACTAGAGGGTAATTACATTATTTTTATAATAAAATTTTACAATACCATACAGTTAAACCAAACAAAAATATTATAAAATCAGATATTATCATACAATCTTTTCAAATATCGTATCGTTAAAATCATATAGTATTATACTGTACTTTATTATACAGTATATTAATGAATCACAAACTACTACCAACCAAACATGGCATAAGTTTATCAAGGTTTTATCATCATCAAAAAGGTGAAGATTATTGGCTTCAGGCTACATCTCAATTTTGATGATAATCAAACCTTGAATAAACTTTGTCAAAACTTTATTGAAATTTATTTTTGTTCTAGATTATCTCCACTAAGTATGGAAGACAATTTTAGTTATTTCAAGCCTAACGTATGAAGGAATTTCAAGCTTTTCTACTCTATGAAAAATTTAAGAAATTGGGGTACTATTTATGTAAAATTTTTTGAGGAGCTTCATATTTATAATCATGCATTATAAAACTTTTTTAAAGCATTAAAATTAGTTTTTAATTAATTAAGTCAAAATTTGCTTTTATAAAGTCACTAGAAGAGTTTACCAGAATGGATTCTAAAAAATATTTTTTTATTCTAGTGCACCAGAGAAGTTTGATAGAACTGCCAGTTCTATTTTTCGCTAAAAGATAAAAAAACGGCTAGTTTCTATTTTTAAGCAATTTATCTTCACTCAATGGCTAGTTTTTTTTTTTTTTTATTTCTAATGGTTATAATTGATTTTCAGCTATAAATACAAGTTGTTTTTTAGTCCTTAGAGGCTAGAGAAGTTGGAAAATCATTTTATCTCTTGAGATGCAAAGTTTACACTTTTTCTAATTAACTTTCCACATCTTGTACTTCATACATTATCATCCTTTTCAACTAGATTATAGCATTTTTGTTGTAATCCTTTTGTGAGGAATACTTGTGATAGGTTGTGAGAAAGGCTTGGCTAGAACCTTAATAATTCTAGTAAGTTTTTACATCTTTTTCTTGGAAAAAAAGTTATGGGTAAAATATAATAGGATTGTATATTGACTTTGACTCTTGTCCATTAAAAGAGTTGTTAGTGGAGAGAAAATCTCAAGACGGTATCTTGGGGAGTGGATGTAGCCGTAGAGGCCAAACCATGATAAATATTTGTGTTGCTTTATCTCTACTTCTCCTTCTTCTCTATTTTGCTTTTAAAATTATTTTTAACAAAACTGTTTTGTTGAGATAAATTATTTTACAAAAAGACTTCTATTAAAGATCTATTTTTGTGCATATTATGATCTCTGCAAGCTGAGTTTACTTTGAAAAAGGTTTTGGAAAATTAATATTCGTTGCGATTATATTTTTCAACACTAACCAAATTTACTTCACCAAAATATCGTTCATTTTGCTTCACTAGAACTTGTTTTGAACAATCGAGAGACACTTAATTCACCCCCCTCTTGAGTGTCTTTGGGACCAATAAATGGTATCAAAGCAGTGCTCATTCTCCTAAGGTTTGATAACTTTGAGTGATCCACAACATGGCTTCTAGTTCTGGAAATCATCATATTGCTACTCCATTTAAAGAAGGCCACTTTGTTCATAGATCACCTATGTTCAGTAGTGATAACTATTCATTTTGGAAAGTTTTTACGCAACACTTCATATAATAATAAGATATGGATTGTTGGGAGATCATAGAAGATGGATTTCAACCACCAATAAAGATGATCATACAAATTGGAAATCAAAGTGTTATAGTTCTGAAGACCAGAAAAGAGCTTATAGAAGAAGAGAAGAAAATATGCAATTAAATTCAAAGGCTATGAGCATCTGTTCTACTTATTGCTCACCAATGAATTTAATAGAGTTTCTGGTTATGAAATAGCAAAGGAAATATGGGACAAACTAGTTGCAACATATGAACGAACTCATCAAGTTAAAGGAACCAGATTGCATGTTTTTATGATGGATTATGAAATTTTTAAAATGAAATCAGAAGAAATGATCTCTGAGGTAATCAATAGGTACGTCAAGTTAACTAATGAAATTAATGCTTTAGATAAGAAATTAGATGAAGAATATAAAATTGTAAAATTAGTTAGAGGTTTCACTCCAAGGTGGGAGGCTAAAGCTTCAATTTTATTAGATAAAGATCTTGAATCTCTTAATTTCGATACTGTTTGTGGCTATCTTATTTCTCATGAATTATTTATTAAGTCACAAGATGCCGAGAAAGAAAATGAGAGAAAATTAAAGGCAATTGCTCTCAAAGCTGAATAAGAAAGTGATTATTCAATTGGAGATGATGAGATGTCACTCATCATAAAGAAATTTAAGAAGCTGTACAAAAGAGGTAAGAAATTCAACAAACGACAACAATAAAAATACACACAACAAAAATTAGAAAATACATCCAAATTTTCTGGAGAAATAGTGTGTTACGAATGAAAAAATTTGGACATATCAAATCAAATTGTCCAAATTTGAAGAAAAAGGTGAAAAGATACAAAAAAGCCATGAAAGCAATGTGGAGCAATAGTGAAGACTCTAACATTAGTGCTAAGGAATCAGAAGGAGATTCAGAAGAAGCTGGTCTAATGGCGATTTATGATTATGAAGAACAAAATGCTTCTGCTAAAATAGATCAGAAAAATCAATGTTCTGCTGAACAGACCAGAGGCTAAATAGATAACGAAGATGAACCAAATGAGGTAACATGTTCTGAATCTGATTCTAAATCTCAAATTGCCAAAATAAACTTCCAATGCCAAAGTATCTATTACTAACTAGAAGAATTGGTCCTCACTTCCCCGTAGATCCTCGGTTTGCTATTTTCTCTAAATACCTATATACCTATGTGCAAAAATAAAAATTTCACATGCCAAGCAAATCGTTTAGTGGCAAACACTCATTTTACTTCTCTATAAAATAAAAATTTTTATATCAAAGATAAAAATCATTAAAGAAATAATCAAACTTATATTTATTAGAGCAATATACACATAATTCTTAAGCTTGCTAATTAATTACTCTTATCTCAAAAAATAAAACTAATTCTTTTTAGATTATTCGTATACTTTTATATGTTGAATGCTATTAAAATCACAAATATATGTATGTATGTATGTATGTATGTGCGTGTGCGTGTGTGTATATATATATATGTGTGTGCGTGTGTGTATAACAATTATTATTATTATTATTATTATTATATGTCATTTAATTATTTTATATATGTATATATATATATATATATATATATATATTTTGCTTATTTATTTTTTTTAAATATAACATTTCCTTGCCCATAGTAACCCAAAGGAATTTCCTAGCGGATATGCGCGACTGAAGCCTTTTGGCCTATTTAGACTAAAGTGGTCGAAAATTGACACAACACTTCTTTTTATAACCAGTTTCAAATTGAAGTGGTCAAAACTTGACACTGCACTCCAATTTTGGTGTAAAAAGGGGTCGAAACCTGACACAATCCATTTTACACCTGATAGCGAGTCATTTATCCACAATGCAAAATACCATTATCCATATTATTCACTAGAATTTCATCCTTAGGGCCGACTGACCGGTGTCTAGCAAGTGTACTAGATCAGCTAAGTAATATAGGGAAATATAATTATGACCCAAAATATCGAACCAAGGGAAACTTGTGTTTATATGAGTGATTTTAATTTTAAAACCAAATTTGTGTGAAGAAGGCAAAAGAGAAATCCCAAAAGTTGTGATGATTAAAATTAAAAACTAAAAACAGACTTTTAAAACTAAAGATAAAATAAAGCAGTTAAAAGAGTTGAAATAATTAAAGATAAAACAAAAACAAACAAGTGATTAAGGTAAAAATCAATATTAAGAACAATTTTCACTAAAGGACTATCCACCTTAACCAATATTATTATGACTTAATAAAAAAAGTACACAAATGATTATGAAGAATTCAGATTAATAAACCCAGATAACTTTACTCAAGATTATCATTCCAAGCATTAAAATTCTCTTATTCAGATAAATTTAACACTTAGCGTAAAGATCTGAATTAATTCTCCTAGATATCTATTAAATCCTTTCTCAAGTAATTAAACTTCCACCTATTCTTAGTGACACCTTTCTCAATCTTAATTTACTTCAATCAACACAAAATTATAACTTATTCAAATTATAATCATGCATCAACCTAAATAAATTAACCCAAGAACATGCATATTAATAATCAACTCAAATCTAATTACTTAACCAATGTTTAATTAAGTTAACAATCAATTTAAATTAAACAAAGATAAGACTATGTTTAAGAATTAAGAAATAATCAAACTTACATTATATTAAAGCACAAGCTTAAGTCATAATAATAAAAGTTAAGGATTCAAGTATGCTTTAGCAAAAGTTAAAGAAAACTACTCACTAGACATGCTTAAAATCAAAACAAAGCTTTAAAGAAAATAATGAAAATAACTAAAACAAAAAACTATGTAAAAGCTAAACTAATGAAAAAATGTTGATAATTTGCTTAATGAAATATTGATTCCCTTCTTTGGTGCTTCAAGCATCTTTTTATAGGCCAAATTAGTGGTAGAATCCTTCTCAAACTCCAGAAATAAAATAGGAAGCAAATCCTCTTTAAACGGGAAGCTTGGAAAAATCCTTCGTCAGATGGGAGAAACCTGTACGCAGCCACGTCTCTTCCCTTGTAAATTTTCACGTGGGCACGCATCCTTCAGCAAAAGGGACGGACATCCACGTGAACTCCTTAGTCAATCTTCACGTTGTCACGCCTTTTCCTTATGCCTTCTTCTTCATTTATTCTCACGTGGCCATGCAACATTCACTTCTTAACCTTCACGTGGCCATGTACAATTTACTTCTTGAGAACACACAATCACGCAAAACTCTTCTGAACTTCACACTTGCATCAAATTCTAAATTTTACAATTTTGACCTTAATTAGCTGTATTTTTGCAATTAAGCCTTTTTCTTAGCAAAACAACCCTGAAAAACACCAAAACTTTGGATTAACTTCAAAAACATACAAATTAACATTTTAACTCTAAATTAACCAAAATTAAACTAAATTAACTAAATAACAACACTTAAAATATACTAAAAACTATACATAATTCACATTTATCAAAACGACACACTTAAACCTTGCTTGCCCTTAAGCAAATTAGAACAATCCAACCCTCAAAACAACCAAACTTGAACAAAGAATTATACATTTACAACCAAGCTTGGCATTTTAACAAATGCACTTAAAATAATCTCTAAATAGAATAACTTCAATCAAGATAATATAAGTTAATTTCCTTTAGTGTGTGCAAAACCTAATCATCTTTGAGCATTTCATAAATCAAAACATCAACAAAATTAGATAGTGAAGTATAAAATAAATGAATGCATATGCATACACTCGGTTTCGTGCTTGAAACTCTAGAAACACAATAGGCCTCTCCTTTAGTACCGGAACCCAAAGGTCATCTCCACTAAACAACTCAAAACAAACTTAAAATCACATAGGTGTTTCAAGGGTTGTAATGGGACTAAGGATATAGTTATCAAAGAATGGATAAAAGATAATCAAAATGAATAGCCACTCTAAGACAAAATAGATTACTAATCCCATTAACTTGATTAATGCAAAATTTACACATACTTGCTTAACTTCCTTCATACAAAACTTTCTTTTAAAAGAAAATTTACCCAAATCATACCCTTTCGAAAAAGTCACCAAAAGTTTTCTTCCTTGTACTACCCCACACTGAGATTTTTTTTTCATAATTGATAGCTTTTTCTTTTTCTCAATCTTTCAAACAATTTTTTTTATGCTAGCATTCACAAGATAATTGAATAACCTCAAGGTATATACAAGGTGAATTTCTCACTTAACTTCATTAATGACTTTCGCTAAGATTTTCTCGCTACACCCAATAAAACTTTAATCTCCACATAAATCCATTTAATCCTAAAGTGGCCAATTCCATATGGTGAGATAAAGGCTTTTTAGGTTAAATGGTAAAACATTGAGTGTAACAAGAAAATATTAATGGTATGCATTAAGCATACCCTTTTAGGCTCAAATTGGCTTCCAAAAGATAAAATTTCACAAGGGTAGGACAAGAGTCTTTTAGAAAGCTTATCAAGAAAAATTGTTGCCTAAATCATTTTCTAAGTTGTTTGAGTTGCTTATATTGTTGGGATTTATCGGTTACATGCATCTCATACATAAGCAAAATTTAAAATTTTTAACCAATATTACTGATCTTACCATGAATTTACAATATTCATATTAGTGAGAATAAGAAAAATCACCTTTGATTTTTGTTGTACAGTTGTTTTTCCTTCGCACCAGGTTGTCGCAAACCACAGTGTCCAAAATCGGACACCTCCAATGAGTAATCCACACTAGAGAATGATAGAATGAACTAACAATTAGGAGAGAACAAGGGGCTGGCCGAAAAATCCCTTTAGCTAACAAGGGAGGTGGCGACTAGGGTTTTTGGAGGAGAGAAAAACTATTTCTCTTAATTGTTCACTTAACCCTAATTTCCACATCACTTGGATTTTTATAGTTAGGTTAAAATCCAACTTCATAATGTTATTGGGCTCTTTAAAATTGCTGGAGAATTATTAATTGGGCTTCTGAAATTATTTATAATTATTTGGGCTCAATTAAATCCAATTTAAGCCCTTTTACAAAAGACTATGCATAAAACCCACAAACTAGGCCCTTTGTACATATACTTGGATTTAATTACCTAAATGAATTCCAAATCCAACCAAATTAAATATATAGGCTCCATAACACTTATGTAACATATTTAATTTATTTTGGTCTAAGAAATAGGCCTCTAAGGCCTTCTGTTTTGGAGTTGGCATATGGCCCTTCTTTAGGAGGGCTTATGTGCCAACTTCATTTCTTTGGCCCTTTATAATTCCTCCAATGGACCTATTAATTATTATATCATGCCTATAACACTTATAGTCCAATAATAATTAATTATGAAATACATTATTTCAATTAGGTCCAATTTTGCAGAATATTTTCTCAAAAGTTTCGCGAACAATTTTACTTGATCATAATTAATTAAACTCTTTAATTAATTATTATCTTATTCACTTATCTATCCCTATAATAATATCAAATATTATTATTCTTGTCATTTTATTATTTTATCCTTTTTCTCTATATGTGTGTGACCTATTGGGTTCCTGTCCATGTTGGCAGTATAATATGTAATTGTGAGTTCTATTCAAAACTCACATGATTTAAACTCCATTAAATCATTTTATCAATCCCTATTGATATTCTTGATACATTATTATACAAGTCATGATTGGCCTCTAGTTAGGCATCATAACTACCCAAATATCAGGAAAGTCAAGTGGTTTGACTATACCCTTCCATAGAAACAGTTACCGTGCAATTACTCCTTTCACCACTCTTATCTCAATTAGATTCTGAGTATGGATTTCTGTCAACTCATATAAATCTAATCATGTATGTTCTATTAATTTAACCATTGTTCCCAAAATGCCCTCCATAGATCTCTATCCATCTTAGCATATTACTCTGGCTAGAGATTCTCTGAACAAGGCAATTATAGAATCATGCGAGATAACTTCCCTTATTAAATCTGGGATGGTGAATCCTTTGTAAATCACTCAACTATCTTCAAGTAGGTCATGATATATACAATCTCCTAACTATGTTCACTCCCAGTTGGAAGTAATCAGTTATGGAGTCAAAACATACCACTTGCTACTTAAGATAACTTTGGTGATCTCAAGTCTAAGGATACTTGTACAACCACCATGAAGGGATTCCTCACTGACATAGATTTAATATCCATGTGAGGACTTTTTATGCAGGTCTCCAATGAACTTGTTCTTCTAACAAGCATCCACATGTTAGCTTTTATTATCTTTCATAATCACAATTATGAGAACCACTGCTTGAACCATTCAAGAAGCATAACATGTGCTAGTTTGTCTGAATTAACAAGATATAATTAACAATATCCTTATCTTGTTAATTCTATGACTAGGGATATTTAGATATTAACACATATGCATGCAATAAACATCTCATATCATGAACACTTTCATGATTGCCTTTGCACTCTGTTTATAATATCTAAGACTTCATTTATTAATTTAAGATTTACAAACTCATGTATTTAAACATAGCATTAATAAATGAATGATGCCTTTTATTAAGAATATAAATTTATACATATGAAAAACATCCCTATTTCATGGGTTCTAGGGCATACACTCTAACAATCTCCTACTTGCAGTAGAGCCAATCACTCATATGTCTCAGACCCATGCTATTTATATGGTGATCGTGCTTTATCTGGGAAAGTGCTTTAGTAAGGGGATCCTCCACATTATCATCTGTAGGGACCCTTTCTATTTTCACATCATTTTTAGCTACTATTTCACTTATGAGATGGTAGTGTCTGAGAACATGCTTGGATCGCTGATGAGACCGTGGTTCCTTTGCTTACGCAATGGCTCCATTGTTGTCAAAATATAAAGGAATCCGATCAACAATGCTAGGCACCACTCCTAGTTCAGTTATGAACTTTTTGATCCAGACTGCTTCTGCAGTACCAATGTACTCAGCTTCCATCGTGGAATCAACAGTTGTTTCTTGTTTGGAACTTTTCCAACTAAATGCTCCTCCTCCCATTATGAACACATAACCAGACTGTGATTTACAATCATCTTTGTCAGATTGGAAACTGGCATTTGTATACCCATTTACTTCCAAACTGCCCTCTCTATATATCAAGAATATATCCTTAGTCCTTCTCAAGTACTTAAGAATATTCTTTACTGCTGCCCTGTGTTCCTCTCCAAAATTAGATTGGAATCTGCTTGTGACACTCAAAGCAAATGCTATATCTGGATGTGTACATAACATAGCATACATGATAGAACCAATTGCAGATGCATATGGTATTCTATTCATGCTCTCTCTATCCTCTAGTGTCTGCGGACACATAGACTTAGAAAGGTGTTTCCCATGCACCATGGGTATAAACCCTTTCTTAGAGAGATCCATATTGAACCTCTTCAATACTTTATCTATATATGTACTCTGAGAAAGACCTAGCAACCTATTGGATCTATCTCTATAGATCCTTATTCCCAGAATATAGGATGCTTCTCCAAGGTCTTTCATGGAGAATTGCTTGGATAACCATATTTTAACATATTGGAGAAGAGAAATGTCATTTCCCATGATCAATATGTCATCCATATATAGAACTAGGAAGACAATTGCACTCCCACTGACCCTTTTATGCATATAAGGTTCATCTTCATTTTGTGAGAAACCAAACTCTTTGATTGTCTCATTGAATCGTATGTTCTAGCTCCTAGAGGCTTGCTTCAATCCATAAATGGATCTTTGAAGCTTGCATACCTTTTCGCCATTTCCTGATGTGAACCCTTATGGTTGTGTCATATACACATCCTCAATAAGATTTCCATTAAGGAAAGCTGTCTTCACATCCATTTGCCAAATCTCATAATCATAATGAGCTATAATGGCTAAAAGTATTCTTATAGACTTAAGCATCGCTACAGGAGAAAAAGTTTTTTCATAGTCAATACCTTCCTTTTGACGATAACCTTTTGCTACTAAGCGAGCTTTATAGGTAACTATATTACCTTTTATGTTGGTCTTCTTTTTGAAGACACATTTGCACCCTATGGGTTTTATCCCTTTAGGTGGTTGAGTTAAAGTCCATACTTTATTCTCATACATGGAGTCCATTTCAGACTGCATAGCCTTAAGCCATAAATCACGTTATGAACTGTTCAAAACTTCTTGATAGCTTATAGGCTCATTGTCCTCTACTACAGTTATGTCTCTATCCGAATCAATGTGAAATCCATATCTCACAGGGATAAAATTCATCCTAGTAGATCTTCTAGGATTTTGTGTATAATCAGGTTCAACTGCAATCTCATCATTATGAAATTCAGTTTCGGGTTCAATCGGTTGATCGGGTTCAATTTGTTGATCATCTTCTATTTGTGGGTCTTGAACTTCACCAAGTTCAATTTTACTCCCACTATCCTCTCGTAGGAGAAATTCTCTTTCCAAGAAGACAGCATGCCTTGAAACAAACACCTTTTGTTCTAAGGGATGATAGAAATAATAACCAAATGTTTCTTTTGGATATCCCACAAATAAACATTTGTCAGACTTAACATCCAGTTTGTCTAACATTGTCCTCTTTACATAAGCAGGACAACCCCATACTTTCATCTGAGAAAGCGTGGGTTTCTTGTTATTCCACATCTCATATGGAGTAACATCAACCGATTTACTAGGAACTCTGTTTAACACATAAGGACTTAGGCAAGTCCGCTCGGCTCATCATTGATCGAACTATATCTAATAGTGTTTGATTTCTCCTTTCAGATAGACCATTGTGTTGTGGTGTATATGGTGGAGTCCATTGAGATAAAATCCCATTATCTCTAAGATAATCCTGAAACTCCTGGCTTAAGTATCTCCACCTCTATCTGATCTAAGTGTTTTAATACTCTTGCCAAGTTGTTTCTCTACTTCATTTCTGAATTCTTTGAACTTTTCAAATGCTTCTAATTTGTATTTCATTAGATAGATGTATCCATACCTGGAATAATCATCTATGAAAGTAATGAAGTAGGAGTAACCTCCTTTGGCATGTGTAGTCATTGGACCACATACATCTGAATGTATTAAGTCCAAAACCATTTTAGCTCGTTCTCCTTTACCAATAAAGGGAGCTTTTGTCATTTTTCCCAATAAACAAGATTCGCATATATCAAATGATTCATAATAAAATGATCCCAAATCACCTGACTTGTGTAATTTTGTCATGTGTTTCTCATTTATATGGCCTAAATGACAATACCATAAGTATGAGGTATTTAGATTATCATATTTCATTCTCTTGGTATCCACATTATGTACTTCTTTAATTAAATCAAGAACAAATATACCATTCTCAATGATAGCTTTTGCATAAAACATATTGTTCTTAAAAATGTAACAACACTTGTCCTTTAAAGAAATATCATAATCGTTCAACAAACAACTGAAAGAAATAATACTTTTGGATAAAGCTGGAACATAATAACAATTATTTAATTTAAGTACTAATCCACTAGGAAGAGGCAAATGGTAAGTCCCCAAAACCGTTGTAGAGATGTTCTGTCCAGTAGCTGACTGCAAACATATCTCTGCCTTTCCAACTCTTCTAAAGCTTATAAGCCCCTATAGATCATTACATAAGTGAGATCCACATTCGGTATCTAATACTCAAGATTGTTTTGAAGCAATAGAATAAGTATTAATTTCAATCATATTAATACCTAAAGTAGAATCATCAGCTTGCTTCTTCTCCTTGAGAGAATCTAGATAAGCTTTTTAGTTATGCTTCCAATAACCATCATTTCCACAATGGAAGCAAGTTCCTTTGGGATTCTCTTTCTTGGCAACATTTTTCTTGGAGATCCCACCATTCTTTGGCTCCGCCTTGGTTATCTTCTTCTTCTGCTTCTTGCCTTTAGCAGAAGTGACAACCATGACACTTTTTGGATCCTTCTTAAAGGATCCATCAGTTGTCTTGAGCATGTTGATTAACTCAGGAATGGTTACTTAGATCTTGTTCATATTGAAGTTAAGCACAAAAGGTGCATAACTTGGAGCCAACGAGTACAAGATTAAATCTATGTATAGATCATTATCCATAACATAGCCAAGTCTACTCAAATGCTCAATATATCCATACATCTTCAATGCATGAGTAGCAGGTGAAGTGCCTTCCATCATTTTGCAGCTAAACAGAGCTCGAGCAATCTCATATTGCTTAGTTCTAGCTTGAGAAGAATAAAGCTTCTCAAGATGCAAAATGATGGTTCTAGCATCCATCATCTCATGTTGCTTCTGAAGCTTCGAGGACATAACACCCAGCATCAGACATGCTGCCGCTTCACTATCCTCCATGTATTTTCGATAAATGCCTTTGATGTCATCAAGGGCATCATCTGATGGAAGTGGTGGTGGATCTTTTTCCAAGACATAATGGATCTTTTCAGCTATGAGAACAATTCTCACTTGCCTGATCCAGTCAGAATAGTTGCTGCTAACCAGCTTGTTATCCAAGATTGATCGTATATTAATGTTTGATGTGCTCATAATGATGACCTAGATGTGAAAAAGAATAGATATGAGAGTATGTTTATATATATATGTATGCATTAATAAGGTATTTAATTAATCCATTTACTCACACTATTTTATTGGAAATTAATAGCCCTCACTATATAATCCGAGAAAACCCGATGGTTTTCTTAGTGGGCCAATATCCAATCCTTGATATGTAATTTGACCTTGACTTTGGTCAACAAGCCAAACTCCATATACTTGAAAGGTAGGTATCTCTATACCAATTATGTCTCTACACAACTATTGGATCATTAGGTTATCAACTCTTGATGCATGTATATCGTATATGCATACCCTAATCTTGCCTCTAGAACCATTAGCCTTGACTTTGGTCAACAAGCTAATGGGCTAGCTACGATGACCCATTTAATTAGATTTGAACATATTAGATATAATGTAAGCTTGACTTTGGTCAACAACTTACACTATAAAGAACTCTGGTTCTCCTTTAATTAATGGAAGGCTTATATACCCTAGTATTTGTTTGAGGATTTTAGTTAATTAAGTCTCATCATACATGGTTGGCATACATTGGTATGCATCCTATATCTATCGCATAAATATAAGCATACAAATATGGTATAGTTATGGACTTCACTACATTGATTTCCCTGAGCCAAGAGGGAAATCAAAAGGTCACACCTAGGTAGTATTCATGATTCAAATAAGAAAAATAATTACATTATCTTCAAGCTTGTTGGATCTCCATTTGGCCCATCTTGCTCCTTGACAGTGGTCTCCATCTCTATTTCTAATTCTAATCTAATTAATCTAATTACATATTACAATTTGAAAAGAAATACAAACCAAAAACAAGTGGCTGAGACATGAAAGTCCTCATTGGGCCAAAACATGCATAATGCTCAATCACATTGGGCCTTGTCCATAACTATCCATCATGCCAATCATACACCCTTTTATGCATTTCTAATGCATAAAGAATTGGATTACTAACTTTGTTTCAACTCTTGAAACAAGCTTTTGAGTTATTTTAATAATGTGATCAAATTAGGAAACTTTCATTTTAGGAAACCTTTTTGCATGCATGTGTTCTTGCCTTAATAATCAATCCAATTGATTATTAATTAATTATTAATTGATTATTTAATTAATTAATCTTATTAAATAATTAAAAGAATCAATTTTGGGCTTAGGATTAAGGGTAGGCCGAAACCCACCAAATGAAACCCTAATTGTGTTCACACACAAACTAGTTTTGTGTCTATTGGACCATTTGGGCCTTTTGGAATGAGGCAAGCCCACTCCAACCCTTAAAACCCATTAATAAAATTAATTATTTTTTATAATATTTAAGTTAAATCAGCTCCTAGGGCCCACCAAGTCATTTACTAATTTAAACCATGTCCGTAAACATAATTAAGCCCATTAAGTGGTTTTAATGAATTAAAATTAATCAAATTAATTTAAGGCCCATTTTAATTAATCCAATTAATTAAAAATGCTTTAATATATCATATATATCAGATTTAGAAGATTAAAAATCATTCTAAACAAGAACACACCAAGAACATATCAAGAACACACGAAGAACACAAATTTATTGAACTTTTCGACTAAACTAGTTTTCATGCAAAACATGTTCGATTTTAATTTCGTTTGATCCTATGGCTTAATATCACATATTAACACACATAAATTATCATCTAAATGATCTTATAATGGATCTATAAAAAATTAATTTAGAACAGCCCTTAAATCTAAAAGCTTCTCACGCAAAAACACAGAATTCTTTTCTCAAAAAAAATTGTTTTTGTTTCCGATATATATATTTGATCAAACTTATATAAAAAAATCAATATTTCTCATTCATGAACAATTAAATCTGATATTTTAAAGTTCATGAAATAAATAACTCAAAAATAAAACTTATTTCGCAGAAAAAATATAAAATTGTATATTCATGGCTGAACCTGTCTCTGATACCATGTTGGGATTTATCGGTTACATACATCTCATACATAAGAGAAATTTAAAATTTTTAACCAATATTATTGATCTTTCCATGAATTTACAATATTCATCCAAAAAATCTCTTGAGCTAGCAAGGGAGGTGGCGGCTAGGGTTTTTGGAGGAGAAAAAAACTATTTCTCTTAATTGTTCACTTAACCCTAATTTTCACATCACTTGGATTTTTATAGTTAGGTTAAAATCCAACTTCATAATGTGATTGGGCTCTTTAAAATTGCTGGAGAATTATTAATTGGTCTTCTGGAATTATTTATAATTATTTAGGCTCAATTAAATTCAATTTAAGCCCTTTCACAAAAGACAATGCAAAAAACCCACAAACTAGGCCCTTTGTACATATACTTGGATTTAATTATCCAAATGAATTCCAAATCCAACCAAATTAAATATGTAGGCTCCATAACACTTATGTAAAATATTGAATTTATTTATTTTCCAAGAAATAGGCCTCTAAGGCCTTTTGTTTTGGAGTTAGCGTGTGGCCCTTCTTTAGGAGGGCTTATGTGCCAACTTCATTTCTTTGGCCCTTTACAATTCCTCCAATGGACCTATTAATTATTATATCAGCCCTATAACACTTATAGTCCAATAATAATTAATTATAAAATATATTATTTCAATTAGGTCCCAGTTGGAAGTAATAAGTTATGGAGTCAAAACATACCACTTGCTACTTAAGATAACTTTAGTGATCTCAAGTCTAATGATACTTGTACAACTGCTATGAAGAGATTCCTCACTGAAATAGATTTAATATTCATGTGAGGACTCTCTATGCAGGTCTCCAATGAACTTGTTCTTCTAACAAGCATCCACATGTTAGCTTTGATTATCTTCCATAATCACAGTTATGAGAACCACTGCTTGAACCATTCAAGAAGCATAACATGTGCTAGTCTGTCCGAATTAATAATATCCTTATCTTGTTAATTCTATGACTAGCGATATTTAGATATTAACACATTTGCATGCAATAAACATCTCATATCATGAACACTTTCATGATTGCCTTTGCACTGTGTTTATAATATCTAGGACTTCATTTATTAATTTAAGATTTACAAACTCATGTATTTAAATATAGCATTAAAAAATGAATGATGCCTTTTATTAAGAATATAAATTTATACATATAAAAAACATCCCTATTTCATAGGCTCTAGGGCATACTCTCTAACATATATGCTTTGAAGGGTGATGAGGAACATTCTAGTGCTCTAAATTTTCTTACTTCACTACTTCATTGTGTTGGTTTTTCTAAGTTCAAAAACTAGTCTAAGTGCTTTCAAGAGAATGGAAAATAAGAAATACTTATCAAGCTTAAGATTAAACTATCTAAAGATTTATTAAACAACATATTTGATCTCTTGCTAAGCAAAGGTTCTAAACATGCATATCCTTATATCCAAGTTTAATTTGTTCAAAGTTTTGAAGGAAACCGAGGTAAACTAAGTTCTTATGCAAACTAAATGAAAAAGTGAACTAAATAAGTTTTTAATATGTTTTATAGACTTAAGAAAGCAAAAGACACATAAACAAAACAAAACAAAACACAAAATAACAAAAACCGATTCATGAAAGGATGAGGAAAGTTAAAAGTCAATCTCTCTGAAAGAATGCTACCCCCTCCTCAAAATTTTGTTGTCCACAGCAAATGGAGGTGAACTATGCTGATGGAGGTTGATGCGGTGGATTACGTTCCCAATATAGCTGCACAAATGTCTCCACTATGTTCGGGAGGCCCAAAATAGTTTCCTACAAAGTATCCAAACGAATTTGCTGCAAGTCCAACCGTTGACTTAGCTAGTTATAATAGACTTCCCATTTCTGTGTTGTTGGATAATTGACAGGTGGGTTTTTTGCTGGTGTAGCACCCTTCTCATACAGCTCATCTTATGGTTCCTCAATCTTAATGTTATTTTCTCGTAAATATTCCTCACAAGTTGCCCAATGACCACGAGGCCTAGGAATCAAAATTTCATTCTTTTAAGCATCTTATTGTCAATACATGGTAGATCTCCTGAAAGAGGTTCTCCATAGATAGGATGTCCTACTGTAATAGCCAAAATCGTAGCTATCCAGCCAATGGAAATGCTATCGATATTTCCCGACATTTTCTGTAATTCCTTAATCTGATTAGCTATAATTGCCGCTCCATTGATAACTATGCCATCTACCATGCATCGGAGGACCATGGCTTGAGAAACACTTATAATACTTGCATTTTTCAAATTGTTATACGTACTTTTCATCAAAAATTGATATATGATCCTTAAAGCATGATTCCTTAAAGCATGGACCTTACATTGTCCTCCTACCCACGGCTCATTTTGCTCAAGATCTTTGATTCCTTCCCAATTTTCCACAGGAGATGCATCAGCTAATTTGACCAAGCATCTGGCATAAATCCTAAAAATTCTAAAAACTACCTAAAAGTCAATGAGTATCCCTTCTTCCCAAACATAAAGCCTATTATAACCGTATCGGCATCTTCCTTAAAGTAGAATTCAAATGAATATAAGAAGTCTCGTGCCATATCTGGATACACCTTAGGTTTCTTGTCAATGAACTGTGTCCATCCAATACGTTGAAGCAATGGATATACCGCATTATCCCATAGATTTCCAATAGGAATATTTAGGAAGTATTGAATTAAATAGGTAGGCTAGACATACGTACAATTGCTAAAGTAATCAAACTTATTCACCTTAGCCCTGTCGACATAAGATGGGATAAGTATACCGAAAGAGCTTGCTACATCGGGATACTTGGTCTGCTTGGGTGCCACTGAAAAAAATAAAGAAATAATGTAAGTGGGACATGACAAACCAATTACTAAAATATACCTAATGCAAGAAAGCTAATGGATAATAACATTGAAATAACATTTAGAATGAAAGGAATAATGAAGAGATTACGGATGCAAGGTATATGATTATGAATCAATGTTATGCACAATAATTATCTAAAAGAATGTTACCATGACTACGTCAAAAATATAGCCCAACATGCATGGATAAGGTCATGAAACAACAAGCAAGAGGTGGAAGAAGTGATGAATCATCAATAATGATAAAAAAGAAGACAACCAAAGAGTTAAAAATAAGTTAAATTAAAAATAAACTCTTTGGGACATTTCATCGAGCATGTTATGTGCACATGTTTGAGCATCAAATTGAAGTACATAATGAAGATCATTCTCTACCCAATTGAATATTTAGCAACTATGACATGCAAATATAATGCACAATAACTCATAGTTGCAAAAGAAAATAACATGATTTCTAGATCTTATATGCAAAATGACCTAAAAAATAGATGTGCATAAGCAAAAATTGCAACAACTCAGAGCATGCAATGGCATTAAAACACAATTGGAAGAGGTAGATAGAGGATATACTTACTTGAGACTGAAGAACCAATCAAATTTGCACAATGTGTGAATGAAGTGTGTGAGTGCTAAAACCCTAGAAAAATAAAGGAAAGGATGGAAAAAGAAAGAAAATGGAGAGAGGAGAGAGAAAAAGGGCAAAGAGAGAGAGAATGGTGGTCGGAGAAGAGAATCATGGTGGTGGGTGATGGGCGTAGCTGCGGAGGATTGTGTGGGTGGGTAAGACGTGGGTGTGGGTGAGAGCAAAAGAAGATGAAGATGTGAAAGTAGAAGAGGAAGAAAAAAATGCATGGGTTTTTAATATGTAGGCAAAAGAGGATCACGCGACCATGCGTAGGTATGGCCATTCCCACACGTGGTCACGCATAAAGGAAAATGCAAAAACATGGCAGCATAAGGAAAATTGGAAAAACAAACATGGGCGAGACAGAGGCCAAACGCGCGGGCACGTTTGTGTGTGTGTAAATTTACATGGCCGTGTGTGTGTAAGCTGCCAGTGCAGCGCCTTCAGGCGCGGTTGCGGGTGGATATGCTTGCATGAGTACATAGGCCCGCATAAAGGTGATAGAAGGTAGATACTCAAGACATGGCCACGTGATGCACAAGAGAAATTATCACATGGTTGCGGGTGAAAATTAACCTTGAAATAGCTTGCTGTTTGTTTACAATATTTATTTCAAAAACTTGACTTCCGAAAACACACCATGATTCTTTTTTCAATTTAACCAAATCTCCCATTCTGAAACACACATGACGCTAAACTTGTTTAGCCTTCTTAAAATTGGATTTTTCCTCTTGAAAATTTAAAATACAGTTTGTGTAAAAACCAAATACCATTCATTTAAAACATTTGTATTTTGCAAAAAAATTTTAACTCACTCCTTTCCTTGAATCATGAATCGAAAACACAAAAACACACAAAACTGAAAAATAAACTGCAAAAATAGAGAGAAGAGTGAAGTTCTGATTTTAGAGTCTCCAACTAGACTATCCAAACCGCTTTTTAAAGATCTTGAAAAACCATGGTTGTCTTAGCAACCTCTTGTTGTCCCAATTGATACGGTTTGAGCCGATATCCATTAACCTTTAATTCACGACCATCTTTTAGATTTTTGATCGTCACTACTCCAAGTTTATTATTTGACATGACTTGATATGGTCTGAGCCACTTCGATTTCAGTTTTCCTGGAAACAAACGAAGACGACTATTATATAAAAGCACGAGCATACCAGAAACGAAATCTTTTACCCTTAAGTTCTTGTCATGCCAATGTTTGGTCTTTTCCTTGTAAAATGTTGCATTATCATACGACCATTTTCGAATTTCATCAAGTTCATTGAGCTGTAATTTCCTTTTTTTTCCTACATTTCTTAAATCAAAGTTAAGTAATTTTGTAGCCCAATATGCTTTATGTTCTAATTCTACTGGGAGATGACATGCTTTTCTAAAGACAATTCTAAAGGGAAACATGCCTATAGGGGTTTTGAATGCAGTTCGATAGGCCCATAGAGCCTCATCTAACCTAAGAGACCAATCTTTTCTAGAATTGTTTACTATTTTCTCTAAGATTGATTTCAACTCCCTATTAGACATTTCCACTTATCCATTTGCTTGAGGGTGGTATGGGGTTGTGATTTTGTGCTTAACACCAAATTTTCGAAGTAAAGTTTTAAATTGATGGTTAATAAAATATTGCCACCATCACTTATAATAGCTCTAGGTGCTCTGAATCTAGTGAAAATATTTTTTCTAATGAATTCAAGAACAATTTTTGCATCACATGTCCTAGTAGCTATTGCTTCTACCCATTTACTCACATAATCCACAGCTACCAAGATATACTCAAAACTAAATGAATTTGGAAATGGTCTCATGAAGTCTATTCCCCATACATCAAAAATTTCTACTTCAAGCACATTATTTATAGGCATTTCATCTCTTTTGGAGATATTTCCTACTCATTGGCATCTATCACAAATTTCTATAAAAGATTTTACATCAACAAAAAGAGTAGGCCAAAAAAACCTGATTGAAGAATTTTCTGAACTATTCGATTTGGTCCGTGATGACCTCTAACTTCGCCTCCATGGCATTGTTGCATGATAGCTTCGTGTTCCGATTTTGATACACATCGTCTTAGCACTTGATCCAAGCATATTTTGATGAGGTATGGTGTAAGGACCTAAATAGGCCCTAGTAGAATTTAAGGGCATTAGCATGTTATTAATAATTTATTAAGTCTAGATAGAGGAATTAAAAATAAGATAATATCAAGAGAGTCATTTAATATTGTGAAATATAAGGGTGTTATTGAAAAGAAAATATAGTTAAAGGGGTAAATTTTTGATACAATTAAATATTGGGCCAATTGTAATAATATAATAAGTATTTTGGGATGTAATTAAAAGAAGATATAAAGGTTGGGGCTAATGTTGAAGAGAAAGTTTAAGTGGGGGTCAATTTATGACATGCAAATTGTATGAGGATTAAAGTGGATTTTGGTAGGTCCTTGATGATGTCACCTTCCACTTTATTCTCCATGCAAGCATTGTATTTAAAGAAGTGCAGCCTGCAATACTATCAAGAAAAAGAAAATTAAACATTTCTCTTCTATCTCTCAACCAAAAATCTGAAATTTAGCTTCTCTCTTTGCTAATAAAATTGGTAAAAATATTCATCCTTTCCCTCTTATAAATCCGGCCACTCCTCTTAAGTAAAATCTCCTTAATTCAGTCTGAATGCATATATGGAAGGCTAGATTAAAGAGGCTTACAAGAGTATAAGAGAACTAAAAGATTGGAAGATAAAGGAAGAGGAAGAAATAGGAGGATTTTGAAGAAGATTTGAGTTGCATGTTCAGGTTTGGGAACTTAATCTTCTTGCATGTGTTTTTATTTGAGTGAAATATGTGATTAAATTGTGACATGATTGCATTTTGAAAAGTAACTTGAAATAAAACATCAATCTTTTTTGTTTAAATGGACATGTATGTAAGTTTTAAAATTTTGGGTTTGGGTTCACTTGACCTAGTTGCATTCTTTTGGTAATATCTTGAGTTACAGAAAATATAATTAGATGATTTTAATTGGGTTTTAAAATATACTTCTAGACAAAGATTTCATAAGAAGAAATCACATTCTAATTCTGCCTCTAAATGGGTCATAACCTAGCTTGAAAATTGGACAAGTGTACAGTCCCACCCTCATGAACAGTCCTCAGTATTTGGACAATATCTTTCAATCTGGAAGTGATATTGAGATGATTCTTAATGTTATGAAAAATAGAAACATAGGGTAATAAAAGTTCAAAAGTAACCTAGCTTTAATTCTTCCTCTAAATAATTTCTATGATTTATTGAAATTTAAGTGAACTGTAAATTTGGATTCTAGAACAGTTTTAGAAAAATTAAGATAACTTTGTGTACAATGATCAAAATAATGTAAGGTTAATTTTTATGGAAAATGGACTTCTAATTATAAATTTCATATGAAGGAATTAATGACTAATTTTATTTCCAAGTATGTCAACTATTAGCATGAAATTCGTTGAATCTATTTGTACTGTAAAGGTACAGATTTTTGATATTTTGAGCATAAGTATTAGTAGAAAAGTCAAAATCTTATGCTGTAAAATTATAGATAAACTAGATACCTAGGAGCACGTTTTTTATGAAGAAATGTTGGTCTAAATCCCTCTTAATTTCATGCTATGAATTTTTATAAGTGACAGCAAACACTATTTTGGTTCTATGAACATCCTATAGTATTTCTCAAATATCTCGAGCTATGGGTCAGATATTAAGGTGAATTTTGATGCTCTAGAAACTAGATACATAGGGGAATTATATTGTAGAAGATAATTGATCCTAAAAATGGCATTTTCAAATTCATTTGTGGCTCACAAGTTGAGTCCAGAATGCTAACCTGTGCAGATTTTTAATGTACTTTATCTTATGGTTTTTAATTAATTGAGTTAAACATGTGTTTATGTGATTGTAAAATGAATTGGATAGGGCATGTAATATGAATATTAATACAAGATTATATGTATACATATACATTCACATGTGTATATAGGTAAGGACTAGTGATGAATATATCTGATATATATTTGTGATTAAATTTGTACATAAGTAAGGATTGTTGGTAATGATATAAAAAAATTTATATGTGATCAAAATTATGTACATGGATTTTGTGTGCAATTATGCTTTCATGTACATATTTTTAATGATGGAGTAAATGTTTATTTGATGCATGCATCTATACTATGAAGTTAAGAAATGTTTAAATATGATAAATGAAGGTTTTTAATGTAAGACTATCATATGATTACATGAATGTAATATATATAAATGTATATAAATATGTAAACGTCTAAATGATTATACATGATTTTTATTGATCTCTTGAAGATTACTATGATACTTATAGTTTGAAATGTCAATTTTACTTGTATAAAGAAGTAATGTGATTTGTAGAATATGTGTGTGTGTGTATATATATATATATAGTATGATCTTACATGATTGGGTTTGAAAGATGTTTAAAGTAATGATTTAGGGAATATGTTTAAAGTGAAATGCATGAATATGTTTTTACTTAATTGAAATGACATGATTAAGCATTTGTGATGTCACATATTAGCATGATAAAATATAGATCTACAGAGCAATAGACTCAATTATAGAAATCTTATCAAAGTACATAATAGCAATGTTATATGAGAATACGTACACAAGTGTATGTATTAGAGAGGGAGTATTTTGTAATGTGATTGTTACATGAGCAAATTGTATAAATTGTTTTATGAATTATGCATATATGTTGATGCACTAGAGAAGATATATATTTGTACATGATTATGCATAGGTGCAAATAGTATAATATAGATACTACCATGTTATACGAAATAGTTACATGATTGAGAAAGATTTCAAATACGGAATAGTAATACCCAATAGTAAGCATGTTTAAAGGTTTACATAAAGTTACACATGAGCATATATATGAGTACATTGTTCGTTGTTACACAAGAATATACATGTACATATAAGAATATGAATGAATAAAGAAAAGATAAAGTAAATAGATTTTATTGCCTGCGTTGAGTCTATGAAGTGGATAGATAAGCATGCCTATAAGGTTACCTTGCAGCTGCGATAGTTTTAACCCCGTTTGGGTTGTAGTTAACCCCATTTGGGTGACTAAACAGACATGATCCCATTTGGATCATATTCAACCCCGTTTGGGTTGTAGTCAACCTCGTTTGGGTGACTAAACAGACTTGTACGAAGTACCTCCGTTATAATCAATCAATTTATACCTTTGGGTATCTTATTTGTACCTTCGGGTGCTACCGTATAACCCATTATCCACCTCTTTAGAATGGTGCAGGCTTTATACCAAAGTTAATAAAATTTTGATGTTTAACTTAAAGTTTTATGAAGCATGACAATTCATAAATTGATTTCATAATCTAATTTATATGTGAAATTCCTTTTCATCACATATGGAAATTATGATATTAAAAGATGTTGTGATATACAACTTATGCATGATTATCGCATATAGTAATAGTATGTATAGAGTTATATAAATGAACTAGTGCATCACTAATATCTAGTTATGAACTATATTAGAGATAGTATGTTTTCTGCAGTAATATGTTGCTTGCTTGGGGTAGATAAATGACTTGCAAGATTTGTCATGTATGAAAGCTATGAAAATGTTTTGTTGAAATAAGTGTTTTCTATAGCAATGGAATATAAGAGTTATGTATAGGTATTCATGTTGGTGATTGCTTTTCAAATTAATACATTGGGTTATATGTTCTCCCTATATCTACTCGTTCTTGCTCTTTATTGAGAATTGATATATAATGTCTCGTGCATACACATAAATATTTACAGATTTACGAGTGATAAAGTTCACATGATATATTTGAGATTGAAGTGAGCTAGAAATTCTATGTATGCATTGGTACAATAAGTATTATAAATATATTTCTAGATTGATAAATGATAAACTTTCATAGTACTAATGCTCTGTCTTACTTACGAATATGCATATGTCCTTGTTGATCATAAGCTTATATGTGAATATATATATATATATATATATATATATATATATATATATATATATATATATATATATATATATATATATATATTCCTAGTATATGTTAAAGTGTGTGGTATGTAGAAGGAATGACTGAGTATAAACAGTGGTATATCATCCAATGAATGAATCGCAAGTCTAAAGGATAAATATGCTTATATGATTAAATGTTGTGTATTTAAAGCATCAATGCCGAATTTACTATCATTAAGTCATTCGGTTATCATGTGTGGGCTCTTGTATGCATTTTTTTAAATTGAGCAAAAGTTATACTTATAGTTCATAATGTATGCTTGTTGGCGATCACTATGAGTGGTCGTTTGTCACATTTATGTTCCCCACTAAGCTTTATAGCTTAGCACGGGTTCTTTATCCATGTAGGTTGCGAGGATAGGACTTTCTCTTAGGATTGATATCTGTAGTAGGTTAGCCAACACAAGTCTTAGAAGATTGATAATAGAGTCTTCTTTTTGTCCTTATATTTTGTAGTTATGGAAAATTTAATTATGTTGGAAATTTTGAAATTATTATAGATGTTTTATATATGTAATATTTGATGTTAATGAGATGTACCTATAAGTAAAGCTTCTAATAGTTAACTTTTAGATATCTGTCTAGTAGAATAATAGATGAAATGTTAGGATAAGCATACTTAATTAATACTAAATAAAGTTTTATAGCTAAGTATAGGGTAAGGGTGTTACATATGGATCATCCCAAAGGTAGTGTTTGGCATTTGCTTTCACCTTTTTCATTTGTTGCCAATTAAACTCTTTAGGAAGATAGCCACCTGCAAGAAAATTAGCTATATTAGCATACAATATAGCTGAATTTTCATAAGTATAAAAAGCACAAATGTGTTCATCGGGAAAGAAGTCAAAAATTTCTCCCTTTTCAATTCTAGCATGATCCAATCTAGATAGATGGTCAGCTATAAAATTCTCAGCTCCTTTCTTATCCTTAATCTCAACATCGAATTCTTGGAGTAGTAAAACCTATCGGATAAGCCTCGGTTTGGAATCCTTCTTCGTAAAAAGGTGCCTTAATGTCGTATGGTCCGATTACACAGTAACTTTAGACCCTAGGAGATAAGATCTGAATTTTTCGAAGGAAAAGACTTTTGCCAAGAGTTCTTTTTCTGTGGTTGTGTAATTAACTTATGCTTCGGTGAGTGTATGGCTTGCATAGTAGATGGTATAGAAAATCTTTTCCTTTCGCTGTCCTAAAACTACTCTAACTGCATAATCACTTACATCACACATAATTTCAAATGGTAAACTCCAATTGGGTGATGCTATAACCGGTGCACTTATTAACTTTTGCTTCAATAGATTAGAAGCCTGCAAACACTCAACATCAAAGTTAAATACAACATCTTTAAGCAATAAATTAGAAAGTGGCTTGGCAATTTTAGAGAAATCCTTAATAAATCGATGATAAAATTCGGCATGACCAAGGAAACTTCTAATGCCCTTAACACTAGTCGGTGGGGGTAATTTTTCTATCACATCAACTTTTGCTTTATCGACCTCAATGCCCTTTTCAAAAATCTTATGCCCTAAGATAATTCATTCTCTAACCGTGAAATGACATTTTTCCCAATTTAGAACAAGGTTGGTCTCTTAACACATTTTTAAGACCAATGCAAGATTATTCAAAAAAGATTCAAAATCATGACCATAAATTGTGAAATCATCCATGAAAATTTTCATAAATTTTTCAATAAAATCATGAAATATGGCCATCATGCATCGTTGAAATGTGGCAGGTGCATTACAAAGACCAAAAGGCATTCTCCTATATGCAAATGTTCCATATGGACATGTAAATGTGGTCTTTTCTTGGTTTTTCGGGGCTATAGGTATTTGCATATACCCCGAATATCCATTTAGGAAACAATAAAAACTATTTCCTGCCAATCTTTCTAACATTTGGTCAATAAAGGGCAATGGAAAATGGTCTTTCCTAGTGGCATTGTTTAACCTCTTATAGTCAATGCATACTCTCCATTCCGTTACCGTGCGTGTAGGAATTAACTCATTATTTTCAATGATTACTACAGTCATTCCCCACTTTTTAGGCACACATTGATAGGACTTACCCAATTACTATCAGAAATAGGATAGATTATACCTGCATCAAGTAATTTTAATACTTCCTTTTTCACTAATTCTTGCATGGTTGGGTTGAGCCTTCGTTGGGGTTGTACCACTGGCTTGAAATTATCTTCCATAGGTATTCGATGTGTACAATAGCTGGGGCTAATCCCTTTCAAGTCGGATGTTGCCCAACCAATTGCTCCTTTGTGTTTCTTGAGGACTTCAATGAGCATTTCTTCTTCCAAACCTGTCAATAAAGATGAAATAATTACTGGTTCAATATTATCCTTTAAAAATACATATTTCAAATGAGATGGAAGTGTTTTAAGTTCAAAATCTCCCTTAGGAGGGGATGGTTCATCCTCCATTTTCTCACTTTCACTATGTTCTTTTTCCAGATTTTGTACCAACTTCTTTTCCTTTGCTTCCAACTCCTCCATTTCCTTGGGATGCATTAAACAAGCTTGAAGCTCATCATTGAGAATGATCTCCTCTTGTTTTGTGATAACACATCCTTGAACTTTATCAACAAAGTAAATGGACTCTTCAAAATCATATGAGGGGTGTTTTAAAACCTTATTCACATTGAAAATCATTTCCTCCTCGTTGAACCTCAAAGTAACCGTTTGTCCATAAACATCAATTAGAGCTCTTGCTGTGTTCAAGAATGGCCTACCCACTATCAATGGCACCTTCCTATCTTCCTCTATGTCAATGACCATAAAATCAACCGAAAAGATGAAATTTCCTACTTTCACCAATTGGTCCTCAATAATTCCCTTTGGTTTCTTCACCGATCTATTCGCCAATTAAAGTGTCGTTCGGGTTTCCTTTAGATCACCTAGCTTCAATTTTCTTCAAATTGAATAAGGCATCAAGTTAATACTAGCACCCAAATCATATAAAGCATGCCCAACAAAATTTCCTCCTAATTCACAAGGCAATGTAAAAGTACCAGGATCTTCTAATTTTTTAGGAATTTTATTGGTCAATATAGCACTATAATTACCGGATAATTGAACTGTTCCTATGCCTTCTAGCTTTTTCTTATTAGTGCAAAGTTCCTTCATAAAATTTAGCATATTTAGGCATGTGTAATAAAGCTTCAGCAAATGGTAAATTTATATGTAGCTTCTCAAACATGTCTAAAAATCTACTTAGTTGTTCATTTTGCTTTTCTTTTCTAGCTAGAAAGGAAAAGGTAATTGAGACTCATCAAGCACCATAGAAACAAGTTTTTCTTTACCTTTACACTTCTCAACCGTAGGAGGCACCTTCTTAATATTTTCAAAGTTAGGAATACTTACCTCCTTTATCGGTTCCACCCTTAGGGAAGGAATCTTACCACTTTTAGTTTTTTCTAACTCCTTTCCACTTCTTAAGGTGATTGCTTTAGCTTCCTCTTTGGGATTGCAGTCCACGTTAGAGAGAAATGTCCCTTACGGTTGGTTTGATAATGAACTAGCAAGTTGCCTAATGGATGCCTCTTCGTTCCTCATCCAAGTATCTTATGATTTTCATCTAGCATCTTGACTTGCTAAGATTGAGTTTTGGGAGGCCATGAAGTTTGCAATCATCTCTTCTATGTTGGATTTCTTTTCTTGAGGAGGGGGAGGTTGAGATTTTTGAAAATCGGGTGGTTGATGGTATGATTGTGATGGGTATTGGGTTGGATAATGTAGTGGAGCTTGATTTTTGTATAGGGGATGGTTATTGGTAAGTTCATTATGGTTAAAAGGAGGTTTAGGATTAGGGTTAGAAGTAGAAGCTTGATTACCTTCCCTCTATGAAAAATTTGGATGGTTCCTCCATCCCGAGTTGTAGGTATTACTGTATAGGTTCAAGGCATTTACTTTTTCTATCATTCCCTCGTTAGTCTTCATTCTTGGATATCTTTGACTTCCTACATAAGCATTCTTCTATCATTCCTTTGTTAGTTTCCTCACTTCGTTAGATAACATGGAAACATTCTTAACTTTAAGCTCATTTATTTCTCTTAAATGTTCTTTTCTCATTAATTCCATTTGAGTTTTTAACATAGCTACTTCATCAATATTATGAACTCCCTATTTTCATTGTGCTGCTCTACAGGTTGCCCATTGAGCATCATTGGTAGCCATCTCATTAAGAAGCAAAACTGTATCTGCAGGAATTTGATTCATAAAACTATCGTTTGAGGCTGCATCCAACAAAGATCTTGTTGATGGATTGGCACCTGCATAAAAAATATGCATTAGTTGATAAACAAGAAACTCATGATGTGGACAACTTTTTAAAATTCTCCTAAATCTTTCCCATGCTTCATGGAATGGCTTCTCATAAAATTGTTGGAAATCACTAATTTGTTTTCTTTTGAGGGCTATTTTAGTTGGTGGAAAAAACTTGCAAAGAAATTTTTCTTGCATTTGTTGCTAAGAATGGATGGATTGATTAGGTAGCATTTGTAGCCAATCCCTAGCTTTTCCTATAAGGGTGAATGGAAAAAGTTTCAGCCTAATTGCATTAATCAATACATTAGGAATTTACACAGTGTCACTAATTTATAAGAACATATCTAAACGTTGTACAGGATCCTCTATGTTCGAATCCGAAAATTTGTTTCTTTGTACCATCGTGATGGTAGCGGGTTTAATCTAAAAAGTTTGGTGGTGAGGAATCTTAATGGTTCTATGTTCTTCATTCCACCTAGGAATAGAGTAATCCCTAATAGTCCTAGGTCTATACCCATTTCCGGGAGCTTGGTGAGGTACATCTTGTTCTTCGATCCTAGGTGGTGGTGGATTATTCATAGGTTGTTCTATTTTTGGGTCATTCATGTTGCCTCTTAGCCTTCTAATCCTATGAAATGTCCTCTCAATTTCAGGATCTATGTGTAGAATGGGGTTGTTTCTCACCATAAATCACTAGCACTTGAGAAAAATTTTTAAAAAAATTAGAAAATAGATGAAGAAGAGAAGAAAAACACACAAAAATCCACTTTAAAATCAAAATAATTAATCAAACGCCAATGTTTTCCTCGACAACGGCGCTAAAAACTTGACTGGTGTTTAGCAAGTGTACTAGATCGGCTATGTAATATAAGAAAATATAATTATGACCCAAACTATGGAACCTAAGGGAAACTTGTGTTTGTATGAGTGATTTTAATTTTAAAACCAAATTTGTGTAAAGAAGAAAGAAGAGAAATCCCAAAAGTTGTGATGATTAAAATTGAAAACTAAAAACAGGCTTTTAAAACTAAATATAAAATAAAGCAGTTAAAAGAGTTGAAATAATTAAAGATAAAACAAAAACAAACAAGTGATTAAGGTAAAAAATCAATATTAAAAACAACTTTCACCAAAGGACTATGTACCTTAACCAATATTATTATGACTTAATCAAAAGAAAATCACACAAATGATTATGAAGAATTCAAATTAATAAACCCAGATAACTTTACTCAAGATTATCATTCCAAGCATTAAAATTCTCTTATTCAGATAAATTCAACACTTAGCATAAAGATCTGAATTTTGTCCTCGAAATTGCCTGGTTAAAATAGTTGTGGGTACGTCTTTCTCATTATTTCTTTTAGCTCTCATATGGCCTTCTTAGTGTTATGATTTCTCCAAAGCACTTTCACCAGTGGAACTGCCTTATTTTTTGGTTGCTTTATCTCCCAGGCTAGGATTTGAACTAGTTCCTCTTCATATGTCAAATCTGGCTATACTTGTACATCTCCAAGTTTAACAATATGAGATAGGTTTGATTGATATCTTTTAAGCGATGGATACATGAAATACATCACAGATCTTCTCCAATTCCCTTAACAAATCTAGTTTATAGGCCACCAAAACCACACGTTCTATAATTTTGTATGGTCCAATGAACCTAGAACTTAATTTTCCTTTTTTACCAAATCTTAGCACTTTTTTCATGGTGGTACTTTCAAAAATACTTTATTACCAATAGAGTGCTCTATATCCTTTCTCTTTGAATTGGCATAAGACTTATGACGATTTGATGTAGCTTTTAAATTGTTATCGATAATTCTCACTTTTCTTTTATTTCTCTAATTATTTTTGGATCAATTATCTTGTTCTCCTTAAGCTCAGTCTAACATAATAGAATTTTACATTTTTTTTCCATATAAAGCTTCATATGGTGCCATTCAAATGCTTGATTGGTAAATATTATTGTAGGCAAATTCAGTAAAAGAAAGATATCGATCCTAACTACCCTCAAAATATATTACACAGCTTCTAACATATCTTCCAGTACCTATTACATCTAAAATGCATCATTACTATAAATTTATAACATCTTATATCTTTAAATCACTTATTAAAAGGTATCTGAATCACTCTTTTAGACTGTCCATCTGACCGAGGACGAAAAGCAGTACTATAGTTCGATTTTGTACCAAGGGCTTCATGAAGCTTCTTCTAAAATCTTGAAGTAAACCTTGGATCCCTGTCAGATATGATAGAAGAAAGAACTCTATGTAACCGTACTATCTCATTGATGTACAATTCTGCAAATTTAGTTAGTGGATAGTCGATTTTGATTGGCAGGAAATGTGCTGACTTTGTTAGTTTGTCTACTATCACCCATATTGAGTCATAATCCTTTCTAATGTGGGGCAACACAGTAAAAAAATCCATAGTGACTATATCCCACTTCTATTCGGGTATTGAAATGGGTTGCAGCAAACCCGATGGAATTTAAAGTTCATCTTTCACCTGTTGGCAAGTCAAGCATTTTGTTACATACTTTGTTATGCCCTTCTTCATGCCAGGCCACCAATAATGAGTTTTTACATCTTGATACATTTTGGTGCCCCTAGATGCATATCATCAGCCCTTTTTCATTATAATTATAATAATAAAATTACTTTAATACAAAAATCATCAACTAGGTAGCTATCTATTGTTTCATGAATATCTAAGTCTCAAATTGCCAAAATAAACTTTTAATGCCAATGTATCCATTACAAAGTAGAAGAATTGCTCCTCACTTGCTCGGAGATCCTTGGTTTTATATTTTCTCAAAATACCTATATACCTATACGTAAAAATAAAATTTTCACTTGCTAAGCAAATTGCTTAGTGGCAACAACTAATTTTACTTCTCTAGAAAATAAAATGTTCTATTTCAAAGATATAAATAATCAAAGAAATCATCAAACTTATATTTATTAGAGAAATATATACACAATTATTGACCTTGCTAATTAATTACTCTTATCTTGAAACATAAAACTAATTCTTTTCAAATTATTCATATACTTTCATATGTTGAATTCTATTAAAATCACAAATATATGTGTGTGTGCTTGTGTGCGTGTGTATATATATAACAACTATTATTATTGTTGTTGTTATTATTATTATTATTATTATTATTATGATCTATTAATATATGTCATTTAATTATAATATATATATATGTATTATTTTATTAATTTATTTTATTTTTAAAAGATAACATTTCATTGCCCATAGTATCCTGAAGAAATTTTCCAGCGGATATACGGGATTGAGGCCTTTCGGTATATTTAGACTGGAGTGGTCAAAACCTGACACTACACTCCTTTATATAATCAGTTTCGAAATCGAGTGGTCAAAACCTAACACTACACTCCAATTCTGGTGTAAAAAGGGATCAAAACCTGACATTGCCCTTTTTACACCTAATAGCGAGTCATTTATCCACAATGCAAAATGCCATTATTTATATTATCCACTAGAATTTCATCCTTCTAGCAAACCAATTTTATCATACTCAAATTTTCTACCGTTACTAATGGCATTAATGTCAATATATTCTCACATATTTCTCAATGCTTTGATATAAGAAAATAACAATTTCTCTAAATTATTTTTTTCCTCTTTTAAACTTATGTTAATTACATTCTCTGGTGCCATAGAGTACCTTTTTTCACCTTTGAAATTCTTATTTTAATCACCAATCTTTTCATTTATGTAAATATATATTATTTCATAAGTGTACTCACTTTTAAATAATATCATATAATAGCAAATAATTCACATTTAATTATCTTTACACCCTACTATGTTGTATTTTCTTGTGCTATTCTACTTTAATACAAAGATACATGAATTTCTAAGAGTTAAACTAATCTATACAATTGCATATGTACTCCAGCTCTAATATTTGATGCACTTGCACTTAACTCATGTTATAATGCCTAATATCATTAAATAAATTAGTCATCCATAGCTAAAGGTATATTAATAGTACATTTAAATGCTAAAGTTATAATGTAAGCATAAATTCTATATTATTTAAATATATATAATACAATTTAAATTTAAATTCACCTTTATCCCAATATATGTCAACCAAATACTTCTATTTATTTGGAAAAAAAACACTATTTATAACTGTTAAAATTTATTTTTGAATTTACTTCGAGAACAACCTTTATTTGCCTAAGATTACAATAGCATAAAATTTTCAAGAGCAGCCCTCACATTAATTTCTTAATTTTATCACCCAATAATGCATTAATAACTAACATTCATCAATTTTATGGCTTTTAAAATTTAATCCATTAAACTTATATCATACCTTAAACTTTAACTTAAATAAGATTTATATAAAAATTTAAGGAAAGGTAAATTTAGTGGTTGCAATTGATGGCAAAATCAAGCTTCAATCTTTGAAAAATACTCCTAAAAAAATCAAGCTAGTTCTTCTACCTCTTTCCCATTTTCTTTCTTCTTCAAATCACAATTTTCTTCAATAAACATATTTATCAATTTAAATCCAATGTCTCAAATCATAATGATTTATCAAATTTAAGAGAAAATTAACAAATAAGTATGCAAATTTAAGGTTAATTTCCCTAATAATTGATAGAAGTAAAGAAAAAATGAAATTTAAATACTTAAACCTTGATATTCTTTTTACTACCATGTTCTTAGCTTTTAGATCTAAGAAGGGTCATTGTTGTATCTTTGGCAGCCATTCATGGAGGAATAGGTTAGTAAAGCTTCGGTGGGTGGTGGTGCAAGGAAGGGCAGCAAACAGATCCACACCAAAATGTAGAAAATAAAAAGAAAGAAAAAAATAGAAGGGGCTATTGATGTTGAATTCATGTGGAGAGGGAGGCCACTATTGATGGCGGTTGATGGAGTAATAAACGACAGTTGGAGGCTTAAAAGTTAGTGGCTAGAGAGAAGAGGGAGATTGGAAAAAATAAAGATGGCAGAATGTGGGAGAGGAGAAAAGAAGAAAGAGAAAGAAAATAAGAGAAAAAGGAATGACAATTTATTTTGGCTAATTACCACTTTGGTCCTCCTTTATATATATTTAAATCTCTCCCTTAAAACTCTATGCACTGAGGTCCCTAGTTAGTTCAATTCTAAACCCATACCACTTTATTTTAATTTTTTATTTAATTTATATTATATTTTTAAATTAGTTTATTTGAGTGTCCTAAAATTAAATTTAATTTATGAATCACAATTTCACAAACTATCTTTTTTGGGTTATATTATTTAGTGTGTTACAAGTTTTATCAAAAATCAATACATTATATTTAGTCTGAGCAAAAGCTGAATATCGTGTATTAGGTTTTTCAAAAGTAAGTACAATGTAATTAAATTGCTCATATATTCATATTTTTTGAGCTTTAAACAAAAATTGAATATAGTGTATCGGATTTTATTAAACATAATACGATGTATTGAGTTTTAGCAAAACTCAATGCATAAATTTAGTTTGAGAAAAATTGAATATAATGTATTAGATTTTATTAAAAAGAATGCAATGTAATGAAATTTCTTTTATATTCATTTTTTTTGCTTTAAGAAAACATTAAATATAGTGTATTCAATTTTATTAAACTCAATATAGTGCATTGAGTTTTTGCAAAACTCAATACACTATATTTAGTTTAAACAAATTTAAATATAGTGTATTAGTCTTGTCAAAAGTGAATACAATGTAATTAAATTGCTTAAATATTCATATTTTTTTAGCTTTAAGCAAAACTTTAATATAGTGTGTTAGATTGTATTAAACTATATACAATGTATTACGTTTTTTCTAAAACTCAATACACTATATTTAGTTTGATTCTTTACATATTTTTATTTTTGATTCTTTGAAAAGCCTTTTTGAAATCGAACTTGAATCTTATTTTCCCTTGGCTTGAAAACCGAATCTTGGTAGTCTTTTGTTTAGTTGTTATTTCCTTAAAAAATGTAGGTATTGTTCATCATTACTATTCACATATTATTTATCATTATTGTTCACGTCACTGTTCACGGTACTGTTCATCAAAAAAAAGAAGAGAGAAAAACATGAAAGAGAAGAAAAGTAGAAGAAGAAAAGAATTTAAGGAGCAATTTGGTGGCAAGGGAAGTTTAAATAGCCAAAAGAGAATCCTAATCCTTTTATAAGTGTGAAAAGATAATCCTTTTTATTTTAGGATTGGGAGGGGAAGCAATTAATCCTTTTCTAAACTCCTTTGGGAATCTTTTAAAGAATAGGAAAACTAATCCTTATTGCTTTGGGTTTAGGTTTTAAAATCCTAATTTACATTTGACTTGGAATTACAATCCTAATCCTAGTGATACAAGGATTTTCACTTGGCAAACATTTGTGCTATCCTTTGTTATTAATCATTGCCAATAATTTTATATCATTTGCTATCCATTTGTGCAACCATTTTTTTTGATAACTTTTCCATCATTTGTGCAACCATTTTTTGTAACTTTGCTATCATTTGTGCAACCATTTTTGGTAACTTTGCCATCATTTTTGCAATCATTTTTGGTAACTTTGCCATCATCTGTGCAACCATTTTTGGTCACTTTGCCATCATTTATGTCACCATTTTTGGAAACTTTTGCTATTATTTTGCCATCAATTAGCCATCACTTTGCCACCATTTTGCACACAACTTGACACACTAGTCAATCTTCTTATGCCATTCAGCCTTGTGATAATTTTGGCTCTAAATTGATTTGTTTTGCATGTTTTCTACTTTATTTAGTTAATTTGGTATTTTTTTGATTTTTTTTCTTTGTTGGGTAGAATAACTAGGTTCTAAATTTGGTTTACTTTGTAGTGAATTAAATTCATCCATTTTATCCATATTATCATTTTCCTTGATTTTTGTTTCTTATTTCTTTGTTTTAAACTTGCTTTTGTTCCATTTACATTGTTAAAGTATTTTTGCTTGTCCAATACTTTAATTTTCTTATCATCAAGTGGTACATCGCTCTTGATCGTGTATCACCTCCATTGTGTCTAGAGTTTTCTTTTCTAGTTTTTAAGCTATCTTTTGTAGTTAGTTATTATTTCCTTAATTTCTTAAACGTTCTCAAGTTTTTGGTTTGTGATTTAAATTTTAAAGTTGCAAGCTTGAGTGAAAAAAGTAAGAGTGTGAGGACATTAAGAGGGTAAAAGCCAAAATTTGAGTGAAACACGAGTGAGTATGAGGATGACCTATTACAAGTCAAAAAGACTTTCAAATTAAGAAGTTTGGAATAAACTAAAGAAAGATATGAAGTATTTGATGCAAGGCCTTAATGGTATGGACTTACAATTTAAATAACTTCTTAAACAAGTAAGTACATTATGTAAGCAAGAGAAGAAGAGAAAAGGAAGAGGAAGTTACCTTAGAAGAAATTATTTGCGAAGCTAAAGGAGATGCTATCAACTTATTTGATTATGAATTCGTAAGCAATTAACAAATAATTGAAAATGAAGATATTATTAATTGTTTGAATGCATGTGAAGAAGTTTGATTAGTTGAGATGGAAGATTCATAAGTTACAATTGATTCTCCATTAATTAAGGAGAATAAGTTGCATATGGGAAGTGAAGAAAGTTAAAATCATATCATTATATTAAATAATAACCATGTTTTGCATAGTCCTTTGGTTTATAACTTGCAGGACCATGATGAGTTCTTTAATGAAGAAGCATTCATACTATTTCCACCAATACCGAAGATTATTTATGAAGATGAATGTATTCCTCAAGTGTCAACTCCAAACTATTGCAAGATGAAGATTCGAGGATGAATCTTTTCTAATAAAGGGAGGGAATGATATGACTATAGGAGGGCAAGTCATGATGATTTCATCAATCAACATCACAAGTTTAAAATACATAGCTTTTGGAAGCAGTTGAATGAATTGGGTCTAAGTCATTTTGGGCTTATACAACTTGGGCTTTAATTTTACAAGTCATGTGCTTCATTTAAAAGTCACATGACTCATTTAAAGTTGTATCTTAGTGGGTTTAAGGGGCTATTTTGTTTGGCTTTTAGTTAGAACTTTTAATTCATTAAGTTTAGTTGGATTATTAAATAAGCGAGGCCTTATTTAAGTGGGCTACATGTCGCCTTCACTAAGGCCTATTATTTTTTATTTGTTTTAATTCTTTAAGTAGGAGAATATGCTTATTTTTGTCTTGTAAGGACATAGAAATTTCGGCCATTACTTGTTAAAGGGGTTATTAGACTTTGATTAGGGTTTTAAGAGTAAATTAGGGTTAGCCACCTTATAAATAGGCTAACTTAGGTTGTAAACTTCAGACTTTATTAATTATAAACTTTGAGAGTTTTTCTCTTAGCTTTTTCCAAATTCTTTAGAGAGGATTTTGAGGTTGCTAGCTTTTTTTTCTATTGCATCAAGAATTAGAATTACTTATCAATCACTTAGTTATGGTATTTTTCTTATTCTTCTTTCCCAATTACTTGCATTTTCATTCACTTGTTGTTTGAGGGTTCATTAGGGAGGGTGTTTGTCTTTTTTATCTTTTGAAATCAAAGCGTATGTTTAAAAGGTTTCTGATTCTTTAATCTTAGGGTTTCACATAATGTATTGAGTTTTGGCAAAACATGTATTCAATTTTGAGGAACAATTGAATATAGTGTATTAGGTTTGTCAAAAGTGAATATAATGTAATTAAATTGCTTAAATATTTATATTTTTTAGCTTTAAGTGAAGATTGAATATAGCATATTAGATTTTATTAAATTCAATACAATATATTGTGTTTTTGCAAAACTAAATATGCTATATTTAGTTTAAAAAAAACTTGAATATAGTGTATGAGGTTTGTTAAAAGTGAATACAATGCTATTAAATTGCTTATATATTCATATTTTTAAGCTTTAAGCAAGGATTGAATATAGTGTATTAAGTTTTAATAAATTCAATATAGCATATTAAATTTTATCAAAATTCAATACATTAATTTTATCAAAACTTGAATATGGTATATTAGGTTTGTCAAAAGTGAATATAATGTAAATAAAAAGCTTGTTTATTCATATTCTTTGCTTTTAAATAAAGATTAAATATAGTGTATAGGTTTTATTAAACTCAATACAATGCATTAAGTTTTGGCAAGACTAAATGCACTATATTTAGTTTGATTAAAAACTTAATGTCATGTATTAAGTTTTATTAAAGAAAATGCAATGTGATTAAATTGGTTAAATATTCATATTTTTTAGCTTTAACCTAAAATTGAATATAGTGTATTAGGTTTATCAAAAGTGAATACAATATAATTAAATTGCTTAGATATTCATATTTTTTTTAGTTTTAAATGGAAATTGAATACAATGTATTAGGTTTTATTAAATTAAATATAATGTATTGAATTTTGGCAAAACACAATACACTATATTTAGTTTTAACAAAAACTAAATGTTGCTGAAAAGTGAATAAATTGTATTTAAATTGCTTATATATCTATATATTTTACCTTTGAGTAGAAATTGAATATACATTGTATTAGGTTTTATTAAATTCAATACAGTTTCTTGAGTTTTGATAAAACTTAATACACTATATTTAGTTTAAAAAAATAGAATATAGTTTATTAGATTCCTTAAAAGTGAATATAATGTAATTAAATTACTTATATATTCATATTTTTTACCTTTAAGTGAGAATATATTGTATTAAATTTTATTAAACTCAATATAGTGTATTGAGTTTTAAGTTTTCATAAAACTAAATATAATATATTTAGTTTGAGCAAAAATTAAATATAGTGTATTAGGCTTTTTAAAAAAGAATACAATGCAATTAAATTGCTTATAAATTCATATTATTTAGCTTTACGCAAAGATTGAATATAATGAATTTAATTTTATTAAATTCAATACTGCAAATTGAGTTTTGGCAAAATAAAATACACTATATTTAGTTTAAGCAAAAACTTAATACAATATTCTAGGCTTGTTAAAAGTGCATACAATGTAGTTAAATTGCTTATTTATTCATTTTTTTTGGTTCAGATAAAGATTGAATATGGTGTATTAGGTTGTATTGAAGTCAATGCAGTGTATTGAATTTTGAAAAAATTGAATCCACTATATTTAGTTTGAGTTAAAATTGAATATAGTGTATTAAGTTTTATTAAAGAAAATGCAATGTAATTATATTGCTTATCTATTAAGATTTTTTAGATTTAAATAAAAATTTAATATAGTGTATTCGTTTTATTAAACTCAATATAGTGTACTAGTTTTGGAAAAAACTATATATGCTATATTTAGTTTGAGCAAAAGCTGAATATAGTGTGTTATGTTTGTTAGAAATGAAAAAAATGTAATTAAATTGCTTATACATTTAGATTTTTTTATCATTAAATAAAAATTGATTATAGTATACTAAATTTTATTAAACTGAATACAGTGTATCAATTTTTTGTAAAGTTCAATACACTATATTTAGTTTGAGAAAAAACTGAATATAGTGTATAGGTTTGTAAAAAGTGAATAGAATGTAATTAAATTTCTTATATATTAATATTTTTTATTTTTAGGTAGAAATTGAATATAGTGTATTAGATTTTAATAAATTAAATATAGTGTATTGTGTTTTGGCAAAACTCAATACACTATATTTAGTTTGAGTAAAAACTATATATGGTGTATTCAGTTTGTCAAAAGTGATTGCAATGTAATTAATTTCTTATATACTCATAATTTTATTATTTCAAGCAAAAATTAAGTATAGTACATTAGGTTTTATTAAATTAAAAATATTGTATTGATTTTCGATAAAATACAATACACTATATTTAGTTTGAGCAAAAACTAAATATAGTGTATAAGGTATGTCAAAAGTCAATAGAATGTAATTAAATTTCTTATATATTCATACTTTTTAGCATTAAATAAAAATTGAATATAGTGCATTAGATTTTTTTAAAATTCAATACAATGTATTAATTTTTGCGAAAAGTTAATACACTATACTTAGTTTGAGAAAAAACCGAATGTAGTGTATTAGATTTGTCAAGAGTGAAAACAATGTAATTAAATTGCTCATATATTCATATTTTTTTTAGTTTTTCATAGTAATTGAGTATAGTGTATTAGGTTTTATTAAATTAAATATAGTGTATCGAGTTTTGGCAAAATGCAATATAATCTATTTTGTTTGGGTAAAAACAGAATATAGTGTATTAGATTTTTCAAAAGTGAATACAATATAATTAAATTGTTTATGCATTCATAATTTTTAGTTACAAGTAGAAATTTAATAATGTATTAGGTTTTATTAAATTAAATATAATTTATTGAGTTTTGGCAAAATATAATGCATTATATTTAGTTTGTGCAAAAACTAAATATAATATATTAGGTTTGTTAAAAGTGAATACAATATAATTAAATTGCTTATATATTCATATTTTTAGCTTTAAGTAAAAATTAAATGTAGTGTATTAGATTTTTTTAATTCAATATAGTGTACTAATTTTTAGCAAGAGTCAATACACTAAATTTAGTTTGAGCAAAAACTAAATATAGTATATTAGATTTGTCAAAAGTGAATACAATATAATTAAATTGCTTATATATTCATATTTTTTTAGTTTCATGCCAAAATTGAATATAGTGTATTATGTTTTATTAAATTAATTATAGTGTATTGAGTTTTGGCAAACACAATATTTAATTTGAGCAAAGACTGAATATAGTATGTTGGGTTTGTCAAAAGTGAATACGAAGTAATTAAATTGCTTATATATTCATATTAAATTCAATATAGTATATTGAATTTTTGCAAAATTCAATACACTATATTTAGTTTAAGAAAAAAATTAATATAATGTATTAGGTTTCTCAAAAGTTAATATAATGTAATTAAATTATCTATATATTCATATTTTTTACTTTGGATTAAGGTTGAATATAGTGTGTTAGATTTTATTAAACTTAATACAGAGTATTGAGTTTTGGCAAAACTAAATATACTATTTTTAGTTTGATCAAAAGCTGAATATAATGTATTAAGTTTTTTAAAAGCGAATACAATGTAATTAAATTACTTATATATTCATATTTTTAGCTTTAAGTAAAGATTGAATATAGTGTGCTAGGTTTTATTAAACTTAATACAAATAACTGAGTTGGCAAAACTAAATATACTCTTTTCAGTTTGAGTAAAAACTATATATATTGTATTAGGTTTTTCAAAAATGAATACAATGTAATTAAATTGCTTATGTATTCATATTTTTTAGCTTTAAGTAAAGGTTGAATATAGTGTATTAGTTTTTATTAAACTCAATACAGCGTGTTGGGTAGGCAAAACTGAACATACTCTATTTAGTTTGAGCAAAAACAGAATATAGTCTATAAGATTTTTCAAAAGTGAATACAATGTAAATAAGTTGCTTATATATTCATACTTTAGTTTTAAGCGTAAATTATATATTGAGTATTATATTTTTTAAATTAAATATAGTGTATGGAGTTTTGGCAAAAACACAACTCACTATATTTAGTTTGAGTAAAAAATAAATATAGTGTTTTAGCTTTGTCAAAATTGAATTCAAAGTGACTAAATTGCTTAAATATTAATATTTTTTAGCTTCAAGTAAAAATTTAAGGTAGTTTACTAGATTTTGTTGAACTCAATACATTGTATCAATTTTTGGCAAAAGTCAATACACTATATTTAGTTCGAGCAAAAACTAAATATAGTGTCTTAGGTTTGTCAAAAATGAATACAATATAATTAAATTGCTTGTATATTCATATTTTTTAGTTTCAAGCAGAAATTGAATATAATGTATTAGGTTTTTTTAAATTAAATATAAGGTATTTAGTTTTGGCAAAACACAATATATTATATTTAGTTTGAGCAAATTTTGAATATAGTGTATTAGGTTTATGAAAAATGAATACAATGTAATTAAATTGCTTATATATTAATATTTTTTATCTTTAAGTAAAAATTGAATATATTGAATGAGGTTTTATTAAATTCAATGCCGTATATTGAGTTTTGGCAAAATTCAATGCACTGTATTTAGTTTGAGAAAAAAATTAATATAGTGTATTAGATTTTATTAAACTCAATACAATGTATTAAGTTTTGAGTTTTGGCAAAACTAAATATACTATTTTTAGTTTGAACAAAAACTGAATATAATATATTGTGTTTCTTAAAAGAGAATATAATGTAATTAAATTGCTTATATATTCGTATTTTTTTAGCTTTAAGTAAAGATTGTATATAGTGCTTTAGATTTTATTAAGCTCAATACAGTGTACTAAGTCGTAAATCTCAATTTACTCTATTTAGTTTGAGTATAGTGTGTTAGGTTTTATTAAACTAAATACAATATAATTAAATTGCTTATATATTCATATTTTTTCGTTTTAAGTGAAGATTGAATATAGTGTATTCAATTTTATTAAATCCAATACAGTATATTGAGTTTTGAAATTTAGCTTGGGGAAAAATATGAACATAACGTATTAGGTTTGTTAAAATTGAATACAATGTAATTAAATTGCTTATATATTCATATTTTTTTAGCTTTAAACAAAGATTTAATATTATGTATTTGTTTTTATTAAATTCAATATAACGTATTGAGTTTTGGCAAAACTCATTGCACTATATTTAGTTTGAGAAAAAATTGAATATAGTATATTAGGTTTGTCAAAAGTGAATACAATGTAGTTAGATTGCTTATTTATTCATAGTTTTTTTTTTCTTAAAGCAAAGATTGAATATAGCGTTTTAGGTTGTATTAAACTCATTGCAGTGTATTGAGTTTTGACAAAATTAAATACACTATATTTAGTTTGAGTAAAATAATATATAGTGTATTAAATTTTATTAAAGAAAATGCAATGTAATTAAATTGCTTATATATAATTATGTTTTTTAGCTTTAAGTAAAAATTTAATATAGTGTATTAGGTTTTATTTAACTCAATACAGCGTGTTAGTTTTTGCAAAACTCAATATACTATATTTAGTTTGAACAAAAATTGAATATAGTTTTTTAGCTTTAAGTAAATGTTGAATATAGTCTATTAGATTTTATTAAGCTCAATACGGTGTCTTACTTTTTGGTAAAACTCAATGCACTATATTTACTTTTTGCAAAAGCTGACTATAGTGTGTTAGATTTGTCAACAGTGAATAAAATGTAATTAAATTGCTTATATATTTATATTTTTCAGTTTTAAGCAGAAATTAAATATGGTGCATTAGGTTTTATTAAATTCAATACAATGTATTGAGTTTTAACAAAACTTAATAAACTATAGTTAGTTTAAGAATAAATTGAAAATAGCAAATTAGGTTTGTCAAAAGTTAGTACAATGTATTTAAATTGCTTATATATTCATATTGATGTACTGGATTTTATTAAACTCAATACAACATATTGAGTTTTGAGTTTTTTCAAAACTAAATATGCTATATTTAGTTTTTGTAAAAACTGAATATAGTTTATTTGGTTTGTTAAAAGTGAATATATTGTAATTAAATTGCTTATATATTTATATTTTTTACTTTTAAGCAAATATTGAATATAATGTATTAGGTTCTATTAGATTCAATACAACGTTTTGAGTTTTTGCAAAACTCAATACTATATTTAATTTAATAAAAAATTGAATATATTATATTAGGTTTGTCATAAGTGTATACAATGTAGTTATATTGCTTATTTATTCATATTTTTTTTGCTTTAAACAAAGATTAAATTTAGGTGACATTTAGTTCATTGCATAACACATGGGATAGTATAATGTAGTACAATCTAATACAAGTATGGTGTTTGGAACATTTTTTGAAAAATAAATGTGATGATAATATAATACATCATATATCTCACTATCCTACATACATCGTATAAAATAATACAACTCAAACTCTTGGGTTTGTATAATTCAACAAACATTGTATTAATACAAAATACCATCCCAACACCATCGTTGTTGCTGTCAACACCACCACTATTGCCGCCATCACCATCGCTGTTGCCCCCACCGGCACACCACTGCCATCGATACTACCACCACTATTGCCATTGTAGACAGTAGCTCATAATGTGGCTCTTGATCAGAGTTACCTTATGAGAAAGTGATTTCTCATAAATAGATAAGAAACATAAGTGTTGGGCTTTCCTTAGATTATTAATATTCTCAAGATGTTTTTTTCTGAGAGCTCTGCCAATTTAACTCTTTCAAAAAGGACAAAATGAGAAAATCAATTTTGAAATTTTGGAGCAGTATTGAGTTTTATGATCTTATCTTAGCCTACAGACCTTATAATTAGATGATTCTAAATCTATTTGAATCTTAAGACATAAACCTACAACTTTTATGAAGACACCAAAACCAATTTTATATCTTAAAATTCTCAAAATTAGGCTTAAACATAGATGACTGAAATCTATCCTTGCACCTAGACTAATTTGTAGTTATTTAGGTATAAATCCCACTGTAGAGGTTATATTGAGATGAATTTAATTTTTATAGAAACAAGAATCTTTTTGGATTTCATAAAGAAAGTATAATATAATTCTGAACCTATTATTCCCAATAATTTTTCAAAGGAAAACATCAATTCCATCATTGAAAATTTCCTAAGAGCAATTGTTAGTATTTTTACCATGAATCCCAATCTACAAATCCAAATTGGGTGGTTTTTAATTCATTATAAATATAATACATAGGGGCACAGATGTCAAGTGGACACCTTTTTGAAAAATGGAGTTTTCTAGCCTAAAAATTAGACAATATTTTGAATTAAGAGTTTAGTTAAATGAGAAGAGGCTGTGATTCAAGGGCGTGAGTCACACCTTTGACTCACGGGTCAAAGTCGTGAATCACTTTTGAGTCATTCCCTTGACTTACGACATTGAGTGTAATATTCCTAAGCCCCAAATCTTGTAAATATTGTGTTTAAATTGAATTTAACATTATAATTTTCATTTTCCCTTTTTTTATGATTTTAGCTTGATCTATTATTTTATTGCTTTAAATTGTGTTTTTAGTGTATAAATATTGTTATTCATGCTTAAAAATGAGTTTGGGGGTGTTTTCTTACTTGAAAATGGATAAAAATGAGTTTGGTATCTTTTCTTGGCCATTAATGGCATTTTTTAGTTTTCGTTCGTGTTCTAGGTTAAGTCACACCCTGAGTTGTGAGTCACACCCTTGAGTCTCGAGTTACACCTTTGAGTCGTGAGTCATATTTAATGAACCTTGAGTTACGAGTCACGTTTCTGGACCTTGAGTTGAGAGTCACGCCCTTAAGTCGTGATTCATGTTCCTGTACCTTGAGTTACGAGTCACGTTCCTTGACCTTAAGTAGCGAGTAATGCCCTTGAGTTGCGAGTCATGTTCCTGGCCCTTGATTCGCGAGTCATGTTCTTGGACCTTGAATCATGAGTCATGCTCTTGAGTCACGAGTCACGTTCCTGGACATTAAGTCGCGAGTCATATTCCTGGACCTTGAGTCGTGAGTCACTCCTATGACTCATTTTTGACTCGCTTTTTAGGGGAGTGACTCACCTTTTTGCATCTTTTATTCTCTTTTTACTCCGTAACTCGCTCATTTGGCCTTCTTTTTGTGTGTGAATGACTCCTTTAACCCGTTTTTCACTCACTTCCTTTATTTTTATGATTTCTAATATTGTTTGTTGTTTATTTTCTTAATATAATCATTTATATATATATTTATTCATGAATTTCTTTAACATTAAATATATTTATTATCCATATTAATTTTTGCTTATTTATTTATTATTGATTTTATTATTAATATTGCATTTATCATATAATTTATACAACATGCTTGATATTAATTATTTATCCAATTATTTAAATTAACTAATTATGTATTTATTATTTGATTTAATTTATTATTAACTCACATTATTATTTTTTATCCTTTTTAATGCACATAACTCATTGGCACTACAAATTAAGTTGGAGAATAAGACATGGTAGATTAGTATAGGATTTATTTTCTTATTTATCATCATTTCAAGCTGTATTTAATTTTCCTTTGATTTCCCAAAAATTTGTATTAGTTAGTAAAAAATAGATTTTTACACACTTTAATAAAAATAACACCAAAACTATCTCTACTTAATTAAATTGGATTTTTTCTCATAAAATGGACCAATATTCTATTTTATTCCAAAAATCATACTAAATAATTTTATAAATATGCATGAGGGAACCAATGTTTCTAATCTAATAAATGACCCGATTTATGTATGTTTTTCTTTCAACATTATTATTCTTTTATTCTTTCATTATTTCATTGAATATAAATATATTTTTTTCTAGAGCTAAAATTAAAAACTCATCAAATATTTTCTACCTTAAATTAATCGATCAGCTCGATGCATTCTTTCAAGCCATATGGACTCAACACCCTTTTTTTAAACACACTTAAGACTTCACCTTTTTCTTAAATATACATGCGAGCACCAATATTCTCATCTTAATAAACTCAATTAATTTTTCGATTCATGTATGATTTTATCTGTATATTTATTCTTTTATTCTTTAATGCTTTCTATGCCATGCTTTACAGCTTTCATATATATGCTTTACAACTTTTCAATATGCTTGGATGTGCTTTATTTTTCTAGCATAATATCTCATTTGAGAAAAGAGATAAAGTAAATTAATAATCAAAACTCATTATATAATACTAACCAAGGATATAAATAAGAGTGAAATCCGAACTATCTTTGGTTTCGGCTTCATAAGGTTAGAACTTACTTTTTCAATATTTTATTAGGTGGCAATTCCATGATACCTGCCTTGTGGTGCCCAACAGATGCCCTCCTAAGTTGATCACCAAAAATGGAATGGGGATACCCCAAGATGTTATCTTATGCCTTTTTGAGGTCCGAGGTATTACGGATTGGGTTGAATCCCTATCCATTGTGGAGCAACCGACCTTCATAAGTTAAATGAACCTTGATTTGATCTTTAGCCCTAATATTGGGTTTTCAAGGGCAAGCCGGATGCCTACGAGGTTTGGCATGCATCACCTTGGCGACTTCATTAGGACCATGAGGTTTTGCTCTGAAAGTGTCTTTGGTTGATTTAATATAAATGAGTTTAGTGATTAATATTGTTTATCTTTTTTCAAAATGAATTGCATTGTATTCATGTTAGGGCCTTAGAATTAAGTTAGGCATCCCTCTTTTAGCCCTGGTGCATTCTCAAAGCACGACCATGGCATGAACATATATCTAGTGTGTATGTATATATTAATTCATGTCATAGCACGTATGTATGCAATACATGCATCATGACATTTGCATATACCTATCATGTACATATATAGTAATGCTTGTCATGGTATGTGCATATTAACATACATCATGACATGTGTGCATAGACACTCCCTACAGCATCTATCTTATACATATTGGCCTGTACGTGTAAATATTCACTATCATGCACATTGATAAGTGTCTGAGTATACATTGTGACATGCATATATGCCAGTCATGCATGCGTATGTTGACATGTGGTATAGTATGAGAATATAGACATGCATCTAGGCATGTGCATAGTGGCATGTACACATGTATTATAATATAAACATGCTGACATTTGCCATGACTTAAATGTATGAACATTCATCATCTACATGAGTAATGGCACATACACTTAAATATCCATCATGCATTATAGTGCGTGCATATACACATCCACCATCACGTTGGCATTACATCCTCCATCACGAATATGTATTAATGTGCATTGTAGCATGCGTATGTAAGCATCCATCCTCATATGTGCACAATTGACATATATCATAGCATGAATATGTCAGTGTATGTCGTAACATGTACATACTAGTCATCGAGTTATGTCTTATGCATGTTGCTATATGCATGTGCACGTAGACATTACATTTAGCTCATTTTGGATTTATATACAAAGTAAAAGCTATATATATTCCACGCTAAAATGCATGCCATGTCATGTGCATTTTGTCATGTTACGCTATCCTTTTTCTTACTGTATGTGTACATACCATTATACTACACATCATTATACATGAGGCACATTGTGAACACGTGTTTTATTCTTCATGGATTGTTATACCATGTTCCATATGCAACATATACCATGGATATACTCATCATATATCATGAATACAATTTCCATGCCATGTCATGCATCATGTATACATCCTATTCATCATATACTTGTATACTTGTGGCATGACATACATCATATCCGTATGCCATTCAATATATGTGCTCATTCATATATCATGTCATGTCCAATGTTATGAATATTTTTGCATACATCTTGCACTTATGTGTATGTGATTTTCTACCATACCATACGATTCATTGACATGCATCATCATACCACATTTTACATCACATCACATATACACATTGTCATTGTGTAAGTCATGTTATGCACATGTATGTCATATGTCACGTGAATCATTCACATAACATGTCATACCTTGTGTACATAAACCATCATTCTTAAAGTATTTCATGCATGTATGCATCATGTGGCATGCATATTTATTCTTACAATTGTTCTATATTCTACACACTTACCTTTATTGTACATATGTTGTGCACACATGCGTTGCTTATCATGCCACGGTAGACTTTGTTTTTACTTCTCCATTGTATGCCATATGTTTTTGGAGGGAGAGAAGAAAAGAAAAATGTTTTCTTTCTTTTTCCTTTTTAAACACTGGCTCCAAGTTCCCCCTTCTCCCTTATAAATTGATTTCTTTATGGTTAAGTGGAGGATGACATTGCTAAAAGATAATTTCCCCTAAAGTCCTTTTGTCTCTTCTTATTTACAAATTCACCCAAACTTCCTTTCTAATTTTGTAACAGACCCCTTAATCACACTTTTGTTCCAATTAAACACAAGACAAAATACTATTTTACCCTCATTCGCTTAAAAAATTTAATCTTTCTATCTTAACTTGTAACACATCATTTAATTAAGCATAATTAGACCTTGTTACCCTAATAATACCATTATTTCTCCTAGGAATTATGTTGGGTCCTAACAATTCTCTCCCCCTTAAAGAATTTTGATCGGTGTCTAGCAAGTGTACTAGATCGGCTAGTAATACAGGAAAATATAGATTAAGACCCCAAAATATCGTACCCAAGGGAATATGGATTGCTAAGAATAATATCTATGTATGAATTAAATTAATCCGATATTGTTTCCCAAATGTTTTTGATTTAAAGGTAAAAATTAAACAAAATAAATAATTAAACAAAACAAAAGCTAAAAAATGAATTAAAAACAAAACAATAAATGGAATTCTCTTGCTAAAGAAACTATCCACCTTAACTTTCATTGTAATGACTTAAATTCAATATAAACATTAGTGATTATGGAAAAACTAGTAATAAAGCAAAATATCTTTATTCAAGTATATCATTCTTAGTATTAAAATCATAGGCAAATCTAATACTTAGCATGAAAATCTAGTTTTAACTTCCTAAATATTCATTGAAGCCTTTCTCAAGTGATTCAATTCCAATTTATTCTTAGTTCCTCCTCTCTTAGTATTAACCAATAAAATTAACACATAATCATCTCATATTTCGAATAATAATCATGCATAAACATTAAAGAGTCAATCCAAGAACATGCAAATCATTAACTATGTCAAAACCAATTTTTAGTTATTTATTCAATAAACCAATAATTAATCTCAACACAATCAAAGATAAAAATATGCTTAAAACCAAGAAATAATCAACCAATATTAAATTTAAGCTCAAAATAAAGTCATAACAATGAAAATATAAGTTTTCAAGAATCCATTAGCAAAAGAAGAAAAACTACTTCCTAAACATAATTAAAAACTAGAAACAAAGTTGAAAAGAAAAATAAAAACAACGTAAATTAAACTAAGCTTAATTCTAAGATTCCTAATTCCTAATTGATCCCACTAATTGATTTTACTAATTGATCCCCTTCTTGGTGTTTTGGACTGCTATTTATAGGGTAAAATCGTAGTAGATTCCTTTTTAAACTCCAAAATCAAATAGGAAGCAAACTCTGCCCAAAACAGGAAGTTCGAGAAAATCCTTCGCGAATTAGGAGACTAGACATGTGGCCACGTGATTTCTAGTGTATTTCTACACATGGTCACATGTTGCCTTAGTTAAATCTCTCACATGGCCATGTGATTTCTTTTGTAAATCCACACATGGCCATGTGTTCTTTTCTTCTCTTCTTCACGTGGCCAAGTGTTACTCTTCTAGACTTCACGATTACATCAAATTTCCAAATTCACACTTTTGACCCAAATCTTCTTGCCTTTTTACAATTAAGTCCTTTTTCTTGCAAATTAACCCTGAAAACACCAAAATTTACAATTAACTCCAAAAACATAAAACTAAAAAATTAAACTCAAATTAAACTTAATTAACACAAAATTAACTCAATTAAATACCTAAAAATATACTAAAAACATCATATAATTCACCATTATCAAATTTAATCTTTGAAATTCATACCTAAAATATTTACCACTTGCATCACTAACATTTCCAAATCTCTAAATCTATCACAAATAAATTTCATCGTATACTATCTCTACCAGCTTTTCTTGTTCTCTTCCTTATCTTGATTAAATTCTTACTTGACTTTATCTCCTTATAAGGGCAACCTTTTCATGTTATTATATCATTGCTATACTCAACATACATCTTACCGTTTCCTTTTTCAATTGGGGCCTATACATGTGATATGGTGTTGATCATGTCTTCTTAAATGATGTTTAATGTTATGTTATAGAAGAATGATGATTTCATGTATGCAATAGAATGAAAATGCATATTCTTATGCAATGCACATGTTTTCCTATATCCTAAACTATGAAATGTTTAGTCAAGTACCCACACTTTTTAAGGAATCACTGATAGGTATATGGAGCATCGTAATCAACCTTAGCTCATCATCACAATAACTTCAGAAATGGAAAACCTTATTAAATATATATAAACTCTTTCTCATGTACCATATTGAAATAATCTCTATATACTCTATTCACACACTTACACTATAATCCAAACACTAGTCATATGTACATATTGTATACTATTCATTCAGAAATTAGGATTTTATTAAGCGTATTATCCTTATACACATACCAACATAAATACAAGGATCTAATCTATTACTCAATCATGTTATCCTCAAACCTTTCATCTAATCTAATACTTCTAACATACATAAATTCTTTTCCATTATTAAAATCTATCAGGATACATAAATAAATATCAAAGAAGAAGATAAATACTAGAAGCTTCTTTGATGACATCTCGCTTCATTTGATCTTCAGTCGTGTTGGTTTGTATCAATATGGTTAAATCTATAAACATTTTCCTTTCACTAAGGTCTACCATCTCTTTCTAAGGTTCATCAGAAACATTAAACTTCTTTTTACTCCTTAGTGATGAACTACTTTTCTTTTATGATTTTGGGTAATTCAAAACAAAATGATCTATGTGCCTATAATTAAAACAAGCCCTCTTTAAAACTCTACACACACTCTAATGATTTTTAGAATAATGTAAACATTTAGGAGCTCGGGCTCCTTTACCCTACCCTATTATTCCTTGCATAGATTGTGATGTGTTAAAGATTGTTGTTTCCTATGACATACAAATTTCTCTTTCTAGGGGTGTTGCTAGAAGAACATTTATCCAAAACCCCTTTTCTTTTACCTAATTTCACCTTTCTATACTCTTATTTCTATTTCCTTTAGTCTCATTTTTCCTTTCAACCTTTCTTGATACCCTATATTTGGTGAACTCTTATAAACTCTAAATCAAATTATGGTTCATTTCCTATAATTCATCTACTAATGAAGCTGGTATCACATTATGAGGTGTAATAGTAGAATCGGGAATAATTAAATTTAAACTCTTAGAGTCACTAACGCTTTTGATCTATTATCCAATTTCCTTTAAATAATCCATCTTTAATCTATAACAAAGCGGGTATATGCATTAAGTCAACACACTATAATTCTCTATGATAACTAATTTCTATACTCCTTTAACCAAAATTGCCTAAACCTAAGCTTTGATGCCAAATTGTAACACCCACTCTAATAACATATTACTATCCTAAAAAATATTAGAAATATAACCATAATTTAATGATCTAATCTCTACTATGCTTTGCTGTATAAACTCTTATGTGAAACTTAAAACCTAACATAAAAACTTTCTTATTAAAACTTAACTTATATAAAAGTCCTTTAAAACATTACAAAATTTCATATACTGAACATTTATACTATACAAAAATTTCTAGCACAAATTAAAACCAAAATGAGAACTATACTTTTCTTGACTTTCTCTATCTTGTATTGGCTCTCATGTTGTAGATATTACCCCTAAGAAGAATTCTTATCTTGATAACCTACATGGATAAAAACTCATGCTAAGCTATATAACCTAGTGGGGAATATAAAACATGTGAATGACCTATTTGAAAGTATATAATGAATACACATACTATGAGTGCATAAATCATTTAGGCTTACATGTATGTAGTCACACATATTATTATGCAATGTTAAGCAAGAAACATGTAGCTACAGGAATACACCTTAACCAAATCAACTATTGAAGAACCTCCTAATGAATAAAAACATCTAAAAATATTTTGTATTCCTAAGTATAGGTAACACTTTGAAATTACACCAATTTTTCATTCATACATCAATAAAATACTCTTTCACCCTATGTTAAGTTTTTCCATATTCTACACATTGTTACGTATTATAGCAGTATGCAAATCAATCAAGAAAGAAGCATATGACCAAAAAGAACATGTATTCTCCAACATAATTATTGATAAATCATCAATATTATACAAGTTCATATGCGTAACTTATAAGTCTAAGGTGTACATGTGATTTTAAAATGTCATATATAAGTGCATATTGAAATTACATCTTCATATATCAAATAGGATCCTTATAAAGATATTATGAAGATCAATTATATATGGGTTAAACGGACACAAATGGGGTTTTTTATGATCCAAATGGGACCATTTCTATAGTTTAGACCTAAACAAGATCAAAACTTTAGCAGTTGCAAATTACCCTTCTAAGCATGCCTATCTATCCACAACCTAGACATAAATGCAAGCCCAGTTAATCTTTTTATTTTAACTATCTTTCCTTTTCTTTTTCCAATATGTATAACACACACACACACACATATATATATGACTATGAACATGGTGTTATATCTTTATTCATGTATAAATATCATATAAACATGATATTATAATCATGCAGGAGTAACTGAATTCTATACATGTAAACAAAGATGTATAACTCATTATACGTATATGAAAGTAATTTTTATCATCATTTTATCTTCATTCACTTAATATTTAGATGCATGTTTGTATCTCACTCTTATTCTAAGCATATACTATAATTTAGAAATACAGATTAATTATACTTATAATTTTCATTCTATACAATTCACTATTATATTAATATGACATACATTAGAACTTTAATTGAATGAAATTAATCATATAAATATTATCATTTCTTAAGCATATATATCTACATAACACATAGTGTACAAATCATATGTGCCTCTGTATTTAAGACATATCATTATATGTCCATATTAAATTAGCATATTAAGCATGTATTTTTAAAATAACATAATCAATAAAAGCTGTCCAAGCCATATGAAATTCCCTTTCCAAAGCTCTATAGCCATTCATTTATGCTCATATTATTTTCATTTATATACATGTTTATCTAGACATATAAATATATACATATATTATCTCATGTAACCTGTAACACCCTCTAACAATAGCTTATTACTATCTTCATTTAAACATTATTGGTTAAAAATTGTAGCATAACTCACCAGTCATACCATTTATCATCTATCTTTCTCATGAAGTAAATTTTATTGTATTTCATTCACACAAACAACGTGTTGTTTATGCTACCTATATTTACATTATAACACACACACACACACACATATATCCATGCAAATCTGAACAATAGTTATGTTAATTTATAAGTCAAGTAAACTATGATTTGTGCAATCAACAAGAAGTTGTTTAAATCAATTTAACATCATTATAATAGAGATGAATTTTTTTACTATATCTAAAGAACTTTAACATGCCAAACAAAGGGCTACTCTTCAGGTAAGGGTGATATCACTAAGGGTGAGGGTGATTCCCATTAGGTGAGGGAGACTTTAATATCGATTATGCATTATATAGGTTTTATCTCCTCGAGCAAGGGTGTTTCCCATTGGGAGAGGGAGTGCTTACCTCAGAAGAGGGAGACTTTCCCTCAGCTAAGGGATTTATCTCTGCTAAGCAGAAAACAAGATAAGAAAATTTATAGTTGAACTCAAAATCAATCATGCAAGTCAACTTTAACTCATTGATAGCTGATTTTCCATCAATATACTTTATAAACCCATGCATTATATTACCTTCAAGCATCATCAAATATAAAATTCAATTAGTAAAGGGAATTAATTCCATTGTATGCAAATATTCCCTATAATTTTCACATAAAGAGTTTGAAATTCTAATATTACCAACATCTCTAAAACATTATCATCTTAATTCATTCATATAGATAAGCTTATGCAAGCCAAATGCATTCATCAATCCCATACCTATTAATGAAGTTTTAAATTCCTTTAATTTAATTATAAATTCATCATAATCTATTAAAACCACCTACTTACAATTCAATATATACCCATGGTTTCCGTACTCATATTTCATGTCTCAACCCCAATAACACATCTACTACACATTATCACTAAACCATTACACATAATAATCACATGCAAAAGGGATAGAGGTTCCTAAACCTGACATGTAACTCCAAATCCTTCATTAAATCCCCTTTTCTTCCATTTTTACTTATTTAGTTTTCTTACTTGCTGCATTACTTAATAAGATCTCTCATTACATTATCCTTACAAGTGTAATATGAAGAAATTTAAAGGCATTCTTTAGGGTGGAAAGGTCGAATTTCAAAAGAGAGGAGGGAGGATTGTTTTACAAATTTTTGAGAGATGAGAGAAAGAATAGTATATTTTATTAGAGAGAGAAGAAAGGGAAACATGTTTTATTTCTTTTTCCTTTTTAATGGTCGGCTCCAAGTTCCCCCTTCTCCCTTATATATAGATTTTTTTAAGGTTAAGTGGAGGATGACATCATTAAAAGATAATTCCCCCCTAAAGTCCTTTTATCTCTTTTTATTTACAAATTCACCCAAACTTCCTTTCTTATATTATAATAGACCCTTTAATCACACTTTATTTCCAATTCAACACAAGATAAAATCCTATTTTACCCTTTTTCGTTTAAAACATTTAATCTTTCAATCTTAACTTGTATACATCATTTAATTAAGCATAATTAGACCTTATTACCCTAATAATATCCATGAATTCTTCTATGGCTTATGTTTGGTCCTGATATAGAGGGCCTACTGAATCTAGTCTATAAGTCATATACATGACGCACCAGTCAAGATCATGACTGGGTTTTTTCAAAATTCCAAATTTTACCTTGTAAAATAGGGATTATTTCAAGATTAAAAATATTTTATTTTTGTTGATCTTAATCCAAAAAAATTTAAAGGATTGGATGTTTTAGAGTGATAAAAAAAGTATTAAAATAGGGAGAGAGAAAAAAAGAGAGAAAGGAAAAATAAAGGGTTTTTTTTGCTCTGGTTTTAAGGAAATATGGAGGAAGCAGGAGAAGAGATAAAGAGCACTCTCATTGGTTCTGGAAGATAGCTCTACTGAAGGTAATAAAATAAGTCAATCTCTAGATTTTGTGTAGATCTAAAACCTTAGTTCTTATGAAGATTCATTTTAAGTTTTTTAAGTATTTGGCTTGCTCAGTTTCTTGCTCTTAGCTGAGTATTTTTGTTTTTTTTTGTGTAAATGATGTTTTTTTGGCATGTTTATTTGTGAATTTTTGTTTTAGGCATGAACCTATAGTTTCCTTATAAACTAGGATGAGTTTTATGCCTCTTGGTAGCCATTTTCTCTCTCTAAAGTTTATTTTTCTCTCAAGATTTTTTTATACAAATTATGTTATAATGTATTTCTAAGCCTTATTATGAATTTATATGTTGATTTTAGGAAGTTTAAATGTATTTTTTGTATGATTTGAGCCTTATAAAGTGTTTTGAAGCTTTGGGCTTTAGTAATGGTGTTGTTCCAATAGCTGTTGGATAATGCAAAAGTGACTCATAGCCTCGATTCATGAGTGAGTCACGAATTTGGTCCATGACTCACTCTCGACTTGCCATAACTCACTTTTGATTAAACAATGACTCATTTAAGGGAATGTGACTTGTTCCACTCTAGGCTGCAACTCAACTTTGGTCTGTGACACATTCGAGTGAGGTCTATGACAAACTTCTTTGCCTATTACCTTTTTCTTCCTTTTCTCCTCTATTTTCTTTTAATTTATTTTATTTTATTAGTAATGTGTTACTTCATGTGTTTCTTTTATATACTTAAGCATATTAATATTTTATATAATATATTAATTATTATTAATTAATCCATTATCTTTATTGCATTTTTTGTACTTAAATGCTCAGGCTTTATTTAGCAGAGTTTGAAAATTCAAGAGATCTAATTGACTGGGATTAATTAGTTTATTTAAGTTATCCATATCATTTGTAATCAACCTGTGTTATTATATGAGTTAAATCAATTAGTAAAAAAGGTATTTTTGGCATGAAAATTAATGAAATTTATGTTAAACATTTGTACTTAATCAATTGAGTTTTATTAATAAAATGGACCAATGTCCTATTTTATCCCAAAACTAATGCAAGTGAGGTTTTTGTAAATATGCATGAAAGAATCAATATTTCCAAGTTCAATTAATATCTCAATTTATATCTATTAATATCTTTATTTTTTATTTTATAGTATATTGAAAAATGTTTTACCTAAGTGATAAATTAAAAGTAGACTAAATCATCTTTCATTCAAGCATGTTGGGATCGATGTCCTTAAATTACAACAATTTATGTTTGATTTTATCGCTTTTTATATTCCTATATTTGTTTATTTTATTTCTTGCCCCGTAATGCATGAGAGAAGGATTAACATAATTAGTCATAAGTAATCATTTATATTATTATCACCCAAGTATGCAAGTATAGATGGAATTTAAACTATCTCTGGTTTTAGTTTCATAAGGTATAAAATCACTTTCCCAATATTTATCTCTGGTTTCAGTTTCATAAGGTATAAAATCACTTTCCCAATGTTTTATTTGGTGGGGACTCCATAATGCATGCCTTGTGATGCTTTTCGGATGTCTTGTAGGTTTATCATAAGTAAATGGATAAGGATACCCCCGAGATGTTATCTCATGCCTTTTGAAGACTCGAGGCATCGTATTTTAGGGTGAATCCTTACTCATTAAGAAGCAATTAATTTTTATGAGTTAAAAGAACCTTGATCCTATCTTAAGCCTTAAAAGTGGGCCTTTAAGAGCAAACTGAATGCCTAATAGGAGTTGATGTGCATCATAGTGGTGACTTCATTGGGGATTGTTCAAGAGATTTTACTTTGAAAGTGACTTAATTGGTATAATATAAATGGTTGCTTAAGTTTTGATTATGTTAGTCCTTTTTGAGTTAGGTTGTATTAGAAACATTTTATGGCCATAGACTTACGTTAGGCATCCCCATTTGACCAACAATGTAATCTCAAAATGTGACCTTATTTTTACACAATGTAGGGGAATGTTAGAGAGGACCACCAACCCAAATCTCGTACCTTTTTGGTATATTAAATAGTGACCATACCAATCGTTATGCTTGCAAAAACTTAGACCTATCAGTAGAGACCATGCTTGGGTAGCCCTAAACTTGTACTACCAAACCAAAACCTCATGTAATGGCCATAAAAACTTCCCTTAGGTATCATGTACCCTAATACTTTGCTTGCTATTTGGATACCTATATACTCAATCAAATTCTAATAAATTAAAATAGGTGATAATCAAAGGCTATCATGCCCCGATAGGCCTATCCTTATTTATCTAAATGACTCAAATATATAGTGATCAATGATGCATTTTCTTATGCTTTAAATAAAGAGAGGTTATGTTATCTATCTTTCATCTTTTACCATTCGCATTTATTGGGCTTTCTATTAACCCATGAATAAATCCTACCTAGGAAAGAGACTACACGAGTGCTTATGTGTGAGAAATAAGGTTGAAAGTTTGTTTTGATTTACGTATGCGCTTAGAGAATGATATACAATATGCCTATGCATTACATGCATAATTATACATCATGCTAACAAAATTTTTTAGTCATTATAGAGTCATCTAGGTGGTTTAAATATTCAACCTATTATGAGAAGAAAAGTGTTTCTTAGACAAGTTTCGATCCTTAGTTTCTCTAGGAATTCACCTTGAGCAAAGCTATAATGGCATTGATCAAAATATATTTATAGGAGAATCATTTGGCTGAATTGAAAGAATAAAGCCTCGCTTTAGGGTTATAGGTAGTTACAGTCATCATAGAGTCAATAAGGTGGTTAAGGAGTTCGAATGGGTATCTAGTTAGGAGATCATTATCAGGGTTGTTTAAGTCAACATTGGAAATTGACTTACATTTTGCCAAGGTCTTTAAGCTAGCTTATGAGAGAACAAACATGGCATGTAAGGCCCCTAATAGGAAATGCATGATTTGAGTAGGATTTTATTTGATTGAGATTAATTTAAAATGTGAATTATGTATAAGGAAGAGGGGACAAGTGATAAATTTGTTAAACTATAGTAATTGCATAAAAATAAAATTTAATATTATAGTTTAAAATTACTCAAGGGTATAATTGAAGTATAAAGTATTAATTTAGGGGTCAATTTGTGAATATGGCATCTTTAGGGGTAAATGTTAATAAATGAATAATTGAGAGGTTAATTTAAGAGAAAGAATAAATGAAGAGGTTGATTTAAGAGAAGATTTAAATGGAAGGGTTAATGTTAAGCATGCAAAAAGGTGTAAGGTTTTTGTGTGACATGCAAATTTTTAAGGGACCAAAAAGGGGATTTTCCTTGATAGTAGAAAAGTCAATTTTGTGAAGAGAAAAGGTGTGTGGGACAAAATTTTAAAGTGAGTTATAGAAATTCTTCTTTTCCTTTCATGTGTTCATGGTTAATCCCTCTAAGAAACCAACAAAGAAATCCTTGCATGTGGTGATTAATCAAGACTATTAGTGTTAATCTAATGATTCATCATATTCTCCTTCATCTTTTTCTTGATTTTATCGAATAGTTGAATGATCAAATGCTGGAAGTTTAAGTTAATGGATGAAATTGTTGATTTAAGGAGAAGAGGAGAGTAGAAATACCAAAGGCAAAGGAGTGGCAAGAGATTGAAAGTGAAGGGGGATTTTGGCCAAGGCATGGGATGAGGGTCTTCCTAGTTGTTTTTGGATGTTTTGGCAGAATCACGTTGTGAATGACTTGAATTTTGAGTAATTAAAGAGAGAATAATACTTAAGAAGTGTATATGGAAGGATGATATGAAAATCTCTTGACCTAGTGTCTGGAAATTTAGTATAAGTTGAAATAGAAATCTCTAATTAAGACCATTTAAATTTTTAAAGTTATACAAGACATATACCTACAAAGTTGTAGAAGGAACCTAGCCTTAATTATGCCTATAAATAATTTTTATGGTTTATTGAAATTTAGGTGAACTGTTAGTTCCAATTCTGGAATAGTTTGTGGTTAAATTGAGATATCTTTGTGTAAAATGATCAGAATGGCATGAGGTTGATTTCTATAGAAATTATACATCTAAATCTACAATCCTTAAGAAGGAAGCTAGACCTAAATCTGTCTCTAAGAATATGGAATTTAGGGTTGAATCCTGACTAGTTTACTGTACTGCTCATAGAAATAGTAGGCAAAAATTTTTGAATATATTGAGTTCTAGATGTGATTTTGAAATGATTTTTGATGTTCTGGAAACTAGACACATAGTGATACAAGTTTATAGGGAATGTTTTGCTAAAAATGATGTTTTACAAGTCAAAATCACAATACAAGTTGAATCTATAATTCTGCCTTTGGATAGATTCTATGTCACGGTTACTAGGTTTTTCTTAGTAACCGTGAGATAGTAGAGTTTTCAGTCCAAAATCAAAATGTAACTTATCTCACGGTTACCAAGTATTACCTAGTACTTCACCCAAACTTCACATTAAGGTCCCTAATAGATAGTATTGGTTATCTAAACTATTTCATTGAAAATTTAAAAATTTCTAACATAAAAATTACATGTAATTATAGATGTAAGTCAAGTTGTGATTATATATGCATACCAAAATTACATGTTGTTAAGCTAAATGTGTACCCAAATGGAAAAATATTGATTTATTTATAGCATATGATTCGATTAATGATAAAGGTATTTATGTATAAATATGTTCATATGATCAACTTATGAACAAGCTTATTACATGCAAGCATACTTTACAAGTATGTACATCCATGATTATGTAAATGAGTGTATGAACATGTACTTGCATTATGAAATAGGAAATTTTTAGTATGACTATGAACACATGAGATGCCTAATGAAGACATGTTCAAGTATATGATCATGATGATATGTATGTTCAAATACAGATATGTGTATTACTATAAGTATGCATGATTACATGTCATATACTAGAGAATTGTGTATTATGATATGATCACATACATGTGCAAAGTATATAATTTGGTGCAATATATAGATTAAATGAACTCAAAAACTATATCACCTGCTACTAGAGTTCAATTGTGGATATATAGGCGCCTATAGGAATATTGCAGCTACCACCATTGACCTTTTTAGGTCTAAAGTATAGTTGATCCTACTAGATCATGCACAGCCCCATTTGGGTTGTTTATTGACCCTATTTGGGTCCTTGATCAGTCCACCATACAGTTGTCCCCGTTTGGGTCCACCGTTTTGATATCTTTGGATATCCACCGTTCTGATACTCTTGGGTATCCACCGATCCCGTTATCCACCTTTAGAACTTAAGCAGACTCAATTAAAGTATTAATGATTCACAGTTATTCACATATGAATTATGCATATGATATATGGATTACCATGTTTAACTATGGTTTCTAATTCATATATTGGTATCTAATTACATGACATACAGAGCTCATTATGAATTGTTTAGATTCGAGTATGATGAATTTATTGAAAAGTTACATTGTTGTTAAGATATTATGCTTTGTTGATTTCTTATTTCTATTATGTAAACTTTATTATTTTCAGTTATTGTATATTATATATTTTTGATGACCACTGTGAGTGGTTGTCTTTCATGTTTAGTATCCCCACTAAGCTATATAGCTTAGCACAGGTTATTTTATCCGTGTAGGTTCTGTAGTCAAAGCTTTTGCTCAGGAACAAAATCTGCATCAAGATAGGCCAACACCAAAGTCATAGAAGTTGATGTAGGGTTATTTTTGGTTAATTTTGTGCAAGTTCTTCCGCATGTTTAATATGTATAAAAAGGGCTATTTATATGTATGTCATATGAAGTAAGTGATGTAATAAGTTTATTGAAAGAATGCTAAAGTATGCATGCATCTTGGAGCTTGTATGCTTAGTCATATATATGCTAGATAAATTGCTAAATGTCATGCATGATAAGGAACAAAGTTAAGATAGTTATAACTAACATGAAAATGATGAGTATGTTGCAAGATAGGCCATTGTGCATATGTAATTAAGAGACTAAAGTTGTGGGAAACACCTAATTGATGCATAGGATACCTAATTAAATAGACTATTTGATATGATAAATGTATATTACATTAGGTTAATAACCTACTCTAATATGATTGAAAGGTATAATATGATACATGATAAAGGCATTAGAATAGGGTGTTTCAATTTGGTATCAGAGCCAAGGTTTAGTCTTTTATGGGCAATCTGAGTTAGGGTTCTATGTCATGAGATAGTGTCGTGTTGGCCTATTGCAGAAGTTTTTGTTTTCTTATTAGTGTAACTTAACTATCTTTGTAAAATTTTAATAATTTAAACATATATATATATATACACACACACACATGATTTAATTTAGATATTACAAATCATGTCTAATCATATATCCATACTTTGATACAAGTTTATATCTATATGCATTTATAAACTTCTATGTACCTATATACAATGCTTACTATGTCTTATCACGAGTGCATCACATGGGGGTGACAAATGTGATGGAAAAGGGGAATAAAAAGTATAAATAGGGGACAAAAGCATTCCTTTACAGGTGTGACAAGATTTACGGGCACGACAGAGGGTGTTTGGACCATTGAAACTTCCCCTATTCATAAAATCTCGCAGACTGCTTTCAAATTTCAAATTGTACATTGATTTAGACATATTAAAAAATATTTTTATGCAAAGTGATCTTCTACAAAGTTGTTCCTATATATTTTTCAGTTTCTAAAAAATTTAAAATAACTTCATTTAAACCTATAAATCTTTAGATATTCATTAAACAAGATAGATTGATCTCAATGGTAGAGTAGTAGACATAGTTAGAGTTCAATCTCAGTTTCATCATCTTACAGGGGAAATTAGACTTTGACTTCTGCATATGAAATCTAAATATATGACTCTACTTTCCAAAACAACTAGGATCATGCAATTTTAAGCTCTATAACTCATTTTATAATCATAATAGTGTGACTAGTTCAAGTGAAACCTAGGATGAATTTTCCTTATTTTGAAGATAACTTTCCAATTTCGATTCTCTTATCTCGTTAAGCATTATAGTCATGTTTCCATCTTACTAAAACCTTTAAAAAACTATCTTAATGCACTGTATAGAGGCAAATATGCACATATATAGTTTAAAAGTTCCTATACTTACCTCTATTTCAGAAAGATTAAAATAAAACTTAAACATTCTATACAAATGCATTTTTGTTCCCTCTCAACTGTACATGTCTCACCTTGAAATTCCAAGCTCCAATTCTTGATAATCTACTCTATTATATTCAAATACACCTCATAAGGTTAACATGAAAAGCTTAATGTTCCATTATCTCTATCATCTCTAAAATGTTATCATACTCATTCATAGCATCATACACATACAGAACTGAACTTAATCATAATTCCACACCTAAAATCCATTTTTTATCTTATTAACACATTTATTGCACATTATCTTTTAATTAATATATAAAATAATCACTCACAAGATGGTTAAGATTCCCAAACCTGACACATAACTCTATAGCTTTCATCAAATCTGCTTTATCTCTAATTCTTCTTTTTGAACCTTGCTTCTGCACTTTTTGAAAAATCCTTAATCACACTTTCCTCAAATGCAATATAATAACAAAGAAAGGATACTATTTGAGGATAAAGGGGCTAACTTTTAAAAGAAAGAAGAGAAAATAATGAGATTTGCAAATTTTTCTTAGAGAGAGAGAAGATAAGATTATAACTTTTTAGTGAGATAAGAAGAAGAGAATAAAAATCTACATTTTAGCTTTCTCCCTTTGCTTTTGCCAATCAAACCACCATTTAAACCCATTATCACTTATGCTTTCTCCTATTTACAAATTCTAGAGAATTAAGTAGAGAAGGAAAGTTCCATATTAAATATGTCCCTATTTTTCGTTTCTTTCAATTTTAGCTCTACACTTATCTTCTTTCTTTAATTACACCCTTAAGGCCAAACTTGAAATTCATCAATTAATCTAATATTATTAAATTTAATTGCTTCTTAATCATGCCAAAATGAACCCTCTGTACTATTAACACTTATGAAATTTCTAGGGTCTAAGTTAGGTTCTAACAATTTCCTCCCTCTTAAAGAATTTTATCCTCAAAATTCATACCTGTACATTGACCGAATCTCATCACTTGTACATATATAACTCTATCTATATCATACGAAAGTTTTATCCAATACTAAATCTTTCAACTTCTCTAGTTCTTTACTTTAACACTCTTAAGCTCTATCTGACTTTATCTATTTATGATAGTAACCTTCTCTCAAAATCGTATCCTGACTATGCTCAATGTATTTCCCTTCAGTTTCCTTTTCAATTGGGGTCTATATATGTGATATGGTTCTTTTTATGTCCTGTCAAATGATATTTAATGCTATACTATAAGAGAATGATGATCTCATGTATACAATAGAATATAAATGCATATTTTCATGTCATATATATGTTTTACCCCATCCGATACTATGAAATATTTACTTAAATGCCCACACTTGTTAAGGATTCGTTGACAGGTATGCAGAGCATCATAACCAATCTGAACTTATCCTAAAACCAACTTTAAATATAGATAACCTTATAAGATAAACGTTTTCTCATGTATCAAATTGATATAATCTTTATATACTTTATTAAGACACATATAATATAATCCCAAACACTAGTCATATATACATATCATATATTATTCATTTTGTAGTTAAGGTCCTAATAGATATACACCCTAATGCACATACCAATATGGATGCTAGGATCTCATCTATCACTCACACAATACATCTTTAAATCTTATCCTATTTAATGTTTTTAATACACATATACTCATCTCTATTATTAGAATCCATCAATACATATAAATAAATATCAAAAGAGAATAAGATAATTACCAAAAACTTCTTCGACAACATCTTACTTCATCGAAATTTTAGTTAGGCCAATTCGTACTGAAATGGTTAAATCTATAGATCTGCCTCTTATGCTATGGTCTACCTTATCTTTCTGAAATACATCTAAAATGTTAAACTCCCTTTAGGGACCTATAGGTTATGGGCCTACCATGCTTTCACTACACAACTTTAATTTCTATCCCTATTTCCTTTCAACATCTCTTGATATCCTATGATCAGTTAATTCTTGTAAAATTCAAGTCATGTTGTGGTTCATTTTTAGAAAAATTTTTACTATTAAAAACTAATATCTCAATATAACATACAATAATAGCATCGAGGATAACTAAATTCAAAACACCGAAGCTGAAAATTTTTTGATCTCTTTTCCATATTTTAACAAATCACCCATCTTTCAATCTATAAAGAAACAAAACAAGGATGTCTTCATTAGGCCAACACACTAAAACTTTCCAAATAACTAATTTCTAGGCTCTTATTGACTAGAATCGCTTAAATCTAGGCTTTAATACCAAATTATAATACCTTCTCTAATACTCTACTCCTATAAGCATACAAAAATCTTATATCATATCGATACATAACTAGAATGGCCTTTATTACTTATTAAACACTTATATAACTATTTCTTTAAATTACTATTTAATCTCATGCAAACTACAACATTATATGTATGAAGCATAAGGCCAAAATAAATTATAAAATTGTGCCTTAAAATATTTACAATCTTTCATAAACTATTAAACATATTTACATTATAAAATTATTAGTATAGAATAAGAAATTTATAATCAAAAAACCCAAGGTAAAGACTTTAAACTTCCAATCTCTTCAATGACTTATGTTGGCCATCCTGCTGCAGATATTGTCCCTAAGAAAGCATCCTAGCCAAAGCACTTACATAGATAAAACACCTATACTAAGCTATAAAGCTTAGTGGGTAACAAAAATCATATGGACGACCTCTTTTGAAAGTCGTAAAAAATAATCACATATAACTGAAACATGATATTAAAGCCTACAAAATCACTGCAATAATCAAAAGAATATAAGTTCATGGCATTACAGAATATTCGGCATTCTCATTTAATTCTTTATATTCAAACCAACAATTTAAATATCCTATACCTATTAAATCTTAGTTTGCTTTTACAATGATATTAATTTTATTTATTAAAATGTAAAAATAAATCAAAATTTTCATTCAAGGAGTCGAGAAAACCATAATTGTATAGTTATTGCAATAAGGTATTTTATTAATTTTTATATATTTTTTAATATATATGTAGAAAACCATTATAAATGAATATGTATTATTATTATTATTATTATTATTATTATTATTATTATTATTATTATTATTATTATTATTATATCTAAATAGTGTGATTAAGTTATTTTATTTATATAAAATAAAAAATTTTAATTATTATAAATGTTATTAAAAATGTATAAAACTGAACCACTATAGCTGTAAATAATTATAAATATAATATTATATATTATATATTAATTTATTAATGAATTTAAATGGCTGATTATTATATTTATATTTATATTTATATTTATATTTATATTTATATTTATATTTATATTTATATTTATATTTATATTTATATTTATATTTATATTTATATTTATATTTATATTTATATTTATATTTATATTTATATTTATATTTATATTTATATTTATATTTATATTGTTGTTGTTGTTGTTTTGTAAACTTAATAAAATATTTGAATATTTTCACTTATGGGTAATTGAAAGATGTTGACATATACTCACTTTTATTTGCACATAAAAGGAGAAATAAGTGTTGGAGTGTCAGGATTTCAATATGACGTTGTCACACCCTCATACAATTAACTTATTAACTATATCCGATTAGTCATATTGATCATGCTTTCCATCACTACCCTGCTTGATGTTATTAATCATAAGAAAATTATGTTACTATTAATCATATCATGCTATGTCATATATATTCATATGGGTGATACTTTAACTATTTGCATGCTTATCTCATGTTTAGCATCATGCATATCATGCTAAATATGTGCTACATTGGTTTCTACGTGCATGTATATACTTGTTTAGTGATATCGTGAGTTGGTTACAATTCCATATACATATAGTTAAATACATCCTTATATGTCTAATAACCATAATATAAAATATTTCAAAATACTATTACAAAATCTCCCTACATCAATTCTTATCAATCTGATGTTGACATTTCCTGATGCAGAGGATGTTCTTGAGCAAAAGTTTTATCCACTAAACCTACACGAATAAAATAGCCTATGTAAAGCTATAAATATTTGTAGGGAAATAATTCACGATGGATGAACACTAACAATGATCATCGGCATACAAAATCAACATGCATCATATGTAACATACTATATAAATATCATTAGCAAAAAATATATAATTCTAACAACATCTCAAACATATGAGCATTAAGGCAACCAAGATAAAAATTATCCCAATATACATAATTCATATGGTTGATTAATATACTTCGATCATTTAAACTTGAGATACAATTTCTGTAGTTAAAACCAATCATATAGTACAACCATAACATTTGAGCAAGTCATGATTTAATTCAAATACTGTAGTCATTACTATAATTTGAATTTATAACCTACTTAGGTTCTAAATGTGGATAACGAAAATGATAGATACACTTAGGTAACAAAACGGTGAATATCCAAAGATATCAAATTGATAGACCCAAACGAAATCAAACTATACTTTAGACATGTCACAATCTAAATAGGGTTGGCTAATGATCCAAATGGGATCAACTGTACTCTAGTCCTATCTGGGCCAAATGGTGGCAACTGCAATTATCCCTATAGGCTTCAATTTATCAATAATTAAACTCTACTAGCAAGCAATACTATGATCTAACTCAATTTGTATGGCAAGCTTGTATTTATTTTATTAACCGGTATATGCTTATAATCATGTAATTGATATACAATCTCTAATACATAAGTATGTATGCATAGCTCATAGCACAATTCAAAGAATTTGCTCATATAAGAAATCAATGAAAAGTCATACCATCTTTAGTGTATATACATGTATACATAATCTCATTTATCAATGACATCATGTACTTTACCATATTATTATGACTAATCTTTTGGTATAAAACATATAGGCATGATATAGTCATCATATAGTGCTATATTCATGTTATCTAAAATAGGTAAATAATAACTTACCTTAGCTTGCAATCATTATACATATGCTTCATTATATAGTCATGTGATATCGAAAGACACATAGTCTCTAGCATATAAACATATATTCTCTACCTCAGAAAATCTTATGATCAATTTGTACATGAGCATTTATATCCCGGTAGTCATATCTTTATATAAATTGATGTTTTAACTTAGAGACATGTCATACAACTATAAAATATACGCATGATTATGTTATGTCCATAAGGTGAATAATAACATACCTTTATCATAAATATGCTTCAATAAATAATCATACTTATAGTTTACTATGTTACAGTGTTTCATAAATTCCATGAACTTATCCCCCTTTATGTATTATTTTTACATTATAAATGTACTTAATATACTTAAGATCATTTCTGCATAAAGATAAGAAAAACAAAAAAGTTATAAAGAAACTTAAATTCATTTAGATACTAAAAAAATGTTCCAAAAATGTGCACAAAAAATTGTGGTAAATTCTTGCAACAATTCTGCATTAAGACTGATTTTCAAGTTTATATTTAAAGCTATTTTTGACCTACCAAAGGCCATTTATATTTAAAGTGATATTCTAAAAAAATTATCCAATACATTTTTAGTTTCAGAAACATTAAAAATCACACCAATATCATTTTTAAATTTAAAAATAATGTAAAAATATGAAGAGCTAATCTTAAAAAGAGTGCTACCAACAATTTTGGATTCAACCCATAAATTGACATATTTATAATTAGAAGTAAACTAAGATTTCTTCGTATAAATTATAGTCATATAAGTCTATTTTCACCATAAATTGAACTCATAGAATATTGACCTATATATAACAACTTATGCACAAAACACTGTAAACTATCCACTATAATAGATAGCAGTTTAGTCCCAACTTCAATTAAAAATTATGACTATTTAGAGGAAAACTCATGTTTAGCTTTGTCTACAAAATTATAGATAAATGAATTATTTGTAATTACCAACTAGAATCAATTCAATTTAACATATGTAGCTCGAGATATACTAAAATTACAGAAGCTAGTTCTAACCATTCTTTATGTTGTCTCTCACAACTCCTATCTTAAAGAAAAATTAAATTTCATTATCTTAGGTTCATTCACTAATTCCATAATCCACATATTTACTATAATTTTTTTCATTTGATTACATTAAAAATTAATGAAAAAATACCCATTCCTATACATTGGCTAAACCACACCTATTTCTAAATTCTTTGCTACTTCTTTGCCTTTATTCTTCCTAGCTTCTTACACTAAAAATTACATTTCATGCATGCATCAATTTCCAACATATTCTCTCTTTTGGAAAAGCAACATAACAAGATAAAAGGAGAAGAAGAAGAAGAAGAAGAAGAAGAAGAAGAAGAAGAAGAAGAAGAAGAAGAAGAAGAAGAAGAAGAAGAAGAAGAGATGATTTAAAGTCTTGAATCCCCTTACCTTGATGATTCACTCTCAAAACTTCTTAATCAAACAACATGCAAGGAGGAGTTCATAAATTTAGAGGGAGGACATGCAAGATTCTTTTAAATGAAAGGAGAGAAGAAAATGAAGATAAAAATTTGAACTTCCTGAAGTGAATTCCATCTAAGACAATCCCGTTATTTCGTTAATTCCTCTCTCCATCATGCATTGGTCTAAAGTTTAAAGTGAAGGCAAAAATTTCCAATTGCTCCCTTAATTAATTGCATATCATACATTAACCCTTATTAATTCTTCTTCTAGTAAATCATTCCCCACTTATATAATATTCATAATTAACCCCAAATTCTTATCTCCACTTTTTAAAATTGACCCCACATTTTATCTTTTATATAATTGATCCTTGAATCTATTTTTATTAATTTCAATTACAACCTTTTAAAATTGTTAATGCTTAATAACTTACATAAACAACATAAATAAAATTACCACTCTGCCCTATTTACCTAAAATTGAATTTCTCATAATTAATTAAGCATTGACCATGAATATTACCATTTAATCATGCATTTATACTAAGGTCAAAATTAGAACCTTATAGACGTATCTGGTCCAAATGTCATTACAAGGAGAATGAGAGTTAAAAATAAGCTTGCTCCTCCTGAATAAGACTACCAAATTCACGTAAAATTGGATTTAGGTATCAGCGACATGATTTTCAAAATTATTTACAAGAGTCTAATGTACAATCAAGGATCGTTATATTAGACATCGATCAATTTGGTGGATGACGATTACATAGATGCAATTTATGATAAATTGAGGATATATGATTATTACAACTTGGTGAAAGTAATTATCATAGTTGGTGAGGGGGTGCAAGAGCTACTCAACACACGTATCCACATGAATATCAATTTAAAAATGAGGTATTGCAAAGAAAAAACATCAAGGCAGTTCATCATCAATTGCTTAATGAAATTGGTCCTAGTTAGCCCACATAGTCATTAAGATATTTAAATGTCCTCTTAATATAATTTTGCTCGAGATGCATTACAAATATTTAAATGGAAGTGCCCAATAACAATCATATACGCACCAAGTTGATGATGTTTCCAGTCAACCAAGATAGTCTGTAAGTCGACATAATAGTGAGTTACTTGGAACTTAAGCTAGTGTCATTTCAGGATAAGGTCAATTATGCCGATTAATTAGCTAGGTGCCTCATACTAGGATGAGTCAACCTAAGTGGTCAATTAGTCGAAGGGTTGGTGATTTTGTTAATAAATCACCTTTTGAAAATAGATCAAAAAGTTAAGCTACTGAGAGGATTTTTTAGGGAATAGGTGCAGAGCCAAATCATGTTACAGAAAATGATAGTAAATGTCATTCAATTTCCTATTTACTAGATGTCAATTTTGTTTTTCATGTACCTACTGATTGTCAATTATGTTTTATTTTCTACATTCATGCTAACAGTCAATGCCATGTTTTTTTCATATTCTAGATATCAATCAACCGCCTTCTGTTCAGTAGGATCTAGATGTAGCTCCTAGTCCACTATAAAAAAATTCTTAATTAGCAATGGAATTTTTTTTATTGGTAATTAGCAACGAAAAAAGTTCCATTGCTAAAAATGTTGGGGATTTTTTTGCATTAACAATGGAAATGGAAAATTGTTATCTTCCATTATTAAAAATAGAAGGAACTATTAGCGCTAAAATTTTACAATGGAATTTAGCAATAAAATTGCATTTTTGTTGGTAAATTAACAATGAAATTTTATTTTCATTGTTAAATAAGCAACAAAATTTTTTTTCATTACTAATTTAGAAACTGAAATATAATTCCATTGCTGAATTCCCATTAACAACAAAAATAGACTTCCGTTGCTAATTTTTTTTTTTATTAGTTAAGGTTAAGTTTTTACATTTTATTAGTTTTATTGTTTTCACTTTGGTTAATTTTTTTTTACTTTTGATCTCTCTACCACTTTTTATCTCTTTATTTTTTCTCCAACAGATGTTCTTCTCCAAAGCAAAACCTTAGCCACCACCTCTCCCCACCATCTACTTTGCTCTACCACCAAAGTGCATCACCTTAACTCTCATGCACCGGCCAAATCTCAATTTTGAATTGATATAAAATTATTGAGAGGGAAGCCAAATTTAACTCAACAAACAAATTTTCCCTAAACTCGATCGGGAAAATTCAAAAATAGGTGGTAACATGGATGGTGCCAAAGAGAGAGAAGAGGACTAGGATAGGATGTCTATAGATTCTCCATGTAAAGCTCCTTTATATTTTTCCTCCTCCCTTCCAAAGGTTTATTTGCCTGTCTCTTTCTTCCTCTAATCCCATAAATTACTTGTGTTCTTTTAATTGAGTTAGTGGCTTGATTTTCTTTTTTCTATTATTGTTGTTGGTTTTGGTTAATTAGGAACAATCGCAAGTTGAATTGTATCTCCAGTTATTAGAAGCTCTTGAAATTTAGCCTTCTATTAAACTATGAGGTAGGTTTTTTATAATTTACTTTTTTTTTCATTTGGGTTTTTGTATTACTGTTATCATTCTATAGCATATGTTTTCTTGACAATGAGATTTGGTTTATTTAAATTTAACTTCCTACAATTTAAATGTAAAATCTATCTCATGATTATGAATTTTATATTAGATAGGCAGATGTCATATGTTAAGGAATCAAAGTATCGAATGAATGTGCATACCTGTTATGATGTAAAGAAAAGTCATGTTTGGCAGTTTGTTTGCACTAGAAGTGTTTGATCAATTGAGAGTTGGTTATCAGTTGAGTTATCGAATTACTATGGGGATAATTTTTTAGAATATGAGAATCAAATGAATTTTTTGTTTACAATTCAATCAATAAATATGCTTATTTTTTCTTATCATAATCAAATATTTATTCTTAATGAATCAGTTCATGATTTTATTATGTTGATTTTGCATTTTGATTGATCAGACATTATAAGAAAATTATGATTCTTTTCATTTGATTTTTTCATTTCCTGGTTGAGTCCGATGAAAAGATACAGAGGATGATTTTTGGCTGCTATCTTTAGCTTTCAATGCATAACAAAAGTAAAAATAGGGGTTTGGCATTCTTTAATGCTAAAGGTGCTAATGTTATTTCTATTGACATCATATAGTATTATATATCAATGCATAGCAATATGTTTGGGAATTGCTATACTAAAATCAAATAGTAGTTAAAAAACATAGGCTCAACTATTATACCAATTATAGATATTTAAAAAGGAGTTTTTGTTAAGGAGAAAAATAAAATTCAGCTTTCTTTTGAACCCATTATTTGTTTTATCATAAAAAATACCAATGATAAGAAAGAGATGAGAAAGTTTATTCATAGTATAAAGGTTAGAGTTGCTTTTATTTTGATTTCTCTTCTTTATTTTCTTGATTCTCTTTATGAGAAATTTGGAGACGATAATGCTAGTTGGGCTATCCTGACAGTTGTTGTCATCTTTGAGTTTTACACAAGTTTCTTTTTTTTTCATTTTCATTTTTTAATTGATTAAGCTATGAATTACTGAATTTGATAAACAAAAACTATGCAGGTGTGACACTTGGTAAAGGATTAAATTAGGGATTGGGAACCATATTAGGTGGTGGAATGGAGAAACTTAAGAACTAAGAACAATGGAAGGCTTAGTTCAGTTGTAAAGACAATTAGTTAACTTTTTGTATGTGTTTATATGATGATGAAGTTAATTAAATTATGGTTGAAATTAGGCATTCTTGGATGACCAATTTAACCAACTTAAATAGCTTCAAGATAAAAGTAATCTAGATTTTACAGTTGAAGTTGTCTCTCTTTTCTTTTAGGCCTTTGAAAGGCTGCTTAATGAACTTGCCAAAACTCTGTGAGATTTTTTCTTTTTTTATAATCAATTTAATTACCACTCCACACACACACACACATATTTTAAAATGCATTTTTCTCATATTGCATATATAGAGATTAGCCAAGTGTTGATTACAAAAAAATAAATGCTAATATTCATCAGCTAAAGGGCAACAGCTCTAGGTAATCAAATATGTGTGTGTGTGTGTATTAAATTTTCCTTGATCTGAGAAGTGAAAATACCATTTATTCTAATTTTTTTAATCTATATTAATTAATGTATGTTAATTTAATTAGTTCTGAACCAAATTTAATTTGTGTTGAAAAAATAGCATACGAGCTCAAAGAGTTTAAAAAGTTTGCATCATTTTTCAAAACTTTTATGACCAGCAGAATGCTGAAGGGTAATTTTCTTTCCATCTCTGTATTACCCAAAAAAATAAATTGCCTTTTTTTGGTGCCATATGATCACATTTTCCTTAATTTTACCCTTTAATAATGAATTATAATTGTATATATATGCTAATGCATCCTCCTTTCTATGATCACATTGCTCTTAGCTCTTTGTTATTGTAATTTCTAACCTTAGCATCCTCATTTCTATGATTTTTAAGCTTGTTTTGTATCTATAGGTCTAATACTCTTAGATCCAACAATTTTACTATGGTTTCTAAGCTTGTTTTGTATATGTTGGTTTGATACTCTATATTATTCTTTTACCATATATGTCTAATTAACTACTCAGTTGGATCACTTGTCTACTCATGGTTACTGAATTGATATATCTTTATGCACCCTTGGGTTAAAATGCTGATTAAAATTTAGGGTTAAGTATTTAAATGTAATTGCATCTTGGAAAATTTTTGTAATTGTGTAATTATACTTAACTGTCTTGGAAAATTTTTTATCCTAGCATTAAGCAGTAGAAAAAGATAGTTATGTTATAGAAGTGTTATGTCTGGTGCTAGTTTTTATCTACATAATTATGATATCTTTTTATAATGGTAAATGAAATCTTCTCTTTTTTTCTCAACAGTGAGCCTTCTATCTTAACCAAAGGGCTCAATAAATCTTTTTATAAATGCCTATCTTAGTCACCTGCTTTTATCTTCTCATGATAGGTTGGCAGAGTTGGCCTTTACTTTAGTTGTCAAGCAGAAAAGTTCGATAAACCTTCCCTCTAATGGTATATTATTAGTTTTTCTTTCTGTTTTGGTTTTATGATACTAGTTATTTATAAGTGTTAACTATTGTAAGTTTCAGAAAAAAAGGTATGAATCTAAAGGGAATTTAGTAGCAACTTGACAGACGATACTGAGGCAAAGAAAGAAATGCATTTTAGAAGGACCTCCATTTACAGGGATGCTACTATACCAGAGGTATCATTCATTAATGTGCTTAAAAAACTAATTTATTGTAAGGCTGATGTTACAAATTTAGCTACTTCAAAGTTTTTTGATGGTGCTCCTTTTTGAATTGTATCAGGTTTAAATTCTTTGATTCTTTCTTATTCGTACAAGGAAAAGTAATGGTCTAATTTTGATTCTCGATTGATGAATATTAGGATAGGCATTGATAGAAAATTTAAAGAAATGAAACTCAGCAATAGAAAAATAAAAATTAGATGTTACAATAGTCATGCTAGTATAAATTCCACATTTATAAATTAAACTAGCCTTTTAGTGATTTTTGAATACATTTTTATTTCATAATGGTTGTATCTACTTTCTTAGGGTGAAATGTGAGGGCCTATTCTTGACCTTGGTAGAAATTATGTTTAATTAGATGGGTTTGCATGTTAAAGTAATTTTTATAAGGTTATAGACACATTGGAATAAAAGTTTCATGAAGGGTAATATGGTAATTTCAGTGAAATTAATAAATAAGGGGTTAATTGATTGATAAAAGTGGTGTTGGGGTAAGAATTATGATTTAAGATTGTTTTGGGTTCAAACCAAAAATTAAAAAGTTTGAAGAGGTTAGCTTTGAGAGCGAAATTGATAAAGAGGTTAAATGGTAATTATTGGTCTTCTAGAGGCTTCCTCACATGCTCAGTGATTAATATCATCATCTGTTCTAAGGTTTTGGTAAGAGGAATTTCTTCCTTCTATCTCTTCTGTTAATGAAAGATTTCATGAAAGCAAAAAGGAAAATTTAGTGTTTTTATGTAGTTTGTTGTAGCAGAGATAAGCAAGGATAAGGGCAAAGGGATCTTGAAGGAGTGCAGAAGTCACAGTGTTCAGGTATAGGAATACTATTTGGTTTTGTTGTGTATAAGGTTGTCTATAGATGGATATATAGAAATTAGGGTTATATGAACTGGATTCTTAAAATCAGTGAATCCCTCAATTTTAGGGTTGAGCTAATTGAGTAGTGATGAGCTTTAACATGAGTTTTAAGAGGTTGATTTGGTTCACTAAGCATTTCTATTTTAATTTGATTTGGTAATCGGATTTGTTCATGTTGGTGCCCAGCCATGCAAGGCCAAAATTATATGGCCATGTAAGGCTTCCAGCCTTATGGCGTGTAGCCATGCATGGCTACCAGCCTTGTGGTGCCAACAATGCAAGGCTAGAAGCCTTATGGTGCACTGCCATACAGGGTTTCTTGCCCTGTGATGCACGACCATTCAAGGTATGTCTGTATATGATGCACAACCAATTGACACTTTACTGCTCTTCATTTCACTATCTTATGCACTCATTTGGATTATCTAACAAAATGTTTTCATATTAATTTTGAATAAGACGCACTCCTTGTAGAAACAATTAACCCTTTAATGCAATCTAATTAACACACACTTAATAAGTATTTTTCTAAAGGTAAATGTGATTGTTTTATGCTATACCTTTATTGTCAAGCCTTAACTATCAAGGTAAAAGTGATCATATCAAGTTTATCAAGTAAGGGCTAGTTGCAACTTGGTTAAACTTATGACTGTAAGTGTATTAACATTGTGATTGCATTAAATTGCTATATATATGTGTGTGTGTGTGTGTGTGTGTGTGTATGTGTGTATGTTTATGCGAAGTATAGTAACATTTATTCTTAAACGAGTTTAAATTCACTGTATATGAATTATGAGTTGTGATAACAAATGTTAATGCCATTATATGGATATGAAATGTTAATTCATAATTGAATTATGGCTTGAGAAAATATTGTACTATGTAATGAAGAGCATAATGAATCAAATATTCTTAAAAATGGTTAAGCCTAAGGGTCTTAATTCAGTTGTGGATTAGATAGGCATGCCTAAAGGGATATAGTTGCAGCTGCCATAGTTGACCCCGTTTGGGTCCATTGTTTGCTCCTTTAATGGAACCATAGTTTGGCCCTTTGGATCCATCGTTTGATATCTTTAGATATCCATTATTTGATACATTCGGGTATCCATTGCTCTCGTTATCCACCCTTTGAACTAGCACTTAGGCAGGCTGTTAAAGTTTAGGAGATGTGTTTGAAATAAGAAATGCATGTATCGATTACTTCATCTATATAATGTACTGTATGATGATTGAATTATTACAATTTTTCATCTCCATTTCCCTTTGGTTATAGATTGTTAATATGAAATGAAATTATGATATAATTATGTTAACATTCTTATTGTAACATTAGTGTGAAGATGTTTATGGTCGACCATGTTATTTTCAAATGTTATCTCCCTACTAAGCTTTATAGCTTAGCAAAAGTTGTTTTATATCCGTGTAGGTTTGTTTGGAGGTCGCTCAGGAACTTAATTCTGCATCATTTGGCCAGTAAGAGTCGATCTAGATTTTGGATGTAGGACCTTATGTGGATAATTTCTTTTTGCCTAGTCTTATATTTTGCCATGATTTAATTCAGGAAGTGTAATATGGAGGACTGTAAATTTACTTAATTGCCTTTGCTTGCATGTCCTTCTAGATTGTGGGTGGCTATAATATGATTGCCATAAATATGATTATTTTTGCATGAAATTCTAGGTTAACCTACAGGTTATGCATGCACCAGATATGTATATGTTAATAGGCTTTATGCACTCATTAAGGGTGTTAGAGTGGAACTTAATATGATCATGAGTAAGGTAACACCTAAATTATATACATTATGGTTAAATTGATGAATCACTAGTGTGAATAATATTTGTTAGAAGGCATGATAACATGTTATGATGTGCCCAAAAAATTTAGATGTAGTATTAAAGTTAGAACTTAGACAAAGCATCTAGGTTTAGTCTTTTCTAGGGAATAAAGATCTAGAAATTTTTAGTTTGGTATAGTGTCTTGTTGGTATGATGCAGTAGTCCTTATTTTCATATAGGTTGAAGATGGATGATTCTAGAGATGCTATTGAGGAATCGTCTGAAAGTAATTTACCAGCTACAATGGGTTCCTCTGATTTGAGATCTTTATCGTCTAATCAAAATTAGATATCTGCTACTATTCCCAGAGAAACATTATTAAAAAATTTTTAGGATATGGCTCAAATTCTGCAAAGGATGACAGCACCTAAGGGCCCAATCTCGAAAGTTAGAAAATATGGTGGGGAAGAATTTTTAGGTACGACATTGGAGCAATCCGAGGAAGCTGAATTCTAGCTAGAAAGGCTGGAGAAGATTTTAGACGATATTCATTATCCTGCTCATTATAAAGTATCATGTGTTGTATCATTACTTCAAGAACCAGCGTATGATTGGTAGAAGCTAGTACTCGGACAACCTCATTTGCTGGATCCTCTTACTTGGGGATTCTTTAAAACTGAGTTTAAAAAGAGATATGTTACTAAGGCCTATAAAGAGGAGAAGCTGAGATAGTTTTTGACATTAAGACAGAGAGTTATGTCTATGGCAGAGTTTGAGAAAGAATTCAGTCGGCTGTGCAAATACGTTCCTAAAGAGATGTTGACTGATGCCTTTAAGAGTGGGCAATTTACGGATGGACTAAATCACCAAATTAGGGAGAAACTGATAGGGGCTACATCTCTTCAATTTGTTATTTCTTTCCCTAAATTTTCTCTCTTACATTTCATTTAAGTTCCTAAATAAGTATTCTTTTCTACTTATGCACTTTTTATACTTAATGTGTAATGATCATATTGCCCTTGACTTTTAGATTAATTCCCTATAGGTTCCAACTTATACTTTCCATACTTATCTCTTTATATTTACTCCCATATGTATCCTAGAGATACCCAATTATAATTAGGGTATATATTAGGGCCTTGCAGAACTCATGCTAATCTGTTGAAGATAAATTGATGTTCAAATCAACATTTAATTTTTCATTACATCTAGATGTGCTAGTTGCAGATTAAATAACTGTTGCTGACTAACTAAAAAAGTTGGAACTATCTTTAGGAAGATATACCCATGGCAAAGGTTTAGGAACTTGGTTCACTCTAAGTGGAATATGAATATATTCAATTGTAGGTCATCTTTCTCCCATTCCTCTTCTGCTGCATCTAGATTAATAAAAATCCTTATGAGGAATCATCATTGAGGGGGTCTGTATAGTATAAGAATATGTTATTGGGGATAAATAGCTAACCATCTATCAATACCACCAACAGCACCCAATATACTCTCTGATGCCAAACAAATACTAACACTTGCATCAGATAATATCGGTGTGCCTAATTTGTTCGGCAGAATTAGCTTACATGAAAAAAATAAATTTGTTAAAAATCATCAATAATATTATTTAAACATATAAATAATAATCATCAATAATATTATTTAAACATATAAATAATAATATTAACTCATATTGATACACTGATGAAAGCTCTAATCATGGTCATCCACCTTCTGGTGCATGATGTAAACCATAGCATATACTGTGACCTCAGATGTAAAGGTTCACAAAGAGGAGGACCTATAATAACATGTTCATATTGAATACTCTACTTATAAATTAAACATGAAAATTTTTCTTCATCATTTTTATCAATATGCCTCCTTAATTCAATCGAGTGCACTCTACCATCATATTGTAAAAGGAGTGGGATTTGTTCGTCTAAGCCAAATTGCCATAGATATCAATTAAGGTGGTGCCACTCGATAATATGAAAACATATAAGGGGCACAAATAATGTCCAAATGGCATTTCCATTTATACAAAAATATGGCAATAATTAAGTGCAACACATTCTTATATGGCTTCCATTTCATCTATAGAAAAAAAAATCCATGCATCATATTGTTGTAATAAAATATTCTTTTTATATAAAAAGATTCAAAAATTTATTAAAAAAGATAAATTAAATGTAAACATGATCATCACGCTGTAAATCCAAATCGAGACAGTACTTAAAAACATCTTTGCTATTATTTTTATTTAGATCGAATCAAGATCGCTGCCTGATAAAGATTAAGAATGAACTATCAATCACCAAATTGAATATATATATACAGTGGAAAAAAAATTTACCTATAACCATAAGACAAGGACTGATCGAGAACATATGTGTTGATAAATAGGGGTTAAATATAAGGTAGCCTTTCCCATGCCCACATTTGAATTAGTTGATGGTTACTGTTAAGTGAAATGGCACTCGATCGAGTTGCACAACATAGCTCTTTATACAACAACGTAAGGTATGCTGAACCCTAACTATACTCGCCAGTAACTTTTAAATTCTCTAATAATGGAAGCCACATCAAATGTATATAGTTATTTGACTATATTGTGCATAATAGTCCACCAATACAGTGAAGAATCTATGCCCAAGTAAAACATTGAATGTGGTAGTCGGTTGCATTAGGTGGCAATGAATTAAAATTATTTGACAGCCATGTTATTTTTGTACTATGTCCCTTTAATACATTTTCTAGAGGAACTTACCCCAAAAGATGGCCATATACATCAAATCAAGCATGTTGTAGATGCCCAATCATAGGACGTCCATCAATAGGTAAGTCGGTGAGTACAACAATATCTTATATAGTTATAGTGATTTCACCAACAAAAGGTGAAAAGCGTATGTCTTTGATCGCCACCTCTCCACAAGTACAGTTATTAAATCAACATTGAAATGCATCACACCAATTTGAGAAACTCCATAAAATTCTAATAATCTCAATATGAAATTATTCACTCGTCGATATTTTCTATAATAATTTTCAACGCTTGCTCTACGTGTTACCAATATATTATGTTCAATCTGAAAATAAATAAATTATCAGTTCTGCATACATAATTATGCATGAACATTTCAGTTATTTATATAGAGAAAATATAATTATCGTTCCACTCCAAACAACATCCGCTCGATGTTTACCTCGTAAAGTTAGAAGATCATTCACTAACGGTCCAAAATTAATATATTCTTGATTTCTAAATTGATCCATTATGAATCAACCTAGAAAAAAATAAATATTAAGCATTATATTTGCATCATAAAATTATTTTTCATAATTAACAAAATATATGTCAATATTAAAATTTTTCCATAAAATAACACAATTTATATGAAATAAATTAAATTAAAGAGACAATAAAAAGTCATACGTTTATCTATATAAATTTGAATCATAATTCTAATACAAAATAAAATTATTTTCTACATTTATTTAACATTTTATTCCTATATTTTTTAATATTTTGTTGCCCTCAATTTTCTACAACAAATATTAACAAATAATTAACACAATATAATAAAAAATTTGATAACCAATTTTCAACCATAATCGAATTGCATGCCTTTAATAAAATTTCAACAATATACAAAATTTTACAAGATTTCATAAAATTAATTTAGTTTAACAAAATAATATAAGTAATTTTTTTATTCTATTGATAATAAAACTATATATCAATTGATAATATTAATTTAATTTCAAAATAATTTGCATATCACAATTACTTAATAAGTCTGTGTTTCTGTAATTAATTAATATTTTGTAACTTAACATCAGCACATTAAATTAGAACATGTATAATTAAATGAAAAATCTCTTTTCTATACTAACATGATAACTTTTAATAAATAAATTTCAATATTAAAAAAATACAGATCTGACATATTTTCTCCATGCATCACAAATTTAATTAATAAAATAGAGTTGCAAATTAAATTTTAACATAGTTAAAAATTTTATTAAATTAATATTTATAAACACTCCTACAAAAAACTACTTAATAAATATTTCTATTAATTTTCTTAACTTTAGATACTTTTAACATATATAGCATGATAATCAAACACAATTTTTTAACTTTAATAAAAATGTACAAACAACAAAATTATTAATTAGATATATATTTTAATTTTGTATTAAATGTATAAAAAAATTGGCAAACATATTTTATTTTAAAAAAATAAGGTACACACTTAAATATTATGCTATATATTCATTCTATACATTAAATATGATAATTTGTAATACTACGACAATTATTCTTATAACATATTTTAAAGGACATTTATATAAAATTTATATTACTCAATTAAATCTACTATTATAACAAATTTAAATTTAAAATGTATGTAATGACTTGCCTTTTTTGCAGATCAAGCAAATTAACTAACATATAATACTTGTCAAATACAAAATAATAATATTAAGGATATTTTTAAAATTTTATACAAGTAATTCATAAATTTAAAATTATTTTACTCACCTTTAATTTTTGTTACGGTTAAAAAAATATCTACAATACTTAGAAGAAAAAGAAAAAAAAAAGGAAACATAGCTTCCTCAAGCTGGACGAAGGGAGTTTATGAAGCAATGCTTAGAAAATGAGAAGGGAGGTTATGAAGAAGGTGGACAAAGAGGGAGGGTTTGGATGAATAAGATATGGGTTAAGTAGTGAAAGTTTAAAAAATAAAATAATATTTTCGGAGGGTCAAAGTGATTTGATAAGATATCGTAGTACTTTTCAGTAATTCTGACATTGCACGTGGATTTATTTGGAATTTTACCTGCAACATCTGAAACTGCAGCAATTTCGAAGTTTGCAGTGATTTCAAAGAATGTAAACAAAGTCTCTTTAGGCGCATTATAAATATGATTCTAACAAAATCACCATACGTAACAGCAATTTCGTAAAAAATTTTAAAACTATAAATTTTATTGATACACTCCATTTATATAAATATTTTTTAAAAATACATTATTAAAATCCTAACAGAAAAGCTACTCAAACATTTTGGATAATAGCATTTTAATTTTAAACGGAAATTTTGTTTTTTATCTGATTTTTTTTAATGTGAATTGATTTAGATATTAAAATTTTTATTTTAATTATCCAAAAAATATTATAGAAGTCGCAATAATCAGCGGTAGCACAGTGAACCACGCAAAGGGCAAACACAACTTTTAAAATGTTTGACAATTTAAGATATAAGGTTTCCACTTGACCAACAAAAGAATTGCTAAAGGCTAAGGCTACCGCTCATAATTTTCTGACAACTGCCTCTCCACATTCTCATTATAACCCCACTCTATGCTCTTTTTCTCACACGCTATCGAACTCCTTTACTCCGCCCCTCCCTCCTATTTTCCTCTTAATTTTACCCTCTAAACACTTCCAAAGTTTCTGTAAATTCTACCCCAAATTTAATCATTTCCACGTTTGCTATACAGATTCACAGAGTTAAACCATTCGGCCAAAACAACATTATGTCAATTTTTTTAAGGCATAAATTTGTCTATGATATTTAATAAACAAAATAATTATACATTTTAATGTTTCAGTGGATACATTATTTTTTATATTTTAAAACTTATAAAAAATTTGCTACTTTTCATATTTTAAATTTGATATACAATTTTTTTTATATTCACAATGTGGCCTGTATTTGCACATTCAAATACTGCATCAAATAAAAACATTATAATTTTAAAATATTAAAAATAATATTACACTAATGAATAAAATTATACTCCAATAACTTGTAACTATTTGCAATAACCTGCAATTATTCGAAAACCATGCTTTTAGTAATTCAATTTCAAAACCATGCTTTTAAGGTGTGTTTGGTAATATTTTTTATTTTTTAAAATCCATAAACTGCTTTTAATTTTTGTTATTTATTTTTTAAAAACTATTTAAAAACTATTTTTATTTATTTTTAAAAAATATTTAGTATCTATTAACACATATTATACATATATATAATCTAATTATTAATATTAAATAATAAATATTTAATAAAATTCAAAATTTAAAATCTGTTACATTAAAAAAAATCATCATATGGTGGTAGTGGTGGTAGCGGCGGTGGTAGCGACAGCAGTAGCAGTATGGTGGTGGCAACGACTGTGGTAGTAGCAACGAATAGTCTAGTGGTGGTGGCAACAACAGTAGTGGAGATGGCAGTGCGGTGGCGGTGGTGGCGATAATGGAGACAGCGGTAGCAGTGATTGCGGTAGCGATGGTGGTGGTGGCGGTGACGGTGTGGTGGTGGTGGTGGTGCCAGTAGCAGTGTGGTGGTGGTGGTGCCAATAACAATGTGGTGGCTGTGGTGGTGGCAAAACTTACAGTGACAACGGTGGCGACGACAGTAACGGTATGGTGGTGGTGGTGGCAGTAGTAGTGTGATGGCGGTGGTGATGGCAAAGATGGCAGCGGTAGTGATGGCAGTGGTGGTAGTAGTGGTGTGGTGGCGGTGGTGGTGATGGCGGTGATATGGCGGTGGAGACGATGGTGGTGGCGACAACAATATGGCAGTGTGGTGGTGGTGGCGGCGGCGACGGTGTGGTGATATGGTGGTGGTGGAGGTGGCGGCGGTGGCGGTAGTAGTATTGGTGATGATGTGATAGTGGCGGTGGTGTGGTGGTGATAATAAGGATGAACTAATTAAATTTTTTATAAAAACAAAACTATAAAAATCACATTTTAAAGATTTTTAATTTTTGTTTTTATTGCCAAAATCACTTCTTAAAATTTTGCAGACATAAAAATGGAAACAAATTTGCCAAGCATATTTTTATTTTATATTTAAAAAAATAAAAACTAAAAATAAAATCGTCCCCGAACACATCTTTAGTAATTCAATTTGAGCTTAATGGGTACATTTGACAATAAAACTCTTATAACATTGTTTTATTCCATTACTACATTAAGAAACAAGTGTCATCCATCGTTTAAGTGATGTGAGATTCTTGGAACTTTTTTATAAATAATGGGGTATTTTAAGTTGAGACAATATATGATAATTTAAGCAAATATGAAGATTATAATTTGATGGAATTAATTATTGTAGTTGCTAAAGAGGGTGCAGAAGCTAATCTACCTATGTATGCACTAGGTTATCAGTTGATAAATGATGAATTATGAACGAAAAAATTTGTGGTAAGTCAACAATTCAATGTGAATGATGTTGGTTCAAGTCAACCAAGGCAGTCCATAAGTCAACAAGATATTGATTTGGTATGCCAATCAATTTTTTGACTTTTTTAGAGATCCAGTACAAAATGTGATGAAAATTAGTTAGCCATCGAGTAGATATCAATCTGAGTCAAAATATTAAACCAAGCCGACAATGACATTTAGTTAGCCACCAAGGAGATAGGGGTGTAATTCGACGTGATGGTGACTTGCTTGGAAGAGAAGCAAGTGAAAGCTCAAGCCATAGTCTTCAACAACGATTAGTTAGCTAGATCCCTGATCCTTGTTTGAGTTAGGCAATGTAGTCGGTTAGCTAGATGCCTAATGCTTGTATTAGTTATCCTCGAAGGTCATTCAGTTGAAGGGTTGGTAATTTTCTTAGTAAATCCAATTTTGGTAATAGATCAATTAGTTGTACAAACTGTCAGAGATTTTGTTGATCCATTTGGTACTGAGGCAAGTGAAACTACTTATCAGAACCGTCAATAACGATCAATTATCTAGAGTCCAAATTCAATTCCTAGTGAACTGGGGTAGTTTGTTACTTATCGAGATAATGATTTACTTGATCAATCCACATCAATTAACACTCCAAATACACATGTAAATGAAGGGTTTTTTAATAATCCAAGTGTTGGTGACATTCTCAATGAAAGTTTGATGGATTTGGGAGCCGATGATGATTTTAAGGATTTGGCTTTGAACAACGATTATCTGTCACCTAATGATGATGTTAAAGCTGAGACTGTAGATATGGGTGGAGAAACTGATGACTCTAAATTTGGTAAAGGCTATGAATTTGATCATACCCAATATGTCAACTCATTAACATTAGTGCATGCTATTGGAAAGATAGGTAATGCCATCTTTAACTTTCCATCAGAGCATTATTCACAAATTGACTTCAATACATCACAAGTTGCTCTATCAAAAGGTATTCATTTTTAAACTTGGGATGGTAGCTTGGAGTTATCGAAAGGTTTGATTTTTAACAACAAGGATGAAGTAAAATCATGAAATTTCATTTCCTTTCACTTTAGTCCTTATAATTACTTCCTTTTCTAAAATTACAATTTCATCCTTGTTTTCTCAACTTTTATACTAAATTATGATTTTACTCTTTTTATACTAAATTTGTTTAAACTTTCCTTTTGACCTATTTATGTCTGAACTTTATTTCTTATTAACCATTTTACCCTTAATTACTTTCTTGTATCTTTTATTTCATTTTTACTCCTTAATTTACAATTTACTTCCTAACACTCCTTTATGTAAGGGTAAATTACCAATTTACCCTTTTTATTTTACTTTTTGGCTAATTAAATCAATTTAATCTTTTATTACCCAAATTTTGCTATTTGATCCTTTAAATACTTATATTTTTTATTAATTTCCATATAATTACTATTTAAATATTAAATTTTAATTTAATCTCTGAACTTTTTATTTCATCATACTTAACTTAATTTAATTTCATTTGTCCATTTTCTTTAATTACTTTTATATTTAATATTATCTTATTAAATCTAATATAATTCTTACTTAAATGTAAAATTGCGATTAGACCCCTAAATATTTTATTCATCGTGTTTGACTTTCATTTTGACTCATTTGATTTTCTTTTCTTTGATCTTTAATTCAACCTAGATGGTTAATTCCTTTCTTGATCAATAAATTTATAGATAGGATGCAAAATTTCATTTTGGTCTCTGTATTATCCATTATTTACGTTTTTGTCCTTTTTATCTAATTTGACTACTTTAATCTCAATTTCATTTATTTCTTTACTTAAGTGGTAAATTACCATTTGGTCCTTAAAATTTTCTTTTTCTCTTAACTTGTCATATTTAACTCCCAATTAACACATTTTTATTTCTTTAACACTTATTTAACCTTAAATGGAAAATTTTTATTTTGGTCCTTATTTTGACTCATAAGATGATAAATTACATTTTAATCCCTAATCTTTATCAAAATTATAAGATTGTCCTTTTTTACTTATTTAACTAATTTAACTCCTTTAGTCTCCTTTTTAATACTAAATTACACATTTAACCCTATCTTTTCACATAATTATATTTTTACCCTTTTTGACCTAATTAACTCTATTTTCATCATTTTTAATATTTAATCACATATTCAATATCTCTTACATATAATTTACCATCCAGCCCTTAATTTATGATGTCCAGTGAAAATTCAACCAAATATACGGGATGAGGACTCCAATGCCACTGATGTACTCATGGAATCATATTACTTATCGTAACCTTACATTTCGGGGATCATATTACTTAATATAACCCTGCATTTATAAGATCAGATCACTTAGGTTGATCCCGTGTCCAAAATCTGTGTGTGCTGACAATCCATAATGTACACAGTTAATCAAATCTCATAATATTACCATGGTAAAAATTCCTATGGCCAGTCATTATATTTACAATCTTGGATTACCCATTAGGCTATTTATTTTCTTATATTATGCCACATTTTCACTTATTTTTATATTAATCACATTATGTAACAATTGATACACAACATTGCGATATCCAATCATGCTTAGGTATTATACATTCATCGTAAGTACATAAAATATTATATGAAAGTAAGAAAACATAACATTATTCCCATATTTACCATTCAGCCTTAATGGGATTTCATACATACTATAATGGCATCAACACCGTATCAATCATGAATAGTATTTTTTGATAGTGAACAGTACTTTTGAGGGTAAAAAATACATCCGAAGGTGAAAAAATTTTATTTGACCATCAGAAAATATTGATCATGATTAGTTTGAGGTTGGAATTTGAAGTGAAATAAAAATCAAATAGGCCTTAAAACATCAAAAATATGAAAAATGAAATAGTTCAAAGGTTAACTAGGTTGACCTAGGTTTAATCGAATCTTTAAAAATAGCAAATAAGTTCTAAAATTATCAAAAACTGCAAATTTTTCTAAAGTGATGTATATAATCTTTTGGCTATAAAAATTTAATTTTTGATGACACCAGTAATTGTTGAATCAGACAGATTTTATTGAATTGAACCAGTAATGGACTCTAATTGAGCTAAAATTTTGTGTACAACTTATTTTAGATATGATAAGAATGATGAAACCAAATTTTGGATGATTTGGATTTGAGAAGTGAGAGAATTATAGGAAAATGGATTATTGGGCCTAAAAAGGGAAAATGGGCTTAAGTGAGTGGGCTTTTGGTTAAATCGAAGCCCAACCAACTTACACCTATATAAAAGGGGAAGGGATTAAATTTTTTATACCTCATCCTTATCCCTTCAGCTCTCCTTCTTTGGCTAAATACTCCATAGCCATATTTCTCTTAAATTATTCAAGCTTTCTCTCTCTTTCTCACCTATCCAAACATCCTAGGTGGAGTTATATCTCTCTAAAAGACTTTTAAGATCTCTACTCTCTTACGAGATTAAGAAAGGGGGAGAAAATAAGTGTGAAATTAAGAAGTGTTAATTTTGAGATAAGGTAAAATCAAGACTTTAATTTTTTTTAAGGGTGCCTACAAATGATTTTAGGTGCATAAAGTCCATTCATGGTGTTAATTTGAGCAAAAGAGAAAAAAAATTAAGGTTTTTTTTATTAAATTTTTGGCCATGATAGATTCTCTAAGTGAAGGACAACCTTTTAAAGCCAAAGGCAAAGAAAAGCTTAGAGGAGCTAAAGTAAGGGTGTAAGGTTAGTGACTATGAAATCCATCTATTTTTCTTATTTTGACATGATTTTATTTTATGGAACTTAAGCAAACCTATGAAGAATGCATGTATAATTGAAATTGAACTTAAAAAATAATTTAGAACCTTAAATATGGCCATTAGAATGTTTAATTGGAATTAAAAGTGATGGTAAGGTAGGTAACCCCTTATGGCTTAATTGTTCCTTAGTGAATATCAAAGTATATTTTGTGCATTTTTGATGATTTATTCCATAAAATTAACATAGAGACGAAATATTGTATCTATGAATTTTTTTAGAATTTATGAAAATTATTTGAATATTTTTTAGAAGAAAATTAGTTTATGTATAAAGTGTATTTGTTGAATTATTGAGAAATCATTCATAAATTAAGTGAAAAATGATGAATTATAGTGATATAATTCATAAATTAAGCAAAAGTGATTAAAGAATTGACTAACTGATGTACTATAATGAAAAAGCAAATGAAACTATCAGAAATCTGAAAAGTAAATTGAAATTAAGTGAATGTTGCCCTTAATAGTGGTTAGAGAGTCAAAATCTAGTTCATGATATAATTGGCTAGCCATAAGGACATCTATACCGCGGTGTAAGTCATGGCAACTTACCTTACTATGGTAGGATCGTACTGATCTCCCATAGTATCTGATTTTTTCTGTGAGAAATGATCATTTGGGGTCATTTTTTAGCTTGTACTATGGGCTCATGTGATCCATATCCAGTATATTCGATCTGAAGATTTCTTCCAGATTGTACTAGGGGCATAATGGTAAAAATAAGTGCAAAATGCAAAAAAAAAAAGTAAAAATGAAGTTTGAAATTAAAAAGGTCCAAATTGAAAAAAAAATTAAAAATTTAGGGATAAAATAGTAATTTAGTGAACAAATAGCCTAAAAATGAACTTTTGTGGAGTGGAATGACTAAAATATAATTTTGCATGAAAAAGTTAAAATAAGTATCAATTGATAATTTTGTAAGCCAATAATTGAATGTGAAGTAAAAATAAGTAAACTAGTGGCAATTTTATAATTAAATGTATAATTAAGGACTAAATTAAAAATTTTACCAAAGTAATGGTATTAAGTAGTATTGAATGTTAAATACATTGATAATTGTATGTTTGATAGAAAATTTAATGAATTTTGTAGAATTAATGCAATTATGCTTGTTTGAAAAATTCTTTGATTTATAGTCACCTTTGAGCATATTTAATACTTAGCACATAGTGTTTACTGCTTGTAGGTTCTAAGTGAGTGGTGCACAGTACACAAGAGGGTAAAATTTTGTAAAAATAGAAGATAGTTAAAGATTATTATTTTGTTTTCGCATGTATATATTTAGCAAGTTTGAAGTAATGAATTGGTTTGTACTTGAGTAGTATTTATGTATATTTAAATATGTATATTGATATGAGATTGGATGAATGAATGTGATGTATATTCTATTTATGAATTATTGTGCCCTTTAAGGGTTGTGAATTGTCTGCTTTTCAGGTTCAGTAGGCAAGTTTTTTAAAATGTTTTATTGCCAAAATTTTATTAAATGAATAATAAATTGAATAGTTATAGGTCAATCGACAAGTTTAATTTGAAATCTTTAATGATAAGAAGAATGTGTGATTAATTGATTAATTAAGATTCAGTATATGATTTTAAGAAAAAAAAAATTCTAGCTTATCGCTTAAATCAACAGTCAAAGTTATAGTAAGAGTGTTACACATACAATGTAATTTTTCCTTTAGTTACTTGCCACATGTGTTTATAATGCCATATAATGTATTTATGTATTATTACATGTTCATTTTAACTTATAATTCCTAAGTTATCTTTAGGTACATTACTATGTATATTTATACATTATCGTGTACACTTATTATTTCAAATTCCAACCAATTCTCTTACATTCTCCAAGTATTATATTATGTTTTTCGTACTAAATATACCATAATTTATTAAATTGTCTTACATTATTCTTTACTAACCAATTCGGCCAACAATGTATTTCTCCTCTTTAATTTGTTTTCTTTATTAGTTTATATTCAAATCATCTTAAGTTATTATTTTAACATATTATCTTGAATTATTTTACGTTTCTAGTCAAGTTCATCTAGTTACATAATGATACATCCTTATGCTAAAAAGACAAACTTTATATCTGTGAATCATTTTAAGATCTAATCAATTATGGTGTACTATTCATTTTAAATTTTATGTACATATAAACACTAAAATAACTCATTATACCACCTAAGGCATAATTTGGCCAAAGCATTATCACTACCTATATATTTAATTTCTTTTAAATTTCATACTTATTCCATATTAAATTAACATTTTACTAAGTTATCTTAAATTATTTTCCATTATTCTTTAAATTCACTTAGTTGTATAAGGCAAATCTCATACTAAAACTCAAAAATTAAATGAAATAGAGTGTAATTTGTATTCACTAATCTTGTGTTCTTGTTCTATCTTCTCAAGCTTCCATTTCCTTACTTTTGTCCCTTAAAACAATTTCATCTCCCTTATTCTCTATCAATGGCCGAATATGCTTACCAAACAAACCACCATGCATTAATTTGCTTTGTTAATTAAAAATAACATCATAATTATACTCTACATACCTCAATTTACCTATTTAAACCTTTAAAGTAAATTATAGATTTTGATTTCTTTTATCTCATGTTGAGCATATAACCTTGAATACTTGATTTTTCTTACTTTTATTTCCTTAATCAATGGTTAGAGATCATAATCATGTCAAAGAGAAGTTGAAATATTGTAGAGAAGCTTGAATTTGGAAAGAAATTTGGAGAAGATTGAAAAATTGGTGGGGAGGAATGAAACATTGAATTTGGCCAAAAAGAAAGCCAAAGAGAAATGTAGAAGAGTGAAGAGATTTTTGGAAATTTAGAAGCTTTAGGCCTATTTATACTTGGTTCAATGGGTTACCAGGATGGTTAGGCCTAATTTAAGACCAAAATTGATTTTAAGCCCAGTTAATGCACTTTAAATTATTTCTCTCTCTTTTCAAGTTCAATTTCACTCAAAATCAATTTTATAATTTTTAAAATAATAAATTAATCTTCCATAAAATTTTTCATCCCAATCAGAGTCTATTTTTGATCTGGTTCACTCAAATCGATCCGATTTAACCACTTCTTGTGTTACCGTAAAATTTATTTTTTTGCATCAAAATATTTTACATATCATTTTATGTAAATCTGAAAATTTTGGTGATTTTTAAAAGTTGTTTGCTATTTTTAAAGTACTGGTCAAACTCTCAGTAAACCGTTTTTATGGTACCAATTAAAAACTTAACTATCTAATTTGAGGATCCATTTGAATTCAATTTCATCTCAAATTATGTCATCGGACTTCATTTAATACATATTTTTATAATCTGGTGTTAACTCAAATTGTTCGCTAGGTTGCATATCCTCAGATTTTCGTGGCCTGAGTACATTTAACCCTTATACACTTTCAAGTTTCTATGTTCTATTTGACTCCAATTATTCCAAAAACTATCATATGGTTACTGTTCATGCTCTAGAACACATCAAACATGTTAGATATGAATTTTGAGACATTACATTACCACGATCGTTAAGCATGTTTTTGGTCGGTTGGTTAAATTTTATGAATAAAGAAGGGTTTGTACATGATTAAAATGGCTGAAGGATTACATTTCATATTCAAATGTATTGAAATAATGACCAAATGTGCTATTAAAGTGAGAGGTCATATGATCGTTGATTATGATAGTTGATATAAATTATTCTCAGTAATAGTATACAGAGCACCTGACGGTAGCACTAAAGTGGACACTTACATAGTTGCTAGTGGTTATGCCCTATGCCAAACATTTGATTCTTTATGTAATGTCATATTTTATTTTATAAAATTATATTTTCTTTATGTTATTATATTGTTGGCATGATATATTATAATAATGTTTGTAAATAACAATTTAATATTATTGTAACTATCCCTAATCATTTTGTCAGTGGTTATGCCCTATGTCATATATTTGGTTTCTTATGTAATATCACTTTTCATTTTATAAAATTGAATTTTTTTCATATTATTATATTGTTGGCATGTTACATTATAATAATATTTATAAATAATAATTTAATATTATTTTGACTATCCCAATCATTTATTATTAAAAAATATGATAAATAAAGACTAGTATAAGTTTGATTAATAATCATGAGATGATTATATATGGTAATATAGATCAAACTTGTAGGCACTTGTTAGAGAACATGCTACTGAATAGATCCACTATGAGATACTACATAGGTTAATGTTATTAGTGATCTCATTATAATTATGTTATCAATCTTTAGATCTGAGATTATCACAGTATCCTATATGAAGAATTCTTATTATTTTAAAAATCGTACTATAATTACAATTAAAATATATAACTTGTCAAATAAATAAATAAATTTAATAATCCATATATATTATTTTTTTACGTACCTTACTTGAGGAATTCTTTTCTCAAACCAACCGTAATAAAATGAGGGAGTTTGAATAAGTCTTAAAACAAAACTCACAAAATAAACCTACAATTTTACATCAATATATATAAAATATTATTTTAAAATGTTACTATAATCACAATTAAAATATATAACTTGTCAAATAAATAAATAAATTTAATAATGCATATAAATTATTTTTTTTACATAATTTGATCAAAATCTTTTTTGCAACCAACAACAATAAGATGAGTGAGATTGAGTAAGCTTTAAAACAAAGCTTACAAAATAAATCTACAATTTCACAACAATTTATACAAATATTATTTTCTATTATTATTTTAAAATTCGTATTATAATTATAATTAAAATATATAACTTGTCAAATAATAAATTATTTAATAATACATGTATAATTTTTTTTTTTTTTGCATGCCTTAATGAATATTTGAAACAAACCTTAAAATGAGATGAGGTAGTTTGAACAAACTTTAAAACAAAGCTTCAATTTTGATGCCAGAGGATGAAGTTGAATGAATAAAATGGATATTAAGAATGGTTGAAGAAGTGAAGTGGGGAGAGGGAGAAATGGGATGCATTTATACTGGAAGACACAGACACTTTGATTTTGCAACTACTGTATATTGGATTCATCTCTGATCCTGCAACTGTCAGCTACGAGATCAAATTTGATTTGATGCCACATTACTTTCTCTCGATAGTCGCACACACCTAACACCGACCCTATTTTTTCTCAATAGACGTGCATCCAACAGATTCTGAATCACCCCTATTCTATAAATAAAATTCAAAACATCTCGCTTTTATAAATAATATTTCCAACAATATTATTAATAAAAAAATCTCAAGATTCTTTTAGTAAAAACAATTTTATTTTACAAACGGTGTGCGTTAATGTTACAATTAAACAACAATCGATGGGATAATACATTGATACGCTGCATCAACACTCCAATTTTCCATCTCAGTAGTAAATTCCCAAATTCTCCTTTCTTATTTTCTTTTCTCCCTTCTCCATTTAAGATAAACTTTAGATATTTTGGTCAATATTTTTAAAATTAAAATCATGAGTCCACCGAAAAATATTTCGAGCATCTTTTACATAAAGATTCCCATAGGTTTAAAATGTTTGGTCAGCCTTTTTTCTAAAAAAAAAAAGTCTCAGCTGGAAACAAGCTTCACTTTTCATCATTAAAAGCACAAGAGGCACAAGTCTCGGCAAAAATAAATAAAAACAAAAAGAGAACAAAAACTATAGCCACCAATGGTCAATGTGCCCTCTCATCCTTGAGAACAAAAACTCCAGCCACCAATGGTCAATGTGCCCTCTCAATCTTTGCTTCTTATCCTTCTAATTGTATTAAATCTTCATATTTAAGTCCTTTTGTTAGACATAATTAACCCAAAATTCCCATACCAAATGGGTAAAACTTAGCCTTAATCCACTCGGCTGAGGCAGCTTGATGTTCAAAGTCCCAGCAAGATGTAATAAACAAGTGTGATAGGAAGGGCTATTAACATCCCAAATATAACCCTGCATCGGTGATTAACAATTATGACACAGAATTAAATATAAAAACATAGTATAGGCATGCTTGCTTATTAAAATTAATAAAGAACAAAAAGTTGTTGAAATTGATATGACATGATAGCTACAGCTCAAGCTTTGTTATATGAAAATTGCCTTTTCATAAACATCCATGATTTCTTAGCAAAAAGGCATATATTTTTTACAGGACCACTGGTATCTGTATCCCATCAAAATCATTTGCAGGGATGCATAAGAGAATTTTTAATCATGCAAAAAGAAAAGTGTTCAATTAGGGTTGTAAACCCATGCGCGTGACCGTTCGATTGGTGTGCACTGACGGTCGGCGTGCATCGGTCCACAGAATCATTGGCAGTTTATTTAATATATATGAATTAAGAAAAAGGATTCAGTGTTCAAACCCAGTGCTCAATATGTCCGGATGAACATTATATTCCTTGGCGAAGACAAAGGGGACAATCCCTTGTGGAAGAGCCGCCTGAAAATTCAAACGCCAATTTTAGTCATTAACAAGCATTAAGAAAATGAAAAATTTTCGTTTAAACCCAATCCATTAGTTTTTCATGAATCAAACTAATAGAGTATCAACACTTTCATTTTCTAACCAAACTATGTTATGTGACAATTTGTTATTGGATCGATGCATGAAATTTTCATATAACCAGTCAAGACAACATAAGCTAGAAGTTCTTTTCCTTTTAGCTTTCTGACCTGCACTATGGCGATATGCAATAGAGCTCCGCGTAACCCTACAGCAATTGAAGCAGCAGCCATGACTGCAGGACCAGTGAGGAATCTAACAGCCATCGCAAAGGCAGCCACAGAGTTTCCACAAGCAATGATCTTTGGCTGCAATGCCATGAACAAACCTACAAATTTCAATCAACATATTACAAATCAACCGGAGGCTATTAAACATGTATTTATCCACACTTAATATCATTGATCAGCCTACCAAGACTAAACATAGCCATTCCCAGACCAGCATCGGAAAGGATAGATATGGAACGAGCAATAATGGCGGGCATTTCCAAGTGCCATCTACAAATTTTTTTAACCCAAAAAAAAATTGAGATGAGAATCACAATGATTTGTTTAAATTTATAAAATCATGTGAAAGATATAATATAGTTATGCATACTTGAAAGAAATCAGAGACCAGGTAAGGCCAATGAGGCTGGAATAAGTATTGGGATTCCTTATAAGCTTTCTCCAAACCATAATGAGAATGAGTCTTGTCATAACATTTGCAGGTGGCATAGCGGTAGGCTTAGCTTCACCATTTACAACAGTCTTTGGGTGGAGCTCAGCCGTTGAGCTTGAACCAAGCTTAGAAAGCACCGGACCCTCCCTTTCCAAAGCCCCATTAGTCATCCTTCCGTTGCCAAAGCTGAACTCATCTCTCCCAAACTCATCATAATCTATAATTTCAAGAAACCACACAACATTACTTGCTATTTAAGGGTGATAAATTAAAGACCACACTGCAACAGAGCACTCTGTTTCTGAAAGAAAAGAAACAAGAACAAAACCTAATTTAGCAAAATAAATATATATATATATATATTTTATTATGGGACATTACAAACAAAATCAAACAAACCCCACTTCGGATAAAGTTCCCTCTGATCCAATAAAAGAAAAACTTCGCATTCAAGAAGTCAAATACTGTTAATCCCACTTGACACAACCCAACATTCTAAGAAAAAACATAAATTAGAGTGCCTAATGCCATGTAAAAAAATTTTCAGCATGCAGAATCAGCCAAAAACTGAGACACCCAAATAACAAATACTAATAGGGATTAGTAATTTTTATTTTATTTTTTTCACTTCTTACCTTTCTGATGACCAACCCCAAGGTCAATACCATGATCACCTCCCCTGAAAACATGAATACCACCTTCTGATACAGGTGAAGCACTTGAACTCCATACATACATATGCAAATCCTTACCATTTTCAGCCCCATTTGCCTTCTTTTTAGCTACAGGAGAGAAAATCCCAGCATTAGGCGGAGTAGGATAAGCACTTGCATTTGCTCTTGGAACATTCGCAAAAACTCCAATCCCTCCATTTTCTTCATCATATGGCAAATTACCAAAGTTGGATTGCCTTGGGCTAACATTGCTTGCATTTTTGCCATTTACCATGGAGTAAAAATCAGTGTGGTTAAAGCTTGAGCCTCTTGGAGTAGGATTTCTTGAAGATTGAAGAGAATATATTTCAGCATTAGTTAAGTTAGAGGGTCTAGGAGTAAGTGAAAGACCTGAATTTGGACCATGGGATCTCCTAGAAAAGATGTCTGATCTTGAACTAGTTGATTTCCTTACTGTAACATGAAGCTTTCCATCTTCCCCAACCTCTGCTTCAGTCTGCAACGGCTCTCTACCATCTAAAGATATGATATCAGAATCTACTCTAAAGGATATAATTGAGCCAGCAGTATCAGGAAATTGTTCCACAATCAAGATTCTAGCTCCTCTATATTCAAACAAAAAGAGCATCAAAGTGTACCAAATTATGCATTGAAGGACAACTATTTGAACCATGAGGCTCCCTGAGTCGTCTCCATACATACCCTTTAACAAAGGGATGCCCATAACCAGAGTGTTTGGGAGAGTGGAAAGTGAAAAAAGAGTGATGGACCATTCAAGGCAGCCTCTGGAGCTGATTCTAGACCACACAGCTAAAACCATTAACACTATGATCTTTTGAAGAGTGTCAGCTGCAATGAACCTATAGTTCATTGCATAGGGATTGTTGGTGGATATGAAGTGGAAAGAAAGTAAAGGAACAGCAAATAGAGCTACAAATCTGTTAATCCCTGAACACTGGTCTGGGCTAAAGATTTTCCACCATTTCACGGACCCATAAGCTAAGATCATGGCCACATAAAGTGGTACAACTGCTGTTAGAACATGGTACAGGTCCGTGATACTGATCATTTTAGCTTTTGGGCAAAAGTTTTTAATCTATACCCAGATAAAAAATGGAGAACTTAGTAACAACCCAGATGGGTTTACAGCAGATTATGCAAGAAAAAATTATATCTTCATCATTTTCCCAGTTTCTTGAAGATTTTCTTTCGTTTGCTGTCCTGCCAAACAGGTCAGAAAAGAAAAGGAAGTAATTTGAAGAGTTTGGAGGAATGTATGGAGCATGAAATAAACATCAATCCATTTGCATAAGAAGATGAAAAATTAGAAAGATAGTACTAAAGGAAGAAAATCAAAGAGGAAATAATAAGAATATCAGTGCAAAGAAAGGGCGAAAATCAAAGAGGAAATAATAAGAATATCAGTGCAAAGAAAGGGCGAGAAGTTAAAGCGAGAGAAAGTGTAGAAGGAAAGAAGGGGAATGCATTATATTTAAGGCATTTGAATGGCAGACAAAGAAATTAAAAGCTGATGCCTTTTAAGTAGCTTTTGTTTCTTGGAAAAAAAAAGTAGGTTTAGTTTATTATTTTATTTTTTTATAGAGAGAGAAGAAAGATGCGCCTGCGTACTCTACATAACTATATGAACATAAAAGAGAAGAAAAACAAGAAAACATTAAAGAGTTAGCTAGTTCTGAGAGAGGGAAATGACCAAACAGCATTATAACAGATAGAAAAAGAAAGGTAGTAAAGAGAGTGAGAAACTAAGTTTAGAGGGCTTCCAAAAGATTCTCTTTCGTTGCCATAGATATGCATTTTTTGTTTCTCATTCCTTGTCACAGGAGTAAAAAGAAAGAATTTGTTCAGGGTGGAATTTCTTTTTCTAAAGAAAACATTTGAGATCGAAATAAATTCTTACTCCGCTAATACTTCATACATTTTTTTTTTTTATCAATCACATACTATAGGTAGCCCACCTTTCTCATTAATTCAAAAATTTACTTCCCAATTGATCAAGATTCGCACTGAACAAATAATGATTAATAGTTCCATTAGATGTTTTTATTGGCTGCTTTAAGGTGAAATTTTCTCCCTAATATATTTGATAAAAATTATAATTTTATTTCTAATATTTCACTTAGGTTAATGATATTCTACATGTTTTAAAATTGGAATAATTTGCTCCTCTTATATTATTGTGTGCCATATATCACCACGTTTTAAGGATCATTTAAAAATAAATAATTTTTTTAATTTTAAAATATAAAAAATAACATTGCACTTTTTATAAGATATCAATGAAAAAACTTGTCCTTTTGACCTTAGCCAGTGAACCATCTATATGCATTAATGGAAACTACGGATCGGTGTCTGAATAAAAAATTAATTATTTTATTAATATTAATTTTTTAAATTTATTAATTATTAATCAATTTATTATATTTGATTAATTAATTTATTGATTTTATTTTTTTCGATTTGGTTAATCAATATTTTTCGATTAATCATTAAAATTTATAACATAAAATTATAAAATAAATTAGATAAAATTTAATTTAATTTCAAACCTATAAAGTAATTTAAAATAAAAATTAAAAAATAAAAATAATTTACTAGCCAAAATTTATATTCAACAAATTAATAGTTAATATTATAAAATAGATTTGATATTTGTTAAAAATTAATATGCTTGATTCTAAGTCAAATAAAATTTTGAATAATATTAAATATTAAAAAATAAATTCTAAAGTAAAAAAAATGTAATTATATGCTATTATATATGATATAAAATAACATATATAAAAGTTAATTGGTTATTACATATAAATATTACTATATAATTAAATAGAATGATATAATATAAATTTAATTTAAAATATTATATAAATTTCATAGAAAAATATAAAAAAATTAAGGTATAAATATAAAAATATAATTTAAATAGATTTTAAAGTATTATTTTATGTAAGTTTTAGAGAGAAATAGAAAAAAATTAAATATAAAAATAAAAATATATACATATATAAACCGGTTAACTGTGAACTAACAGTTAATCAGTATCAAAAAATAAAAACTATAAAAAAAATCGAAACTGTAAAAATAAAAAATTGCAACGAAATCTATCAAATTGGTTAACAGAAAAAAATCGATTCAATTTTGAACCAATTTTATAATTAACTATATTTTTCTTTTTTTTTTTTGCTCACGCCTAATGGGAAACCCTCTATGGTTTAAATGGTTGTTTTAACGGTGTAATTATACAAAATTATTTTTCTATAAGAGAAAAGTGTAATAACTAATAGGTATTGGGCATATGTTAAGTATCGTTAATGGTATAAAAAAATATCCATTATCTTAAAATATTTATTGTTAGGGGTATGCATTAGTCGGATTCTGATCAATCCGAATCAAACCCGAATAATCTGACACCCAAAATTTTAATTTTTTTAATCCGATTCTATCTTATTTTATATTCGGGCCCCAACCTGATAAACCCAACTCTTTTCGGGTTTGACCTATTTAATCCGAACAACTCGAATTTGATTTTTTTATTTACATGTTTAAAATTAAAATTAAATTAAAATACAAAAAACAATATTCACCACCATAAAAATATTTTAAAAATACAACAAATTAACAATTTAAAAATTTCAACAAACATATATTACATAATAATTAAACACTAACAACAATAATAAAAATAAACATCCAAAATCAAATTAAATTTTCATAGAAGAACGTCAAATACGCCATCATCTTCGCTTTTTAATTTCTTCATGTGCCACCTAACTTATAAATTATGAAAAATAATAAACTATAAAATTAAGAACAAATAGAATATAAAATAAAAATAAAAATATATTTAAATTAAAATTACCATACTTAATCATCTATATATATTTATACTCTCCAAATTTTATGATTTCCCTTGATTTACACTTGATGATGTCTCTTGACTAGCTTGAACTTTACTTTGATTAAATTTCTCCAACTCTATAAATTGAATAAATAGTTATAAAATTAAAAAAAGATTAAAATAATATATGATATTAAACAAAAAAATATAAAAAACATACCATCCTCAAGTTTTTCAATGACATCTAAATCTTTTTCAATCTTTATATGTTCATTATATCCTCAAAGCCAATCTTATGTGCATATCAAAGTTTTCATAATTTTAGGAGTTAGTGAACTCCAAAATGGTTCAAGCACTCCCCTATTAGTGCTAAACACTGACTCTAAAGCTATTATAGAAATTGGGACTACCATGATATCTCTAGCCATGTGAGAAAGGATAGGAAATCACTTTGAATTCAACTTCCACCATTTCAACAAGTAAAAGTCCCCATTACCCTCTTCATACAGGGCCTCATTCAAGCACAACTCCAATTCAGTTTTTTTTATATCATGCAACACCACCTTTTACTCTTGTATGCTAAATTCTGTTTTTTGCAATTCTTATATCCCTAGTATCGAATTTAGAGAAAATTGAGCTTGATCAATTTTCAACTCCATGAGTACAATTAGGTTGTAGCTTTTTCTTATATTCATCGAATAACTCATATATGGCAATTTTCACACATTTAAATAAATACTTTCCTTTTTTATCACCATAAATGGTAACAAAAATATCCTCCATATATTTAAATTTTTCCTTAGCATCGAGGACAAAAGCCATGTAAATGAGTTTATTCATTATATCATAATCTCTCTAATATTTGTCAAATTTATATTGCATTTTCAATCTCATTTCCATAAGCTTATCATCGCTACTTATTTTCCAAGGTAGCTATATAAAATTATTTCAACATGTTTGTAATTCTTTCTATCACCTGCCAATCAACCCAAGTAGGTACACCACCCAAACATAAACCAACAGACATTAATGCATCCAATTTAATCTTAAAGTATGGATGTATGGATCAATACTATAAAAAATATCAAACACCTGTTCAAATTTGAGTGTTATGTTTAACACAAAATATGTGGAATTCCATCTAGTTACCACATCTAAATATAATGACTTTGACCACTAAACTCCTTCAGCCATGCAATATTACTTAAATCTCTTTAATCTAGTTGTTGATAATCTAGCAAATTTATAAGCATTCCTAACCTTTTTAATAACAATGTCTACATCTTTCAAATCTTCTTACATAATAAGATTAAGTATGTGATCAATGCATTTCATATGAAGGTATTTACATTCCGAAATAGCCATCTCTTTTACTATAAGCTTATTTTTTTTAAGTTGCAATCATCTTGTCATTTTTTTTTGCATTATCAGCTGTAATGCAAAACATTTATCATAAATTGCCCACTCCATAAAATGTTTTTCTAAATCCTAAGCAAACATCTTACCCTTATGACTACCAACTGGATAAAAATTCACAATTTTCTTTTGTAACTTTTTATCATTATTAATAAAATGGACAGTCAAACACATGTAATTGATATTCTATATAGAGGTCCATGTATCAGTAATTACACAAATAGATTGAACGTACTCTTTAATAAATGCTCTCAATGTTTTTTTCTCATCATTAAACAACTAGTTAGTGTCACGTGTCACAGTCCATCTAGATGGGACTTTAAATCGAGGATATAAACTAGCAACAAACTTCCTAAATCCTTCTCCTTCAACAAAACTAAATGAAAGTTCATCAAGTATAATCATTAAAGCAAGATATTTTCCACTATACTTTTGATCAGATTTCCAATTAGTTAGTATTCCAATGAAGCTAGAGTACCATCAATAAGAGATGTTGGTTGTGAAAACAATTGTGTTTGTCTTGTTTCTATACTATGTGGATGCATTTTATAATTATTCATATGATTCTCAAGTGTAGTAGTACCATGATTTTTTGGATCACAATAAAATTCTTTGGTACAATGAATACACTTTCCTTTTCTAACACTTTATACATTAGAATTTTAAGTGAAATGTTCCTAAATAACATATCTTTTTGCAGGTGCCTTTCTTTTCTTGGAGGTGACTATAGAAATCCTTGACTTTTACGTATATTGGTGGCATCATTCAGTGTAGTGCCCATCTGCTCATGCATAACAGGCACCTTAAATGGTTCTGTTGAGGTGTTGTCTTCATCCAATTCAATTTCATTAGATTGAGATATCTGCAAATTTACTCAAAGAGAAATTTAATTTCTTATAAATATAGATATTGCAAATAAAAATACAAAAAAAAAAAGAAATAAATGACTAGCAAAACATAAATATAATTCAAGTGAATATAAATTAAATAGAGCTACTAATCAGTAAAACAGAAATATAATTCAAGTAAATATATTGTTTAGCTTAGTGGAATTGATTTATATCCTAATAACTTCCATAAACACACTACAAGACAAATTTGGTTACAAAGATATGTTAGAGATCTAAAACAGAAGATACAGAACTCAGCTTTAACAAAAAGAGTTGATTCTCTTGCATCTAGTATCTATATACTGCTACTCTCCAAATAGTCAAAAAAGAATTTGAAATGCCAGTTTTGGATATACCAAACTAAATTATATTATTTATTAATTATCTATTTATGCATTAAATAATTTACTTGGTAGACATTATTGGTAGCATAAACATTATCACATAATTAAGAGAGATATTGAACATATATCCAAATACAATAATTTATTGCTAGCAAACTTTAAACTATTCAGTACACATCATGAGAAAAAAATTTAAAAAATTTAATAATTATATCTAGTAAGAGCCATGTGATGTAATTAAAAATAATTAAGTTAAGAAATACAAGTCATGTGCCTAAAAGAAAGGGAATTTAATTTAAAGTTGATGAGAAAACTATTAGAATTTAACCCATGAAATATTAAACAAAGATGCATCTGCTTATCCTTCAGCCTTTGACTATTATTCTAATTATTCCAATCACTACTGTTGCTATTTCTTTCTATTATTGTTTAATTAATCATTCCCTTGTTCTAATTATCATAACAAAACCTATGACTAATAGTAATTAGGCATTATTAATAAGAGTAATGGAGATCGGTTGTGTTTTATAGTCAAAACATGATGAATTAAGCTAGTCCCCACCACTTATTTCACACCTAAATCAAAAATTAAACAACATAATAAATAATTAAGTCATATGTAATATTATTATAAGTTTATATAAGAAAGAATTTTGATGATTATAAGTTTTTATAAGAAACAACATTATAAGTTTATAGTCTAGATGATTATAATCAGAATTTTAATGAAGGTACATCATGGACAAAGCTTGATATCTTTCAAGATATTTCTCTTCTAGGTATGCTCATCATTCAACATCAAATTTCCTTATCAAAAACTCTAGTGTTAGATATGTTCATGGACTTTGATATATTAGTATCAACCTACTTCATATTTAAGTTATATGATTCTTTATGCTAAAAATTCATTACATTAAGTATGGGGAGGATTAGAGTACATTGGCAATATTTTTAATTAATGTTTTAATCTTTAATTTCATTAGCATTATTTGTTTATTTTATTATTTAGATTTAGAACTCCTTCTATTCACACTTAGATATTATCTCAGATTAATTCCACTAAATCATAGATATTTAGTGTAACAACTCCTTTTTCCCATGGGTTCAATGTTTTGGGCTCTTAGATATATTTTTCTATATTACTTAGCCAATTTAATACAATTTCTGAGGTTCGATAAAGTTTTTGGCATCGTTATTGAGGAAAAATGGTGTTGTTTATTTAATATCTTCAGTTGAGTTAGTATGAGATTTTTATTTGTATTTGTTTTTTATTTGGTGTTATTCTTTGCAGGCAAATTTTAAAGTATTTTCAAATGATGCATGATTATGTTCAAGACTATGGAAGATTTGAGAAGAGAAATGTAAGAATTGGAATACTCGCATCAACCTTCAATAATCTATTCTTCACCATCCTTTGAAGATCCTTGTTCTCAATGCATATTACAAGAGTTTATTACCTCATAAATTCAAGTTCTTTATGATTTGCTTGCAAGGAAGGAGCATACATTTTAAATCTAGGTTTATTTCTTCTTTCATTTTTAGGGTTTTTTTCTACTATAAATACTTTAACTATATTTATTTCAATAGAAGTTAATATGTTAGATTTATATTTCTTTAAAGTAATAGTAGTTTTAGAGTTTATTTTGTTAGAGAGTTATTAAAGAAAGCTTGGATTCAGATTGGGATTTCATCAGTATAATAGGCTTCTGGGTTTCTTCTTTCCTCTCTTTTTTAATTTTAGTAATGTTTAGTTAGTAGTTTCATTGCTGAGAGATTTATAAATCCCTATATTTATGTAATGGATGGAACTTATTTTTGATTTATATATGATTAAATGTTCCGTTCTTCATTATAATCATTTATATATCTATTTTATTGAGCATTTAATCATTTTACTTCATTGGATGAATGGTTAATATGCTTGAATGGAATGGGCATTGTCATGCTCTATTTTGGCTATATATGTGCCATAAATTATAAGATGATTTCAGAATAGAGGCCTTGGGTTTATGTCTTATGTATTGTTAATTTCAGAATTAGTTGAAGAATGGTTAAATATTAGATTAGTTGGCTCCAAAATGGGAACCTAATTCGTACCTAGGTTTCGAGATCCATGCTTGAACTAACTATTCAATTATCTCCAAAGTGGAAAATCAGTTAGTTAGAGTAGTTGGCTTGGGAATCAGAAACTTGGATTTAAATATGTTATCCATATTTAAGTCATATGATTCTTTATGCTAAAAATTCATTACATTATGTATGGGAAGGATTAAAGTACCTTGGAAATATTTTTAATTATTTTTTTAATCTTTAATTTCACTAGCATTATTTGTTAATTTTGTTATTTTGATTTAGAACTCCTTTCAATTCACAATTTGGGATTATCTCATGTTAATTCCACTAAATCTTATATATTTAGCGTAATAACCCTTTTTTTCTCTTAGGTTCGATATTTTGGGGTTTTAAATAAATTTTTCTATATTACTTAGCCGATTCAGTACATGTGCTGAGGTCCAATCAAGTTTTTTATGCCATTATCGAGGAAAATGATGTTGTTTATTTAATATCTTTAATTGAGTTAGTAAGAGATTTTTATTTTTATTTATTTTTGAATTGGTGTTATTCTTTGTAGGTAGATTTTGAAATATTTTCAAATGATGCATGATAATGTTCAAGACTATGAATTGGTTGTTTTGAGAGCACAGATGGAAGATTTGAGGAGAGAAATGCAAGAATTGCAATATTTGCATCAATTTCAACAATATATTATTCACCATCATTTGAAGATCCTTGTTCTTAATGGATATCGAAAAAGTCTAGTGCCTTTAACATTCAAATTTTTCTTGATTTCTTTACAAGAAGGAAGTAGATATTTTAGATCTAGGTTTATTTCTTCTTTCATTTTTAGGGTTTTCTTTCTACTGTGAATACTTTAACTAGATTTATTTCAATACAAGTTAATAGATTAGATTTATATTTCTTTAAAGTAGTAGTAGTTTTAGTATTTATTTTGTTGGAGAGTTATTAAAGAAAGTTTGGATTCAGATTGGGACTTTTTCATCAATTACAATAGGCTTATGGGTTTCTTCTTTCCTCTCTTCCTTAATTTTAGTAATATTTAGTTTGTAGTTTCATTACTTAAGGATCTATGAATCCTTATATCTATGTAATTGATTGAACTTATTTTGATTTATATATGATTATATATTTTTTTCTTCATTGTGATTATTTATTTATCTATTTTATTGAGCATTTGATCATTTTACTTCATTAGATGAATGGTTATCATGCTTGAATGTAATGGCTAGGAGAGAAATTAGATCTTGAATCTCTTTCTTTCGCTTTGAAATCTTTCATGAATCTTAAAATAAAAGATCTAAGCTCAATTCAAGCTTTCTTCAATAACTCTCTAGAAAAATAAACACTGAAACTACTACTACTTTAAAGAAATCTAAATCTAATCTATTAACTTGATTGAAATAAATCTAGTTAAAGTATTTACAACAAAAAAGAAAACCTAAAAATGAAAGAAGAAATAAACCTTAATCTACAATGTTTGCTGCCTCCTTGCAAGCAAATCAAGAAGAACTTGAATTTTGGTGGCACTAGACTCTTGCAATATCTATTGGGAACAAGGATCTTCAAAGGATGGTGAAAAATAGATAGTTAAAGGTCAATGCGAGTATTACAGCTCTTACATTTCTCTCCTTAAATCTTTCATTTGTGCTCTTAAAATAACCAATTCATAATCTTGAACATAATGATGCAACATTTGAAAATACTAAAAAATCTACCTAAAAAAATAACACTAAATAAAAATAAAAATCTCTAATTAACTCAACTAAAGATATTAAACAAACAACATTATTTTTTCATGGAAATGGTGCTAAATACTTAGCTGAACCTCAACAAGTGTATTAAATCGGTTAACTAACATAGGGGAATATATTTAAAACCCTACAATATCGAATCCAAGGGAAAAAGGGTTTGTTATGCTAAATATCTATGATTACATTGAATTAATTTGAGATAATCTTTAAGTGTGAATAGAAAGGAGTTATAAATCTAAATAACAAAATAAACAAATAATGCTAATAAAATTAAAGATTAAAACATTAATTAAAAATATTGCTAAGGTACTCTAATCTTCCCCATACTCAATGTAATTAATTTTTAGCATAAAGAATCATATGACTTAAATGTGGAACACCCATCTAAACCAAAGTTTACCATTCTAGAGCTAACTACTCTTACTACTTAATTTCCTATTATAGAGCCAATCAAATAGCTAGCTTAATCATGGATCCCAAGATCTACGTATAAATTAGCTTCCCATTTCAGAGCCAACCAATCCAATACCAACCATTCTTCAACCAATTTTGAACTTAACAATACAAAGGCCCTAAACCCAAGGCCTCTATTTTAGAATCATCTCATAATTTATGGCACAAATATAGATAAAATAGAGCATGGCAATATACATTCAATTTAAGCATATTAACCATTCATCCAATGAAGTAAAATGATTAAATGCTCAATAAAATAGAGATATAAATGATCACGATGAAGAACATAACATTTAATCATATATAAATCAAAATTAAGTTCCATCTATTACATAAATATTGGGATTCATAAATCCTTTAGCAATAAAGCTATTAACTAAACATTACAAAAATTAAAGAGGGAGGAAAGAAGAAACCCAAAAGTCCATTATACTGATGAAATCCTAATCTGAATCCAAGCTTTCTTTAATAACTCTTTAGCAAAATAAACTTTAAAACTACTACTACTTTAAAGAAATCTAAATCTAATATATTAACTTGTATTGAAATAAACTTAGTTAAAGTATTCACAAAAAAAAAAGAAAACCCTAAAAATGAAGGAAAAAATAAACCTAGATCTAAAATTCATGCTCCCTCCTTGCAAGAAAATAAAAAAGAACTTGAATTTTGAAGGCAATCGACTTTTGCGATATCTATTGAGAACAAGGATCTTCAAAGGATGGTAAAGAATAGATTATTGAAGGTTGATGCTAGCATTGCAATTCTTGCATTTCTCTCATCAAATCTTCCATTTGTACTCTTAAAAGAACTAATTAATTGTCTTGAACATAATTATGCATCATTTTAAAATGCTTCAAAATATACCTGCAAAGAATAACACCAAATCAAAAATAAATAAAAGTACAAATCTTAGACTAACTCAACTAAAGATATTAAAAAAAGAACACTATTTTTCGTCGAAAATGGCACCAAAAACTTGATTGGACCTTAGAAAGTACTGTTAGTGTAAGCCCTAGCCCCAATGCATTGTAACGAAACACTTGAAATTAATAAAATGAGGCATTTATTTTATCTATTGTATTCCTGTGCATATCAATTGATAGAACTATCCAAGAATGTTGTTTCAGTTTAAGTTATCATGTGTGAGGCACATGGTTGTAAGACCTTGAAACAAATGAGACTTCATTCTAAATATCCCTAGTCAGTCATTGTTATGGGAATAACAAATGAATTAAGACTAGTATGCTCTCTCTGATAAGTTGAGTTCTGTCTTACGGATCATAAGGACAAGAGTGTCAATCAGAGATCATAGATACATGTTTAGAACATGGTATCTGGATTAGATCCACTCATGAGAACACTACATGGTACAAGTCATAAGTGTTTCTCATATGCAAGTTTTGTATCAGAGTTCTTAGACCTGAAATCTCTATGAAACTCTTTATGAATTACTGTGTACTTTGACATACACCTAACGTGCTCGTAACGTAGTGACAAGTACGGGTATGATTGGGTATGCATTGATTCATGTTAGAGAGCATGAGAGAAGTGAAGGGATTACCCCTCTCGATATGAGAGAAAATATCATCGGCCACTTGATCAGTGAACTGAGAAGTGTATGGCCATACCGAGATGAAATAATGAGTAATCATTATTTATCTGAGAGTTCAGTGTCACTGGAATATCAAGAAAGGAATTAATATATATAAGGATGACTTGTTCCATGCCTTATATTAATTCTGATATTTATGGGTAAGGGACTATGCAAAATTGAATTAGGTCACTAAATGCCATATGCATTTTCATTTAATTTGGAATGCTATAATATCTTGCTAGAGAATATATATAGCCTTTGAATTAATTTATTAATTTATTGCCAACATTAAATGAACCTATAGGATCGCACACAAAGCATTGGGCTTAAAATATTTAAATTGTGTATTGGGAATTAATTTGGACTTTTATTTAAAGTCAAATTAATGCATAAAATGGGTAAACAGATTTTTGCCTAAAACAGCTAGCTGTTTTAGGCAAATCTGTAAAAACAGTTTTTTTGCCTAAAACAGCTAGACTGTCAAGGTACGATTTTGCCTAAAACAACTAGCTGTTTTAGGCAAATCTGTGAAACGAGTTTTTTTGCCTAAAACAGCTAGCTGTTTTAGGCAAATATATTGAACTGTCTTTTTGCCTAAAACAGCTTGCTGTTTTAGGCAAATCTGTTAACAGTTGGTCACGAGAGAAATTTGTTGGCATGTGCTAGGTTTAATTTCAATTGATTAATTATCTATGTATAATTAAGTTAATTGAGTATTAAATCCTAATTTGTATTTAATCAAAATATAATACTTGAGAGGGAATTAAAGTAGCCAAAATTCAAACTAAAATACTAGTTGAATTCGACAACTTATCACCTTAAATAAGTAAGTTTGTTTTGATTAAATGCCTAATGCCATTTGAATAGAATTTAAATTAAGATATATCTCTTAATTAGGAAGTGATGGAGGCTGAAATTAACACTTAATTTTTGGCACTCACACTTGACCTAAATTAAGTGATATATATTAATGAATTAAATGAATAAAAGGGGATGCCGTTTTGCTATTTTTCTCGCTTGGCCGAAATACTCAAGGGGAAAGAAATCTTTCTTGTTCTCTTGTGTTCTCGAGCTGAAACAGTAACCTAAAGGAAGAACAAGATCAGATCTTGTGGCTTCAAATCATTCCCATTGCCGAATACACAATCATAGAGCTAGCACTCTTGATTTTAAGCCATCTTTGCAAGTGTGTGTGTGAGAATAGAGGGAGTGGCGTAAAGGCTGTTCCTTGGCATTGGTGGTGAAGATATAAGGTGGACATATCCTTCTTGGTTGCTGGTCATCATCAAAATCAAGTTTTTAAGGCATCTAAAGTTGTAAGTTTAAAACTCTAAAATTGCATGTTTCGATTCTTGTCATGGACTTGTATGGCATGTATGATAAAATTTTTTTTTTCTGCTGTGCTATCATCACATTCATACCATTTCATATTCCATCAGTGGTATCAGAGCCTAAACATGCTTATTTTAGTGCTTTAGATGCATGAAAAAATTAATTAAAAATCGTCATTATGAAAACATGCAAATCTGAAATTTTTTGTTTTGAGTTTTTTGCATTGTTTTGGTGTAAAAACGATTTTAATTGATTAGATAGATATTATAATTAATATGACATGTTAATATACTGTCCTAAGATGTTATTAGGGCTGGTAATGGTCGGATTTAATTATTTATACCTGATGGTACATGTTAATTATAAAACTAGGTGCTAGTTGGCATGTAAATTGCTAGTTTAACAACTAGTTTTCAAAATTAAATGTAAAAAATTTTTTGGGATGTTTGTAAGTGATTTTTAAAGATTAAATAACAGGTCTGGACATGTTTTAAATTTGGTTTTAATTCTGGTCCATGACAATTTAATTGATTATTTTTAAAATCACTTAAAACTATGTCTAGTTTGTGTTTGTTACATGTTTAATCAACATTATTTGTTTTGTTTTGATTAAAATGGTAAAAACACATTTAGATTAAAATGGTACAGAATATTAAATCAATGTTTATGGACTTATTTAGATTATTAAATGACTCATAAAATTGATTTGAATGTTTGTGCATTTTATGGCATTACATAAGCATTAAACAACTAGTTTTTATTGTTTGTTTGTTTTTGCATAAATGCCGTGTACTATATATGTGTTCTTCATGATTTTATTTTTAATTCATGTTAGCACATATTATATGCATTTTTAATGTTTATGGGCTGTATGACATAAAATTAAAAATGGCAAAATTGGAAATTATACTAGAGTTGATTTATAGCACAAATCTAACTTGTTAGTGTTTTGGGCTTTTAAGAGAACTTATTCAATAAGAGGATTTAGTCCTTTGGGCTTTGGCCCAGTCCCGTCATGGGGTCTTCTCTTAAAGGTTCAAGTACACAATTTCCATTAATGGGCTTGGCTAAATTAATTAAAATTGGACTTTGTTTTATCCATGAATGCTATGTATATTTATTTGCTAATTTGGTGTGATGAATGGATATGCATGGTGCATTCATGGGCCCTGGGTTTTTGTAATTAAATATGACCTGCGAGCCATTATGTTTTATTGTAAAAGTTTCATTTATTTCTTAGAATAGAATATACTTGAAGACTTTGTAAATCAAGACGAAGCCCACCGGAGTGGAGAAGCCCAACTCGAAGATTCTTATGTAATAGTATAGAATCTTAGTTGTAGGTTTTTGGGCCCATGTTTGTCACGCTTTACTTTATGCAATTATATATATATGTATGCTATGTATGGATGACAAAACGTATTCCATGTAAGCCGTAATAAAATGAATCCCTAAAATAGTAAGTCACAAAGTTGCCTTCCTAATTCGAAACATGTCAAGGCATCGATCATCGGTCACGTAGACTAGGAGTCCTAGATGTGCCCGATTATCTTTGTGAGGCATGGGTTGTGAAAGTAGGTTGGACTTAACATGGAAAGGGATGCCCGGACCTAGGCAACTAATAAATGGGTTGTGCTATAACATCTTAAGATGTTAGCCCATTTGATCCAAGAGTCATGTACGAGACATGATTGGAGTTTTCCTACCTAAGTAACTTAATTTGTTAGGTGTACAAGCTCAGCTTGACTAATAAGTTGTTGTGAAAAGTGGATCTTGGCCCACATTAAATCACTAATGCGAATTATTTAAAGGGATATTAATTCGGTTTGTGGGATCATTAATAAGACCTCATTTATTCTTGCTAAATTTTATTGTAGATTGAAAATGGCATCTTCAAACAACAATTTCTCATTGCGATCGGTCCTTGAAAAGGACAAATTGAATGGCACCAATTTCATAGACTGGTCTCGAAACTTAAGAATAGTTCTTAAGCAAGAGAAGAAGTCGTATGTTTTGGATGCACCCTTGCCTGAAGAACCAGGAAGGAACGCCTCTGCGGTTCAAAAGGAAACTTTTGAGACCAAGAAGAGCGACTCTAATGATGTGACCTGTCTGATGCTGGCCACTATGGTGCCTGACTTGCAAAAGCAATTTATGGACCAAGAGGCTTATGCAATCATGGTGCACCTCAAGGAGATGTTCCAAGAGCAAGCTCGTCACGAGAGGTTCGTGACAACAAAGGCCTTAATTTCTTGCAAGATGGCTGAGGGTACTCCTGTTAGTACCCATGTACTCAAGATGAAAGGGTATCTTGATACTCTTGAGAAGCTTGAGGTACTAGTGCCAAAGGAATTGGCCACTGACTTGATCTTAGGATCATTGCCTGCTGGTTATGATCCATTTGTGATGAATTATAACATACATGCAATGAATAAGTCAGTCACTCAGCTTCATGGGATGCTTAAGAATGCTGAAGAGAACATTCGAAAGACCAATCCCGTACTTATGGTTCAAAAGGGAATTAAGAAGGGAATTGCTAAGGGAAAGGGAAAGGGAAAAGGAAAACCCAAGTCAGTTGGGAGTGCACCTCAGGCCCAATCCAAGCCCAAGGCGCCAAAACTCAAAGAGAGTGAGAGCACTTGCTTCCATTGCAACAAGATAGGGCATTGGAGGCAGACTTGCGCTCTCTTCAAGGAAGAACAAAAGAAGAATGGAGCCAAGGCGTCCAGTTCTGGTATTTTTGTTGTTGAAATTAACCTTTCTATTTCTACCACTTGGGTATTTGATACTGGTTGTGGTTCTCACATTTGTTCAAATGTGCAGGGGCTAAGAAATAGGCGGTTACTTGGGAAGAATGAAGTGGACCTCCGTGTGGGGAATGGAGCACGAGTTGCTGCCATGGAGATAGGCGACTATCACCTCACTTTACCTTCCGGACTTTGTATTGTTTTGAATAATTGTTATTATGTGCCTGCTATGAGCAAAAACATTATTTCAGTTTCATGTTTGGATAATGATGAATTTGATTTTGTTATTAAAAATGGCAATGCTCATATTCGTCGCCAAGGCATTTCTTATGGCAATGCCATGTTGCAAAATGGCCTTTATATCCTTGATTTACAAAACAAAGAGTCCATATACAACATTAATACAAAGAGGGTTAAATCAAACGAAATAAACCCTACTTACTTCTGGCATTGTCATTTAGGACATGCAAATGAAAAACGCATTTCAAGACTCTACAAAATTAGAGTACTTGGGTCATTCGATTTAGAGTCTTATGACACATGCGAGCCATGTTTGCATGGAAAAATGACAAAGAGTCCTTTTAATAAAGAGGGCGAGAGGACTAATGGCTTATTGGAACTAATATATACCGATGTATGTGGACCTTTAAGTACACATGCTAGAGGTGGTTTTAGCTACTTCGTGACATTCATAGATGAATTCAGTAGATATGGCTATGTCTATCTAATGAAGTATAAGTCTGAAACTTTTGAGAAATTCAAAGAGTTTAAGAATGAAGTAGAAAACCAACTTGGCAAAAGTATAAAAGCCATTCGATCAGATCGAGGTGGCGAATACTTAAGCCAAGAGTTTGACAGTCATCTAAAGGAGTGTGGTATTATTTCACAGCTCACTCCTCATGGAACACCTCAATGGAATGGTGTGTCCGAAAGGAGAAATCTAACTCTATTGGACATGGTTCGATCTATGATGAGTCAAGCTAATCTTCCTATCTCTTTTTGGGGTTATGCATTAGAAACTGCTGTGTTTCTATTGAACCGTACTCCAACTAAAGCAGTTGAGAAGACACCATACGAGGTATGGACTGGGAAAGAACCCAATATGTCTTTTCTCAAGATTTGGGGCTGTGAAGCACATGTTAAGAAATTAACATCTGACAAACTAGAGTCCAAATGGACTATCTGCTTGTTTGTGGGTTATCCCAAAGAAACAAAGGGATACTACTTTTACTCACAAGCAGAGAACAAAGTATTTGTTGCTCGCAAGGCTGTTTTCTTGGAAAAGGAGTTCCTTCTCAAGAAAGACAGTGGGAGTAAAGTAGAACTTGGAGAAATTCAAGTGCCACAAGCTTCTATAGAGGATGAGTTGGAAATGGGATCAAGTTCACAACCAGTTGTTAAACAAGAACTCATTACACAAGTACCTAGAAGGTCTGGTAGGGTACGTCAGGAGATTGAGAGATATGGATTTCTAATCACTGACAGTGACACTATTGAGTTAGTAGATCGTGAGGATCCTACTACCTACCGAGAAGCTATTGAAAGCCCAGACTCGAAAAATTGGCTTGAAGCCATGAAATCCGAGATGCAATCAATGTACGATAACCAGGTTTGAACCTTGGTTGATCCACCGGAAGGTGCTAAGGTAATTGAATGCAAGTGGCTATTCAAACTCAAAGCTGATAAGACCTACAAAGGTAGACTAGTAGCAAAAGGTTTTCGACAAACTCATGGTGTAGACTATGACGAGACCTTTTCGCTTGTAGTCATGCTCAAATCCATTAGGATCTTGCTTGCCATAACTGCATATCATGATTATGAGATATGGCAAATGGATATCAAAACTGCTTTCCTCAACGGAAATTTACTTGAGGATGTGTATATGACACAGCCTGAAGGTTTTGTCAATCCCAAGCATCCTAAGAAGGTTTGTAAGCTTCAAAAATCCATTTATGGATTAAAGCAAGCATCCCGAAGTTGGAATCTTCGTTTTGATGAGGCAGTCAAAGAATTCGACTTCATCAAGAACGAAGATGAGCCTTGTGTGTACAAGAAGGTTAGTGGGAGCATAGTAGTATTTCTAGTCCTATATGTGGACGACATCCTTCTCATTGGGAATGTCATTCCAACATTGCAAAAGGTTAAGCAATGGTTGGGAAAATGTTTCTCAATGAAAGACTTAGGTGAAGCCGAGACAATACTTGGTATTCGAATCTGTAGAGATAGATATAATCGGCTTTTGGGACTAAGTCAAGAAAAGTACATAGACAAAGTACTAAAGCATTTCAGTATGGAAGACTCAAAGAAAGGGTACATACCTTTGGATTTAGGAGTTTCTTTGACTAAAGAACAGTGCCCTAAAACCAAAGAGGAAAGGGACAACATGAGTAGAATTCCATATGCATCTGCTATTGGATCTATCATGTACGCTATGTTATGTACTAGATTGGATGTTGCTCATGCACTGAGTATAACCAGTAGGTTTCAGCAAGACCCTGGTGAGAAGCACTGGTCTGCTGTAAAAGGGATTCTGAAGTACCTGCGAAGGACTAAGGATCACTTCTTAGTGTATGGTGGTCAAGAAGAGCTCGTCATACAAGGTTATGCCGATGCTGCTTTTCAGACCAGCACTCAGGATTCTAGATCGCAATCTGGGTTTGTTTTTGTTTTGAACTGTGGTGCTGTCAGCTGGAGAAGCTCAAAGCAAGAAACTGTTGCCGACTCAACTACAGAATCTGAGTATATTGCAGCAAGTGAGGCTGCAAAAGAGGCTGTTTGGATTAAAAATTTCATTACTGGATTAGGAGTGGTCCCAAGCATCCTAGATCCATTAGAAATTTTTTGTGACAACAACGGGGCCATCGCACTGGCAAAGGAGCCCCGGTCACACCAGAAATCCAAACACATACTCAGGAGGTACCACTTGATCAGAGAAATCATTGATCGTGGGGACGTCAAGGTTAGCAAGATAGCAAGTAAAGACAATGTAGCAGATCCTTTGACGAAACAGTTACGTCCAAATCTGCACGAAGCTCATTTGATAGCGTTCGGTCTTAGGGCTATGCCCAATTGGGACTAGTGCTAGTGGGAGATTGTTAGTGTAAGCCCTAGCCCCAATGTATTATAACGAAACACTTCAAATTAATAAAATGAGGCATTTGTTTTATCTATTGTATTCCTGTGCATATCAATTGATAGAACTATCCAAGAATGTTGTTTCAGTTTAAGTTATCATGTGTGAGGCACATGGTTGTAAGACCTTGAAACAAATGAGACTTCATTCTAAATATCCCTAGTCAGTCATTGTTATGGGAATAACAAATGAATTAAGACTAGTAGGCTCTCTCTGATAAGTTGAGTTCTGTCTTACGGATCATAAGGACAAGAGTGTCAATCAGAGATCATAGATACATGTTTAGAACACGGTATCTGGATTAGATCCACTCATGAGAACACTACATGGTACAAGTCATAAGTGTTTCTCATATGCAAGTTTTGTATCGGAGTTCTTAGACCTGAAATCTCTATGAAACTCTTTATGAATTACTGTGTACTTTGACATACACCTAACGTGCTCGTAACAGAGTGAGAAACTCTTTATGAATTACTGTGTACTTTGACATACACCTAACGTGCTCGTAACAGAGTGACAAGTACGGGTATGATTGCGTATGCATTGATTCATGTTTGAGAGCATGAGAGAAGTGAAGGGATTACCCCTCTCGATATGAGAGAAAATATCATCGGCCACTTGATCAGTGAACTGAGAAGTGTATGGCCATACCGAGATGAAATAATGAGTAATCATTATTTATCTGAGAGTTCAGTGTCACTGGAATATTAAGAAAGGAATTAATATATATAAGGATGACTGGTTCCATGCCTTATATTAATTCTGATATTTATTGGTAAGGGACTATGGAAAATTGCATTAGGTCACTAAATGCCATATGCATTTTCATTTAATTTGGAATGCTATAATATCTTGCTAGAGAATATATATAGCCTTTGAATTAATTTATTAATTCATTGCCAACATTAAATGGACCTATAGGATCGCACACAAAGCATTGGGCTTAAAATATTTAAATTGTGTATTGGGAATTAATTTGGACTTTTATTTAAAGTCAAATTAATGCATAAAATGGGTAAACAGATTTTTGCCTAAAACAGCTAGCTGTTTTAGGCAAATCTGTAAAAACAGTTTTTTTGCCTAAAACAGCTAGCTGTTTTAGGCAAAACTGTCAAGGTACGATTTTGCCTAAAACAGCTAGCTGTTTTAGGCAAATCTGTTAAGCCACAATTTTGCCTAAAACAGCTAGCTGTTTTAGGCAAATATATTGAACTGTCTTTTTGCCTAAAACAGCTTGCTGTTTTAGGCAAATCTGTTAACAGTTGGTCACGAAAGAAATTTGTTGGCATGTGCTAGGTTTAATTTCAATTGATTAATTATCTATGTATAATTAAGTTAATTGAGTATTAAATCCTAATTTGTATTTAATCAAAATATAATACTTGAGAGGGAATTAAAGTAGCCAAAATTCAAACTAAAATACTAGTTGAATTCGGCAACTTATCACCTTAAATAAGTAAGTTTGTTTTGACTAAATGACTAATGCCATTTGAATTTAAATTCTAATAGAATTTAAATTAAGATATATCTCTTAATTAGGAAGTGATGGAGGCTGAAATTAACACTTAATTTTTGGCACTCACACTTGACCTAAATTAAGTGATATATATTAATGAATTAAATGAATAAAAGGGGATGCCGTTTTGCTATTTTTCTCGCTTGGCCGAAATACTCAAGGGGAAAGAAATCTTTCTTGTTCTCTTGTGTTCTCGGGCTGAAACAGTAACCTAAAGGAAGAACAAGATCAGATCTTGTGGCTTCAAATCATTCCCATTGCCGAATACACAATCATAGAGCTAGCACTCTTGATTTTAAGCCATCTTTGCAAGTGTGTGTGTGAGAATAGAGGGAGTGGCGTAAAGGTTGTTCCTTGGCATTGGTGGTGAAGATCTAAGGTGGACATATCCTTCTTGGTTGCTGGTCATCATCAAAATCAAGTTTTAAAGGCATCTAAAGTTGTAAGTTTAAAACTCTAAAATTGCATGTTTCGATTCTTGTCATGGAATTATATGGCATGTATGATAAAAATTTTTGTTTTTCCGCTGTGCTATCATCAGATTCATACCATGTCATATTCCATCAAGTATACTGAATTGCTAAATAATATAGGAAAAATATATTTAAGATCCCAAAATATTAAATCTAAGGGGAAAAAATGGGTTGTTACCCTAAACATCTATGATTGAATGAAATTAATCCGAGATAATCTCTAAATATGAATTGAAAGAAGTTCTAAATCTAAATAAAATAAATAAATAAATAATGCTAATGAAATTAAATATTAAAATATAAATATTAAAATAATTTCCAAACCATTTTTAAAGCGGTGGAATGCTTTTAAATAGGAGAAAAATGAGGTAAAAAATGTGAGAAATAGGAGTTTTGGGCCATTTGGCGAGTCACGGGTGTTACTCAGTGAGTCACGACCCTTTGAACTCAATTTACAGTTGTGACTCACTAAAAACAAAAAAAAAACAATTCATGTGCATAACTCAATGAGTTACGGTCCATGACTTAGGGTCATAGATGGAAATTCTGGAGTCATGGCTTAGAACTCACTCTTGGCCACTAGTGACTTAAGGACCAAAATATAAATCAATTTTCCCCTTAAAACAATATTTTTAGGCCAAAATGTTTCTTAAAAATTGTTCTTTTATGTCTTAGATTTCCAACAAATCAAGAATTAATTAATTTGGATTTGTATAACACGATTTATAACCAAAATATCCCTAACTGCTCATGGATGCACTTTAGGGATATAATTGTTACCTTGTCTTTGAAATTTTTTGGGAATAATGGAGATAGAATTGGGTAGAAATCCTTGATAAAAGTTTCTCCAATATAAGTATAGTTTCTAAAAAATTTGAATTTTCTCAAAAAAAGTTCTATAGAAAGAGTTGTACCCAAATTGGTATAGACTGGTCAAGAACAGGGGATAAATTCAGGTATTTTGAATTCATACCTAGTTTTGAGCGCCCTAAGGTCAAAACTAGGTTTTGGATCCTTCTACAAAGTTATAGATGTATGTCTTAGGTTTCAAAAACAAATTAAATAACTCAACTTTAAGGTACAAATTGAGATAAAGCCAAAATACTGAAACTAATCCCAGGGAACTTTAAGCAGAATTTCTTCCAAGTCACTCTTTAATCCCTAATGCATTTTTTTCAAGGTTAAAAAAATATTTTCAAAATTTTCATAAAGTAAAGAGAGATCCTTAAAATTTAAGTTATTTTTATTTAAAAGAAAAAAAGTCATCCTTATTAGGTAACTCTAACAAAAGCTGACTTAGGATCTAGTGTCTACAGGTGCCCCTAACTTCGTAGAGGCTAGTGCACTAAGTGTTTAAGAGCGCCAAAGTTCAAAGTGAGAGAAAAAGACACTTAACTGAGGAGGTGATCTTTTAGTTGCTTCTTAAGAAGGCTTACCCTAAAGATGGATAGAGTGATCGATGCTAGCTTATCGGTAGTCGTCAATTGTGTAATCTCCTTTTACCTCTTAAATGGTCTTACATGTTAGTGGTAGATTGATTTGATATGACATGTACCATTTGAGGTGGCTAATCTTTGGTTCAGTAGTTACTGTCAGCTTGCTGATGTGTCAACCTTTGGTTGAATCTCTAATTAAAGCTGACTTGTTAACATGTAAAATCAAGATTTAAGATGCGTACCATTTGAGGTAGTAAATCGTTGGCTATATAGTTATCATTAGCCTGTTGACATGTTAACCTTTGGTTAAATCTTTGATTAAGGCAAGCTTATCGATCTACAAAATTATGATCTAAAATAAGCTCTATCTGAAGTAGCGAATCTCTAGATTGATTTGGATAAAACATGTACCATTTGAGGCAGTAAGTCTCTTACTGGGTAGTTACCATCAGTTTGTTGATATGTTAACCTTTGGTTGAATCTCCAATTAAGGTTAGCTTATTGGCATACAAAATTAAGATTTAAAATGCATACCATCTGAGGTAGTAAATCTCTGATGTGCAATCTAAAAAGGTCATAGGTTTAGGTAAATATAGGTGGAAAATTTTTCTTTTTCTTTTTTGGTAGGGATGGAAAAATTTCCTATTTGGTAGGGGTAGCCAAAATTTGTTTCTAGTCGTATGGCCATTTACCCCTTACAATGGAAAAAATTACAAGGCATTGGTCAATCCTGAGGCTGCATCAGCTTATACGACCAATATACATTCCATCAAAAATTCATATCTAATATCAAGTAGTGTTCCATTTTGATCTGATTGTCCAATTATACATAATAACTAAAACCTCTTAAGTGGGGTAGAAGATGTCCCTAGACAATATGAAAGGTTGCTCCCAATTGCCCATTAAGTGAGGGTACTTGTAGATAGCCTAGCTTTACGAAGGGTTTTTTTTTTTGGAATTTGCATGATTGCCATTCCACAGGGACTTTATCTTTGATCAAGATGGCCATGCTCTTGCAATTACCCCCTGCATGGCATGCATAATTATCCTCATTTTCTAAGGTGCTCCCCTCTTTCAATTTGGCGTGGTTTCTTCCATGGGAATTTTATCCTTATTTGAATGCCCGAAGTTATCATGTGATTAGCTTTGATGAATGGAATCCATTTGTATTTTTTCCTTGCAAGAAATTACTCAAGTGAGAATGTGAATGAAATTATATATGTGTAGTATATGTGCAAAATTCATATGTATACACATAATTATATATGTGAGTTGTGTGTAGCGTGTGCGACACATGGTGTGTGTAAAAAATTATTTGCCAAGATGTGACAAAAATTTAAAGTAATTATAACTCATAAAATACTTTAAACTTGAATTTTAATCATCATTGAATAAGTTGAATGGACCACATTCTTAATTAATTAAATTTTAATAAGAGAAATTAAACGATCTTTCTTAATGAAGGAATATGAGAATAGGTATGCTAATACAAAGGTCTACTAAACCCACATATAAGCATAATGCATACGAAGCCATTTCTTTGTATGTGTGTGCTGAAGGCCAAAATAGAATTTTATCTTTTAAGAGCAAATTCTGGATGCAAAGTTGGGGATAAATTTTACTTGAATGGATAAATGCATTCATGGCTTCTCACTTGAAGCTCAAGAAATGCCATATTCTTCTTTTTACATACCAAACCTTACTAGAAGGTAATCTTTGCTAAGTTAGATGAGACCGAATCCAGAATTAGGAGGTCTTACATTGGTTTTAACGTTAGGCTTGGGTGAATGGCAATTAAAGAAAGCTCATGTTGCTAGAAGAAAATGGCCATCATATTTCCTTAATTATCAAGAGGACAATTCTATACCCATTTTTCAGTCATTAAAACACTATCACATTTGGCCTTGATAATTTTCAATTTACCAAAAATTATTCCAAGGGTACTAGCACAAGTTCTCCTTTTTGTTATCTTTATTGTGGCATTGACTTTGAGGTTTTTTTTTGTTTGTTTCACTAAATAAGCTCAATTCCCTATGGATAAAATTTGCATAAGGGATTGGTTGAAATTAATCTCATCTATTCTTGAAAGGTAAAATTAGATTTATTATAGTGGTCATCTTCCTAAGGGGAAGCTAAAATTATTTCGACCTAACTAGTCATTTTAATGTGTGTAACAATAAAATGAGCATGCATTCAACATGCTTAAAATAAAGGCTTAATGAGTTGACAAGTGGTTATGAAATTTGGATAGAAGAAACTCATTTAAAGGGCTATACAAAAAAGGGTAGCCTAAATCCTTTATAGATTTCATCTCATCCTGAGGTTATTTTGATGGGTAGTCAGAAAGTTTCTAGTGCTCTTAATGAGTTTTTCCTAATCCCCTCAATTGCAAATATTTTTTTTCTTAACTTATTTTTAAAATAGGCTTAGAGTGCTCAGGATTTAGAAATTACATGGTATGATCAAGGCTTTTATGCGATTCAGAAGACAAAGATAAAATATGACTATCTCCTGTTCAGCTCATATTTGAATTAAACATAAATTTCTGTGATTAAGTTCAAACCCATTCATAGTTGAGAATTACTCGGATGGAGCAAAATTTCAAATTGAAAGTAAATTAACAAGAAATAATTATGTCAAAACCTTAGACATAGAAAGATACATTAAACCTAGGGCAAAAAATTATTGAAATAAGAAAAACCCCTAAAATTGGCAAAACAACAACCTATATGTGCCTTTCTCAAAACTTCTGGTCTTCAGATAAGCTTTCTCTTGTTATCTCCTTTAGTTTTTTCTGCTTTGTCTTCGATTTGAGTTCTTTTTTTATTTTTAGCATAGATAATCTATCATTACTATACTTCTAGTAGAAGAAAACCCTTTTTCCCCATAAATTACAATGTATTCATCTATTTGGTGACATGCTAAGCTTATAGTCCCATAATTCTACTTAAAAGCCATATCCCCTGCCTAAAAGGTTTATAGTAACTAAGGATATATTTTCCCCTTATGAGTAGGATATCTTATAAAGCTGCCCTTTATAGATGAAGCTCATAATTTGTGACTAAAAGACTTAAAATGCTTAATTAATACTCTTAAGAGACTAAAAATGCCTTGAAAAAGGACTTAATACTCCTCAATGCTCACTAGGAGACTAGAAATGCCTTAAAAAAGGAGTTAATGCTCACTATGAGACTATAAATTCCTTAAAAACAAAATTAATGCTCATTATGAGACTTTAGAAAATACCTTTTAAGAAGACTTTGGTTTTGATGCCTATTAAGAGGACTTTAGATTTAATGCCTCTTATAAAGACTTTGGATTTAATGCCTCTTAAAAGGGCCTTGGATGTGGTGCCTTTTAAGAGGGCTTTAGATTTAGTGCATCATAAGAGGGCTTTGGATTTGGTGCCTTTTAAGAAGGCTTTAGATTTGGTGCCTCTTAAGAGGACTTTGGATTTGGTGCATCTTAAGAGGGCTTTGAAATTAGTGCCTTTTAAAAGGACTTAGGATTGGGTGCTTTTTAAGAGGGCTTTAGAATAGGTGCATTTTAAATGGCTTTGAATTTGATGCCTTTTAAGAGGAATTTGGATTTAGTGCCTCTTAAAAAGACTTTGGATTTAGGTTTTCTTAAGAGGACTTTGGATTTTTGATTTCTCCTTCTTGTTCTTCTTTTTCTTCTTCCTCTTCCTCTTCTTCATCATCATCATCATCATCATCATCATCTTCTTCTTCTTCTTCTTCTTCTTCTTTTTCTTATTCTTCTTATTCTTCTTCTTCTTCTTCTTCTTCTTCTTCTTCTCTGTCTCTGTCTCTTTCTCTTTTTCATTTCTTTTTTGTGTTTTTTGTTTTTTTTTCTAATGAATGTGTTTTTTTTTTAAATGTAGATTTTTAGGGCTAATAGATTTACCTGATTGCCCCCAGTAGAGTATAGGTGGCATCCTAGCTCTTTGTAGGATTTTCCTCCAATCTTCGTTGATTTTGTCTTGATCTCATTACCCTGCCTCATTTTGTGACAATGTTGGGCTGAAGTCATCCCTTGACCTACTTTTGATTATGGAGTTCATTTAGATTTTTCCTGTAAGGTTATATACAACAACATATATACACACATGATGGTGTGTGTGAATTATGTACATATGGCTATAAATGCATGTAAAAATGGCTATGCACGTAACACCCTAATCCACCATACATGCATAATCACCAATACCAACATAAACCTCATAAAGATCAGGAAATAATAATAATAATAATAATAATAATAATAATAATAATAATAATAATAATAATAATAATAATAATAATAATAATAATAATAATAATAATAATAATAATAATAATAATAATAATACAAGCCTTAATTACATGCCACAACATAGCCAAATCAAACTCTTAAATAAGGAGACATAACATGAATGGCCTTCAATACATTATGAAAACCTTAAGGATAACTGCAACCTGCCAGATCTTCTTTTCAATGCGAGTTGAGTCACTATAGCTATCCATCCAAAATGGAGTTTATCCTGAGACTTACATGGATAAGCAAACCCATGCTAAGCTATAAAGCTTAGTGGGCAAACACAATTGGCATGGACAACTCTTTCAAGACATCATCAAATCATGGCAGAACTCATAACTAACAAAAACATGATTCCTCAACTTTAATAGGAAATACCATGCTTACAATAATCTATTACCTTAGGCAAATTCATCAAGTTTCGATAGACTTTTCAAATTACTTGCATTATTAAATCCATTTTCTTATTAGATTAGTATAATTCATACCCCTCATAATGCATTAATTATGAATCTAGACCTCATGATTATTGATAGTACAAAACTTTAATCATATGCATTTAATCACTTTGGTTACATAAGATATGCGTTCAATGTTCAATCAAAGCATAAGGGAGTGCAAAAGTCATGGAATATCTATACCCATGAACAATTAACCTTGCTAGCGGTCCATCAAAGATAACATCTATAAGAGATACGATTAGGTATAATTGCTTCACATATATCACACAATGTTAAGTATATGCTACATTCATATTACAAATTCCTATTTATAATCATGTATTCCTTAATGCTATCTTAGCATAGCAAATTAAATATCATACAACATCATATTATGTCATACACTGACCTTTGGCTTATGTTAGAGTTATTAGTATGCACATATATGTGTAAATATTTATATATACAAACTAAAAAATTTGCATATGATTACAGAGAACAGGCATTACATATCATGATTACCCTGCAAAATCCCAATATCACATGCATACATTTCATAAATTTCAAAGCATATGAAACTCAATGTGTATGTTACAGCCCATACAGCTACTAGTACAATATTGTATGCTTTGGGGCCCATCTATTCACTTTAGAACCCATCAGTGGAACCAACTCACATCGAAACTCACATGGTAACCTTAACCCTTCATGGTTGTTGTGAGATATCACAATTATATAGTACTAAAAATAGAATTTAATTTCAGTGAAACAATTTATAGCCAAAAGGAATTTAGGATAACATAATATAATAGGCCATTCATCAAGCTTACATTAAAAAAATTGAAGCAATTGATACATGTATTACTTTATTTCGTGCACATTTCATAATCTTTAATAGTCTGCCTAAGTACTAGTTCAAAGGGTGGATAATGGGAGGTATGGATACCAATTGGTATCAATGATGGATACCTGAAGGTATCAAACAATGGATATCCGAAGATATCAAATGATAGATATTAGAAGATATCAAACGATTGACCCAAAAGGGTCGAGCTATGGTTCTATTAAAGGAATAAACAGTGGACCCAAACGGGGTCAACTATGGTAGCTGCAATTATAGCCCTTTAGGCATGCCTATCTAATCCACAATTGAACTAAGACCCATAGGCTTTACAATTTTTAAGAACATTTTTAATTTAACACATTCTTCTTTACTTAGTACAACATTTTTCTTAAAGCTACAATTCATATGAGAATGCACATTATTCTAATTATAGACCAATATTGAGCTTTAGGCTCCAATACACATAGATGCCAGTCATATGATCACATGGTTGCATCAACATTCATTCATACATATCATAGTAGTTGCATGATTATGCAAACAATAATAAAGTATAATATCTTATTGATCTATCTCGTCATAGTTAGCATTATGCATGATTCCAATAAGTTAATATGAAAGTGTAGTTCTTGCTACTAAAAGTCTTCATAGGGTTATATGCATGTCCACACACACACACATAAATGCAACTTGAATAATGGCTATACATGCTTTTGTTACTCATACTTGTTCACATACTAAGTCAGACAACTTATTATAGCATATTTACGTTACCAATAAGATATTGAACTTACATAACTCATTGATAGTTCTTAATGATGTACCTTGTTGCTGTTTGCCGTAAGCAGCTTCCATACAACATCACAGTTATTCACCTTAATACATATCACTTTGAACAAAACTTAAGCATCTATGATCAATATAATAAGATGAATAAGTTATTTTTATCCTAAGGTCTACACTTTGTCATTATTTCACCCATAAGTTCACTTTTATAATCTATTAGATCATAGACAACAATTTATATATCCTAACATGATCATATATGCATCAATCATCTTACTTGTACTTTTTATCTTATAACATTTTAGACCCAGGTAAGTTTATGTAAGATTATTCCTTCTTAGACATCAGCACACTACTTGCAGGCATGTGTTTAACATAATAGGTTATGGGGCATAAGCAAACAAGCAAGCATATTCCTTTACATCAAGGCTAATCACTACTCTTCAGTATGACTTGAATCATAACCAAGCCTTTATAGTCTTATAATTGAGCACAAAATGTAATATCTCATCTCTTTTAACTTAGACATGTAACATTGCAACTATCCTCTTATTATCCCTAGGCTATATCATAGTATTCTCATGCTATTGTAAAGAAACATCAGTGTGAAGTATTTGGGCAAAACAATTTATATGACATAGTACATACCTTATACCAACTTTATAGGGCACCTTAAATAGCATATAATTTTAAGGTTACTATGTTGCCTCTTACTCTCCTTAGTTCTATGTCCGATATACACTAAAACACATTCTAGCAAAACTATTCATATTAGCATTGCAATATGTAAGTCCCTCTAAATCAAATTTCAAATGAACCCCATACCTTAACTCAGTAGGTTTTATTACTCTAAAACTTCTCGCTCTTTCTATATACATATATATACATAAGGATTCTTTAATTACGTGACCATGCCATATATAGCATATTGGTGGCATTAGGTGACTCACAACTCAATTCAATCTACTCCCTCTTATAATATCATCAATGTCATTCGAATTTCGATAATACCTCATCTTATAGCCATACTTTTCTAAACTATATCTTTCTAAACTTTTGCATTGGAAAGACTTCATAAATTTATTAATCCATCAATAATTAGATAACATACTAACCACCACTTTAATAAACAATTATCATCAACATTACTCACTGCTAGCTTAATTTACCACAATTATGTGGCTCTCTTCATTAGCATATAGATTATACGATATAATGTTTATGATTTATGAGTGATATATTATTTGAGTGAATTAGTACATATGAAGGGAGGGAGTACATGTGGCCATGCATTAGAAGAGGAAAGGTCATGCTTGGCCATGTATAAAAAAAATAGGCCATACTTGGCCGTGCATCATAAGGAGAAAGCCACTTGGCCGTGTAATGCAAGTAGAGAATGGCCACTTGGTCATGGATTGCAAAGAAAGAAAAGCCACTTTGCAATGCAAGAAAAGAAGAAAGGGCTTACGCGACCATGTAAGGAAAGAAAGAAGACCATCCGTGGCCATGCACCGGAAAGCCAAGGACCATGAATGACCATGCAAGGGGAGAAAGAAGGCCATACATAGCCACGTATTGGGAAGCCAAAGGCCATAAGCAACCATGCAAGGGAAGAAGGAGAGCCATAAGTAGCCATGCACGGGGTCTTTGCTAAAAATCAAAATCTCGCTTATACGGATCAACCACTTAAACTAAAGATCTCAACCTAACATCTCACAACAATACTCACTAAGCCATTAAATCTTTCCAAACTCATCTACATTGCTAGATTTAGCCTTTAACCTCATCAAAGAGGATAGACATATAAGAAACGACGGAAGTTCCCATAACAAACTTATGTGATAGTATAGTAAGCCTAATTTGCATACCGATTATTGAAGCTTTAACTCCTCCTTCAAGCCTCTTAATCTAGCTATTTTCTGATGATTTCTTTCTTCCTCTTAAAGATGCTAACTCACAAACCCTAAGCTTTCACCTTCTTTAATCGGTAATTTGTAACTAGAGAGAGAAAGAGATGGACTTATTTTGAACATATAGTGATATTTAACACTGTGAACACGTTTCTCTCTCAAAACTAACCCATCCAATCTTTTGATTTATGCTTTGATCCCAAATTAATCTTAAATCATAATCTTACCCCCAACATCAATTTTTATCAATTAATTAACTCCTTATTAATTTCACTAAAATTACCATATTACCCTTTATGAAACTTTAACCAAAAACTTCTAATTTAATTCAATTACATCCTTCCTTATAATTTAACTATACCTAAGTAACATACATATCACAATTACAAAAATTACCACTCATGGGACTTAACTTCAATAATGAAAAATTAATATAATTTTGCCTTATTTAACCATAATCCTCATTAATTTACCACAATCTGATTAGGGCCAAGATTGGGGCCTCACAAATCTCTCTCCCTTAAAAAAATTTTGTCCTCGAAATTCAAAACTATCATTTTTATTTTTATAGCTACCAATTTTTCAAACTCTATTTTAGCTATAAACAACTATAACCATAAGCATTCTATAACTGTAACAAACTCATCCACCTATAACATTAGTTCCTATCTTTGATTTCCAGATACCCTTATGTTCATTATAATTTTTATCAGTTTTCCCCTTTCAGCTGGGCCAAAAAATGATGCAGTGCTATTCATGTGTTATGATATGATATAGGATGCTATACAATGCATCAATGATTTCATGTATACAATTGAATACCAATGCGTATTCTCATATTTTGTATATGTTTTTCCCCATCTCAATACCATGAAATATGTTAAATTGCCCATGCTAATTAGAAAAATTCTGACAAATATATACAGAGCATCTTAATAACCTCAACATATCACATCATTATCAATTCAAAAAACATTAAGTTCCCTTCTAATCATATAAAATTTTCCTTAAACACCTTAATAAACAATGCAGATGTACCTATAATCAGACTTATTGTATACTTCAATCATGGAACATTAAGGCATTTAAGCATTTCCCATATCAGGAGGTGAGAGATACTGGCAATTCCTTTAATATTATCTTACAATCTCTGAACCAAAATCCTACTAGTGCTCCAATATAAATCAATTATAAGTCAATTATCTATCGTAATCGGCAAAATCTATTTCCCAATAATAATAACACAGAATATGGCTATTTTCTCTAGGCCAATTCGTCTAACCTTTCAAGAACAAATCCTTAATTTCTGATTGCCCAGAAAAGACTAAACTAGGGTGCCCTAATACCAATAATTGTAACTCCCTAATCCACCAAACATGCAAAATCATTAATACCAACATAAACCTAATAAAGATAGGTAGAAAAAAAAATAATACAAGAATTAATTACATGCCACAACATAACCAAATCAAACTTCGAAATAAGGTGACATAACATAAATGGCCTTCAATACATTATGAAAACCTCAAGGATAACTACAAACTACTAGATCTTCTTTTCAATGCAGGTCGATTCACTAAAGCTATCGATCTAAAATGGAGCTTATACAGAGACCTACATGGATAAACAAACTCGTGCTAAATGATGGGGATTTATTTAACCCTTAGTCTCAATAGACTGTGTATAGGATGAATAGGGTATCATTCCAAAGGGAATAGAGAAATTTTGTATTGAAATAACAAAGAGTAGATGGATAGGTATCAAACAAAATAAAGATTATGTATTTATTTTAATGACTAAACTACTATATATATTAAATCAATTTTGGATAAAAGATGACTTACATGATGGTATGAACATAAATTAGAACTAAGAGAAGTAATTTCATTTAAGAACAAGTAAAGACCATGGTATGAATAAAATGATTGAAGAATTTAGCCAAGGTTCTTTAAAGCAACTATCATTGTCATTAAAGGTGTTTTCATTTAGAGTCTATAAGCATTCTCATGTCATTATAGAGATGAATAAAAATTATGAAGTTCTCTACCAATTCTTTAACCCCTTAAAGTGAATTCTTTATCTCTTAGTGAATTCAACGCTTCAAGTAAATTCATTTGTTTTTCCATCAAAGAATTCCAACTGATAAGTGTGAATTATATGTAGTTTTTGATATGTTTTTAGTTTTTTTATTTCGTTATTTTGGTTTTATTTAGGTTAAATTAGAGTTAATTTGTTAATATTTATGTTTTTGAGGTTAATTTCATGTTTTGTTTGGTTTTCAGGTTAAAATTGATATAAAAAGGGCTTAAATTGCAAAAAGAGAAAAGATTAGGGACAAAAGTGAAAATATTGGAAGTTGATGCGAGAAAATTGAGCTTTTAGTCCAGAAGCTTTACACGTGACCACGTGAAAACAAGGAAGTGTTCAACCCGTGGCCACATGAAGGAGTGAAGATTGAAGACCCATGGCCACGTGAAGGAAAAATTAGAGAAATGCGAAGAAGGACGTGACCACGTGTGATGAAGGGATGATGGACACGTGACCACGTGTTCCCAAAGCTTATTCCACACATGACCACGTGTAAGGGAAGCCTAAGGGACATGTGACCACGTGTAGAGAAAACAAAGGGAAGGGCATGGCCACATGATTTTTACTCCTACTTTTCGAAGGATTTTCGAGCTTCCTGTTTTAGTAGAGTTCACTTCCTATTCTATGTCTGGAGTTTAAGAAGGAATCTACTACGATTTTGCCCTATAAATAGCAGTTAAAACATCAGAGAAAGGGGATCAATTAGGAATTGGGAGATCAACTTTAGAATTAAGCATTATTCTCTTTAAGTTTGTTTTTACGTTATTTAGTTTTCATTGTTTTCTTCAACACTTTGTTTTAATTTTAAGTATGTCTTATAAGTAGTTTTCTTTAACTTTTGCTAAAGGATACTTGAATCCTTAACTTGTATTGTTATGACTTGAGTTTGTTCTTCAATTCAATAAAAGTTGATTATTTCTTAGTTTTTAAACATAATATTGTCTTTACTCAATTTTAAAGTTGATTTTTAACTTGATTAAGAATTGGTTAATTAATTGATTTGAGTTGATTAAATGACTTGCATGCTCTTAGGTTAATTTATTTGGATTAATGCATGATTATAATCTGAATAAGCTATAATTGTGTGTTGATTTGAGTATGTTAAGATTGAGAAAAATGTAACTAAGAATAGGTGGAAGTTAAATCTCTTGAGGAAGGCTTAATAGAGATCTAGGAGAGTTAATTCAGTTCTCTATGTTAAGTGTTAAGTTTATCCTAATAGGAAAATTTTAATGCTTGGAATGATAATCTTGAAGAAAGTTATATGGGTTTATTAAACTGAATTCTTCATAATCACTTGTATGTTTTCTTTTGTTTAAGTCATAGCAATATTTGTTAAGGTGGATAGTCCTTTAGTAAAGGTTGTTTTTAATATTGATTTTTACCTCATTCAATTTACTTGCTTTTATTAGATCTTTTCTTTACTTTAACTCTTTCAATTTTTTTATTTTGGTTTAAATTACTACTTTAGTTTTAATTCTTCAATCATGACAACTTTGGGATTTCTCTTCTATCTTTTACACACAAAAATTGGTTTTGAAATTAAAATAGCACATACAAGCACAAGTTTCCCTTGGATTTGATATTTTGGGTCATAATCATATTTCCCTATATTACTAGCCGATCTAGTATACTTGCTAGACATCAGTCAAGTTTTTGGCGCTGTTGCCAGGGACCATATTGGCGTTTGTTTATTTATTTTGATTTTAAAGTTATTTTTATGTGTTTTTCTTCTCTTCTTCATCTATTTTCTTATTTTCTTTTTGGGTGACTAGTGGTTTATGGTGAGAGACAACCTCATCCTACCATTAGACCCTGAAATTGAAAGGACATTTCATAGGATTAGAAGGTTAAGAGGCAACATGAATGAACCAGAAATAGAACAACCTATGAATGATCCACCACCTAGGATTGAAGAGCAACACATACCCCACCAAGCTTGCGAAATGGGTATAGAACTAGAACCATTAGGGATTATACTATTCCTAGGTGGAATGAAGAACATAGAACCATTAGGATTCCTCACTGATAAGTGTGAAATATATATAACTTTTAATATGTTTTTAGTTAAATTATTTAGTTATTTTGGTTTTATTTAGGTTAATTTAGAGTTAATTTGTAATGTTTATGATTTTAAGGTTAATTCTGTGTTTTTGTTGATTTTTAGGCTTAATTTGACATAAAAAGGGTTAAAGTGTAAAAAGGGCAAAGTTTAGGGCCAAAAGTGCAAATATGAAGAATTGATTTAAGACAAGTTGACGTCCAGTCCAGAGCCCTGAGACGTGACCACGTGAGTTCATTGAAGAGTCTCACACGTGGCCACATGAAGAACAAAGCTAGTAGAGACGTGGCCATGTAAAGACAAGAGAAGAAGTAAGAAAGGTGAAGCCGTGGCCATGTGAAAGAAGAAATGAAGAAATCCATGGAACACGTGACCACGTGTGAGGAAGGGATGATCCACACGTGACCACGTGTGAAGGAGAGCAAATGGAACACGTGCCCACGTGAAGAAGAAGGCAATTGAAGGGCGTGGCCACGTGATGCTATTCCCATGGTGCGAAGGATTTTATCAAACTTCCTATTCTGATCAGAATTGCTTCTTTTTTGGTTCTAAGAGTTTAAGAAGGAATCCACATCTTCTCTTGCCTATAAATAGCAATCCAAAACACAAAAGAAGGGATCTTCAATCATCAATCATCATATTCAAGCTTTTAAATTAGTTTTTAGAATTAAGCTTTCTTAGTTAGTTTTTACATTCGTTTTTTTTACAGTTTTTTCCAAAGCATTGTTTTTAGTTTTAAAGAATGTCTTGTGAGTAGTTTTCTTTACTTTTGCTAAAGGATACTTGAATCCTTGACTTGTATTGACATGACTTGAGTTTGTTCTTAATTTTTAATACAAGTTGATTATTTCTTGGTTCTTAAAATAATCTTGTCTTTTCTCAATATTAAATTGATTATTAACTCGATTAAGAGTTGGTTAATTAATTGGTTTAAGTTCATTAATGATTTGCATGCTCTTAGGTTAATTTAGTTGGATTAATATATGGTTATAATTTGAATAAGCTATAATTGTGTGTTAATTTGAGTATGTTAAGATTAAGAAAAGGGTAACCAAGAATAGGTAAAAGTTAATTCTCTTGAGAAAGGTTTTAATAGACATCTAGGAGACTTAATTCAATTCTTTATGCTAAGTATTGAATTGTTCTGAATAAGAGAGTTTTAATACTTGGAATAATAATCTTGAATAAAGTTATTTGGGTTTACTAAACTGAATTTTCCATAATCACTTGTATGTTTTTGTTTAATTAAGTCATAACAATACTTGTTAAGGTGGATAGTCCTTTAGTGAAAGTTGTTTTTATCATTGATTTTTATCTCATTCAATTTACTTGCTTTTAAATAGATCTCTTATTTACTATAGTCTTTTTAATTGTTTTAACTTAGTTTTCAAATCATCACAACTTTGGGATTTCTTTTCTCTCTTTGCACAAAAAATTGTTTTTGAAATTGAAATAGCACATACAAGCACAAGTTTCCCTTGGGTTCGATATTTTGGGTCATAATCTTATTTCCCTATATTACTAGCCGATCTAGTACACTTGCTAGACACCAGTCAAGTTTTTGGCGCCGTTGCCGGGGATACATTGGCGTTTGTTTATTTATTTTGATTTTAAAGTGATTTTTGTGTGTTTTCTTCTCTTTTCCATCTAATTTCTGATTTTTTTTAAAGTGACTAGTGGTTTATGGTGAGAGACAACCCCATCTTACCAATAGACCCTGAAATTGAAAGGACATTTCGTAGGAATATAAGAGGCAATATGAACGATCCAGTAATTGAACAACTTATGAATGATCCACCACCTAGGATCGAAGAGCAACATATACCCCACCAAGCTCCCGGGAATGGGTATAGACCTAGAACCATTAGGGATTATGCTATCCCTAGGTGGAATGAAGAGCATAGAACTATTAGGATTCCTTACCACCAACCCTTTTAGATTAAACATGCTACCATAACTATGGTACAAAGAAACCAATTTTTGGGTTCAGACATAGAGGATCCCGCACAACACTTAGATATGTTCTTAGAAGTGAGTGACACTGTGCAAATTCCTAATGTATCGACTGATGCAATTAGGTTGAAACTCTTCCCATTCACCCTCATAGGAAAAGCTAGGGATTGGCTTCAAATGCTACCAAATCAATCCATCCATTCTTGGCAACAAATGCAAGAGAAATTTCTGTGCAAATTTTTCCCACCTACTAAGACCGCCCTCATTAGGAAACAAATTAGTGATTTTCAGCAATTTTATGAAGAACCATTCCATGAAGCTTGGGAAAGATTTAGGAGACTCTTAAAAAGAAACAGGGAGTTCATAATATTGATGAAGTAGCTATGTTGAAAGCTCAATTAGAATTAATGGAAAAGAAATATTCAAAAGAAATAAATGAGCTTAAAGCTAAAAATGTCTCTATGTTATCTAATGGTGTTGATTCTTATGCAGGAATTCCGGGATCTATGGAAATGAAGAATGCTGAAAGTATAGTAGAAGAAGTCAATGCCTTGAATCCATATAGCAATACTTACAATGCGGGATGGAGAAGCCAGCCAAATTTTTCATGGAGGGAAGGTAATCAAGGTTCTTCTTGTAACCCCAATCCTAGACCCCAATTCAACCACAATCAAGCTTCCAATAATCAACATCCATACCAAAACCAAGCTCCACCTCATTATCCAAATCAATATCCTTCATAAGCATACCACCAACCACCCGATTTTCAAAAACCTCAACCTCCCCCTCCTCAAGAAAAGAAATTTAAAATTGAGGAAATGATTGCAAATTTCATGGCTTCCCAAAACTCCATTTTAGCTAGTCAAGATGCTAGATGGAAATCGCAAGATATTTGGATGAGAAAACAAGAGGCATCCATTAGGAACCTAGAAAACCAAATGGGGCAACTTGCTAGTTCTTTATCCAACTGGGTTCAAGGGACATTTCCATCTAATGTAGACCGAAACCCAAAGGAGGAAGCCAAAGCAATCACTTTAAGGAGTGGGAAAGAGTTAGAGAAGACTGAACTTGGTAAGGATTCTTCTAAAAAGGTGGAACCGACAACGGAGGTAAGTTTTTTTAATTCTGAAAAAAATGAAAAAGCACCTCCTACAATTGAGAAGGGTAAAGGTAAAGAAAAGCTTGTATCCACTGTTCTTGATGAATCTCAATTGCCATTTCCAGTTCTAGCTAGAAAAGAGAAACAAAATGAAAAATTAAGTAGATTTTTGGACATGTTTAAGAAGCTACATATAAATTTACCATTTGCTGAAGCTTTATTACACATGCCTAAATATGCTAAATTTATGAAAGAATTGTGCTCTAATAAGAAAAAGTTAGAAGGCATAGGAACGGTTCAATTGTCCGGTAATTGTAGTGCTATATTAACCAATAAAATCCCTGAAAAATTAGAAGATCTAGGTAGTTTTACATTACCTTGTGTGTTAGGAAGTAATTTTGTTAGCAATGCTTTATGTGATTTGGGTGCAAGTATTAATTTGATGCCTTATTCGATTTGCAGGAAATTAAATCTAGGCGATTTAAAAGAAACCCAAATGACGCTTCAATTGGCGGATAGATCGGTGAAGAAGCCAAAAGGAATCATTGAGGATTTGTTGGTTAAAGTAGGAAATTTTATATTTTCGGTGGATTTTGTGGTGATGGACATGGAAGAAGATAGAAATGTGCCATTAATCGTGGGGAGGCCATTCTTGAACACCGTACGAGCTTTAATTGATGTTCATGGACAAACGGTCACTTTAAGATTCAATGAGGAGAAAATGAGTTTCAATGTCAATAAAATTTTAAAACACCCCTCGTATGATTTTGAAGAATCCATTTATTTTGTTGATGAGATTCAAGAATGTGTCAACGCAAAACAAGAGGAAATCATTCTCGATGATGAGCTTCAAAGTTGCTTAATGCATCCCAAGGAAATGGAAGAGTTGGAAGCAAAAGAGATGAAGTTGATACAAATTTTGGAACCAGAGCACAGTGAACATGATGAATTAGAGGATGAACCATCCCCTCCTAAGGGAGATTCTAAACTCAAATTACTTCCATCTCATTTGAAATATATATTTCAAAATGATAATGCTAAAACATTAATTAGTTCATCTTTATTGACAGGGTTGGAAGAAGAGATGCTCATTGAAATCCTCAAGAAACACATAGGAGAAATTGATTGGGGAACGTCCGACTTAATAGGGATTAGCTCCAATGATTGCACACATCATACACCTAAAGAAGAAAATTTTAAGCCGATGGTGCAACCTCAAAGAAGGTTCAATGAGCATAACAAAATTCAAGAATGGTTTTATGACAATGCAGCAGTTTATAAAGAAAAGATCAAACGAAAGCTGAAATCAAAGCGGCTTAATCTGTACCAAATCGGACAGCAAGAGGTTGCTGAAGCAACCAATGTTTTTCAAAATACCTAAAAACGGGTTGGAAAGTCTAGCTGGAGACTTTAAAAACTTAGATATTCTATTCTTTCTCTCTTTTCATTTTATAGTAAAGTTTTCGTGTTTTTGCATTTTTGTGTGTTTGTGTGTTTTGATTCATGAAAAGAGTAAGTAAATCAAGGTCTTAAAAAGGGGGACATATTTTTCCTGGAAAAGATTTGATGTTTTTAATGGAAAATTTGCATTAAAAAAAGTTAGATTGTATGGGTGTAGAAAGACAAAAAAAACATTGAAGACACGTGACCATGTGTGGCTTTCCCTTTGGCATCACGTGGCCACAGGTTGCTAAAATGCTGGTTCCCGAAATCACACGTGACCATGGGTCTTTCTTCATGGAATTTCACATGGGCACGCAACAGTCATCTGTATAATTTGGTATCTTTACACGTGACCACGTGTAGTTCTTCATTGAACCTCACGTGGCCACACCTTAGTAGTTTGTCCAATATTGCTTCATCACACATGACCACGTGTATTCCTTTATAGAAACTCACGTGGCCACGTCCCAGTCCTCCTCTTTTATGAACACTTCATGATTTCTTCTCTTTTTCTTCATTTTCATGTTAGTTTGCTTTCCTCCACCACCACCTCCTCTGGAATAGATCATCATTTGCTGTGGATAGCAAAATTTTGAGGAGGGGATAGCCTCCTTTCAGGAAGTTTTCCTTCACCTTTATTTTTTCATGAATCAAATTTTGTTATTTTGTGTTTTGTGTTTTGTTTTGTTTTCTTTTATTGTGTTTATGTTTTGTTTGTTTGTTTAAGTTTGTAAAACGTATTAAAGACTTATGTAGTTCACCTTTTCACTTAGTTTGCATGAGAACTTAGTTTGCCCTAGTTATCTTCAAGACTTGGAACAATTTAAACTTGGATATGGAATATGCATGTTTTAAACCTTTGCTTAGCAAGAGAACATTTATGTTGTTTAATAAATCTTTAGATAGGTTAATTTTCAACTTGATAAATATTTGTTAGTTTCCAAATTCTTAAAAGCACTTAGACCAGTTTTTAACTTAGAAAAAACTAAATGCAATGAAGTAGTGAAGTAAGAAAATTTAGAACACAGGAACCTTCCTCATCACCCTTCAAAGCATATGAACAACTCAAGCATCTTAGAAAATGATCTAGGCAACAATTTTCTTGATAAACTCTTTTAAAAAGACTTGTGTCCTACCTCGATACAATTATCCTTTGATTAACCATTTTGAGCTTATAAGGGTATGCTTAATGCGTACCATTTATATTTCCCTGTTACACCTAAAGTTTTAACCATATAACCTAAAAAGCTTTTATCTCACCTTATGAAATTAGCCACTTTAGGATTAGATGGATGCATGAAAAGAATAAATTTTTATTGGGTGTAGTAAGAAATTTTCAAAGTTATTGATGAAGTCAAATGAAAATAGACTTTGTATTACCTTGATGTTAGCTTGTGAATGCTAAAAAAAAAGAAAAAAGAACGTTTAAAGTTTGAAAAAAAGGAAAAAGAAAGAAAAAAAAGAGAACTAGCAAATATGAAAAAAGATAAGTGTGGGGTAGTACAAGAAAAAATAGAAAAATATTGACTTCTTGGTGAAAGAGCATAAAGAAAAATTTGGAATTAAGGCAAGGATGAGCTGAATTTGTATTGTTTAAGTTATGGGGTTTGATAATCTAGTTGGTCTTAGAGTGGCTATATTCATTTTGATTATCTGTTATCCATTCTTTGATAAACATACCCTTAGCCCCATTACAACCTTTGTAAGACCTATGTAATTTTAAGTTTCTTTTGAGTTGTTTAGCGGAGATGACCTACGGGTTCCGGTGCTAAAGGAGAGGCCTATTGTGTTTCTAAAGTTTCAAACACGAAACTGATTGTATGCTTATGCATTTATATATTCTATACTTCATTGCTTAGTTGTGTTGATATTTGGATTTTGAAAATACTTAAAATGTTTTGGTCTTGCACACACTCAAGGAAACTAGTTTATATTCTCTTGTTGAAGTTAATCTATTTAGAGTTTATATTGAGTGCTTTTGTTAAAATGCTAAGCTTGGTTTTGAAATTGCATGGCTTTGTTCAAGTTTGATGGTTTTGAAGGTGGGATTGTTCTTATTTGCTTGAGGGCAAGCAAGGTTTAAGTGTGGGGTATTTGATAAGTGTGAAATATATATAACTTTTAATATGTTTTTAGTTAAATTATTTAGTTGTTTTGGTTTTATTTAGGTTAATTTAGAGTTAATTTGTAATATTTATGATTTTAAGGTTAATTCTGTGTTTTTGTTGATTTTCAGGGTTAATTTGACATAAAAGGGTTAAAGTGTAAAAAGGGCAAAGTTTAGGGCCAAAAGTGCAAATATGAAGAATTGATGTAAGATAAGTTGACGTCCAGTCCAGAGCCCTGAGACGTGACCACGTGAGTTCATTGAAGAGTCTCACACGTGGCCACATGAAGAACAAAGCTAGTAGAGACGTGGCCATGTAAAGAAAAGAGAAGAAGTAAGAAAGGTGAAGCCGTGGCCATGTGAAAGAAGAAATGAAGAAATCCATGGAACATGTGACCACGTGTGAGGAAGGGATGATCCACACGTGACCACGTGTGAAGGAGAGCAAATGGAACACGTGCCCACGTGAAGAAGAAGGCAATTGAAGGGCGTGGCCACGTGATGCTATTCCCATGGTGCGAAGGATTTTATCAAACTTCCTATTCTGATCAGAATTGCTTCCTTTTTGGTTCTAAGAGTTTAAAAAGGAATCCACATCTTCTATTGCCTATAAATAGCAGTCCAAAACACAAAAGAAGGGATCTTCAATCATCAATCATCATATTCAAGCTTTTAAATCAGTTTTTAGAATTAAGCTTTCTTAGTTAGTTTTTACATTCATTGTTTTTACAGTTTTTTCCAAAGCATTGTTTTTAGTTTTAAAGAATGTCTTGTGAGTAGTTTTCTTTACTTTTGCTAAAGGATACTTGAATCCTTGACTTGTATTGACATGACTTGAGTTTGTTCTTAATTTTTAATACAAGTTAATTATTTCTTGGTTCTTAAAATAGTATTGTCTTTTCTCAATATTAAATTGATTATTAACTCGATTAAGAGTTGGTTAATTAATTGGTTTAAGTTCATTAATTATTTGCATGCTCTTAGGTTAATTTAGTTGGATTAATATATGGTTATAATCTGAATAAGCTATAATTGTGTGTTAATTTGAGTATGTTAAGATTAAGAAAAGGGTAACGAAGAATAAGTGAAAGTTAATTCTCTTGAGAAAGTTTTTAATATACATCTAGGAGACTTAATTCAATTCTTTATGCTAAGTATTGAATTGTTCTGAATAAGAGAGTTTTAATACTTGGAATAATAATCTTGAATAAAGTTATTTGGGTTTACTAAACTGAATTTTCCATAATCACTTGTATGTTTTTGTTTAATTAAGTCATAGCAATACTTGTTAAGGTGGATAGTCCTTTAGTGAAAGTTGTTTTTATCATTGATTTTTATCTCATTCAATTTACTTGCTTTTAAATAGATCTCTTATTTACTTTAGTCTTTTTAATTGTTTTAACTTAGTTTTCAAATCATCACAACTTTGGGATTTCTCTTCTCTCTTTGCACACAAAATTGTTTTTGAAATTGAGATAGCACATACAAGCACAAGTTTCCCTTGGGTTCGATATTTTGGGTTATAATCTTATTTCCCTATATTACTAACCGATCTAGTACACTTGCTAGACACCGGTCACTCACCACCAACCCTTTGAGATTAAACCCGCTACCATCACTATGGTACAAAGAAACCAATTTTCGGGTTCGGACATAGAGGATCCTGCACAACATTTAGATATGTTCTTAGAAGTGAGTGATACTGTACAAATTCCTAAAGTATCGACTGATACAATTAGGTTGAAACACTTTTCATTCACCCTCATAGGAAAAGTTAGGGATTGGATACAAATGTTACCAAATCAATCCATCCACTCTTGGCAACAAATTCAAGAAAAATTTCTGTACAAATTCTTCCCACCTACTAAGACTCCCCTCATTAGGAAACAAATTAGTGACTTCCAGCAATTTTATGAGGAGCCATTCCATGAAGCATGGGAAAGATTTAGGAGACTTTTAAAAAGTTGTCCTTATCATGGGGTTCCTATTTTTCAATTAATGCACATTTTATATGCAGGTGCCCACCCATCAATAAGATCTTTGCTAGATGCAACCTCAAATGGTAGTTTCATGAACCAAATTCTTGAAGATGCATTTTTGCTTCTTGATGAGATGGCTACCAATGATGCTCAATGGGCAACCTCTAGAGAAACTCAAAAGAAACAGGGAGTTCATAATATTGATGAAGTAGCTATGTTAAAAGCTCAATTAGAATTAATGGAAAAAAGGTATTTAAAAGAAATAAATTAGCTTAAAGCTAAAAATGTTTCTATGCTATCTAATGAAGTTGATTCTTATGTAGGAATTTCAGGACCTTTGGGAATGAAGAATAATGAAGGAATGGTAGAAGAAGTAAATGTCTTGAATCCATATAGCAACACTTATAATCCGGGATGGAGAAGCCATCCAAATTTTTCATGGAGGGAAGGTAATCAAGGTTTTTCTTCTAACCCTAATCCTAGACCTCAATTTAACCATAACTAACCTCCCAATAATCAACTTCCATACCAAAACCAAGCTCCACCACATTACCCAAACCAATACACATCACAATCATACCACCAACCACCTGGTTTTCAAAAATCTCAACCTCCCCCTCCTCAAGAAAAGAAATCAAGCATTTAAGAAATGATTGCAAACTTTATGGCCTCCCAAAATTCAATTTTAGCTAGCCAAGATGCCAGATGGAAATCGCAAGATATTTGGATGAGAAACCAAGAGGCATCCATTAGGAATCTAGAAAACCAAATGGGGCAACTTGCTAGTTCTTTTTCTAACCGAACTCAAGGGACATTTCGATCAAATGTAGATCGAAATCCAAAAGAGGAAGCCAAAGCAATCACCTTAAAGAGTGGGAAAGAGTTAGAGACAACTGAAATTGGTAAGAATTCTTCTCCAACGATGGAACCGACAATAGAGGTAAGTAATTCTAACTTTGAAAATAATGAAAAAGTGCCTCCTACGGTTGAGAAGGGTAAAGGTAAAGAAAAACTTGTTTCTACTGTTCTTGATGAATCTCAACTACCATTTCCTATTCTAGCTAGAAAAGAAAAACAAAATGAACAATTAAGTAGATTTTTAGACATGTTTAAGAAGCTACATATACATTTACCATTTGCTGAAGATTTGTTACACATGCCTAAATATGCTAAATTTATGAAAGAATTATGCACTAATAAGAAAAAAGCTAGAAGGCATAGGAACGGTTCAATTATTTGATAATTATAGTGCCATATTAACCAATAAAATTCCTGAAAAATTAGAAGATCCTGGTAGTTTTACATTGCCTTGTGAACTAGGAGGAAATTTTGTTGGGCATGCTTTATGTGATTTGGGTGCTAGTATTAACTTGATGCCTTATTCAATTTGTAGGAAATTGAACCTAGGTGATCTAAAGGAAACCCGAATGACACTTCAATTGGCGGATAGATCGGTAAAGAAGCCAAAAGAAATCATTGAGGACTTATTGGTGAAAGTCAGAAATTTTATCTTTCCGGTTGATTTTGTGGTCATGGACATGGAAGAAGATAGAAAGGTGCCATTAATTATGGGGAGGCTATTCTTGAACACAACAAGAGCACTAATCGATGTTCATGGACAAACAGTCACTTTGAGATTCAACGAGGAGAAAATGAGTTTCAATGTCGATAAAATTTTAAAATACCCCTCGTATGATTTTGAAGAGTCCATTTATTTTGTTGATGAAATTCAAGAATGTGTCAACACAACATAAGAGGAAATCATTCTCAATGACGAGCTTCAAAGTAGTTTAATGCATCCCAAGGAAATGGAAGAGTTGGAAGCAAAGGAGATGAAGTTGGTACAAAATCTGGAAAAAGAGCATAGTGGAGAAAATGAAATGGAGGATGAACCATCCCCTCCTAAGGGAGATTTTGAACTTAAAACACTTCCATCTCATTTGAAATATGTATTTTTAAGTGATAATGCTGATCCAATAATTATTTCATCTTTATTGACAGATTTGGAAGAAGAAAAGCTCATTGAAGTCCTCAAGAAGCATAAAAGACCAATTGATTGGGCAACATCTGACTTAAAAGGAATGAGCCCCAGCTATTGCACACATTGTATACCTATGGAGGACAATTTTAAGTTGGTAGTGCAACCTCAACGAAGGATCAATGAACTCGATGAAATTCAACAATGGTTATATGACAATGCTGCGCTTTATAAAAAAAAGACCAAACGATGGCATGACTAGCACTTAAGGGTAAAAGATTTTGTTCCGGGAATGTTAGTGCTTCTTTATAATAGTCGTCTTCGTTTGTTTCCAAGAAAACTAAAATTGAAGTGGCTTGGACCATATCAAGTGATGTCGAGTAGTAATTTTGGTGTAGTGACGATCAAAAGCTTAAAGGATGGACATGAATTTACAGTCAATGGTCATAGACTCAAACCATACCAAACCGGACAACAAGAGGTTGCTGAAGCAACCATGGTTCTTCAAGATACCTAAGAAATGGTTTGGAAAGTCTAGCTGGAGACTTTAAAAACTCAGAACTTTTAATCTGTCCCTCTTTTATTTTTTTTAGTCTTTGTGTTTTCATATTTTGTGTGTTTGTGTGTTTTTTTCATGAAAAGAGTAAATAAATAAGGTTTTTAAAAGGAGACATGTTTTTACTGGGAAAGAGTTCGTGTTTTAAAAGATTAACATGAAAAAATTGCATTTAATCAAGGCTAAAATGAATTATGTTTCAAAAGATGCAAAAGGAGGTAGAGAAAATACATATACAAGTGACCACGTGTGGCTTTCCCTTTGCCATCACTTGGCCACGGGTTGAGTTACTGTCCCAGTTCATCAAAATCACGTGACCACGTGTATTCAAGTAAAGAACATCACATGGCCATGGCTTGAAGTTTTGCTCCTCTATTTTTCAACAACACATGACCACGTGAAGTTAAAAGGAGAACCATCACGTGACCATGCATGCCCAATGAACAAAGGCACATGTGACCACGAGTGGTTCTTCCCATAAAATTTATGTGGCAACACCCCATACTTCTGCCCCTTATAAAAACTTCACGTTATCTTTGTTTGCTTCTTCTTCATCTTATTTTTGCTCTCACCCATACCCACGCCTCACTAACACAAAATTCACCCGTGACCACGGATTTTCACTCACCACCGATCATGACCATCTCCGACCACCATTTGCTCTCTCTTTGTCATTTTTATTTCTCTCCTACCTATCATCTCTTCCTTTTCAACACTTTCTTCACTAAACTAGGGTTTTTCACAACTCACACACACCACTTCAACTTGGTGCTGTATATTGGTTCGATTCTCACTTCCAAGTAAGTACCCACTCTTCTTGCTTCTTATTTATTATTTTCATATCATCCATTGCTTTGTTTTGTGCCATTATTGCTTATAAATGTTTAGTTTTGAGGTTAATTTGCACTTAACATTTTGCTTTCATATTAATTCCTTTTACCTATTTGGATGATTATGAGTATTACATGTATGTTATAGATGCTTGGTATGCAATTGGGCAATAGGACTGTTGAGCATTTTATCCACCACTTTTGGCAGCAGTTTCCTCCACCTCTGCCTCCACTGGAATAGATCTTCATTTGCTGTGGACAATAAAATTTTAAGGAGGGGGTAGCCTCCTTTCAAGGAGATTGTCTTCAACTTTTCTTTTTCTTTTTCATGAATCGGGTTTTGTTTTATTTTGTGTTTTGTGTTTTGTTTTCTATTAGTTTGTTTTGTTTGTTTTCTTAAGTTTGTAAAATGTATTGAAGACTTATGTAGCTCACCTTTTCACTTAGTTTGCATGAGAACTTAGTTTGCCCTGGTTGACTTCAAAACTTTGAACAATTTGAGCTTGGATATGGAATATGCATGTTTTGAACCTTTGCTTAGCAAGAGAACATTTATGTTGTTTAATAAATATTTAGATAGGTTAATCTTCAGCTTGATAAATATTTGTTAGTTTCCAAATTCTTGAAAGCACTTAGACCAATTTTTGACTTAGAGAAAAAATCAATACAATAAAGTAGTGAAGTAAGGAAATTTAGAGCATTAGAACCTTCCTCATCACCCTTCAAAGCATATGAACAACTCAAACAACTTATAAAATGATCTAGGCAACAAATTTCTTGATAAACTATCTTAAAGACTTTTGTCCTACTTTGATGAAATTATCCTTTGTTAAGCCATTTTGAGCCTATAGGGTATGCTTAAGGTGTACCATTAATATTTTCTTGTTACACCTAATATTTTAACCATATAACCAAAAAAGCCTTTATCTCACCTTATGGAATTGGCCACTTTAGGATTAAATGGATATGTAAGGAGATTAAAAAGTTCTATTGGGTTTAGCAAGAAAGTCTTATCAAGTGAGAAATCAACCTTGTATACCTTGAGATTATTCAAATTAGCTTGTGAATACTAGTTCTTAAAAAAAAAACATTTGAAGTTTGAGAAAAAGAAAAAGAAAGAAAAATAGAGCTAGCAAATATGAAAAAAATATAAGTGTGGGGTAGTACAAGGAAAAAAATGAAAAAATAATGACTTCTTGGTAAAAGGCCATATTATCTCTTAACAGAAAGTTTGAAAGTAAGGCAAGAATGAGCAAAATATATATTGTTCAAGTTATTAGGGTTTAGTAATCTATTTTGTCGTAGAGTGGCTATTCTTGTTGTTCATCTTTTATCCATTCTTTGTTAACCAATACCTTAGACCCATTACAACCTTTGAAAGACCTAAGTGATTTTAAGCTTGTTTTGAGTTGTTTAGCGGAGATGACCTTCGGGTTCCAGTGCTAAAGGAGAGGCTTATTGTGTTTCTAGAGTTTCAAGCGCAAAACTGGTTGCATGCTTATGCATTCATTTATTCTATACTTCATTATCTAGTTGTATTGATGTTTTGATTTTCAAAATTGCTTAAAATGATTTGGTTTTGCACACACTCAAGGAAACTAACTTATATTCTCTTGTTCGAAGTTGATCTATTTAGAGATTTTATTAAGTGCTTTTGTTAGAATGCTAAGTTTGGTTTTGAAATTGCCTATCTTTGTACAAGTTTGATGGTTTTCAAGGTGGGATTGTTCTAATTTGCTTGAGGGCAAGCAAGGTTTAAGTGTGGGGTATTTGATAAGTGTGATTTATAAATAGTTTTTGATATGTTTTTAGTTTTGTTATTTCGTTATTTTGGTTTCATTTAGGTTAAATTAGAGTTTATTTGTTAATATTTATGTTTTTGAGGTTAATTTAATGTTTTGTTTGGGTTTTAGGTTAAATTGATATAAAAGGGCTTAAATTGCAAAAAAGGCAAGATTAGGGCCAAAAGTTTAAATATTGGAAATTGATGCGAGAAAATTGAGCATTTAGTCCAGAAGCTTTACATGTGACCACGTGAAAACAAGGAAGTGATCAACCCATGGCCACATGAAGGAGTGAAGATTGAAGACCCATGGCCACGTGAAGGAAAAACTAGAGAAATGCAAAGAAGGACGTGACCACGTGTGATGAAGGGATGATGAACACATGACCACGTGTTCCCAAAGCTTATTCCACACATGACCACGTGTGAGGGAAGCCTAAGGGACATGTGACCACGTGTAGAGAAAACAAAGGGAAGGGCGTGGCCACGTGATTTTTACTCCTACTTTGCGAAGGATTTTCGAGCTTCCTGTTTTAGCAGAGTTCACTTCCTATTCTATGTCTGGAGTTTAAGAAGGAATCTACTACGATTTTGCCCTATAAATAGCATTCAAAAACATCAGAGAAAGGGGATCAATTAGGAATTGAGAGATCAACTTTAGAATTAAGCATTATTCTCTTTAAGTTTGTTTTTACATTATTTAGCTTTCATTGTTTTCTTCAACACTTTCTTTTAATTTTAAGTATGTCTTGTGAGTAGTTTTCTTTAACTTTTACTAAAGGATACTTGAATCCTTAACTTATATTGTTATGACTTGAGTTTGTTATTCAATTTAATACAAGTTGATTATTTCTTAGTTCTTAAACATAGTCTTGTCTTTACTCAATTTTAAAGTTGATTTTTAACTTGATTAATCATTGGTTAATTAATTGATTTGAGTTGATTAAATGACTTGCATGCTCTTAGGTTAATTTATTTGGATTAATGCATGATTATAATCTGAATAAGCTATAATTGTGTGTTGATTTGAGTAATTTAAGATTGAGAAAAGTGTAACTAAGAATAGGTGGAAGTTAAATCTCTTGAGAAAGGCTTTAATAGACATCTAGGAGAGTTAATTCAGTTCTCTATGCTAAGTGTTAAGTTTATCTGAATAGGAAAATTTTGATGCTTGGAATGATAATCTTGGATAAAGTTATTTGGGTTTATTAAATTGAATTCTTCATAATCACTTATATATTTTCTTTTGTTTAAGTAATAGCAATATTTGTTAAGGTGGATAGTCCTTTAGTGAAGGTTGTTTTTAATATTGATTTTTACCTCATTCAATTTACTTGCTTTCATTAGATCTTTTCTTTACTTTAACTCTTTCAATTATTTTATTTTGGTTTAAATTACTGCTTTAGTTTTAATTCTTCAATCATCACAACTTTGGGATTTCTCTTTTTTCTTTTACACATAAAAATTGGTTTTGAAATTGAAATAGCACATACAAGCACAAGTTTCCCTTGGGTTCGATATTTTGGGTCATAATCTTATTTCTCTATATTACTAGCCGATCTAGTACACTTGCTAGACACCGGTCACCAACTCTCATTGCGAATAATTGGACTAGAATGCTAATTATGGTGATCAAGCATATAAAGCAACTCAATGCACACAAATGGATTTAAATCAACTTCTTTCATAAAGATAATAAACATGTCTTAAAAAAATTCAACTACATAGTTATAATGTACAAAAGAAACTTAGCCAAATACACATTTTAAATAAAAATGAATAAGAGAAAAGAAACATCATCACTCCCCAGAGTTTTACTTTCAAAATAGACCTTTTGATATATCTCTTATACATTTGGCTTTGCTCTTTTATCATCATCTAAAAACTAAGTAAAAGTGTATGTCCAAATAACTGTACTAAAACTAAAACTGTTCGATCCATCTCTTCTTTAGTGAATTCCATCCATATTTATAGAGGGAATAACTCTATAAATATGTCTCTTCGAAAAGGTTGTCAATGTGAAAAGTTTCCATGAAAGGTCTTGATGGTTGGTTGAGAAAACGTATGCTAAAAATGATGTCGCTTGAAATATAGTTGCCAATAGTGATTTGTGAATGCCTTTACGAGTCGTGATCCTTCACATACTATTCCACTTGTGAACAATTGCCTCTCTCGTGAATGCCTATTCGACTCATGAATTGTGTGCTGCTCACCCTATCGAGTTGTGAAGCCTTTCAACTCGTGAGCCTGATGCTTCTGCTTCACTTGTGAATCTCTTCATGTCTTGTTCCCTTCTGTCCGAGTCATGAATCTCTTCACGACTCATGAGCCTTCTCCTTTTCCTTCACATTTCCTCAAGATTTCTTCATATTTGCACCTAACTTGTCCTATAATACAGATAAACACATAAATTAAAAACAAACACATAAAATACATATAATATTACATACTTAGCTACTTAAATGAAAGAAAATACACACTAAATAATAGATCATTTTACATGGTATCAAAGTCTCCCACACTTAAACCTTGCTTGTCCTTAAGCAAGAGATAAGAATGAGATAATCTAATTCCAAATTAAAGTAAGTAAGTTATACTATAGAGCATTGTTCAATATGCATTTTGAATAAGATTGAAATGAAATCAAAGATCTTAAACACTCAAAATATTAGTAAATCAAATTTAAAACATGCATTCAAAATTTAACAAGTCACCTAAGTTTACTAAGTCCAACATCAAGAGTATAGATTCTCGAAACTAACCATGCTCAAGAGAGAAAATTGATCATAAAACTTAAGGTTCTAAAATTGTTAGCTGCCTTTTTAAGACAATTTGCAAGCACTCATACCCTTAATCCAATCTTATGGCATTTTTAGACTTCTTCTTTTTTTTTTCTTTTGAACATGGGTATACTTTATCCTATGAATTTGAAGAAGCAAGAGAATGTAATAATGGATGCATTTTACGATCCATCCCATACTTTATTGAAATTTTTGGGTATGCATCTTGCTTTCATTTCTTTTCTTTGAACATTTTTTCTTTCTTTTTACTAGTCCTCATCCATTATTGAAAGGCCTAAGGGTAAGTATTATGGCTATAGTTACCATAAGGCAACTAGAATCCTAAAATCTTAAACTAAATGATCAAGTCCTAACCTTAAAGCATAGTTAGTAAAGAGATTAAATAACCCAAAATGTTGAAAGTAGTAAAAAGAGATAACTTGAAAAAACAAAACACATGCCAAAAGCTTTGAAAAACTAATAAAATAAGCATAAAAGGTAAATAATTTAACATAACAACCTATAGTATATACAAAGTGAACAATGATTATAATAAAACCTACTGAAAAATCTAGTCTAGTTGAAGATAAAAATACACTCACAAACACACATACAATAATAATGTAAAACACAAACAAAACATGTAACACACAAACATACTCCCCCACACTTAGAACAAGCATTATCCTCAATGTGAAGAAACAAAACAAAAATAGAAAGAAAAAGACAAACTAAAGAACATAGGAAAAAAACTCCTTTGAAAATCATGGTGAAGGTGGAGGAGAGGACACCACGTAGCCCTCTTGTGCAATAAAGGTGCCCACCTTATGCTCAATTCGCTTTTGACGTCTAACCAATTGATGAGTAACTCGCTCCAATGATGAAGTTGGATTTGAATGGTGGACTAATTTTGCAACAATTGGATGAGTATGAAATGAATATTATTGGAAGAAGATCCCACAACAGGAGAAACAACAGCCTCTTCACTAGGGACATCATCCATGGTATCATCATTATGCCCCTGGTCCTCTTGCCTTGCTTCATCGGAAGTGCTCTCCACAACAACCTCTTATGGAGCAGAAGTCCCTACAAGGTCCTTCCAACAAGATTGCGAAAGCGATGGAATGATATGAAATGTATTGTTAACAATTTCACCATGAACAAAAAGATGTTTAGAAAAATATAAACATGGAAGGACACGATCATAGGTACGTAAATCAATTACATTACTTCTAGAAATAATAGATATGACATGGCCATGAGTATGAGGAGACTCCGGACAACTAACACATTGCATTAACTGATTAAAAATCTAATAAGACCAACAAACTGATTTGCGATTGTGCACACACCACATCAAAAACAACTCATAATGGGAGACTCAATTAAATTCGGGCTTGTTAAAAACAACAAAAGCAAGGATTTTATGCAAGATCCAATATTTCAAATACGTGATAAATATTGAATTAGCCTCCCTAGCCCTAAATGGTGTGGTCAATCCAGTCAAAAAATTCCTGAATTTATTAGGTCTATAATTCTTAGGAGGAGCACATAATCCAGTTTGTTTAACATCAAAAAGTCTATGCATCATAAAATAGGTAAGAGTATGATCCTTACCATCTAAATAGTAGTCCAACAGCCTAGAATTTTCCTCATTTACTTTTAAATTGGTATAAAATTCTAAAACCAAATCAGTATAGAAATGTTCATGCAAATTGACAAATCGTAGCAACCCACATTGAGACAACATTTCATTCACAGCATCAAGCATGCCCACTTGTTCAAGGAGAGAGTTTGGAAAATACTTACATTGTGAGATAGCCCTATCCTTAAGAGCAAGAAATCTATTACCTTTATGCACAGAGGAAATGGTAAACCTAGCACCAAATTGGGATGAAAAAGTTTTAGGTTGTGCCTTATCTTTCGCTTGTTGTCCTCTTAAATATGAGGGATTTTTTGTTCTTACCATGGTGGAAAAAGAAAATGACAGAGAAAGAAGAAATATAGAAATGTAGAAGTAAAAGAAGAAGAAGAAGAAAAATAAACAAACAGAGATGAATGACAATGAAGAAGATGAAGTAAGAGAAGAGAAGAATGAAAGGAAAAAAGAGAGAAAACAAATGCACAAGTGAAGAAAGAAAGAAAATGTGGGCAATAAAAGAGGTCACTGCAATATTTATAAAGAAATTAAAAGATAATAGTAAAATGATAGTGAAAAGTCACGTTGTTTCACAAACCCTAATGGCAATTGTTGTTGGGAATTATCAGTTACATGCATCTCATAAATAAGCGAAATTTAAAATTTTTAACCAATATATCTGATCTTGCCATGAATTTACAATATACATATTAATGAGAATAAGAAAAATCACCTTTGATTTTTGTTGAACAGTTGATTTTACTTCTCACCGGGTTGTCGCAAACCACAGTGTCCAAAATCGAATACCTCCAATGAGTAATTCACACTAGAGAAGGATTGAAAAAAACAACAATTAAGAGGAACAAGGGCTGGTCTAAATCCCTAGATTCTAGCTAGGGAAGGTGGCGCTAGGGTTGAGAGAAAAGAGAGTATGTTTTCTTAATTGTTCACACTTCACCTTAATTCCACATCTCTTGGATTTTTATAGTTAGGTTAAAAAATCCAACTTCATAATGGGATTAGGCTCTTTAAAATTTCTGGTGAATTATTAATTGGGATTTTGAAATTATTTATAATTATTTGGGCTCAATTAAATCCAATTTAAGCCTTTTCACAAAAGACTATGCACAAAACCCACAAACTAGACCCTTTATACATATACTTGGATTTAATTACCCAAATGAATTCAAAATCCAACCAAATTAAATATGTAGGCTCCAAAACACTTATGTAACATATTTAATTTATTTTGGTCCAAGAAGTAGGCCTCTATGGCCTTCTGTTTTGGAGTTGGCATGTGGCCCTTCTTCTGGAGGGCTTTTATGCCAACTTCACTTCTTTGGGCCTTTATAATTCCTCCAATGGACCTATTAATTATTATATCCACCCTATAACACTTATAGTTCAATAATAATCAATTATGAAATATATTTATTCAATTAGGTCCAATTTTACAGAACATTTCAAAAAGGTTCTGCGAACAATTTTACTTGATCATAACTAATTAAACTCTTTAATTAATTATTATCTTATTCACTTCTCTACACCCATAATAATATCAAATATTATTATCCTTGTCATTTTACCATTTTATTCTTTTTCTCTATATTTGTGTGACCTATTAGGTTCCTGTCCATATTGGCAGTATAATATGTAATTGTGAGTTCTATTCAAAACTTACATGATTTAAACTTCTTTAAATCATTTTATCAATCCCTACTGATATTCTTGATACACTATTATACAAGTCATGATTGGCCTCTAGCTAGGCATCATGACTACCCAAATGTTAGGAAAGTTAAGTGGTTTGACTATACCCTTCCATAGAAATAGTTACCGTGCAATTACTCCTTCCACCACTCTTATCTCAATTAGATTTCGAGTATGGATTTCTATCAGCTCATATAAATCTAATTATGTATGTTCTATTAATTTAACCATTGTTCCCAAAATGCCCTCCATGAATCTCTATCCATCTTGGCATATTACTCTAGCCAGAGATTCTCTGAACAAGGCAATTATAGAATCATTGCGAGATAACTTCCCTCATTAAATCTAGGATGGTGTATCCTTTTTCAATCACTCAACCATCTTCAAGTAGGTCATGATATACCCAATCTCCTAACTATGATCACTCCCAGTTGGAAGTAATCAGTTATGGAGTCAAAATATACCACTTGCTACTTAAGATAACTTTGGTGATCTTAAGTCCAAGGATACTTGCACAATCGCTATGAACAGATTTCTCACTGACATAGATTTAATATCCATATGAGGATTCTCTTTGCAGGTCTCCAATGAAATTTTTCTTCTAAAAAGCATCCATATATTAGCTTTGATTATCTTCCATAATCACAGTTATGAGAACCACTGCTTGAACCATTCAAGAAGCATAACATGTGCTAGTCTGTCCGAATTGACAATGTCCTAACTTGTTAATTCTATGACTAGAGATATTTCAAAATTAACACATTTACATGCAATAGACACCTCATATCATGAATACTTTCATGATTGCCTTTGTACTGTGTTTATAATATCAAGGACTTCATTTATTAATTTAAGATTTACAAACTCATGTATTTAAACATAGCATTAATAAATGAATAATGATTTTTATTAAGAATATAAATTCATACATATGAAATTCAACCCTTTTACATGGGCTCTAGGGTATACTCTTTAACAATCTCCCACTTGTACTAGAGCAAATCACTCATATGTTTCAGACCCATGCTATTTATATGGTGATCGTGCTTTATCTAGGAAAGTGCTTTAGTGAGGAGATCTGCCACATTATCATCTATAGGGACCCTTTCTATTTTCACATCATTTCTAGCTACTATTTCCCATATGAGATGGTAGCATCTGAGAACATGCTTAGATCGCTGATGAGACCGTGGTCCCTTTGCTTGCGTAATGGCTCCATTGTTGTCACTGTTAGAGAGTATGCCCTAGAGCCCATGTAATAGGGATGTTTTTCATATGTATGAAATTTATATTCTTAATAAAAGGCATCATTCATTTATTAATGCTGTGTTTAAATACATGAGTTTGTAAATCTTAAATTAATAAATGAAGTCCGAGATATTATAAACACAGTTCAAAGGCAATCATGAAAGTGTTCATGATGTGAGATGTCTATTGCATGCAAATGTGGTAATATCTAAATATCCCTAGTCATAGAATTAACAAGATAGGACATTGTCAATTCGGACAGACTAGCACAAGTTATGCTTCTTGAATGGTTCAAGCAATGGTTCTCATAACTGTGATTATGGAAGATAATCAAAGCTAACATGTGGATTCTTGTTAGAAGAACAAGTTCATTAGAGACCTGCATAGAGAATCCTCACATGGATATTAAATCTATGTCAGTGAGGAATCTCTTCATAGCGGTTGTGCAAGTATCCTTAGACTTGAGATCACCAAAGTTATCTTAAGCAGCAAGTGGTATACTTTGACTCCATAACTGATTACTTCCAACTGGGAGTGAACATAGTTAGGAGATTGGGTATATCATGACCTACTTGAAGATAGTTGAGTGATTGACAAAGGATTCACCATTCCAGATTTAACAAGGGAAGTTATCTCGCATGATTCTATAATTGCCTTGTTCAGAGAATCTCTGGCCAGAATAATATGCCAAGATGGATGGAGATCCATGAAAGGCATTTTAGGAACAATGGTTAAATTAATAGAACATACATAATTAGATTTATATGAGTTGATAGAAATCCATACTCAGAATTTAATTGAGATAAGAGTGGTGAAAGGAGTAATTGCATGGTAACTATTTCTATGGAAGGGTACAGTCAAACCACATGACTTTCCTGACATTTGGGTAGTCATGATGCCTAGATAGAGGCCAATCATGACTTGTATAATGATGTGTCAAAATATCAATAGAGATTGATAAAATGATTTAAAGGAGTTTAAATCATGTGAGTTTTGAATAGAACTCACAATTACATATTATACTGCCAACATGGACAGGAACCCAATAGGTCACACACATATAGAGAAAGGGGTAAAATGGTAAAATGACAAGGATAATAATATTTGACATTATTATGAAGGTAGAGAAGTAAATATGATAATAATTAATTAAAGAGTTTGATTAATTATGATCAAATAAAATTGTCCGCGAAACTTTTGAGAAATATTCTATAAATTGGACCTAATTGAAATAATGTATTTCATGATTAATTATTATTGTCTTATAAGTGTTATAAGACTACTATAAGTGTTATAGGACTGATATAATAATTAATAGGTGCATTGGAGGAATTATTAAGGGCCAGAGGAATAAAGAAAGTTGGCGAAAGCCATTCTGTAAGGGCCACACGCGTACTCCAATACAGAAGGCCTTAATGGCCCATTTCATGCACCAAATTAATTTATATATGTTATATAAGTGTTATGGAACTCACATATTTAATTTGGTTGGATTTGGAATCCATTTGTGTATTTAAATCCAATTAGTTGTACAAAGGGCCTAGTTTGTGGGTTTTGGGCATAGTCTTTTATGAAAAGGTTTAAATTGGATTTAATTAAGCCCAAATGATTATAATTAATTCCAGATGCATAATTAATAATTCTCCAGAAATTTTAAAGAGCCCAATCTCATTAAGGATTTGGAATTTTAACCTAACTATAAAAGGCCAACTAATGAGGAATTAGGGTTAAGTGATTAAAACAAAAAGAAAGTCTTTTCTCTTATTCTCTCTCTCCCTTTTGCACAAAACTCCAAGCTAGCTTCTTGGAATTTTGGCCATCCCTAGTTGAACACCAATTTGTTGGTTCAATTTACCCCTCTCTAGTGTGGATTACTCATTGGAGGTGTTCGATTTTGGACACTGTGGTTTGCGACAATCCGGTGCGAAGTAAAATCAACTGTTCAACAAAAATCAAATGTGATTTTTATTATTCTCATATAGTTATATTGTGTATTCATGGCAAGATCAGATCTAATGGTTAAAAAATTTTAAAATTCTGCTCATGTATGTGATGCATGTAACCCTTAAATTCAAACATGGTATCAAAGCCACGGTTTTACCATGGATATACAATTCTATATTTTTCTGAGGAATAAGTTTTGTTTTGTTTTGAGTTATTTATTTCATGAACTTTAAAATATTAGATTTGATTGTTCATGAATGAGAAATATTGATTTCTGTTTGTATGTGTGATCAACTAAATTTGGTGGAAACAAAAACGAAATTTTTGAATGATTGTGATTAGGGTTTGGCATGAAACCCTAGGTGATGTAGGGGCTGTTCTAATTTAATTTATTATGGATCCATTTAAAATCATTTAGATGATATTTTATGTGTTTAATATGTGATATTAATCCATAGGATCGAACGGAATTAAAATCGAACAAGTTTTGCATGAAAACTAGTTTAGTCGAAAAGTTCGATAAATTGGTGTTCTTCGTGTGTTCTTGATGTGTTCTTGATTAGAACGACTTTTAATCTTCTAAATCTGATATATATGATATATTAAAGTGTTTTTAATTAATTGGATTAATTAAAATGGGCCTTAAATTAATTTGATTAATTTTAATTTATTAAAACCACTTAATGGGCTTAATTATGTTTACGGACTTGGTTTAAATTAGTGAATGACTTGGTGGGCCCAAAGAGCTGATTTAAATTAAACATTATAAACATTAATTAAGTTTATTAATGGGTTTTAAGGGCTGGAGTGGGCTTGGCTCATTCCAAAAGGCCCAAATGGTCCAAAAGACATAAAACCAGTTTGTGTGTGAACATATTTAGGGTTTACTTTTGTGGGTTTCGGCCCACCCTTGGTTTTAAGCCCAAAATTGATTCTTTTAATTATTTAATATGATTAATTAATTAAATAATCAATTTATATTTAATTAATAATCAATTGGATTGATTATTAAGGCAAGAACACATGCATGCAAAAAGGTTTCCTAAAATGAAAGTTTTCAAAATGGAAAAAGTTTCCTAATTTGATCACATCATTAAAATAACTCAAAATATAGTTTCAAAGGTTGAAACAAAGTTAGTAATCCATTTCTTTATGCATTAGAGAGGCATATAAGGGTGTATGATTGGCATGATGGTTAGTTATGGACAAAGCCCAATGTGATTGAGCATAATGCATGTTTTGGCCCAATGAGGACTTTCATGTCCCGGCCACTTGTTTTTGGTTTGTATTTCTTTTAAAGTTGTAATATGTAATTAGATTACTTAGATTAGAATTAGAAATAGAGATGGAGACCAATATCAAGGAGCAAGATGGGCTGGATGGAGATCCAACAAGCTTGAAGATAATGTAATTATTTTCTTGTTTGAATCATTCATACTACCTAGATGTGACCTTTTGATTTCCCTTTTGGCTCGGGGAAATCAATGTAGTAAAGTCCATAACTATACCATATTTGTATGCTTATATTTATGTGATAGATATAGGATGCATACCAATGTATGCCAACCGTGTATGATGAGACTTAATTAACTAAAACCCCCAAACAAATACTAAGGTATATAAGCCTTCCATTAATTTGAGGAGAACCAGAGTTCTTTATAGTGTGGGTTGTTGACCACAGTCAAGCTCACATTATATCGAATATGTTCAAATCTAATTAAATGGGTCATCTTAGCTAGCCCATTAGTTTGTTGACCACAGTCAAGGCTAGTGGTTCTAGAGGCAAGATTAAGGAATGCATATATGATATGCATGCATCAAGAGTTGATAACCTAATGATCCAATAGTTGTGTAGAGACACAATTGGTATAGAGATACCTACCTTTCAAGGGTATGGAATTTGGCTTGTTGACCACAGTCAAGGTCAAATTACATATCAAGGATTGGATATTGGCCCACTAAGAAAACCATAGGGTTTTCTCGGATTAAATAGTGAGGGCTATTAATTCGCAATAAAATAGTGGGAGTAAATGGATTAATTAAAGACCTTATTAATGCATACATATATATGAACATACTCTCATATCTTTTCTTTTTCACATCTATGTCATCATCATGAGCACATCGAATATACGATCAATCTTGGATAACCAAATGGTTGGCAGCAACTATTCTGACTTGATCAAGCAAGTGAGAATTGTTCTCAAAGCTGAAAAGATCCATTATGTCTTGGATAAAGATCCACCACCACTTCCATCAGATGATGCCATTGATGAGATCAAATGCACTTATCGAAAATACATGGAGGATAGTGAAGCAGCAGCATGTCTGATGCTGGGTGCTATGTCCTCAGAGCTTCAGAAGCAACATGAGATAATTGATGGTGGGATTTCCAAGAAAAAGGTTGCCAAGAAAGAGAATCCCAAAGGAATTTGCTTCCATTGTGGAAAGGATGGTCATTGGAAGCGTAACTGCAAGGCCTATCTAGATTCTCTCAAGGAGAAGAAGCAAGCTGATGCTTCTACTTTAGGTATTCATATGATTGAAATTAATACTTATTTTATTGCTTCAAAACAATCTTGGGTATTAGATACCGGATGTGGATCTTATTTATGTAATGATGTATAGGGGCTTAGAAGCTTTAGAAGAGTTGGAAAGGCAGAGATATGTTTGCAGTCAGCTATTGGACAGAACATCTCTACAACAGTTGTGGGGACTTACTATTTGCCTTTTCCTAGTGGATTAGTACTGGAATTAAATAATTGTTATTATGTTCCAGCTTTGTCCAAAAGTATTATTTCTTTCAGTTGTTTGATGAACGATTATGATATTTCTTTAAAGGACAAATGTTGTTACATTTTTAAGAACAATATGTCTTATGCAAAAGCTATAATTGAGAATGGTATATTTGTTCTTAATTTAATTAAAGAAGTACATAATGTGGATACCAAGAGAATGAAACATGATAATCTAAATACCTCATACTTATGGCATTATCGTTTAGGCCACATAAATGAAAAATACATGACCAAATTGCACAAGTCAGGTGATTTGGGATCATTTGATTATGAATCATTTGATACATGCGAATCTTGTTTATGGGGAAAAATGAAAAAAGCTCCCTTTACTGGTAAAGGAGAACGAGCTAAAATGGTTTTGGACTTAATACATTCAGATGTATGTGATCCAATGACTACACATGCCAGAGGAGGTTACTCCTACTTAATTACTTTCATAGATGATTATTCCAGGTTTGGATACATCTATCTAATGAAATATAAGTCTGAAGCATTTGAAAAGTTCAAAGAATTCAGGAATGAAGTAGAGAAACAACTTGGCAAAAGTATTAAAACAATTAGATCAGATCGAGGTGGAGAATACTTAAGTCAAGAGTTTCAGGATTATCTTAGAGATAATGGGATTTTATCTCAATGGACTCCTCCATATACACCACAACACAATAGTGTATCTAAAAGGAGGAATCGAACACTATTAGATATGGTTCGATCAAAGATGAGCCAAGCGGACTTGCCTAAGTCCTTTTGGGGATATGCACTAGAAACTGCTGTTTATGTGTTAAACAGAGTTCCTAGTAAATCGGTTGATGTTACTCCATATGAGATGTGGAATAACAAGAAACCCATGCTTTCTCATATGAAAGTATGGGGTTGTCCTACTTATGTGAAGAGGACAATTTCAGACAAACTGGATGTTAAGTCTGACAAATGTTTATTTGTGGGATATCCAAAAGAAATGTTTGGATATTATTTCTATCATCGCTTAGAACAAAAGGTGTTTGTTTCAAGGCATGCCGTCTTCTTGGAAAGAGAATTTCTCCTACGAGAGGACAGTGGGAGTAAAATTGAACTTGGTGAAGTTCAAGACCCACAAATAGAAAATGATCAATCGATTGAACCCGAAATTGAATTTCATAAAGATGAGATTGCAGTTGAACCTGATTATACACAGAATCCTAGAAGGTCTACTAGGATTCGCTCTATCCCTGTGAGATATGGATTTCACATAGATTCGGATAGAGGCATAACTGTAGTAGAGGACAATGAGCCTACTAGCTATCAAGAAGTTTTGAACAGTTCAGAACGTGATTTATGGCTTAAGGCTATGCAAGCTAAAATGGACTCCATGTATGAGAACAAAGTATGGACTTTAACTCAACCACCTGAAGGGATAAAACCCATAGGGTGCAAATGGGTCTTCAAAAAGAAGACCGACATGAAAGGTAATGTAGTTACCTATAAAGCTCGCTTAGTAGCAAAAGGGTATCGTCAAAAAGAAGGTATTGACTATGATGAAAATTTTTCTCCTGTTGCGATGCTTAAGTCTATAAGAATACTTTTAGCCATTGCAGCTCATTATGATTATGAGATTTGGCAAATGGATGTTAAGACAGCTTTCCTTAATGGAAATCTTATCGAGGATGTGTATATGACACAACCAGAAGGATTCACATCAGGAAAATGGCGAAAAGGTATGCAAGCTTTAAAGATCTATTTATGGATTGAAGCAAGCCTCTAGGAGCTGGAACATACGATTCAATGAGACAATCAAAGAGTTTGGTTTCTCACAGAATGAAGATGAACCTTTTGTGTATAAAAGGGTCAGTAGGAGTGCAATTGTCTTCCTAGTTCTATATGTAGATGACATATTGATCATAGAAAATGACATTTCTCTTCTCCAATCTGTTAAAATATGGTTATCCAAGCAATTCTCCATGAAAGACCTTGGAGAAGCATCCTATATTCTAGGAATAAGGATCTATAGAGATAGATCCAATAGGTTGCTAGGTCTTTCTCAGAGTACATATATAGATAAAGTATTGAAGAGGTTCAATATGGATCTCTCTAAGAAAGGGTTTATACCCATGGTGTATGGGAAACACCTTTCTAAGTCTATGTGTCCACAGACACTAAAGAATAGTGAGAGCATTAATAGAATACCATATGCATCTGCAATTGGTTCTATCATGTATGCTATATTATGTACCCATCCAGATGTAGCATTTGCTTTGAGTGTCACAAGCAGATTCCAATCCAATTTTGGAGAGGAACACTGGGCAGCTGTCAAGAATATTCTTGGTATATGGAGAGGGCAGTTTGGAAGTAAATGGGTATACAGGTGCCAACATCCAATCTGACAAAGATGATTTTAAATCACAATTTGGTTATGTGTTTATAATGGGAGAAGGAGCAGTTAGTTGTAAAAGTTCTAAACAAGAAACAACTGCTGATTCCACGACGGAAGCTGAGTACATTACTGCTTCAGAAGCAGCCAAAGAAGCAGTCTGGATCAAAAAGTTCATAACCAAAGTAGGAGTGGTGCCTAGCATTGTTGATCCGATTCCTTTATATTGTGACAACAATGGAGCCATTGCACAAGCAAAGGAACCACGGTCTCATCAGCGATCCAAGCATGTTCTCAGACATTACCATCTCATAAGGGAAATAGTAGCTAGAAATTATGTGAAAATAGAAAGGGTTCCCACAGATGGCAATGTGGCGGATCCCCTCACTAAAGCACTTTCCCAGATTAAGCATGATCACCATATAAATAGCATGGGTCTGAGACATATGAGTGATTGGCTCTAGTGCAAGTGGGAGATTGTTAGAGAGTATGCCCTAGAGCCCATGTAACAGGGATGTTTTTCATATGTATGAAATTTATATTCTTAATAAAAGGCATCATTCATTTATTAATGCTGTGTTTAAATACATGAGTTTGTAAATCTTAAATTAATAAATAAAGTCTGAGATATTATAAACACAGTGCAAAGGCAATCATGAAAGTGTTCATGATGTGAGATGTCTATTGCATGCAAATGTGTTAATATTTAAATATCCCTAGTCATAGAATTAACAAGATAGGACATTGTTAATTCGGATAGACTAGCACATGTTATGCTTCTTGAATGGTTCAAGTAGTGGTTCTCATAACTGTGATTATGGAAGATAATCAAAGCTAACATGTGGATGCTTGTTAGAAGAACAAGTTCATTGGAGACCTGCATAGAGAATCCTCACATGGATATTAAATCTATGTCAGGGAGGAATCTCTTCATAACGGTTGTGCAAGTATCCTTAGACTTGAGATCACCAAAGTTATCTTAAGTAGCAAGTGGTATACTTTGACTCCATAACTGATTACTTCCAACTGGGAGTGAGCATAGTTAGGAGATTGGGTATATCATGACCTACTTGAAGATAGTTGAGTGATTGACAAAGGATTCAGCATCCCTGATTTAACAAGGGAAGTTATCTCGCATGATTCTATAATTGCCTTGTTCAGAGAATCTCTGGCCAGAGTAATATGCCGAGATGGATGGAGATCCATGAAGGGCATTTTAGGAACAATGGTTAAATTAATAGAACATACATAATTAGATTTATATGATTTGACAAAAATCCATACTCAGAATCTAATTGAGATAAGATTGGTGAAAGGAGTAATTGCATGGTAACTGTTTCTATGGAAGGGTACAGTCAAACCACATGACTTTCCTGACATTTAGGTAGTTATGATGCCTAGCTAGAGGCCAATCATGACTTGTATAATGATGTATCACAATATCAATAGAGATTGATAAAATGATTTAAAGGAGTTTAAATCATGTGAGTTTTGAATAGAACTCACAATTACATATTATACTGCCAACATGGACAGGAACCCAATAGGTCACATACATATAGAGAAAAGGGTAAAATGGTAAAATGACAAGGATAATAATATTTGATATTATTATGAAGGTAGAGAAGTAAATATGATAATAATTAATTAAAGATTTTGATTAATTATGATCAAATAAAATTGTCCGCGAAACTTTTGAGAAATGTTATGTAAATTTGACCTAATTGAAATAATGTATTTCATGATTAATTATTATTGTCTTATAAGTTTTATAAGACTACTATAAGTGTTATAGGACTGATATAATAATTAATAGGTCCATTGGAGGAATTATTAAGGGCCAGAGGAATGAAGAAAGTTGGCGGAAGCCATTCTGTAAGGGCCACACGTCTACTCCAATACAGAAGGCCTTAATGGCCCATTTCATGCACCAAATTAATTTATATATGTTACATAAGTTTTATGGAACTCACATATTTAATTTGGTTGGATTTGGAATCCATTTGGGTATTTAAATCAAATTAGTTGCACAAAGGGCCTAGTTTGTGGGTTTTGTGCATAGTCTTTTATGAAAAGGTTTAAATTGGATTTAATTAAGCCCAAATGATTATAATTAATTCCAAAGGCCCAATTAATAATTCTCCAGCAATTTTGAAGAGCCCAATCTCATTAAGGAGTTGGAATTTTAACCTAACTATAAAAGGCCAACTAATGAGGAATTAGGGTTAAGTGATTAAAACAAAAAGAAAGTCTTTTCTCTTATTCTCTCTCTCCCTTTTGCACCAAACTCCAAGCTAGCTTCTTGGAATTTTGGCCAGCCCTAGTTGAACACCAATTTGTTTGTTCAATTTACCCCTCTCTAGTGTGGATTACTCATTAGAGGTGTTCGATTTTGGACACTATGGTTTGCAACAACCCGTTGCGAAGTAAAATCAACTGTTCAACAAAAATCAAAGATGATTTTTCTTATTCTCATATAGTTATATTGTGTACTCATGGCAAGATCAGATCTAATGGTTAAAAAATTTTAAAATTCCGCTCATGTATGTGATGCATGTAACCGTTAAATTCCAATAGTCACAATATAAAGGAATCGAATCAATAATGCTAGGCACCACTCCTAGTTCAAATATGAACTTTTTGATCCAGACTGCTTCTTTGGCTGCTTCCGTAGCAACAATGTACTTAGCTTCTATCGTGGAATTAGCAGTTGTTTCTTGTTTGGAACTATTCCAACTCCCTAGTGTTCCTCTCCAAAATTGGATTGGAATCTGCTTGTGAAACTCAAAGCAAATGTTACGTGTGGATGTGTACATAACATAGCATACATGATAAAACTAATTATAGATGTATATGGTATTCTATTCATGCTCTCTCAATCCTCTAGTGTCTGCAGACACATAGACTTAGAAAGGTGTTTCCCATGTACCATGGGTATAAACCCTTTCTTAGAGAGATCCATATTGAACCTCTTCAATACTTTATCTATATATGTACTTTGAGATAGACCTAGCAACCTATTGGATCTATCTTTATAGATCCTTATTACCAAAATATAGGATGCTTCTCCAAGGTCTTTCATGGAGAATTGCTTGGATAACCATATTTTAACAGATTGGAGAAGAGAAATATCGTTTCCCATGATCAATATGTCATCTACATATAGAACTAGGAAGACAATTGCACTCCCACTGACCTTTTTATACACACAAGGTTCATCTTCATTTTGAAAGAAACCAAACACTTTGATTCTCTCATTGAATCGTATGTTCCATCTCCTAAAGGCTTGCTTCAATCCATAAATGGATCTTTGAAGCTTGCATACCTTTTCACCATTTCCAGATGTGAACCCTTCTAGTTGTGTCATATACACATCCTCAGTTAAATTTCCATTTAGGAAAGCTGTCTTCACATCCATTTGCCAAATCTCATAATCATAATGAGTTGTAATGGCTAAAATTATTCTTATGGACTTAAGCATCACTATAGGAGAAAAAGTTTCATCATAGTCAATACCTCCTTTTCGATGATAGCCCTTTACTACTAAGCGAGCTTTATAGGTAACTATATTACCTTCCATGTTGGTCTTCTTTTTGACGACCCATTTGCACCCTATAGGTTTTATCCCTTCAGTTGGTTGAGTTAAAGTCCATACTTTATTCTCATACATGGAGTCCATTTTAGACTGTATAGTCTTAAGCCATAAATCATGTTCTGAACTGTTCAAAACTTCTTGATAGCTTGTAGGCTCATTGTCCTCTACTACAGTTATGCCTTTATCCGAATCAACGTGAAATCCATATCTCATACGGATAGAACGCATCCTAGTAGATCTTCTAGGATTTTGTGTATAATCAGGTTCAACTGTAGTCTCATCATTATGAAATTCAGTCTCGGGTTCAATCGATTGATCCACTTTTATTTGTGGATATTGAACTTCACCAAGTTCAATTTTACTCCCACTGTCCTTTCGTAGGAGAAATTCTCTTTCCAAGAAGACAGCATGCCTTGAAACAAATATCTTTTGTTCTAAGGGATGATAGAAATAATATCCAAACATTTCTTTTGGATATCCCATAAATAAACATTTGTCAGACTTAACATCTAGTTTGTCTGACATTGTCCTTTTCACATAAGTAGGACAAGCCCATACTTTCAAATGAGAAAGTGTGGGTTTCTTGTTATTCCTTATTTCAAATGGAGAACATCAACCGATTTACTAGGAACTCTGTTTAACATATAAACAGCAGTTTCTAGTGTATATCCCTAAAAAGACTTAGGCAAGTCTGCTCGACTCATAATTGATTAAACCATATCTAATAGTGTTCGATTTCTCCTTTTAGATACACCATTGTGTTGTGGTGTATATGGTGGAGTCCATTGAGATAAAATCCAATTATCTCTAAGATAATCTTGAAATTTTTGGCTTAAGTATTCTCCACCTTGATCTGATTTAAGTGTTTTAATACTATTGCCAAGTTGTTTCTCTACTTCATTTCTGAATTCTTTGAACTTTTCAAATGCTTCTGATTTATATTTCATTAGATAGATGTATCCAAACCTGGAATAATCATCTATGAAAGTAATAAACTAGGAGTAACCTCCTCTGGCATGTGTAGTCACTGGACCACATACATCTGAATGTATTAAGTCCAAAAGCATTTTAGCTCATTCTCCTTTACCAATAAAGGGAGCTTTTGTCATTTTTCCTAATAAACAAGATTCGCATGTATCAAATGATCCTAAATCACCTGACTTGCGTAATTTGGTCATGCGTTTCTCAATTATATGGCCTAAACGACAGTGCCATAAATATGATGTATTTAGATTATCATGTTTCATTTTCTTGGTATCCACATTATGCACTTCTTTAATTAAATCAGGAACAAATATACCATTCTCAATGATAACTTTTGCATAAAACATATTGTTCTTAAAAATGTAACAATATTTGTCCTTTAAATAAATGTCATAATCGTTTAATAAACAACTGAAAGAAATAATACTCTTGGAGAAAGCTGGAACATAATAACAACTATTTAATTCCAGTACTAGTTCACTTGGAAGAGGCAAATGGTAAGTTCCCCTAACCATTGTAGAGATGTTCTGTCCAGTATCTGATTGCAAACATATCTCTACCTTTCCAACTCTTCTAAAGCTTCTAAGCCCCTGTAGATTATTACACAAGTGAGATCCACATCCGGTATTTAATACCCAAGATTGTTTTGAAGCAATAGAATAAGTATTAATTTCAATCATATAAATACCTGAAGTAAAAGCATCAACTTGCTTCTTCTCCTTGCGAGAATCTAGATAGGCCTTGTAGTTATGCTTCCGATGACCATCCTTTCCACAATGGAAGCAAGTTCCTTTGGGATTTTCTTTCTTGGCAACCTTCTTCTTGGAGATCCCACCATTCTTTGGCTGTGCCTTGGTTATCTTCTTCTGCTTCTTGCCTTTAGCAGAAGTGACAACCATGACACTTTTTGGATCCTTCTTAAAGGATCCATAAGCTATTTTGAGCATATTGATTAACTCAGGAATGGTAACTTGGATCTTGTTCATGTTGAAGTTAAAGCACGAAAGGTGCATAACTTGGAGCCAATGAGTACAAGATTAAATCTATGTATAGATCATTATCCATTGCATAGCCAAGTCTACTCAAATGCTCAATATACCTATACATCTTCAATGCATGAGTTGCAGCTGAAGTGCCTTCCAACATTTTACAGCTAAATAGAGCTCGAGCAACCTCATATTGCTCAGTTCTTGCCTGAGAAGAATAAAGCTCCTCAAGATGCAAAATGATGGTTCTTGCATCCATCATCTCATGCTGCTTTTAAAGCTCCGAGGACATAGCACCTAGCATCAGACATGCTACCGCTTTACTATCCTCTATGTATTTTCGATAAGTGCCTTTGATCTCATCAATGGCATCATCTGATGGAAGTGGTGGTGGATCTTTATCCAAGACATAATGGATCTTTTCAACTCTAAGAAAAATTCTCACTTGCCTGATCTAGTCAGAATAGTTGCTGCCAACCAGCTTGTTATCTAAGATTGATCGTATACTAATATTTGATGTGCTCATGATGATGACCTAGATGTGAAAAAGAAAACATATGAGAGTATGTTCATATATATGTATGCATTAATTAGGTATTTAATTAATCCATTTACTCCCACTATTTTATTGCGAATTAATAGCCCTCACTATTTAATCCGTGAAAACCTGATGGTTTTCCTAGTGGGCCAATATCCAATCTAGAACACTCGTGAACATCTTCACGAGTCGAACCTCACTCGTGAACATGTCCCTATACTGCAACTTTTCTACAAAAATTACTTAAGTCGATCTGAAATTCAAGAAGAAAAGATAGTTATTAGACAATAAAAATTAAAACTATAAAATACATAAAACATAATAAAAAATAAACATAAAACAAATAAAATCTAAACTAAGAAAACTAATCCTAAACACAAAAATATTTTTATGCAGGAGAAGAATTCAATAATGAAACCGTATGGGCAGGAATTAATATATCACCAATGAAATAAGGTTTTAACCTATGTCCATTAACCTTAAAAGCCTCCCCTTTTTTGTTAGCGACATCTATAGCTCCATAGGAGTAAATTTGGATCACCTTGAAAGGACCCGACCACCTAGATTTTAATTTACTAGAAAATAGCTTCAATCTTGAATTATACAACAAAACTAAATCTCCAACCTTAAATTCTTTTTTGAATATATGCTTATCATGCCATAATTTAGTTATCTCTTTATATAACTTAGCATTTTCATAAACATTCATACGAAGCTCCTCAAGTTCTTGTAATTGAAGCAATCTCTTCCTACCCACTTGTTGCATATCAAAATTCAATACCCTAGTTGCCCAATAAGCCTTATGTTTTATTTCAACAGGTAAATGTCAAGATTTACCAAAAACCAATTGATAATGAGTAAGGCCTATGGGAGTTTTAAAGCTGTTTTATACTTCAAAAGAGCATCATCTAGCTTAAGTGCCCAATCTTTTTTTATCTAGAGACCGTTTTCTCCTATATGCATTTAAGCTCTCAATTGCTAATTTCAACTTACCCACTAGTTTGAGGGTGATAAGGTGTAGCAATTTTATGGGTTACACTATACTTCTTCAATAATTGCTCTATGATCTTATTGCAAAAATGAGATCCACCATCACTAATAATTGCCTTAGGTATTCCAAATCTAGGAAATATAATTTTCTTAAGCATTTTCTTGACCACCTTAGCATCATCAGTAACGGTTGGAATTGCTTCCACCCATTTTGATACATAGTCAACCACAACCAAAATATATCTATTACCTATAAAACTTGAAAATGGTCGCATAAAATCCATACCCAAACATCAAATAATTCAAATTCTAAAATACCATTTAAGGGCATCTCATTCCTCTTAGATAAATTCCCCATTCTTTGACACTTATCACAACTAATCACAAATTCTTTTGCATCCTTAAACAACGTGGGCCATAAAAAACCAGCTTGTAAAACTTTGAAAGTTGTCTTAGAAACTCCAAAATGATCTCCAACAACATATGAATGACAATGAGCCACCACATCACTCACCTCGTCATGAGGAATACACCTCCTAATCAGCCCATCTGCACATCTCCTATATAACAAGGGTTATTCCCAATAATAAAATTTATCATCATGAAGGAATTTCTTCCTTTTCCTATAATCAAAACCATAGCGAAGCACACCACTTACCAAATAGTTTGCTATAGTAGTAAACCATGGAACATCTATAGAAACTACACTAAATAGATGTTCCCTTTAAAAAGCTTCATCAATAGGCACCCTATCATCACTATTCTTCAAAATACTTTGGGTCAACCTAGATAAATGGTCAGTAACTAGGTTTTCTTTCCCCTTCTTATCCCTTATTTCCCAATCAAACTCTTGCAACATTAAAATCCATCTTAACAACCTAGGCTTAGCATCCTTTTTAGTCAAGAGGTACTTGAGGGCAGCATGATCAGAATAAACAATGACTTTTTTACCTACAAGATAAGCCCTAAATTTATCAAATGTATAAACTATGGCCAAGAGTTCTTTTTCAATTGCCAATACCGACTCGTGAATGCCTTTATGAGTCGTGATCCTTCACATACTGTTCCACTCATGAACAATTACCTCTCTCGTGAATGCCTGTTCGACTCATGAATTGTTTGTTGCTTTCCCTACAGAGTTGTGAAGCCTTTCACAACTCCTGAGCCTGATGCTTCTGCTTCACTCGTGAACCTCTTCACATCTCGTTCCTTTCTGTCCGAGTCGTGAATCTTTTAACGACTCGTGAGCCTCCTCCTTTTCCTTCACATTTCCTCAAGATTTCTTTATATTTGCACCCAACTTGTCCTATAATATAGATAAACACATAAATTAAACAAAAATACATAAAATACACATAATATTACATACTTAGCTACTTAAATGAAAGAAAATACACACTGAATAATAGACCATTTTACATGATATCACTAAGCTATGCAGCTTAGTGGCAAAACACAAAGGGTATGGATAACTCTTTTAAAACATCATCAAATCATGGCCATACTCATAACTAACAAAAGCATGATTCCTTAACTTTAACAGAAAATACCATGCTTACAATAACCTATTGCTTTAGGTGAATTTTTTGAGTTCTTGTAGACTTTTCAAATTACTTGCATTATTACACCCTTTTTTTTATGAGATTAGTATTATTCATGCCCTTTATAATGCATTAATTATGAATCTAGACCTCATGATTATTGATAGTACAAAACTTCAATCATATGCATTTAATCACTTTGGTTAGATAAGATATGCATTCAATGTTCAATCAAAGCATAAGGGAGTGCATAAGTCATGGAATATTTATACCCATGAACCATTAACCTTGCCAGCGGTCTATTAGAGATAACATCTATATGAGATATGATTAGGCATAATTACTTCACATACACACAATCTTATGTATAGACTACTTTCATTTTGCACATTCTTGTTCATAATCATGTATTCCTTAAGGCTATCTTAGCATGGCAAATTAAATATCATACAACATCATATTATGTCATACACTGACCTTTGGCTTATTTTAGAGTTATTTGTATGCACATATATGTGTAAATATTTATATATACAGACTAACAGATTTGCATGTGATTATAGAGAATAGGCATTACATATCATGATTACACAACAAAGTCCCAATATCACATGCATACATTTCATAAATTTCAAAGGACATAAAACTCATTGTGTTTGTTACAGTCCGTACAACTACTAGTATAATATTATACATTTTGGGGCCCATCTATTCATCGTGCAACCTATCGGTGGAACCAACTCACACCGGAACTCATATGAGAACCTTAACCCCTTATGGCAGTTGTGAGATATCACAATTATATTGTACTGAACATAGAATTTAATTTCACAGTAACAATTTATTACCAAAAGGAATTTAAGATAAAATAATATAATAGGCCATTCTTCAAGCTTACATTACATAAGTGAAGCAATTGATACATGTATTACTTTATTTCATGCATATTTCATAATCTTTAATAGCCTACCTAAGTACTAGTTCAAAGGGTGGATAACAGAAGTTATGGATATCAATTAGTATCAACGATGGATACCTAAAGGTATCAAAAAATGGATATCCAAATATATTAAATGATGGCTATCCGAATATATCAAATGATGGACCCAAAAGGGCTGAGCTATGGTTCCATTAAAGAAACAAAAAATGGACCCAAATGGTGTCAACTATGGCAGTTGAAACTGTATCCTTTTAGGTATGCCTATTTAATCTACAACTGAACTAAGACCCACAGGCTTTACCATTTTTAAGAACAATTTTGATTCAACATATTTTTCTTTACTTCGTACAACATTTTGCTTAAAGCCACAATTCATATGAGAATGCACATTATTTTTATCATAGACCAATATTGAGCTTTAGGCTCTAATACACATGGATGCCGATCATATGATCACTTAGTTGCATCAATATTCATTCATACATATCATAATAGTTGCATGATTATGCAAAAATAATAAAGTCTAATCTCTCATTGATTTATCTTATCATAAGTAGCATTCTACATGATTCCAATAAGGCAATATGAAAATGTAGTTCTTGCTACCACACACACACACACACACACAAATATATATATAAATGAAACTTGAATCATGGCAATACATGCTTTTGTTACTCATACTTATTCATATACTATGTCAGACTACTTATCATAGCATATTTATATTAATGATAAGATATTGAACTTACGTTACTCATTGATAGTTCTCAATGACATACCTTGTTGTTGTTTGTTGTGAGTAGATTCCATACAACATCATAGTTATTGACCTCAATATATAATCACTTTGAACAACACTTAGCATTTATGATCAATATAATAAGATGAATAAGTTATTTTCATCATTAGGTCCACACTTGTCCCTATTTCACCCTTTAGTTCCCTTTTATAGTCTATTAGATCGTAGACGATAGGTAATATACCTAGACAATAGGTTATATACCCTAACATGATCATATATGCATCAATCATCTTACTTGTACTTTTTATCTTATAACGTTTTATACCTAGGTAATTTTATGTAAGATTATTCCATCTTACATTTCAACACACTACTTGTGGGCATGTGTTTAACATAATAGGATATAGAGCATGAGCAAACAAGCAAGCTTATTCCTTTACATCAAGGCCAATCACTACTCTCCAATATGACTTGAAGCATAACCAAGCCTCTATAGTCTAGTAACTAAGCATAAAATGTAATATCCCATCTCTTTTAACTTAGACATGTAACATTGCAACTATCCTCTTATTGTAACTAGGTTATATCATAATATTCTCATGCCATTGTAAAGAAACATTAGTGCATAGTATTTGGGCAAAACAATTTATTTGAAATAGTACATACCTTATACCAACTTTATAAGACACCTTAAATACCATATAATTTTAAGATTACTATGTTGCCTTTTACTCTCCTTAGTTTTGTGCCCGATATGCATTAAAACACATTCTAACAAAACCATTTATATTAGCATTGCAATATGTAAGTCCCTTTAAATCAACTTTCAAGTGAACCCCATACCTTAATTCAATAGGTTTTATTACTCTAAAACTTCTCACTCTTTCTATATACATATATATATACATAGGGATTCTCCAATTATGTGACCATACCATATACATCATATTGGTGGCTTTAGGTGACTCACAACTTAATTCAATCTACTCCCTTTTATAATAATATTTATGTCATTCAAATTCTGATAATACCTCATCTTATAGCCATACCTTTCTAAATTATATCTTTCTAAAATTTAGCATTGGAAAGACTTTACAAATCTATTAATCTATGAATAATCAGATAGCATACTAACTACCACTTTAATAAAAAATTATAATCAACATTACTCACTGCTAGCTTAATTCATCACAATTACATGGCTCTCTTTATAAGCCTATAGATTATACAATATAGTGTTCATGATTTATGAGTGATCTAGTAAAGATGAAGGGAGGGAGTATATGTGGCCATGCACTAGGAGAGGAAAGGTCATGCTTTGGTCGTGTATCAAAAACAATAGGCCATACTTGGCCATGCATAAAAAATAAAAGACCATACTTGGCCGTGTATAAAAAATAATAGGCCATACTTGGCCGTGCATCACAAGGAGAAAGCCATTTGGCCGTACAATGAAAAAAGAGAATGGCCACTTGGCTGTGCATTGCAAAGAACAAAAGGCCACTTGGCTGTGCAAAAAAAAGAAGAAAGGGCTTACACGGCCATATAAGGAAAAAAAGAAGACCATGCATGACCATGCATCGAGAAGCCAAAGACCATGAGCAGCCATACAAAGGAAGAAAGAAGGCCATGCACGGGCATGCATTAGGAAGCCAAAGGCCATGAGCAGCCATGCAAGGGAAGAAAGAGAGCCATACGCTACCATACATGGGGTCTCTGCTAAAAATCAAAATCTCACTTATATAGATCAACCACTCAAACTCAAGATCTCAACCTAACATCTCACAGTAATACTCATTAAGCCATTAAATCTTTAGCCTTTAACCTCATCAAAGGGAAAACACATACAAGAAAAGAGGAAAGTTACCATAGCAAACTTATGTGATAGTATAGTAAGCCTAATTCCCATACCTGTTATTGAAGCTTTAACTCCTCCTTCAACCCTCTTGATCCAACTCTCTTATTGATGATTTCTTTCTTCCTCTTAAAGATGCTAACTCACAAACCCTAAGCTTTCACCTTTTTCAATCGGTAATCCGTAACCAGAGAGAGACGGACTTCCTTTGAATAGACAGTGATATTTATCACCGTGAACATGTAAGGAAGCCTCTAAAAGACCCCCAAATTACCATTTAACCTCTTTTTCAATTTCTCTCTCAAAACTAACCCATCCAATCTTTTAATTTATGCGTTGACCCTAAATCAATCTTAAATCATAATCTTACCCCCAACATCAATTTTTATCAATTAAGTAACCCCTTACTTAATAATTTTACTGAAATTACCTTATTACCCTTCATGAAATTTTAACCCAAAACTTCTAATTTAATTCAATTGTATCCTTCCTTATAATTTTTCTATACCCAAGTTACATACATATCACAATTACAAAAAATACCACTCATGGGACTTAAATTCAGTAATGCAAAAATTAATCTAATTTTGCCTTATTTAACCATAATCTTTATTAATTTACCATAATCTGATTTGGGCTAAGATTGGGGCCTCTTAATGCATATGTTGGGATGATATATGATGCATGTAAAGAATTATGTGAAGATGATATTTGATGCAAGCATATAAAGGCATGTAGAAATGGATGTAAAAAATGATGCATGTGAATGCATGCGAGAATGCATAAACTATGTTATAGCATTTTAGGGGCTTGTCGAGAGCATACTTGGCTACTGTTGATAAATTTCCCATTCGAACTCTCTATACTATCTTATATCTCTCTTGAAAAGCCTTTTACCCCTTGGGACCTTGTCTGAAAATAAATTAATTTGGGCCTTCTTTTTGTTATCAACCCCTTATTCCTCTTGGTGCCTATAGTCCTCATTGGAAGGTAGTATGCCCCTTGTTGTTTTTCACATTAGCTTTTTTCGGCAGGTGATGCATCCTATCGGTGATTTTCACATAACCCTATGCCTAGCTTCTGCCCTAAATAGACCTAACCCAATCTAATAGTTTTTTATTTTTTTATTTCTCTTTTTTGTATGATAGATTGCTTATTTTTAGGTTTTTACCCTACCCTTTGGCTTAAAATTTTCTTAGAGATCCAATTATAGTTTTCATCTCTGAAGACCTTATCTCTTTATTTTTTTGATTGCATATCCACTATCAACTTCATCATGTGTCCTTATATGTGTCACAAGTTTTCCTTTGACTGGTGATTCACATGATCATGCTTATGTGTGCATTCCTATCTATATGAATCTTATGGAAATAAAAGAGGAACTACAAGATATATAATGCAAAAACACTAGCTTTATTCAAACTTGAGGTGGACATCTTATGTGCAACTGACTCTTGTTATCAATCGGCCTTCTTGGGTTTTCTTGATTGAACATTTTCTCTCAACCCCTATTTTTTTTGGTTAGGGTGTCTTTTTTTAGCTTTCGCCCTAGTGGGGTGCCAAATTTTAGCAAGGTTGCCTTTTCGAATTTTGAACCCTGAGCTTCTCTCTCTCTCTTTTTATTTTCTCTCTCTTTTTTATAAAAATATTCCATGAAACCTTCTTTAATTTGTCAATATTGCTTTTGGGTTTACTTCATCATAGCTTGTGTAAACTAGATTTTTTGATTTTGAGTTGTTCATTTGCTCATTTTGGCTCAAATGATATAATTCTAAAGGTGTCTTTTGTTGGTTAAAAGTCAGTTCTTGATTTGCTTTGTCAAGGATAACTCAAAAACAAGGAACTTTCAAGCTTTAGTTCTAATAGGCTATATTGCGATGGCTAAGATCAATTCTTGGTTTGGTCAAGACCAACTCAAAAAAGAAGGATATTTGAGATTTGGTTCTGGTGGGTTGTATTTTAGTCACCTTGAGAATGAGGGAATGGTTAAGAATTAAGGTTCTATAGCCTCTTTAAGAAAAAAAGAGCTAAAGTGATAACTTAGGATTTAAATTCCTATCCTTCTTTGCATACACTCATTGGCTCTTAGGTCCAGGAAAAAACTCCTTTTTACCTTCCTTTTATATCTCTCTTTTTTTTTTATTTTTCTCATTTTATTAATTTTTTCAATTATTTTTCTCAAATCTCACCTCATGAGTCATACTGGATGGGTTGATTTATTATCATATTATACCACATTTAATGGGTGGAATTTAAAATTTTTAAAAATCAAAATTCATGATCTAGTCAAAAGAATTGAATTTTCTAACTGAAGTTGAGAACCTTACTGTAGGTTTTTTTTGAACAGTTGTTAAATATCACACCTAGTTGTCGTAAATCACCAGTATCCTTACTTCAAGCCACATCCAAGGTATCCACACAAGAATTAATTTCTAAAAAACTTCTCAAGGGGCAATAATGGCTAAAATTGGCTCAAGGACTAGTAAAGCCTATTCGGCTTGAAGAGAAAGGGAGAGGAGGGTAAGGTTTAGTGGTTAAAAGAGTTCTAATTTTCTTTTTCTCTTTTCTTTTACCATAATTCTCACTTTGAGATGTAATTATACACCTCATGGGTTAGATAAAAGTTATGTTATAATATCTATAACTCCTAATTGAGCTTGGATAAATTGGATGGGCTTAAGTGACACTCACATGCCTAATAGTCCAATTATACATATAGGGCCTAAATAAATTCGGCCTGCGCATTTGAATGGGCTCCAAACCCATTTAAACTTCATATACAACCTTATGACATATTAATAAAGTTGAATATTAATTATTAGCTATATTTAATGCAAAATGGACTCCAAAGAAAATTTTCTAGCTCATAAAAGCCTTATTGCATATATTTGACCTTATGTGCCTTTTCTATGCAATAGACTTTTTCTCCTTTTATCAAACCCTTAATTTTCTCTTACGAACTTATCAAATAAGTTCCCATGACATACCATGTCATGTTCATGCATTGCTTTTGCCTAAAACATTAATTCTTATATGTGTGTGACCCTTTGGGTTTCTTGTGCATGCTGTTTCCCCGAGCCAAGAGGGAAATCAAAAGGTCACACCTAGGTAGTATGCATGATTCAAACAAGAAAATAATTACATTATCTTCAAGCTTGTTGGATCTCCATCCGGCCCATCTTGCTCCTTGATATTGGTCACCATCTCTATTTCTAATTCTAATCTAAGTAATCTAATTACATATTACAATTTGAAATGAAATACAAACCAAAAACAAGTGGCCGGGACATGAAGGTCCTCATTGGGCCAAAACATGCATTATGCTCAATCACATTGGGCTTTGTCCATAACTAACCATCATGCCAATCATTCACCCTTATATGCCTCTCTAATGAATAAATAAATGGATTACTAACTTTGTTTCAACCTTTGAAACTATATTTTGAGTTATTTAATGATGTGATCAAATTAGGAAACTTTTTCCATTTTGGAAACTTTCATTTTAGGAAATCTTTTTGCATGCATGTGTTCTTGTCTTAATAATCAATCCAATTGATTATTAATTAATTATAAATTGATTATTTAATTAATTAATCATATTAAATAATTAAAAGAATCAATTTTGGGCTTAAAACAAATGTAGGCCAAAACCCACAGAAGAAAAACCCTAACTGTGTTCACACACAAACTAGTTTTGTGTCTTTTTGACCATTTGGGCCTTTTGGAATGAGCCAAGCCCACTCCAGCCCTTAAAACCCATTAATAAACTTAATTAATGTTTATAATATTTAATTTAAATCAGCTCCTTGGGCCCACCAAGTCATTCACTAATTTAAACCAAGTCCGTAAACATAATTAAGCCCATTAAGTGGTTTTAATAAATTAAAATTAATCAAATTAATTTAAGGCCCATTTTAATTAATCCAATTAATTAAAAACACTTTAATATATCATATATATCAGATTTAGAAGATCAAAAGTCGTTCTAATCAAGAACACACGAAGAACACCAATTTATCAAACTTTTCGACTAAACTAGTTTTCATGCAAAACTTGTTCGATTTTAATTCCGTTCGATCCTACGGCTTTATATCACATATTAAACACATAAAATATCATCTAAATGATGTTTTAATGGATCCATAAGAAATTAAATTAGAACAGCCCTTTAAATCACCTAGGTTTTCACGCCAAACCCTAATCACAATCATTCAAAATTTCATTTTTGTTTCCACCAAACTTATTTGATCACACATACAACCAGAAATCAATATTTCTCATTCATGAACAATAAAATCTAATATTTTAAAGTTCATGAAATAAATAACTCAAAACAAAACTTATTCCGCAGAAAAATATAGAATTGTATATCCACGGCAAAACCTGGCTCTGATACCATGTTGGAATTTAACGGTTACATGCATCACATACATGAGCGGAATTTTAAATTTTTTTTAACCATTAGATCTGATCTTGACATGAATGCACAATATAACTATATGAGAATAATAAAAATCACCTTTGATTTTTGTTGAACAGTTGATTTTACTTCGCACCGGGTTGTCACAAACCACAGTGTCCAAAATCGAACACCTCCAATGAGTAATCCACACTAGAGAGGGGTAAATTGAACCAAAAAATTAGTGTTCAACTAGGGCTGGCCGAAATTCCAAGAAGCTAGCTTGGAGTTGGCGCAAAAAGGGAGAGAGAATAAAGAAAAAGACTTTCCTTTTGTTTTAATCACTTAACCCTAATTCTCATTAGTTGGCCTTTTATAGTTATGTTAAAATTCCAACTCCTTAATGAGATTGGGCCATTTAAAATTGCTGGAGAATTATTAATTGGGCCTCTGGAATTAATTATAATCATTTGGGCTTAATTAAATCCAATTTAGACCTTTTCATAAAAGTCTATGCACAAAATCCACAAACTAGGCCCTTTGTGCATCTAATTGAATTTAAATACCCAAATGAATTCCAAATCCAACCAAATTAAATATGTAAGTTCCATAACACTTATGTAACATATATAAATTAATTTGGTCCAAGAAAAAGCCCTCTAAGCCCTTCTGTATGGAGTTGGCGTGTGGCCCTCTTTTGGAGGGCTTCCTCCAACTTCTTCATTCCTTTGGCCCTTTATAATTTCTCCAATGGACCTATTAATTATTATATCAGTCCTATAACACTTATAGTAGTCTTATAAAACTTATAAGATAATAATAATTAATCATAAAATACATTATTTCAATTAGGTCCAATTTTGCAGAACATTTCTCAAAAGTTCCGCGGACAATTTTATTTGATCATAATTAATTAAAATCTTTAATTAATTATTATCTTATTCACTTCTCTACCTTCATAATAATATCAAATATTATTATCCTTGTTATTTTACAATTTTACCCTTTTCTCTATATGTGTGTGACCTATTGGGGTCCTGTCCATGTTGGCAGTATAATATGTAATTGTGAGTTCTATTCAAAACTCACATGATTTAAACTCCTTTAAATCATCTTATCAATCCCTATTGATACTTTTGATACATCATTATACAAGTCATGATTGGCCTCTAGCTAGGCATCATGACTATCCAAATGTCAGGAGAGTCATGTGGTTTGACTGTACCCTTCCATAGAAACAGTTACTGTGCAATTACTCGTTCACCACTCTTATCTCAATTAGATTCTGAGTATGGATTTCTGTCAACTCATATAAATCTAATTATGTATGTTCTATTAATTTAACCATTGTTCCTGAAATGCCCTTCATGGATCTCCATCCATCTCGGCATATTACTTTGGCCAGAGATTCACTGAACAAGGCAATTATAGAATCATGTGAGATAACTTCCCTTGTTAAATTTGGGATGGTGAATCCTTTGTCAATCACTCAACTATCTTCAAGTAGGTCAAGATATACCCAATCTCCTAACTATGTTCATGTTAGTGTAAGCCCTAGCCCCAATGCATTGTAACGAAACACTTGAAATTAATAAAATGAGGCATTTGTTTTATCTATTGTATTCCTGTGCACATCAATTGATAGAACTATCCAAGAATGTTGTTTCAGTTTAAGTTATCATGTGTGAGGCACATGGTTGTAAGACCTTTAAACAAATGAGACTTCATTCTAAATATCCCTAGTCAGTCATTGTTATGGGAATAACAAATGAATTAAGACTAGTATGCTCTCTCTGATAAGTTGAGTTATGTCTTACGGATCATAAGGACAAGAGTGTCAATTAGAGATCATAGATACATGTTTAGAACACGGTATCTGGATTAGATCCACTCATGAGAACACTACATGGTACAAGTCATAAGTGTTTCTCATATGCAAGTTTTGTATCGGAGTTCTTAGACCTGAAATCTCTATGAAACTCTTTATGAATTACTGTGTACTTTGACATACACCTAACGTACTCGTAACGGAGTGACAAGTACGGGTATGATTGGGTATGCATTGATTCATACTTAAGCCAAGAGTTTGACAGTCATCTAAAGGAGTGTGGTATTATTTCACAGCTCACTCCTCCTGGAACACCTCAATGGAATGGTGTGTCCGAAAGGAGAAATCGAACTCTGTTAGACATGGTTCGATCTATGATGAGTCAAGCTAATCTTCCTATCTCTTTTTGGGGTTATGCATTAGAAACAACTGCGTTTCTATTGAACCGTACTCCAACTAAAGTAGTTGAGAAGACACCATACGAGGTATGGACTGGGAAATAACCCAATATGTCTTTTCTCAGGATTTGGGGCTGTGAAGCACATGTTAAGAAATTAACATCTTACAAACTAGAGTCCAAATCCAGTGTCTGCTTGTTTGTGGGTTATCCTAAAGAAACAAAGGGATAATACTTTTACTCATAAGCTGAGAACAAAGTATTTGTTACTCGCAAGGCTATTTTCTTGGAAAAGGAGTTCCTTCTCAAGAAAGACAGTGGGAGTAAAGTAGAACTTGGAGAAATTGAAGCGTCACAAACTCCTATAGAGGATGAGTTGGAAATGGGATCAAGTTCACAACCAGTTGTGCAACAAGAACCCATTACACAAGAACCTAGAAGGTCTGGTAGGCTACGTCAGGAGATTGAGAGATATGGATTTCTAATCACTGACAGTGACACTATTGAGTTAGTAGATCATGAGGATACTACTACTTACCGAGAAGCTATTTAGAGCCCAGACTCGGAAAATTGGCTTGAAGCCATGAAATCCGAGATGCAATCAATGTATGATAACCAGGTTTGGACCTTGGTTGATCCACCGAAAGGTGCTAAGGAAATTGAATGCAAGTGGCTATTCAAACTCAAAGCTGATAAGACCTACAAAGGTAGACTAGTAGCAAAAGGTTTTTGACAAACTCATGGTGTAGACTATGACGAGACCTTTTCGCCTGTAGTCATGCTCAAATCCATTAGGATCTTGCTTGCCATAGCTGCATATCATGATTATGAGATATGGCAAATGGATGTCAAAACTGCTTTCCTCAACAGAAATTTACTTGAGGAAGTGTATATGACACAGCCTGAAGGTTTTGTCAATCCCAAGCATCCTAAGAAGGTTTGCAAGCTTCAAAAATCCATTTCTGGATTAAAGCAAGCATCCCAAAGTTGGAATCTTCGTTTTGATGAGGCAGTCAAAGAATTCAACTTCATCAAGAACGAAGATGAGCCTTGTGTGTACAAGAAGGTTAGTGGGAGCATAGTAGTATTTCTAGTCCTATATGTGGACGACATCCTTCTCATTGGGAATGACATTCCAACATTGCAAAAGGTTAAGCAATGGTTGGGAAAATGTTTCTCAATGAAAGACTTAGGTGAAGCCGAGACAATACTGGGTATTCGAAACTATAGAGATAGATCGAATCGGCTTTTGGGACTAAGTCAAGAAAAGTACATAGACAAAGTACTAAATCATTTTAGTATGGGAGAAACAAAGAAAGGGTACATACCTTTGGCTTTGGGAGTTCCTTTGACTAAAGAACAGTGCCCTAAAACCAAAGAGGAAAGGGACAACATGAGTAGAATCCCATATGCATCTGCTATTGGATCTATCATGTACGCTATGTTATGTACTAGATTGGATGTTGCTCATGCACCGAGTATAACCAGTAGGTTTTAGCAAGACCCTGGTGAGAAGCACTGGTCTGCTGTAAAAGGGATTCTGAAGTACCAGCGAAGGATTAAGGATCACTTCTTAGTGTATGGTGGTCAAGAAGAGCTCGTCATACAAGGTTATGCTGATGCTGCTTTTTAGACCAGCACTCAGGATTCTAGATCGCAATCTAAGTTTGTTTTTGTTTTGAATGGTGGTGCTGTCAGCTGGAGAAGCTCAAAGCAAGAAACCGTTGCCTACTCAACTACAGAATCTGAGTATATTGCAGCAAGTGAGGCTGCAAAAGAGGCTGTTTGGATTAAAAATTTCATTACTAGATTAGGAGTGGTCCCAAGCATCCTAGATCCATTGGAAATTTTATGTGACAACAACGGGGCCATCGCACAGGCAAAGGAGCCCCGGTCACACCAAAAATCCAAATACATACTCAGGAGGTACCACTTGATCAGAGAAATCATTGATCGTGGGGACGTCAAGGTTAGCAAGATAGCAAGTGAAGATAATGTAGCAGATCCTTTGACGAAATAGTTACGTCCAAATCTGCACGAAGCTCATTTGAGAGCGTTCGGTCTTAGGGCTATGCCCAATTAGGACTAGTGCTAGTGGGAGATTGTTAGTGTAAGCCCTAGCCCCAATGCATTGTAACGAAACACTTGAAATTAATAAAATGAGGCATTCGTTTTATCTATTGTATTCCTGTGCATATCAATTGATAGAACTATCCAAGAATGTTGTTTCAGTTTAAGTTATCATGTGTGAGGCACATGGTTGTAAGACCTTGAAACAAATGAGACTTCATTCTAAATATCCCTAGTCAGTCATTGTTATGGGAATAATAAATGAATTAAGACTAGTATGCTCTCTCTGATAAGTTGTGTTCCGTCTTACGGATCATAAGGACAAGAGTGTCCATCAGAGATCATAGATACATGTTTAGAACACGGTATCTGGATTAGATCCACTCATGAGAACACTACATGGTACAAGTCATAAGTGTTTCTCATATGCAAGTTTTGTATCGGAGTTCTTAGACCTGAAATCTCTATGAAACTCTTTATGAATTACTGTGTACTTTGACATACACCTAACGTACTCGTAACAGAGTGACAAGTACGGGTATGATTGGGTATGCATTGATTCATGTTAGACAGCATGAGAGAAGTGAAGGGATTACCCCTCTCATTAAGAGAGAAAATATCATCGGCCACTTGATCAGTGAACTAAGAAGTGTATGGCCATACTGAGATGAAATAATGAGTAATCATTATTTATCTGAGAGTTCAGTGTCACTGGAATATCAAGAAAGGAATTAATATATATAAGGATGACTGGTTCCATGCCTTATATTAATTTTGATATTTATGGGTAAGGGACTATGCAAAATTGCATTAGGTCACTAAATGCCATATGCATTTTCATTTAATTTGGAATGCTATAATATCTTGCTAGAGAATATATATAGCCTTTGAATTAATTTATTAATTCATTTCCAACATTAAATGGACCTATAGGATCGCACACAAAGCATTGGGCTTAAAATATTTAAATTGTGTGCATTGATTCATACTTAAAATATTTAAATTGTGTATTGGGAATTAATTTCGGACACTCCGTTTTGCTATTTTTCTCTCTTGGCCGAAATACTCAAGGGGAAAGAAATCTTTCTTGTTCTTTTGTTTTCTCGGGCTGAAACAGTAACCTAAAGGAAGAACAAGATTAGATCTTGTGGCTTCAAATCATTCCCATTGCCGAATACATAATCATAGAGCTAGCACTCTTGATTTTAAGCCATCTTTGCAAGTGTGTGTGTGAGAATAGAGGGAGTGGCGTAAAGGCTGTTCCTTGGCATTGGTGGTGAATATCTAAGGTGGACATATCCTTCTTGGTTGCTGGTCATCATCAAAATCAAGTTTTAAAGGCATCTAAAGTTGTAAGTTTAAAACTCTAAAATTGCATGTTTCGATTCTTGTCATGGAATTGTATGGCATGTATGATAAAAATTTTTATTTTTCCGTTGTGCTATCATCACATTCATACCATGTCATATTCCATCAGTGGTATCAGAGCCTAAAAATGCTTATTTTAGTGCTTTAGATGCATGAAAAAATTAATTAAAAATCGTCATTATGAAAACATGCAAATCTGAAATTTTCTGTTTTGAGTTTTTTGCATTGTTTTGGTGTAAAAACAATTTTAATTGATTATATAGGTATTATAATTAATATGACATGTTAATATACTGTCCTAAGATGTTATTAGGGCTGGTAATGGTCGGATTTAATTATTTATACCTGATGGTACATGTTAATTATGAAACTAGGTGCTAGTTGGCATGTAAATTGCTAGTTTAACAACTAGTTTTCAAAATTAAATGTAAAAACGTTTTTGGGATGTTTGTAAGTGATTTTTAAAGATTAAATAACAGGTTTGGACATGTTTTAAATTTGTTTTTAATTCTGGTCCATGACAATTTAATTGATTATTTTTAAAATCACTTAAAACTATGTCTAGTTTGTGTTTGTTACATGTTTAATCAACATTGTTTGTTTTGTTTTGATTAAAATGGTAAAAACACATTTAGATTAAAATGGTACAGAATATTAAATCAATGTTTATGGACTTATTTAGATTATTAAATGACTCATAAAATTGATTTAAATGTTTGTGCATTTTATGGCATTACATAAGCATTAAACAACTAGTTTTTGTTGTTTGTTTGTTTTTGCATGAATGCCGTGTACTATATATGTGTTCTTCATGATTTTATTTTTAATTCATGTTAGCACATATTATATACATTTTTAATGTTTATGGTCTGTATGACATAAAATTAAAAATGGCAAAATTGGAAATTATACTAGAGTTGATTTATAGCACAAATCTAACTAGTTAGTGTTTTGGGCTTTTAAGAGAACTTATTCAATAAGAGGATTAAGTCCATTGGGCTTTGGCCCAGGCCCATCATGGGGTCTTCTCTTAAAGGTTCAAGTACACAATTTCCATTAATGGGCTTGGCTAAATTAATTAAAATTGGACTTTGTTTTATCCATGAATGCTATGTATATTTATTTGCTAATTTGGTGTGATGAATGGATATGCATGGTGCATTCATGGGCCCTGGGTTTTTGTAATTAAATATGGCATGCGAGCCATTATGTTTTATTGTAAAAGTTTCATTTATTTCTTAGAATAGAATATACTTGAAGACTTTGTAAATCAAGACGAAGCCCACCGGAGTGGAGAAACCCAACTCGAAGATTCTTATGTAATAGTATAGAATCTTAGTTGTAGGTTTTTGGGCCCATGTTTGTCACGCTTTACTTTATGCAATTATATATATATGCATGCTATATATGGATGACAAAGCGTATGTCATGTAAGCCATAATAAAATTAATCCCTAAAATAGTAAGTCACAAAGTTGCCTTCCTAATTCGAAACATGTCAAGGCATCGATCATCGGTCACGTAGACTAGGAGTCCTAGATGCGCCCGATTATCTTTGTAAGGCATGGGTTGTGAATGTAGGTTAGACTTAACATGGAAAGGGATGCCCGAACCTAGGCAACTAATAAATGGATTGTGCTATAACATCTTAAGATGTTAGCCCATTTGATCCAAGAGTCATGTACGAGACATGATTGGAGTTTTCCTACCTAAGTAACTTAACTTGTTAGGTGTACAAGCTCAGCTTGACTAATAAGTTGTTGTGAAAAGTGGATCTTGGGCCACATTAAATCACTAACGCGAATTATTTAAAGGGATATTCATTCGGTTTGTGGGATCATTAATAAGACCTTATTTAATCTTGCTAAATTTTATTGTAGATTGAAAATGGCATCTTCAGACAACAATTTCTCATTGCGATCGGTCCTTGAAAAGGACAAATTGAATGGCAACAATTTCATAGACCGGTCTCGAAACTTAAGAATAGTTCTTAAGCAAGAGAAGAAGTCGTATGTTTTTGATGCACCCTTGCCTGAAGAACCAGGAAGGAACGCCTCTGCGGTTCAAAAGGAAACTTTTGAGACCAAGAAGAGCGACTCCAATGATGTGACCTATCTGATGCTGGCCACTATGGTGCATGACTTGCAAAAGCAATTTATGGACCAAGAGGCTTATGTGATCATGGTGCACCTCAAGGAGATGTTCCAAGAGCAAGCTCATCACGAGAGGTTTGTGACAACAAAGGCCTTAATTTCTTGCAAGATGGCTAAGGGTACTCCTGTTAGTATCCATGTACTCAAGATGAAAGGGTATCTTGATACTCTTGAGAAGCTTGAGGTACTAGTGCTAAAGGAATTGGCCACTGACTTGATCTTAGGATCATTGCCTGCTGCTTATAATCCATTTGTGATGAATTATAACATGCATGCAATGAACAAGTCAGTCACTGAGCTTCATGGGATGCTTAAGAATGCTGAAGAGAACATTCGAAAGACCAATCCCGTACTTATGGTTCAAAACGGAATTAAGAAGGGAACTGCTAAGGGAAAGGGAAAGGGAAAAGGAAAACCCAAGTCAGTTGGGAGTGCACCTCAGGCCCTGTAACACCCCCTATGCAAATACCCTATTACACATGTATCATGAATACTATTAATCATGCTTACACTACATGTTCATTTAATCATCATTTAGCCATTAATCATGCCATATGGTTTCCTATGCCTATATTCGTGCTACAAGTCTATTCCTGTTTTCCATTTCATACCTATTATCATGCATATTAGACTATATGAATATTACTTTATGTATATCACATGCACACATATTCTGTCTTAGCTTTACTACTATTGAGTTACAATATTCCACATAGGTTTTATACATAACATAAGATAATTGGCCTTTATACAAAACGTATGATAATTGTATTACAAAACATCCTACATCAAGGTTATCAATCGATGGTTGGCCCTTCCTGATGCAGAAAACGTCCCTCAACAAAAGACTTGCTATTTGTACCTACACGGATAAATAACCCGTGCTAAGCTATAAAGCTTAGTGGGGAAAATCTACAGATGGATGACCACACACACAGGTCATTAAAACATGCATTTACAATATGCTCATATATTATAAACAACATGTCCAACATAACATGGTAACAGTAACATATACTTTAAAGCGTAAAGCATATTATCATGAACAAAACATCGTACCCAGGAGAGTAACACATATTTCATTTTCATGATTCGTATAGATGGCAATTTTCCATGTGAACATATTCAATTGAAACATAACTCCTATGGTAAACCAACAATATAAGCCACAATATCAAGCTTTAGTCAAATAACTTCAACTATTTAATTTTGATCATTTTATGAATAACGTTTAGCCTGCCTTAGCTTTATTGGTGGATAACGGGAACTATGGATACACATTGGTATCAAAGAAGGATATCCGAAGATATCAAATCTATAGACCCAAACGGGGCCAACTGTACTATGGACCGGTCAAGCATACCCAAACGGGGTAGCCTATCAACCCAAACGGGGTTGATCATGATCCAAACGGGATCATATATACTATGGACCCAATCGGGCCAAACTATGGCAGCTGCAATTTCCCTATAGGCGCCTATCTATCAACATCTAAAACTCTATCGCAGGCAGAATTATATTCGTGTTCAATTCACATATTAATACTTTATTCATATATAATATTGTGCACATATACATAGTCTTATAAAACTATGAATTCTCTGGTGCATAATCAGATATATGCACATTTCATATGCCAAGTTATACATCTGGCTCATTCAAATCTGTATGACTATACAATTTGCATCATAGCATATAGGCATGACATATAATCATCATATCATATACTTGATCATGTTCACATTAAGCATCTCACATGTTCATAGTCATGCTAAAACATCTTCTATCTCATAGGCAATTACATGCTCATATACTCATATACATAATCATAAATGTACATACCTGTGGGTACATTCGCATATAGTTGACTTATTCTTTTGAGCATGTTTACCAACACATATAATATCAACGTTTCCATGTTGGCATATACATATGCCAAGGTCATACCATTATATTCTCTATTTCATATCACAGGTACATGTCAAAATATGCACTTTCATGTAATAGGATTTACATGTGTGTATATATATATATATATCAATTTGGCATATGACCATCATGTACAAGACTAATTACATGTATAGGCTAGATATTTCATCATTAGTCTTTATTCATATACACAAATGAATGCATATGTGTGCATATAAATCCTTCATTGATAGTCATATTAAATGTCTCATTCAATTATCTTTACTATCACATAAGCAACTATATGTCTCAATCAATTTAAAGTCATATTATCAAGTGTAGTAACAATCTGCTCATAATTGTAGTTTCTGTTACATTGAACAGTCTAGAAAATAATTCCGGATTCAACCCTAGATTACATGTACTTAGAGACAGATTTAAGCTTAGGTTTCTTCATATGAAATTTAGGTATGGAAGTCTATTTTTATAAGCAAAAAGAATCACTCAATTCCGAGGTCTCTAGCTCAACTTATAAGCAAAATAGTACTAATAGATCATTCAGAAAATCACACACGTGGCCATGTGCAAAGAAGAAGGAAAACTCACGTGGCCACGTGCAATGAATGAAGTTTTATGCCGAAGAAACACACATGGTCACGTTTTTTCACAAGAGGAACCAGACGTGGCCATGCACAAGGGAAAAAAAAGGCTCACGTAGCGACGGTTAAGAAAAAAATATACACTTGCGTGGCTACGTGCTTCAAGCAGAGAAACTATCCAAATTTTCACTATCAGACAATGAAAATCAGTTCTCAATTCTTTCTACAAAGTTGTAGATATATTTTTCGAGTTTTCAAAACAACAAAAATCAACTCAATCAGAGCTCTCAATATCAAGATATACCCTAAAAACCGAAGACTGCTCTCAAAAACAAAGGCAGCAAGCAAAACCCGGATTCAAGCCTATTTTCTCTATCATAAAAATTGATTCAGATTTCATGTTCTTCATATGAAATGAAGATCTGTGAGTCTAGTTTCATATCCAATTGGAATTTCTCAATTTGAGTCACGAAAACTCAAGATATAACAAAAATACTACAGACTGGTCATATGATCCTTAAAACAGATTTCTTACATCTTTCAATCAAACGTGTATTTTTCCTTTCTAAACCACTTCCAAACTTGAGATTCACATATAAAACATGTACTAGAAGCAGTAAAGACATCTCTCATGCTAACACATCAAGCATACACACACACTTATGCAAGTTCCCATACCTTGGCTGATAAACCCAATGTCTTCAACCTCTATCAATTCCCTTTCCTTTGATCCTTCTTCCTTCCTCTTCTCCTTCATAAATACCATCACCATGAACATACATTTCCAGCAAATGACATATTCTCAGTCAACAGAAAATGAAGAAGAAGATGGTGATGATGAAGTGTTAAAATGAGAGTTTAATTACCTTAGCTTAGAGCCTTAAACTCTAGATTAACCAACATGCACCATTAACATCTTAATTCTTGAGATAAATCTATGGAAATCAAAGAGGAAGAAGAAGATGAATTTCTGGTTTTGCTCTCAACAAATGCCGATTCTCACAATCAAATTCTCTAACCCAAGCCTTTTATACCCACATGACAATCTCCTCTTTAGTCCCTCATCATTTTGCATGTCACACAAATGCCACAAGCCTTTATGCATGTTATACTTTAACCCCTCCACTAATTCTTTTTCAAACATTAACCTATCCATTTAAGCATTCTTTCAATTTAACCTTGAATTAAATGCTTCTCTACACAATTGGCCACCAAAATGCCAAAAATACCAATTAACCCCAAATTAATACCTTTATCCTCAATTGCATCCTTAATTAACATTAAACCATACTCTTTTATTATATTTTCATGCAATTAACATAATAACATGTTAATTTACCCCCCTTACTTAATTACAATAATATGCAAATTAAATTAGGGTCATGTTAGGGGCCTTACAATTCTCTCCCCCTTAAGAATTTCGTCCCCGAAATTCATACCTGTGTTGAATAAGTGAGGATGCTGTTCTTTCATAGCTGTGTCTGGCTCCCAAGTAACTTCTTGTATATCGTGATGTTGCCAGAGCACTTTAACAAGTGGAATTTGCTTATTTCTAAGCTGTCTAACTTCTCTAGCCAGAATTGCTATAGGCTCTTCATCATAAGTGTAATCTGACTGTACTTGCACATCTTGAACTGGTATCACATGAGATTCATCTGAACGATACTTCCGTAGCATAGAAACATGAAACACATCATGAAGTTTGGCTAGTTCCATAGGGAGAGCCAACCTATATGCCACTGGCCCAACTCTTTGAAGAATCTCATATGGGCCTATAAACCTCGGGCTCAGTTTACCCTTTTTCCCAAATCTTAATACTTTTCTCCAAGGGGACACTGTCAGAAACACTTTGTCACCCACATGATATTCAATATCCTTTCTTTTCAAATCAGCATAAGACTTCTGTCTATCACTAGCTTCCCTCAATCTCTGCTTGATAACTTGTACCTTTTCCTCTGTATCTTTGACAATATCAGGACCAATAACTTTGCGCTCAGACAATTCAGTCCAGTAAATAGGAGTTCTACATTTCCGACCATACAAGGCCTCATAAGGTGCCATCTCGATGCTCCTTTGATAGCTATTATTGTAGGCGAACTCCATTAAGGGTAGATATCTTCCCCAACTTCCTGTAAAATTCAAAACACATCCTCTCATCATATCCTCTAGAATTTGAATAACCCGCTCAGATTGCCCATCAGTCTGAGGGTGGAATGCTGTACTGTAACGAAGCTGAGTTCCCAAAGCTTGTTGCAAACTTTGCCAAAATCTCGATGTGAATCTCGGATCTCGATCGGAGATTATTGACACCGGAATGCCATGCAATCTGATGATCTCATTTACATAAAGTTCTGCTAACTTATCCATGGAGTAATCCCTCCGAACTGGTATGAAATGAGTTGATTTAGTCAGCTTGTCAACTATAACCCAAACTGCATCATGCTTTTTCTGTGTAAGGGGTAATCCTGTTACAAAATCCATGGTAATATCCTCCCATTTCCATTGTGGAATTGGAATGGGGTTCAACAAACCAGAGGGTAACTGGTGCTCAGCTTTTACCTGTTGACAAGTCAAACATATGGAGACATAGGCTACCACATCTCTCTTCATGCCAGGCCACCAATAACTTTGTTTCAAATCCTGGTACATCTTATTCCCACCAGGATGCATAGTAAACACTGTATTGTGAGCCTCATTCAATACTGTTCTCTTTAACTCTTTGTCATCAGGAACATATAATCTATTCTGATAATACACACCCCCGTCTTCTTTCACTGAGTACTCAGACTGGGTCTCTTCATGTGAAGACTTTAAAATCTGTTGCAACTTTTCATCATGTTTCTATGCATCAATCACTGTTTGCCTCAAACAAGGGCTAGCCTTCAACTGTGCTATTAAAGCACCATCATAAGCAAGTCTCCATCGACCGCGATGTGCAATCATAGTAGCCATCATCTTACGGCTCAAGGCATCAGCTACAACATTAGCCTTGCCTGGATGGTAATCCACTATACAATCATAATCTTTAAACAATTCTAACCATCTTCGCTATCTCAAGTTAAGTTCCTTTTGAGTGAGCAAATATTTGAGACTCTTGTGATCTGTGTAGATTTTGCACTTTTCCCCATACAAATAATGTCGCCAAATTTTCAAAGCAAACACTACTGCTGCTAACTCTAGGTCATGGGTTGGATAGTTTTGTTCATGTGGCTTCAACTGTCTTGATGCATAGGCAATTACTTTGCCATCTTGCATTAGCACACAACCCAAGCCAACTCTAGAAGCATCACTATACATAGCATACTCCTTTCCTGTAACTGGCTATGCCAAAACTGGAGCCTCAGTCAGAATTTTCTTCAATTGATCAAAACTTGCTTGACATCGATCAGTCCACTCAAACTTTATACCCTTTCTCAACACTTTAGTGAGTGGTGCGGCTATAACTGAAAAGCCTTTCACAAAACGACGGTAATAACCTGCTAAACCCAGAAAACTTCTCACTTCCGTCACATTTCGAGGCGGCTTCCAATTCACTATAGCCTCGATTTTTGCTGGATCCACTCTAATGCCTTCAAAAGACACAACATGACCAAGGAAAGAAATTTCCTTAAGCCAAAAATCACATTTGCTCAGCTTAGCATATAACTTATTCTCCCTTAGAGTCTGTAGAACAATTCTCAAGTGCTCAGCATGTTCCGCTTCATTTCTCGAACACACCAAAATGTCATCTATGAACACAACAACAAATTGATCCAAGTAGGGTCTAAATACCCTATTCATAAGGTCCATAAACGCAGCCGGTGCATTTGTTAACCCAAATGGCATCACCAAAAACTCGTAATGCCTATATCGGGTTCTAAAAGCCGTTTTGGAAACATCCACATCCTTAACACGGAGTTGATAATAACCCGAACGCAAGTCAATCTTGGAAAATACTCCAGCACCCTTCAACTGATCAAATAAATCTTCAATTCTTGGTAAAGGATACTTATTTTTTATTGTTACCCTGTTTAACTGTCTGTAGTCTATGCACATCCTCATAGACCCATCCTTTTTCTTCACAAATAAAACCGGTGCACCCCAAGGCGATGTACTAGGCTTAATGAAGCCTTTGTCAAGCAACTCCTGTAGCTGAGCTTTTAGTTCTTTTAATTCCAAAGGAGCCATCCTGTATGGTGCCTTCGAAATAGGAGCTGTACCAGGTAGAATCTCTATAGACAATTCAACTTCCCTTTCAGGTGGAAGACTAGGTAAGTCTTCAGGGAACACATCAGGAAACTCTTTCACCACTGGAATCTCTTGAAGATTCATATTTTCTATTCTTGAATCAAGCACAAGTGCTAAGAAAGCTTCACACCCTTTTCTCAAAAATCGCTTAGCTTGCATAGCTGATATTACATTAGCTATGGGTTTAGATCGAATGCCCTGTACTAAAGTTTCTTCACCATCAGTACCAATGAGAGTTACAGTTTTAGCTTCACAATCAATCACTGCATGATGTCTAGACAGCCAATCCATACCAAGTATAATATCAAACTCCCAAAATGGTAACTCAATAAGATCAGCAAGGAATTCTTTCCCTTGAATTACAATAGGACACTGTTTATGCACTCTATTAACAACAACACTGTGACCCAAAGGGTTGGTTACATATATATCATATTCCAGTTCATGTACAGTAGACTCATTTCTACCCATATCCCCAGTGCAAACATAAGAATGAGTGGAACCAGGATCAATAAGTGCATGTATATCAGAATCAAAAAGAGAGAATGTACCAGCTATGACTTCTGGAGTACTTTGATCCTCTCTAGCTTTCATTGCATAAGCCCGAATAGGAACAACTGGAGCTGTGGGCCTGTCAACTGATTCAGAAATGTTCTTGGATTGGGATCCCTGATAACTCGATCCCCCACGTCCTCTTCCTCTGCCTCTACCTGAAGATGGTGCATTAAAAGTTCCTCTACTGCCCTGTTGTTCAACACCCTGTTCCCTTTTCGAAGGACAACTTGCCATGAAGTGATCGGTACCACCACACTTGAAACATGCCCCAGACAATTTCCTGCAATTACCCCAATGTTTCCTAGAACAATGGGGACACACTGGAGGTTGCCCCCCACTCTGATTCCCTGAAGCTTCCTTTCCCTGTTTAGACATTGCCGAAGATTCTTGTCTCCTGTCCCTTTTTGCAGAACCATAGCCAGACTCAGCTGGCTGATTTCTTTGTGCTCCTCTAGCTCTCTTTCCTATAAAAGATCCACCCTTGGACCCACTTCTTCTCTGTTCTCTCTCCCTTTTTGCCATTTCATTCTTTTCAACTCGCAAGGCTGCTATAACCAGTTGAGTGAAATTAACCACTTGTAAAGATGTAGACCCAATCAACTTTTCTCGGATACAATCATTCAACCCATCTTCAAACTGTCTACACTTAAAAGCATCAGTTAACATCTCATCAGGAGCATATTTGCACAGGTTACTGAATTCTTTCTCATACTCAGCCACAGACATAATTCTCTGCCTCAAGTGGAGGAATTGCTTTAACTTCTCTTGCTTATACTCCTCAGTAACATACTTTTTCTTGAATTCAGTTGTGAAAAATTCCCATGTAAGGGGATCTGGTAACTGAGGTTGCTTCAACACCAATTTCCACCAATCATAAGATGCACCCTGTAATAGAGACACAGCACAAGATGCCTTATGACCCGCTGGACAGTGGATTTCATCAAAAATTCTCTCTAGCCTTTCCAGCCAAAATTCAGCTTCTTCAGACTGTTCCAGATTAGTGCCTAAAAACTCTTCAGCACCATGCTTTCTAATTTCAGATATTGGAGCTTTAGGCGCTGTCATTCTTTGAAGAACTTGAGCCATATCCTGTGATATTTTTAACAATGCTTCTGTGGGGACGGCTGTTGGAACCTCATTTGGATTGGAAGATGAAGGTCCAATATTGGAAGGATTAGTTCTAACCGGCCTGTTACTTTCAGCCGATTCCTCAAATGCATCTCTAGAGCTCTCCATCTTCAATCTATAAGAAAAACAGGGACTTCTGCATCAGGCCAACAAAACACTATATCATACTATAGAATCCTAGGTTCATTTTTACCCATAAAAGGCTAAACCTAGGGCTCTGATACCATAAATTGTAACACCCCCTATGCAAATACCCTATTACACATGTATCATGAATACTATTAATCATGCTTACACTACATGTTCATTTAATCATCATTTAGCCATTAATCATGCCATATGGTTTCATATGCCTATATTCGTGCTACAAGTCTATTCCTGTTTTCCATTTCATACCTATTATCATGCATATTAGACTATATGAATATTACTTTATGTATATCATATGCACACATATTCTGTCTTAGCTTTACTACTATTGAGTTACAATATTCCACATAGGTTTTATACATAACATAAGATAACTGGCCTTTATACAAAACGTATGATAATTGTATTACAAAACATCCTACATCAAGGTTATCAATCGATGGTTGGCCCTTCCTGATGCAGAGAACGTCCCTCAACAAAAGACTTGCTACTTGTACCTACACGGATAAATAACCCGTGCTAAGCTATAAAGCTTAGTGGGGAAAATCTACAGATGGATGACCACACACACAGGTCATTAAAACATGCATTTACAATATGCTCATATATTATAAACAACATGTCCAACATAACATGGTAACAGTAACATATACTTTAAAGCGTAAAGCATATTATCATGAACAAAACATCGTACCCAGGAGAGTAACACATATTTCATTTTCATGATTCGTATAGATGGCAATTTTCCATGTGAACATATTCAATTGAAACATAACTCCTATGGTAAACCAACAATATAAGCCACAATATCAAGCTTTAGTCAAATAACTTCAACTATTTAATTTTGATCATTCTATGAATAACGTTTAGCCTGCCTTAGCTTTATTGGTGGATAACGGGAACTATGGATACACATTGGTATCAAAGAAGGATATCCGAAGATATCAAATCTATAGACCCAAACGGGGCCAACTGTACTATGGACCGGTCAAGCATACCCAAACGGGGTAGCCTATCAACCCAAACGGGGTTGATCATGATCCAAACGGGATCATATATACTATGGACCCATTCGGGCCAAACTATGGCAGCTGCAATTTCCCTATAGGCGCCTATCTATCCACATCTAAAACTCTATCGCAGGCAGAATTATATTCGTGTTCAATTCACATATTAATACTTTATTCATATATAATATTGTGCACATATACATAGTCTTATAAAACTATGAATTCTCTGGTGCATAATCAGATATATGCACATTTCATATGCCAAGTTATACATCTGGCTCATTCAAATCTGTATGACTATACAATTTGCATTATAGCATATAGGCATGACATATAATCATCATATCATATACTTGATCATGTTCACATTAAGCATCTCACATGTTCATAGTCATGCTAAAACATCTTCTATCTCATAGGCAATTACATGCTCATATACTCATATACATAATCATAAATGTACATACCTGTGGGTACATTCGCATATAGTTGACTTATTCTTTTGAGCATGTTTACCAACACATATAATATCAACGTTTCCATGTTGGCATATACATATGCCAAGGTCATACCATTATATTCTCTATTTCATATCACAGGTACATGTCAAAATATGCACTTTCATGTAATAGGATTTACATGTGTGTGTATATATATATATATATCAATTTGGCATATGACCATCATGTACAAGACTAATTACATGTATAGGTTAGATATTTCATCATTAGTCTTTATTCATATACACAAATGAATGCATATGTGTGCATATAAATCCTTCATTGATAGTCATATTAAATGTCTCATTCAATTATCTTTACTATCACATAAGCAACTATATGTCTCAATCAATTTAAAGTCATATTATCAAGTGTAGTAACAATCTGCTCATAATTGTAGTTTCTGTTACATTGAACAGTCTAGAAAATAATTCCGGATTCAACCCTATATTACATGTACTTAGAGACAGATTTAAGCTTAGGTTTCTTCATATGAAATTTAGGTATGGAAGTCTTTTTTATACGCAAAAAGAATCACTCAATTCCGAGGTCTGTAGCTCAACTTATAAGCAAAATAGTACTAATAGATCATTCAGAAAATCACACACGTGGCCATGTGCAAAGAAGAAGAAAAACTCACATGGCCACGTGCAATGAATGAAGTTTTATGCCGAAGAAACACACGTGGCCATGCACAAGGGAAAAAAAAGGCTCACGTAGCGACGGTTAAGAAAGAAATATACACTTGCGTGGCTACGTGCTTCAAGCAGAGAAACTATCCAAATTTTCACTATCAGACAATGAAAATCAGTTCTCAATTCTTTCTACAAAGTTGTAGATATATTTTTCTAGTTTTCAAAACAACAAAAATAAACTCAATCAGAGCTCTCAATATCAAGATATACCCTAAAAACCGAAGACTGCTCTCAAAAACAAAGGCAGCAAGCAAGACCCGGATTCAAGCCTATTTTCTCTATCATAAAAATTGATTCAGATTTCGTGTTCTTCATATGAAATGAAGATCTGTGAGTCTAGTTTCATATCCAATTGGAATTTCTCAATTTGAGTCACGAAAACTCAAGATATAACAAAAATACTATAGACTGGTCATATGATCCTTAAAACAGATTTCTTACATCTTTCAATCAAACGTGTATTTTTCCTTTCTAAACCACTTCCAAACTTGAGATTCACATATAAAACATGTACTAGAAGCAGTAAAGACATCTCTCATGCTAACACATCAAGCATACACACACACTTATGCAAGTTCCCATACCTTGGCTGATAAACCCAATGTCTTCAACCTCTATCAATTCCCTTTCCTTTGATCCTTCTTCCTTCCTCTTCTCCTTCATAAATACCATCACCATGAACATACATTTCCAGCAAATGACATATTCTCAGTCAACAGAAAATGAAGAAGAAGATGGTGATGATGAAGTGTTAAAATGAGAGTTTAATTACGTTAGCTTAGAGCCTTAAACTCTAGATTAACCAACATGCACCATTAACATCTTAATTCTTGAGATAAATCTATGGAAATCAAAGAGGAAGAAGAAGATGAATTTCTGGTTTTGCTCTCAACAAATGCCGATTCTCACAATCAAATTCTCTAACCCAAGCCTTTTATACCCACATGACAATCTCCTCTTTAGTCCCTCATCATTTTGCATGTCACACAAATGCCACAAGCCTTTATGCATGTTATACTTTAACCCCTCCACTAATTCTTTTTCAAACATTAACCTATCCATTTAAGCATTCTTTCAATTTAACCTTGAATTAAATGCTTCTCTACACAATTGGCCACCAAAATGCCAAAAATACCAATTAACCCCAAATTAATACCTTTATCCTCAATTGCATCCTTAATTAACATTAAACCATACTCTTTTATTATATTTTCATGCAATTAACATAATAACATGTTAATTTACCCCCTTACTTAATTACAATAATATGCAAATTAAATTAGGGTCATGTTAGGGGCCTTACAGGCCCAATCCAAGCCCAAGGCGCCAAAACTCAAAGAGAGTGAGAGCACTTGCTTCCATTGCAACAAGATAGGGCATTGGAGGAAGAATTGCGCTCTCTTCAAGGAAGAACAAAAGAAGAATGGAGCCAAGGCATCCAGTTTTGGTATTTTTGTTGTTGAAATTAACCTTTCTATTTCTACCACTTGGGTATTGGATACTGGTTATGGTTCTCACATTTGTTCAAATGTGCAGGGGCTAAGAAATAGGCGGTTACTTGGGAAGAATGAAGTGGACCTCCGTGTGGGGAATGGAGCACGAGTTGCTGCTATGGAGATAGGCGACTATCACCTCACTTTACCTTTCGGACTTTTTATTATTTTGAATAATTGTTATTATGTGCCTGCTATGAGCAGAAACATTATTTCAGTTTCATGTTTGGGTAATGATGAATTTGATTTTGTTATTAAAAATGGCAATGTTCATATTCATCAGCAAGGCATTTCTTATGGCAATGCCATGTTGCAAAATGGCCTTTATATCATTGATTTACAAAACAAAGAGTCAATATACAACATTAATACAAAGAGAGTTAAATCAAACGAATTGAACCCTTCTTACTTCTGGCATTGTCGTTTAGGACATGCAACCGAAAAATGCATTTCAAGACTCCACAAAACTGGAGTGCTTTGGTCATTCGATTAGAGTCTTATAACACATGCGAGCCATGTTTGCATGGAAAAATGACAAAGAGTCCTTTTAATAAAGAGGGCGAGAGGACTAATGGCTTATTGGAACTAATACATACCGATGTATGTGGACCTTTAAGTACACATGCTAGAGGTGGTTTTAGCTACTTCGTGACATTCACAGATGACTTCAGTAGATATGGCTATGTCTATCTAATGAAGTATAAGTCTGAAACTTTTGAGAAATTCAAAGAGTTTAAGAATGAAGTAGAAAACCAACTTGGCAAAAGTATAAAAGCCATTCGATCAGATCGAGGTTGCGAATACTTAAGCCAAGAGTTTGACAGTCATCTAAAGGAGTGTGGTATTATTTCACAGCCCACTCCTCCTGGAACACCTCAATGGAATGGTGTGTCCGAAAGGAGAAATTGAACTCTGTTGGACATGGTTCGATCTATGATGAGTCAAGCTAATCTTCCTATCTCTTTTTGGGGTTATGCATTAGAAACTGCTGTGTTTCTATTGAACTGTACTCCAACTAAAGTAGTTGAGAAGACACCATACGAGGTATGGACTGGGAAAGAACCCAATATGTCTTTTCTCAGGATTTGGGGCTGTGAAGCACATGTTAAGAAATTAATATCTGACAAACTAGAGTTCAAATCCAGTGTCTGCTTGTTTGTGGGTTATCGTAAAGAAACAAAGGGATAATACTTTTACTCATAAGCTGAGAACAAAGTATTTGTTGCTCGCAAGGCTATTTTCTTGGAAAAGGAGTTCCTTCTCAAGAAAGACAGTGGGAGTAAAGTAGAACTTGGAGAAATTCAAGCGCCACAAACTCCTATAGAGGATGAGTTGGAAATGGGATCAAGTTCACAACCAGTTGTGCAACAAGAACCCATTACACAAGAACCTAGAAGGTCTGGTAGGGTACGTCAGGAGATTGAGAGATATGGATTTCTAATCACTGACAGTGACACTATTGAGTTAGTAGATCGTGAGGATCCTACTACTTACTGAGAAGCTATTGAGAGCCCAGACTCGGAAAATTGGCTTGAAGCCATGAAATCCGAGATGCAATCAATGTACGATAACCGGGTTTGGACCTTGGTTGATCCACCAGAAGGTGCTAAGGTAATTGAATGCAAGTGGCTATTCAAACTCAAAGCTGATAAGACCTACAAAGGTAGACTAGTAGCAAAAGGTTTTCGACAAACTCATGGTGTAGACTATGACGAGACCTTTTCTCCTGTAGTCATGCTCAAATCCATTAGGATCTTGCTTGCCATAGCTGCATATCATGATTATGAGATATGGAAAATGGATGTCAAAACTACTTTCCTCAACGAAAATTTACTTGAGGATGTGTATATGACACAGCTTGAAGGTTTTCTCAATCCCAAGCATCCTAAAAGGGTTTACAAGCTTCAAAAATCCATTTATGGATTAAAGCAAACATCCCGAAGTTGGAATCTTCGTTTTGATGAGGCAGTCAAAGAATTCGACTTCATCAAGAACGAAGATGAGCCTTGTGTGTACAAGAAGGTTAGTGGGAGCATAGTAGTATTTCTAGTCCTATATGTGGATGACATCCTTCTCATTGGGAATGACATTCCAACATTGCAAAAGGTTAAGCAATGGTTGGGAAAATGTTTCTCAATGAAAGACTTAGGTGAAGCCGAGAAAATACTGGGTATTCGAATCTTTAGAGATAGATTGAATCGGCTTTTGGGACTAAGTCAAGAAAAGTACATAGACAAAGTACTAAAGCATTTTAGTATGGGAGACTCAAAGAAAGGGTACATACCTTTGGCTTTGGGAGTTCCTTTGACTAAAGAACAGTGCCCTAAAACCAAAGAGGAAAGGGACAACATGAGTAGAATCCCATATGCATCTGCTATTGGATCTATCATGTACGCTATGTTATGTACTAGATTGGATGTTGCTCATGCACTGAGTATAACCAGTAGGTTTCAGCAAGACCCTGGTGAGAAGCACTGGTCTGTTGTAAAAGGGATTCTGAAGTACCTGCGAAAGACTAAGGATCACTTCTTAGTGTGTGGTGGTCAAGAAGAGCTCGTCATACAAGGTTATGTCGATGCTGCTTTTCAGACCAGCACTCAGGATTCTAGATCGCAATCTAGGTTTGTTTTTGTTTTGAACGGTGGTGCTGTCAACTGGAGAAGCTCAAAGCAAGAAACCGTTGCCAACTCAACTACAGAATCTGAGTATATTGCAGCAAGTGAGGCTGCAAAAGAGGCTGTTTGGATTAAAAATTTCATTACTGGATTAGGAGTGGTCCCAAGCATCCTAGATCCATTAGAATTTTTCTGTGACAACAACGGGGCCATCGCACAGGCAAAGGAGCCCCGGTCACACCAGAAATCCAAACACATTCTCTTGAGGTACCACTTGATCAGAGAAATCATTGATCGTGGGGACGTCAAGGTTAGCAAGATAGCAAGTGAAGACAATGTAGCAGATCCTTTGACGAAACAGTTACGTCCAAATCTGCATGAAGCTCATTTGAGAGCGTTCGGTCTTAGGGCTATGCCCAATTGGGACTAGTGCTAGTGGGAGATTGTTAGTGTAAGCCCTAGCCGCAATGCATTGTAACAAAACACTTGAAATTAATAAAATGAGGCATTTGTTTTATCTATTGTATTCCTGTGCATATCAATTGATAGAACTATCCAAGAATGTTGTTTCAGTTTAAGTTATCATGTGTGAGGCACATGGTTGTAAGACCTTGAAACAAATGAGACTTCATTCTAAATATCCCTAGTCAGTCATTGTTATGGGAATAACAAATGAATTAAGACTAGTATGCTCTCTCTGATAAGTTGAGTTCTGTCTTACGGATCATAAGGACAAGAGTGTCAATCAGAGATCATAGATACATGTTTAGAACACGGTATATGGATTAGATCCACTCATGAGAACACTACATGGTACAAGTCATAAGTGTTTTTCATATGCAAGTTTTGTATCGGAGTTCTTAGACCTGAAATCTCTATGAAACTCTTTATGAATTACTGTGTACTTTGACATACACCTAACGTACTCGTAACAGAGTGACAAGTACGGGTATGATTGGGTATGCATTGATTCATGTTAGACAGCATGAGAGAAGTGAAGGGATTACCCCTCTCATTAAGAGAGAAAATATCATTGGCCACTTGATCAGTGAACTGAGAAGTGTATGGCCATACCGAGATGAAATAATGAGTAATCATTATTTATCTGAGAGTTCAGTGTCACTGGAATATCAAGAAAGGAATTAATATATATAAGGATGACTGGTTCCATACCTTATATTAATTCTGATATTTATGGGTAAGGGACTATGCAAAATTGCATTAGGTCACTAAATGCCATATGCATTTTCATTTAATTTGGCATGCTATAATATCTTGCTAGAGAATATATATAGCCTTTGAATTAATTTATTAATTCATTGCCAACATTAAATGGACCTATAGGATCGCACACAAAGCATTGGGCTTAAAATATTTAAGTTGTGTATTGGGAATTAATTTGGACTTTTTTTTAAAGTCAAATTAATGCATAAAATGGGTAAACAGATTTTTGCCTAAAACAGCTCTGTAAAAACAAATTTTTTGCCTAAAACAGCTAGCTGTTTTAGGCAAATCTATGAAACGAGTTTTTTACCTAGCTGTATTAGGCAAATATATTGAACTGTCTTTTTGCCTAAAACAGCTTGCTGTTTGAGGCAAATCTGTTAATAGTTGGTCACGAGAGAAATTTGTTGGCATGTGCTAGGTTTAATTTAAATTGATTAATTATCTATGTATAATTAAGTTAATTGAGTATTAAATCCTAATTTTATTTAATCAAAATATAATACTTGACAGGGAATTAAAGTAGCCAAAATTCAAACTAAAATACTAGTTGAATTCGGCAACTTATCACCTTAAATAAGTAAGTTTGTTTTGATTAAATGACTAATGCCATTTGAATTTAAATTCTAATAGAATTTAAATTAAGATATATCTCTTAATTAGGAAGTGATGGAGGCTGAAATTAACACTTAATTTTTGGCACTCACACTTGACCTAAATTAAGTGATATATATTAATGAATTAAATGAATAAAAGTGGATGCCGTTTTGCTATTTTTCTCTCTTGGCCGAAATACTCAAGGGGAAAGAAATCTTTCTTGTTCTCTTGTGTTCTCTGGCCGAAACAGTAACCTAAAGGAAGAACAAGATTAGATCTTATGGCTTCAAATCATTCCCATTGCCGAATACACAATCATAGAGCTAGCACTCTTGATTTTAAGCCATCTTTGCAAGTGTGTGTGTGAGAATAGAGGGAGTGGCGTAAAGGCTGTTCCTTGGCATTGGTGGTGAAGATCTAAGGTGGACATATCTTTCTTGGTTGTTGGTCATCATCAAAATCAAGTTTTAAAGGCATCTAAAATTGCATGTTTCGATTCTTGTCATGGAATTGTATGGCATGTATGATAAAAATTTTTGTTTTTCCGCTGTGCTATCATCACATTCATACCATTTCATATTCCATCAGTTCACTCCCAGTTGGAAGTAATCAGTTATGGAGTCAAAGTATACCACTTGCTACTTAAGATAACTTTGGTGATCTCAAGTCTAAGGATACTTGCACAACCGCTATGAAGAGATTCCTCACTGACATAGATTTAATATCCATGTGAGGATTCTCTATGCAGGTATCCAATGAACTTGTTCTTCTAACAATCATCCACATGTTAGCTTTGATTATCTTTCATAATCACAGTTATGAGAACCACTGCTTGAACCATTCAAGAAGCATAACATGTGCTAGTCTGTCCGAATTAACAATGTCCTATCTTGTTAATTCTATGACTAGGGATATTTAGATATTAAGACATTTGCATGCAATAGACATCTCACATCATGAACACCTTTCATGATTGCCTTTGCACTATGTTTATAATATCTAGGACTTCATTTATTAATTTAAGATTTACAAACTCATGTATTCAAACATAGCAATAATAAATGAATGATGCCTTTTATTAAGAATATAAATTTCATACATATGAAAAACATCCCTATTACATGGGCTCTAGGGCATACTCTCTAACAATTATATTCTCATACTTTTATCTTTATTCCCAAAATGCCCTTGTGAATCTCATTCACCTTGCATTCCATCTTTGCCAAGGTTTTTTGAATGAAGATGTATAAAAATACTTGAGATAAAACTCATCACTATAACTAAGGTGGTGAATCCTTTATTGGTCACTCAACTACCTCCAAATATTTTAGGTTTTACCCAATCTTCGAGCAATGTATGCCTCTTCATGGAGGAAATGCACATGATTCAAAATATCACACTTGCTACCCGAGATACCTTGGTGATCTCAAGTACAAGGATAATACACTACTAATATGATAAGATAATTCATTGATATAGCATAAGTATCCATGTGACATTTCTTATGATAGTTCTCCAATGAACTTGCTCTTCTAACACGCATTCATATGTTAACTTTGATCATCTCAATAATCACAGATAATGAGAACTACTACTTGAAATATTTAAGAAGTGCAACATATACTAGTCTATGCATATTAACAAAGTCCTATCTTATTAATACTACGATTATGGATAATTTAGGTATTAACATATTTGCATCAATAGGTATCTCATATCATGAACTCTTCATGATTATCTTTGTACCGTGTTCATATACCAAGGATTACATTCAATAATTGAAGTCATATGTATGCAAATATTATTACAAATTTACTAAAGAATGTATGAATGCCTTATTATTATTCAGATGGAATGTTTTATACATGGATAAAAACCCTATTATATGTAGGCTCTAGTGTATATCACTAACAATCTCCCACTTGCACTAGAGCCAATCACCCATATATCCAAAACCTATAGAATGTATGTGGTGATCGAACTTGTTCTAGAATAGTGCTTTTGTGAGAGGATTTGCCACATTATCATCCGTGGGAAGTCTCACAATCTTCACATACTTGCTATAATCTCCCTAATGAGATGATAACATTTGAGGATATGTTTAGACCTTTGATAAGACTATGGTTCCTTTGCTTGCACAATGGCTCCATTGTTATCACAATACAGGGGTATTAGATCAGTAATGTTAGGGATTACTCTTAGTTCTATGATGGACTTTTTAATCCACACAGCTTTTTTTGCCACCTTAGAAGCTACAATATACCCAGCCTCTATTATTAAGTTTGTAGTGATTTTTTTTGGAACTCTTCCAACTAACTACTCCTCCACACATTAAAAACACAAAACCTGACTGTGATTTACAATCATCTTTGTCAGGTTGAAAGCTGGCATCAGTATACGTACTTACTTGTAAATCACCATCTCTATACATAAAAAAACATCTCCTTATTTCTTCTTCAGTACTGAAAGATGTTCTTAACTTCCATCCAATATTCCTTCCTATAATTGGATTGGAATATGCTTGTGACACTCAAAGCATATGAAATATTTGGACACGTACATAGCATAGCAGGCATGATTGATCCTATTATAGATGAATATAGGATCCTCCTCATGCTTTCTCCCTACTATTGTGTCCAAGGACACGTGGACTTAAAAAGGCTTTTTCTATGTACCATAGGAATAAATCCTTTCTTAGATAGATCCACACCGAACCTCTTCATTAACTTATCTATATACGTTGATTGTTAAAACCTATCATCCTATTAGATCTATCTTTATAAATCCTTAAACTTAGAATGTAAGATGCTTCCCTAAGGTCTTTCATTGAAAATTATTTAGATAAATAAATATTGACTGATTAAAGGATATAAATATCATTTCCCATGATTAGTATATCATCCACCTATGGAATAAGAAAAACTACTGCAATTCCACTAACCTTCTTATATACACAAGGTTCATCCTCATTTTGTGAGAAACCAAAATCTTTGATTATCTCATTGAATTGGATATTCTAGCTCCTAGATCTTGCTTCAATCCATAAATGGATATTTAAAGCTTGCATACTTTTTTACCATATTTGGATGTAAATCCCTCAGGTTATGTCATATACACATCCTCAATTAGATTTCTATTAAGGAAAGTTGTCTTCACATCCATCTGCCATATCTCATAATTGTAATAAGCAACAATGGGAAGAAGTATTCTTATAGACTTAAGCATCACCATAAGGGAAAAGGTTTCATCAAAGTCAATTCCTTCTCTTTGATGATATCTTTTAGCAATTATATGAACTTTATAGGTAACCACATTACCTTCCATGTCAATCTTCTTCTTGAAGACCTATTTACACCCAATGGGTTTTATCCCTTCAAGTGGATCAACCAAAGTCCATACTTTGTTGTCATATATGGAGTCAATTTCAGTCTTTATGGCTTTAAGCCATACATTCAATTCAAAATTATTTAGAACCTCTTCATAGCTAGTAGGCTAATTATCCTCTATCATAGTTATATTCTTGTCCTCATCTATGAGAAATCCATATATCTCTGGGACTAAACAAACTATGGCAGGTCTTTTAGGAACTTGTATACTAGTTGGTTTTATTATTATCTCATCTTTATCAGTTGTAATCTTAGAGTCAACCAATTGATTAGCATTTATATATAGATCTTGAATTTCTTCAAGATCAACTCTACTTCTATTATCTTCTCTTTAGAGAAACTCTTTCTCTAAAAAGATAGCATGCCTTGAAACAAACACCTTTTGGTCTAAGATATGATAGAAGTAACATCCAAGTGATTCTTTTAGATAACCCATAAATAAGCAATTGTCAGATGTAGCTTTTAACTCATCTGACATTGTCCTCTTTGCATAAGTAGGACAACCCCATGCTTTCATATACGAGTGTATAGGTTTTTTGTTATTCCATATCTTATATGGAGTATCATCAATTGATTTACATGGAACTTTTTTTAATGCATAAACAATTTTTTTTCAATGCATATCCCTTAAAGGATTTTGGCAAGTTTGCAAAAATCATCATGGATTGAACCATATCTAATAATCTTTGATTTCTCCTTTTAGATACACCATTATGTTATGGTGTATATGGAGGAGTCTATTGCGATAATATCCTATTATCTCTTAGATAACCCTAAAACTCTTGGCTTAAGTATTCTTCACCTCGATATGATCTTAGTGTCTTAATATTTTTGCCAAGTTATTTCTCTACTTCATTTCTAAATTCTTTGAACTTTTCAAAGGTTTTATATTTAAAATCCATTAGATAAATATAAAAATATCTTGAATAATCATCTATGAAAGTTATGAAGTAGATATAAACTGCTCTAGTGTGTATGGACATTAGACCATATACATCTGAATGTATAAGTTCCATTATTTCATGAGCCTATATACCCTTTCCACTAAAGGGTACTTTAGTCATTTTACCCAATAAACAAGGTTCACATTTTTCAAATGACTCAAAGTCAAAAGAACCTAAGTCACTAAATTTGTGTAACTTAGTCATACGATTCTTGTTTATGTAACTTAAATTACAATGCAATAAATAAAAAAGTTTTTATGTTATCTTTCTTAGCTCTATTAGTATCTATGTTATGTATTTCTTTTCCAAGATCAAGAATAAATTATGAGGGCCCAATCTTGACATTGGTAGGAATTATGTTTAATTAATTGATAGTATATTCTAAATTAATGTTTTGTATGGTTATAGCTACATTGGGTTAAAGTTTCATGAAGGGTAATATGGTAATTTCAGTAAAATTAATGAGTAAAGGGTTAATTGATTGATAAAAACTAATGTTGGTGTAAGATTATGATTTAAGAATGATTTAGGGTCAAAGCATAAATTAAAAGATTGGATGGGTTAGTTTTTGAGAGAAAAATTGAGAAAAGGGTTAAATGATAATTTGGGGGTCTTCTAGAGGCTTCCTTAAGTGTTTATGGTGATAAATATCACCATCTATTCAAAGGAAGTCCATCTCTCTCTCTCAGTGTTTGAATCTAAAATTAGGTTTTGGTAAGAGAAATCTCTCCATTCTCTCTCTCTTCTATTAATGAAAGATTTCATGAAACAAGAAGGAAAATTTAGTTTTTCTTTATGTTGTTTGTAGTAATAGAGACAAGCAAAGATAAAGGCAAAGGGATCTTGAAGGAGTGAAGAAGTCTCAATGTTTAGGTATGGGAATACTATTTGGATTGCTCTATGTATAAAGTTATCTATAGATGGATCGATAGAAATTAGGGTTCTCTGAGAATAAGATTCTTTAAACCAGTGAAACCTTTAGTTTAGGGTTGAGCTAATTGAGTGATGATGAGATTTAAGATGAGTATAAAGAGAGATTTATTGGCTCCTTGAGCATCACTATAAATTGATCTGCATAATCAGATATGTTCTTGTAGTGCATGGCAATACAAGGCTTTTTGCCTTGTGATGTATGGCCATACAAGGCTTTTTGCCTTGTGATGTATGGCCATGCAAGGCTTTTTGCCTTGTTATGCACGACCATGCAAGGCTTTATGCCTCGTGATGCACGGCCATGCAAGGCTTTTTACCTTGTGATGTATGGCCATACAAAGCTTTATGCCTTGTAATGCACGGCCATGCAAGGCTTTATACCTTGTGATGGACGACTAAGTATTGTCTCCCTGTATATGATGCATGGCCAAGTGTCTTTGTATGGTATGTGATGTATGACCAAGTGATATTTTTTGCCTTGTGATGCATGGCCAAGCATAGTTTCTCTGCATGTGATGCACGACCAAGTGACACTCCACTGCACTTCACCTTACCACTTTATACACTCACCCTTGATTACCTAACAAAATACTTCCACATTCATTTATGACTAAGTCAACACTCATTATAAAAATAAATAACCCTTAATTCAACCTAATTAACACACTTAATAAGTATTTCCCCAATATTAAAATGTGACTGTTCTATGCCATGTCTTAAATTATCAAGCCTTAAACTTTCAAGGTAAAGTGATAATGTCAAGTTTATCAAGTAAGTGCTAATTGCAACTTGATTAAGTTTTATGACTGTAATTTTATTAATGTTGTAATTGCATTGAATTGATATATATATATATGTGTGTGTGTGTGTGTGTGTGTGTGTGATTATATGAAGTACCATAACATTTGTTCTTAAACAAGTTTAAATATTCTATATATGAGTCGAGATAAGAAATGTTGATGCCATTATAAGAATATGAAATGTGCATTCTTATATGAATTATGGCTTAAACAAATGTTGTATTGCATAAAGAGGAACATTTTGAATCAAAAATTCTCTTAAAAATGGTTAAGCTTATGGGTCTTAGTTCAGTTGTGGATTAGATAGGCATATTTAGAGGGATACAGTTGTAGCTGCCATAGTTGACTCCGTTTGGGTCCATTGTTTTTCCTTTAGTGGAACAGTAACTCGGCCCTTTGGATCCATCATTTGATATCTTCAAATATCCATCATTTGATACCTTCGGGTATCCATCGTTGATACCAATTGGTATCCATAGCTCTAGTTATCTACCCTTTGAACTAACACTTAGGTAGGCTATTAAAGATTAAGAAATGTGCTTGAAATAAAAAAATACTTGTATCGATTGCTTCACTCATATGATGTAAGCATGATGAATGACTTATTATAATGTTTCACCTTCATTTCCTTTTGGCTATAAATTGTTTATATGGAATAAAATCATGGCATGATTATGTTGATATCCTTATTGTAATGCTCGTGTGAAGATGTTTATCAATGACTGCTGTGAGTGGTCATCCATGTTAATTTATGAATTCCCCACTAAGCTTTATAACTTAGCATATGTTGTTTTATATCTGTGTAGGTTTGGTTAAAGGTCGTACAGGGATTTAGTTTTGCATCAGGAGTCCAACAACAGTCAGTCCAGATTATGGATGTAGGATATTTTATGGATAATTCCCTTTTGTCTAATCTTATATTTTTCCATGATTTATTTAAGGAATTGTAATATGGACGACTGTAAAATTTACTTAATTTCCTTTGTTGCATGTGATTTCTAGATTTTGGGTGATTAGTATGCGATTGCAATGAATTTGATTTCTTTGTATGAAATTCTAGGTTAGCCCTGCAAGTTACGCATGTACCCTATATATTTTAATAGGCTTTGCATGCTCATTAAGGGTGTTAAAGTGGAACCTAGTATGATCATAATCATGGTAACACCTAAATTATATACATATTATTTAACTTGATGAATCACTGGTGTGAATAATGTTTATTTAGAGGCATAATAGCGTGACATAATATGACCAGGAATGTCAGACACAGTAATATGATTAGAATTTAGAGTTAGGGTGTTATATAAATTTTCCATTATTATAAAACCTGAACAATAGAATAATTTATTCTTTAAAATAGAACAACCTTTGTTTCTATCTAAAGAAATATCAAAACCATGTTCTAAAAGACATGAAATAGAAATAATGTTTCTAGCTAATGCTGGAACATAAAAACAATTATTTAGCTCAAATATCAGTTTACTCGGTAAAGACAACTAATAAATCCTAATTGGTTGTGTAGCAACCTTTGGACTAGTTGCTGACTGTAGATCCATCTCTCCTTTGCCAACCTTTCTTCTGCTCCTTAGCTACTGTAGATCATTATATTAGTGAGATCCACATTCGGTATCTAATACCTAAGATTAACTGAAAGTAATATAATATGTATTTATTTATATAACATAAATACCTAGATTAGAAGCTTCGACTTGCTTTTTCTCCTTAGGAGACTCTAGATGGGCCTTGCAATTTTGTTTCCATTGGCCCACCTGGCAACAATGGAAGCATATCCCTTTGGAGTCCTTATCCTTTTTGGTAGCCACTTTCTTAGATATTCCACCATGGGCTTTGGTTGCTTTGTTCTTTTGCTTCCTGCCTTTTTTCTTTTTAGAGTGAGAAAAAAAAACAACCATGACTAATTTTTGAACCCTTTTAAAGAGATCCATCAATTTTTTTAAGCATGTTAATAAGCTCAGGAATAGTAACCAGGATCTTGTTTATATTGATGTTAAGCACAAAAAGTGAAAACTGTGTGCTAATGAATATAAGATTAGGTCTACGTATAGATCATTATTTATAACATAGCCTAGCCTGCCAAGATGTTCAATGTACCCATACATCTTCAATGCACGGGCAACATTAGAAGCGCCCTTTACCATTTTGTAACTAAAGAGAGCTCAAGCAATCTCATATTGCTCAATTCTACCTTAAGAAGTATAAAGTTCCTCTAAATGAAACATGATAGTTCTCACATCCATCTTTTCATACTGCTTTTGCAGCTTAGGAAACATAGCACCCAGTATCCCACATGTTGCTGCCTCACTATCATCCATATACTTTTGATAAATGCCCTTAATCTCATCACTGACATCATCAGATGGAAGCCATTATGGATCTTTATCCAATATATAATGTATCTTTTTGTCTTTAAAAACAATTCTTACTTGCTTGGTCTAGTCTAAGTAGTTGGTCCCTACCAAATTGTTATCCAGAATTGAGCGAATGTTGATATTTTTAGTGCTCATAAAGAAATAACCTAGATGTGAAGAATTAAACATGTTAGAATATGTCCATATATATGAATGCATTAATAAGGTCTTTTATTAATTCATTCAACTCCCACTATTTTATTGCAAACCAATAGCCCTTATTATTGATTTGAGAAAACCCTGTGATTTTCTTAGTGGGTCAATATCCATTCCTTAGTTAGAAATTTGACCTTGAGTTTGCTCAATAAGCCAAACCCTAAATTGAAAGGTAGGTATCATATACCAATTGCATCTTTATTCAAGTATTGAACCATTAGGCATCAACTCTTGATATATGCATATCTTGATATGCAAAACCCAATCTTACCTCTAGGTCCATTTGCCTTGAGTTTGCTCAACAAACTAATGGACTAGTTAAGATGACCCACTAATATGATTTGAACATATTTGATATAATATGGGTTTGAGGTTGCTTAACAACCTTATAATATAAAAAACTCTGGTTTCCTCTTATTAATGAAAGGCTATATGTTTTAATATTAAATAAGGATTCATTCCTTTTAAGTCTCACCATTCATGGTTAGCATGCATTGGCATGCTCATGTGTATACATTAATCTAATTAATCATGCATATTTAAATCCTAAATACATGAGCTAGTTATGGACGTTCTACTTTTGTTTCCTTAATCCAAGAAAGGAAACATGTCAAAACTCTAAGTAGAATGCATGAAATACAAAACCAAAAGAAAACAAAAATATTACAAAATCTTCTTTTCTTCTTAGATCCACCATTCAACCCATCTTTCTCCTGTGGTTTTATTTTCTTCATTCCTATTATAATCCTATGTAATATAATTACATATCTGAAAATAATTTTACAAGATAAATAAGCTAGATATAAAAGTCCTTATAGGCTAAAATAAACCATGAGTATGCTAAATCACATTGTGTTAGAGAGTATTCCCCATAGCCCATGTACTAGGGATGTTTTTCATATGTATAAAATTTATATTCTTAATAAAAGGCATCATTCATTTATTAATGCTATGTTTAAATACATGAGTTTGTAAATCTTAAATTAATAAATAAAGTCCTAGATATTATAAACACAGTGTAAAGGCAATCATGAAGGTATTCATGATGTGAGATGTCTATTGCATGCAAATGTGCTAATATCTAAATATCCCTAGTCATAGAATTAACAAGATAGGATATTGTTAATTCGGACAGACTAACACATGTTATGCTTCTTGAATGGTTAAAGCAGTGGTTCTCATAACTGTGATTATGGAAGATAATCAAAGCTAACATGTGGATGCTTGTTAGAAGAACAAGTTCATTGGAGACATGCAAAGAGAATCCTCACATGGATATTAAATCTATGTTAGTGAGGAATCTCATCATAGCGGTTGTGCAAGTATCCTTAGACTTGAGATCACCAAAGTTATCTTAAGTAACAAGTGGTATACTTTGACTCCATAACTGATTACTTCCAACTGGGAGTGAACATAGTTAGGAGATTGTGTATATCATGACCTACTTGAAGATAGTTGAATGATTGACAAAGGATTCACCATCCCAGATTTAATAAGGGAAGTTATCTTGCATGATTCTATAATTACCTTGTTCAGAGAATCTCTGGCCAGAGTAAAGTGCCAAGATGGATAGAGATCTATGGAGGGCATTTGGGAACAACGGTTAAATTAATAGAACATACATAATCTGTAGTGCCCTTATTCTATAATCTATACATATCACTTTATCCATCTCATTACACATGTTTTACTGTGCAACATAAACATATATCAACTATATATAGAGAACTGATATTCATACTTAATCCATAAGAGTGCTAAACTATTGAAACTTCACAATATCCATTAGAGTCTCTTTAAAAAAAATATATAACCACTGATAACATCTTACAAAACAGTTGTACTTTTACAAGATTTCCAACACAACATAAAACCCTTGAAATACAAAAAGGAACCAAAAAGAAGACTATATTCTTTATAATCTTTAAAGACTTGTGTTGGCCAACTTGCTACAGATATCAGTCCTGCGAGAAGTCCTAGCCTTGCAACCTATATGGATGAAACACCCATGCTAAGCTATAAAGCTTAGTGGGGAACTAAATCATGATAAATAACCACTCATAGTGATTGTTAGCAAGCACACAAGATGCCTCAAATATAACAAAGTTTTGTTTCTAGAAATGAATAAACATCTAGCAGTTAAATCTTATTACGGAATTCACAAAGTTCAACAATAAAAATTTAATTGATACTATAATCATCAAACATAATAATGTAAGCTCCAATGTCCTATGGATTTAAATTCAAATAATTATCATGTGTTTAGTTCCTGAATTGATACTAAATTGTGCTAGCATAATTATCCATTATCTTTTTATTTATACTCGTATGTCTTTGATATACACCCACTAGAATTAAAATGGCAAATCAACACTTCAAATACCATAAGATCTTTATAATACTATAAACTTACTTTATATAGCATAAGTTACAAAAACAAGCCTATCAATTAAACATAACAATTATACAACATTGCCAGATTATTCTTATATACCCAGGTTATAGGTCTTAGTTATGCATACATCACACCGTAAATAACAAACACAATTTCATTAAATGTGTACATATAAACAATGTGAACATATAAATATATTCATAAGAAAGCTATTTCAAAAACACTGGTTGTTACTGACTAACTCTTATAATCTTTAATATGAAATATGCTTATGCAATTATAAAATTATTGCGTCTATTAAATATTATAATACTCCTTAACCTAATAAAAATTCCTTCATTTATCATGCATTGGCATACATCTAGAAAAAGACTTATGATTATAAAGAACCCACATATGTATACCATCAATTTAATCAAAGTAACTTTGGTGTAAAGCCTGCACTATTCTAAAGACGTGGATAACGGGTTATACGGTAGTACCCGAAGGTACAAATAGGATACCCGAAGGTATTAAATGATGATCCCTTGTAGGGATAAAACTGTATGATAAATCAATGGACCCAAATGAGGTTGAACAAATAACATGGACCCAAACGGGGTCAATCAAATAACATGGACCCAAATGGGGTCAATCAAATAACATGGACCCAAATAGGGTCAATCAAATAACATGGACCCAAATGGGTTCAATCAAATAATATGGACCCAAATAGGGTCAATCAAATAACATGGACCCAAATAGGGTCAATCAAATAACATAGACCGATCAAGCGGACCCAAGCGGGGTCAGCTACAACCACACACGAGGGTTGTTTTAAATAAACGTTAACTTTTAAACCCAATTAGGGTCACTGTAACTTTTAATTTCAAGTGGACCTAAACAGGTCAAAATTGTTCCGAAGCAACTGCAAGATACCCTTATAGGCATGCCTATCTATCCACTTCCTAGACTCAATGCAGGTAATTAAATCCCTTTATTTTATCTTTCTTTAATTCATTTATATTCTTATGTGTACATGTATACTCTTGTGTAACTGTAAACAATGTATTCATATACACAATCATGTGTAACTTTCTTTAAATCTATGAACGTATTCACTGTTGGGTATTACTATTTAATACTTGTAATCTTATTCAATCATGTAACTATTCCGCATGTCAAGACTATACTTATATAATGCCATTATATGCTTTAATAAGATTTCTATAATTGATTCTATAGCACTGTAGATATGTATTTTAGCATGCCAACATGTGACAACACATATGCTTTATCATGTCATTTCAACTAAGCAAAGACATAGTCAGACAACTAAATTTAGTAGCCTTAGGTTCATCGATATGTATACAACTAGGTACCATCATCTTTACATATAAATATATATAACATGACTTGTTTTCATTTTCTTAATTTATATACCCCAGCATCAAATGAACATTCATGGATAGCATTTTTAATATTAACTATCATGTATGTATTTATATCTACATTTAAGTATGTTTACATAAAACAATCTTGTTCATATATGAATGTTTATAAATATTTACCTTTAACAATAAGCATATTATTTACCATACATAATTCAATGTACTTCCATTTTAACTCACATATAATATATCAACATGTAAATAAAGTGTATATATATATATATATATATTGATGTGATACAATACATCATCTCTCAGGTTTAAGTTATCACATTACATCTTATTAGATGACCACTCGTGTAAGCTTTTATGATTATTCATGGTGATATAGCTTAACTGTTAATGGACAATTTCAATGATGCATAGGTATACATTCATAGACCATTTCAATGTAAATAATACAAATCATACAAACCCATAAATATACTTTAATACAAATTTATATACACACGAGTTTATAACCCTCGTATACTTGCATTCAAGGCCTAATTTGTTCAGTTATATGTGTAACACATGGGGGTAGCCTAATATACTGATAAAGGGAAATAAAAAGCATAGTTATGGGCCAAAATCATGATGTCGCGCTCGCGGAAAGTGTCCTTGGCCATACGAATTTTTCACCCTGTTCCCAAAATCCTGCAAACTACTTAATAATTTTATTTGGGACATCGTTTTTGACACACTAAACGGTATTTTTAGAAAACATTGTCTTCTAAAACGTTGTAGATATACATTTCTAGTTTCTATAACATTAAAAATATTTTCAATATCATTTGTATAACTCGAGATATGTTGAAATTACTAAATACTGTTCATCATAGTAGGTAACACAGAATTTCCGACTTTCAAGTGAAAATTAGGCAATCTTGTGGTCATTATTTGACTTTTTTTTTCATCATATAAATTTTAGGTTTTGAAGTCTATTTTAATTAGGAATTGACCTCCTGTCATTCTGATCATTGTACATTCAATTATGAAGATTTTACCCCAAGCTGTTCAAAATCGGAATCAAAGATGTATCTAATATTCAATCAATGTAGGGATAATTTAGAGGCCAAATTAGTGCTATTTTTCAACTACACTTTTATACCTATATCTCATGTGGAACTATCAAAATTAATATAGCTTTAAAATAAGGTCCCTAACTCACTTTTTTATAGCTAAATTACAATCAATAGTTTCAACAAAACTTCATGTAACACCTATTGTAACAAATTCTAAATTCATATCTCATCCCAATTATTCCATCTATCACACATATGCACCTTGTTGATACAATCACATTCACATGCATGCAAGGTGAGTACCATCCCATACCTTGGCCTAACTTCACTTTACCCAATCAATATTCAGCAAGTCCTTTCCCTTTACCCTTTTTATCTTCTCCTTCTTAAACTACAACATAAATCAGCTCTAATTCATCATTTCCAGCAACCAAACCAATCCAAAATTCACATAAGGAAATGAAGAAGAAGAAGAAGAAGAAGAAGAAGAAGAAGATAAAGATAACCAAAATTAAACCATACCTTTTTAATCTATAACAATATCCTCTTGAACAACTATCATGCATGAGATTTTCTCTAAGATTTCTTAGAGATAATGGTTAATCAAGTTTTTGGAATAAGAAACTCTCCCTCTTCATCAAACTCAGCCGACCAACACTCACCACTATCTTCATTTTCTCTTTCCATCCACTACATTTCAACCTATATAATAATAAGGCAAATTCCCTAAATGATCCTTTCATTTTATTGCATGATGCCAAGATTTCCCACTAAATCTTGCATGTCACAAATCATTCCCACAAACTAGTCTATTCATAATCCAACCCCACTAATTAACCTCTTTCTTACATTAGCCTCTCCACTATTCTTAAATTCTCAATTGACCCCATAAAATGTCATAATTACAAATTTATCCCAAATTAATACTTTTTACTTCAATTACACCATTGAATATTATTAAACCAACAATAATAATTTAATTATGACGTTATAAAATTTATACCATAAAATTTACACATTTATTACATAATTATTCATAACTTAATAATATTTTTGCCCAATTAATAGCTTAGCTCTTAATAATTCATCAAATAATGCTCAATTAGACTTTAATAATATGTATTTGCCCTTGAATTCTACTAGGGCCTATTTTGGGTCCTTACATAATCATATTTATATGATTTGACATAAATCCATACTCAGAATCTAATTGAGATAAGCGTGGTGAAAGGAGTAATTGCTCGGTAACTGTTTCTATGGAAGGGTATAGTCAAACCACAAGACTTTCCTGACATTTGGGTAGTCATGATGCCTAGCTAGAGGCCACTCATGACTTTGTATAATGATGTATCAAAATATCAATAGGGATTGATAAAATGATTTAAAGGAGTTCAAATCATGTGAGTTTTGAATAGAACTCACAATTACATATTATACTGCCAACATGGACAGGAACCCAATAGGTTACACAAATATAGAGAAAAAGGATAAAATGGTATAATAAAAAAGATAATAATATTTGATATTATTATGAGGGTAGAGAAGTGAATAAGATAATAATTAATTAAAGAGTTTAATTAATTATGATTAAGTAAACTTGTCCGCAGAACTTTTGAGAAATGTTTTGTAAATTGGACCTAATTGAAATAATGTATTTCATGATTAATTATTATTGTCTTATAAGTGTAATAAGACTACTATAAGTGTTATAGGACTAATATAATAATTAATAAGTCAATTGGAGAAGTTATAAAGGGGCTAGAGGAATGGAGCTGGTGTGGAAGCCCTTCTGTAGAGGGCCACACGCCAACTCCATACAGAAAGCCTTAAAGGTCTTTTTCTTACACAAAATAAATTTATATATGTTACATAAGTGTTTTTAAACTCACATATTTAATTTTGTTGGATTTGGAATCCATTTGGGTATTTAAATCCAATTAGTTACACAAAGGGCCTAGTTTGTGGGTTTTGTGCATAGTCTTTTATGAAAAGGTTTAAATTAGATTTAATTAAGCCTAAATGATTATAATTAATTCTAGAGGCCCAATTAATAATTATCCAGCAATTTTAAAGAGCCCAATCTCATTAAGAAGTTGGAATTTTAACCTAAATATAAAAGGCCAACTAATCAGGAATTAGGGTTAAGTGATTAAACAGAAAAGAAAGACTTTTTCTCTTATCCTCTCTCTCTCTTTTGCGCCACCTCCAAGCTAGCTTCTTGGAATTTCGGCCAGCCCTAGCTTGATACCAATTTTTTTGTTCAATTTATCCTTCTCTAGTGTGGATTACTCATTGGAGGTATTCGATTTTGGACACTGTGGTTTGTGACAACCCAATGCAAAGTAAAATCAACTGTTCAACAAAAATCAAAGGTGATTTTTCTTATTCTCATATAGTTATATTATGTATTCATGGCAAGATCAGATCTAATGGTTAAAAAATTTTAAAATTTCGCTCATGTATGCGATGCATGTAACCGTTAAACTCCAACATGGTATCAGAGCTACGATTTTGCCATGGATATACAATTCTATATTTTTCTGCGGAGTAAGTTTTGTTTTATTTTGAGTTATCTATTTCATGAATTTTAAAATATCATATTTAATTGTTCATGAATGAGAAATATTGATTTCTGGATGTGATTGTGATCAAATAAATTTGTTGGAAACAAAAATGAAACTTTTGAAGAATTGTGCCTAGGGTTTTGCATGAAACTCATTAGGGTTTTGCGTGAAACCATGGAATTTTAAGGGGCTGTTCTAATTTGATTTCTTATAGGTCCATTAAAACATCATTTAGATGATATTTTATGTGTTTAATATGTGATATTAATCCGTAAGATCGAACGAAATTAAAATCGAACAAGTTTTGCATGAAAACTAGTTTAGTAAAAAAGTTCGATAAATTGTTGTTCTTCATATGTTCTTAATGTGTTCTTGGTTAGAACGATTTTTAATCTTCTAAATCTGATATATATGATATATTAAAGTGTTTTTAATTAATTGGATTAATTAAAATGGGCCTTAAATTAATTTGATTAATTTTAATTCATTAAAACCACTTAATGGGCTTAATTATGTTTACGAACTTGGTTTAAATTAGTAAATGACTTGGTGGGCCCAAGGAGCTGATTTAAATTAAATATTATAAACATTAATTAAGTTTATTAATGGGTTTTAAGGGCTGAAGTGGGCCTGGCTCATTCCAAAAAGGCCTAAATGGTCCAAAAAACACAAAACTAGTTTGTGTGTGAACACATTTAGGGTTTTCTTTTGTGGGTTTCGGCCTACACTTGTTTTTAAGCCCAAAATTGATTCTTTTAATTAATTAATATGATTAATTAATTAAATAGTCAATTTATAATTAATTAATAATCAATTGGATTGATTATTAAGGCAAGAACACATGCATGCAAAAAGGTTTCCTAAAATGAAAGTTTTCAAAATGGAAAAAGTTTCCTAATTTGATCACATCATCAAAATAACTCAAAATATTGTTTCAAAGGTTGAAACAAAGTTAGTAATCCATTTTTTTATGCATTAGAAAGGCATATAAGGGTGTATGATTGGCATGATGGATAGTTATAGACAAAGCCCAATGTGATTGAGCATTATGCATGTTTTGGCCCAATGAGGACTTTCATGTCCCGACCACTTATTTTTGGTTTGTATTTCATTTCAAATTGTAATATGTAATTAGATTACTTAGATTAGAATTATAAATAGAGATGGAGACCACTATCAAGGAGATCCAACAAGCTTGAAGAAAATGTAATTATTTTCTTGTTTGAATCATGCATACTACCTAGGTGTGACCTTTTGATTTCCCTCTTGGCTTGGGGAAATCAATATAGTGAAGTCTATAACTATACCATATTTGTATGCTTATATTTATGTGATAGATATAGGATGCATACCAATGTATGCCAACCATGTATGATGAGACTTAATTAACTAAAACCCTCAAACAAATACTAAGGTATATAAGCCTTCCATTAATTTGAGGAGAACCAGAGTTTTTTATAGTGTGGGTTGTTGACCACAGTCAAGCTCACATTATATCGAATATGTTCAAATTTAATTAAATGGTTCATCTTAGCTAGCCCATTAGCTTGTTGACCACAGTCAAGGTTAATGGTTCTAGAGGCAAGATTAGGGAATGCATATACGATATGCATGTATCAAGAGTTAATTACCTAATGATCCAATAGTTGAGGGTGTAATTGAAGTAAAAGATATTAATTTGGGGTTAATTTGTAATTGTGGCATATTAGTGGCCAATTGGGAATAAAAGCATTTAATTATAGGTTAATTAAAAGGAATGATTAAATTGATAGGCTAATATTTGAAAGGAATTAAATGGAGAGGTTAAAGTTTGACATGCAAATTTTCAAGGGACTAAGGAGGGGATTTTTATGTTGGTATAAAAGGCATGAGTTAGTGAAAATTTGAGGTGTCAAGTATTTGTGTGAAATCGGCAATTGAAGAGTGAAAAACCAGAAAATAGATCATCTTCTTCTTCCTTCTTATTTCCATTGTTTTATCTCAAACAAATTGAGGATGATGTTTGTTGATTAAGCAAGAGTATAATGCAGTAAATTAAAGGTAATTAAACTCTTAATTTAACCCTCCATAATCTTCATCTTCTTATTCTTTTCAAGTTAACTTAGAACAATGTAATTATACTGGAAATATATGATGATGGTGATGGTATTTGTGATGGAGAAGAGGAAGGAAGAAGGATCAAGGGAAAGGATATTGCTAGAGGTTGAAGATATAGGTTTTGTCAGCCACGGTATGGGAATTAGGCTGATCATATTGCATGTGGAAAATAGTTGTTGGAAATTGTTATGATTGACAGAAATTAAGATTTGCATTTTACGGGTTTTTATCGAAGTGAATTTGGTGAACAGTTTGTATCCTTGCCAAGTCGTGAAGTTCTTCATGAGTCATGAACTATTGTCCGACTCGTGAAGCTCTTCACGAGTCGTGCATCTGTTTATGGGATCATTGGTTTTCACTCATGAATTTTAGTCCGAGTCATGAATTATAGACCGACTCGTGAGCTTCTTCACGAGTCGTGATGTATAGCTTTTCTTTTCCACTCGTGAAATCCTTCACGAGTCGTGAGATTTTCCTTATTTGCTTCACTCGTGAAGCTCTTCATGAGTCGAATTCCCCTTCACGACTGAATGACCTGTCTGGAATGTTTTGCTCATAAGTTGAGCTATATAATAGCAAATTGAATGATTCTTTTTGTATTAAAAAATAGACTTCCATACCTATATTTCATATGAAGAAACCTAAGCTTAAATCTGTCTCTAAGTACATGTAATCTAGGGTTGAATCTAGACTTGTTTTCTAGACTGTTCAATGTAACAGAAATTACAATTATGTGCAGAATGTTGCTACACTTGATAATATGATTTTAAATTGATTGATATAGATAGTTGCTTATGTGATAGTAAATTTAATTGAATAAGGCATGTAATATGACTATCAATGAAGGATTTATATGAATAAAGATGCATTCAATTGTGTATATGAATAAAGACTAGTGATGAAATATCTAACCTATACATGTGATTAGTCTTGTGCATGATGGTCATATGCCAAATTGATATATATACACATGTAAATCCTATGACATAAAAGTGCACATATTGACATGTACCTATGCTATAAAATAGGAACTATAATAATATGACCTTGGCATGTGTATGTGCCCATATGAAAACATATTGATATGTTGTCTAGCACATGACTTGAATGATGATAAAGGTATATATAAGTGTTGGAAACATGCTCATAAGAATAAATCAACTATATGCGAATGTACCCACAGGTATGTACATTTATGATTATGTATATGAGTATATGAATAAGCCAGATGTATAACTTGGCATGTGAAATGTGCATATATCTGATTATGCACCAGAGAATTCATAGTTATATAAGACTATGTATATGTGCACAACATTATACTATGAATACAGTATTAATATTTGAATTGAACACGAATATAGTTCTACTTAAGATAGAGTTTTAGATGTGGATAGATAGGCGCCTATAGGGAAATTGCAGCTGCCATAGTTTGGCTCGATTGGGTCCATAGTATATATATGATCCGTTTGGATCATGATCAACCTCGTTTGGGTTGATAGGCTACCCCGTTTAGGTATGCTTGACCGGTTCACAGTACAGTTTAGCCCCGTTTGGGTCTATAGATTTGATATCTTCGGATATCCCTCTTTGATACCGATGTGTATCCATAGTTCCCGTTATCCACCGATAAAGCTAAGGCAGGCTAAACGTTATTCATAGTAATGATCGAAATTAAATAGTTAAAGTTATTTGACTAAAGATTGATATTGTGGATTATAATGTTGTTTTACCACAGGAATTATGTTTTATTTGAATATGTTTACATGGGAAATTGCTGTCTATATGAATTATGAATATGAGCATAATTGTTACTTTTCTGGTTACAATGATTAGGAACATGGGAAAATATGTTATGCTTTAAAGTATTTGTTATTAAAGACATGATATGTTGCATATGTTATTATTATATACATTGTATATGTATGTTTTGATGACCTGTGTGAGTGGTCATCCATCTGTAGATATTCCCCACTAAGCTTTATAGCTTAGCACGGGTTATTTTATCCATGTAGGTTCAAATAGCAAGACTTTTGTTGATGGACGTTCTCTGCATTAGGAAGGGCCAACCATCGACTTATAACCTTGATGTAGGATATTTTGTAATACAATTATCATATGTTTTTTATAAAGGCCAGTTATCTTATGATATGTATAAAACCTATGTGGAATATTGTAACTCATTAGTAGTAAAGCTAAGACAGATATGTGTGCATGTGATATACATAAAGTAATCTTCATATAGTTTAGTATGCATGATAATAGGTATGAAAAGGAAAAACATGAATAGACTTGTAGCACGAATATAAGCATATGAAATCATATGGCATGATTAATGGCTAAATGATGATTAAATGAACATGTAGTATAAGCATGATTAATAGTATTCATGATACATGTTTAATGGTGTATTTGCATAGGGGGTGCTACAATTTGTGGTATCAGAGCCCTAGGTTTAGCCTTTTCTGGGTTAAAATGAACCTAGGATTCTATAGTATGATATAGTGTTTTGTTGGCCTGATGCAGAAGTACCTGTTTTTTTTATAGATTGAAGATGGAGAGCTCTAGAGATGCATTTGAGGAATCGACTGAAAGTAACAGGCCGGTTAGAACTAATCCTTCCAATATTGGAGCTTCATCCTCCAATCCAAATGAGGTCCCAACAGCCGTCCCTACAGAAGCATTGTTAAAAATATCTCAGGATATGGCTCAAGTTCTTCAAAGAATGACAGCGCCTAAAGCTCCAATATCTGAAATTAGAAAGCATGGTGCTGAAGAATTTTTAGGCACTAATCTGGAATAGTCTGAAGAAGCTGAATTTTGGCTGGAAAGGCTAGAGAGAATTTTTGATGAAATTCGCTGTCCAGTGAGTCATAAAGCATCTTGTACTGTCTCTATTACAGGGTGCAGCTTATGATTGGTGGAAGTTGGTATTGAAGCAACCTCAGTTACCAGATCCCCTTACATGGGAATTTTTCACAGTTGAATTCAAGAAAAAGTATGTTACTGAGGAGTATAAGCAAGAGAAGTTAAAGCAATTCCTCCATTTGAGACAAAGAGTTATGTCTGTGGCTGAGTATGAGAAAGAATTCAGTCACCTGTACAAATATGCTCCTGATGAGATGTTAACTGATGCTTTTAAATGTAGACAGTTTGAAGATGGGTTGAATGATCGTATCCGAGAAAAGTTGTTTGGGTCTACATCCTTGCAAGTGGTTAACTTCACTCAACTGGTTATAGCAGCCTTGCGAGTTGAAAAGAATGAAATGGAAAAAAGAGAGAGAGAACAGAGAAGAAGTGGGTCCAAGGGTGGATCTTTTACAGGAAAATGAGCTAGAGGAACACAAGGAAATCAGCCAGCTGAGTCTGGCTATAGTTCTGCAAAAAGGGACAGGAGACAAGAATCTTCTGCAATGTCTAAACAGGGAAAGCAAGCTTCAGGGAATTAGAGTAGGGGGCAACCTCCAGTGTGTCCCCATTGTTCTAAGAAACATTGGGGTAGTTGTAGGAAATTGTCTGGGGCATGTTTCAAATGTGGTGGTACCGATCACTTCATGGCTAGTTGTCCATCGAAGAGGGAACAGGATGTGGGACAGCAGGGCAGTAGAGAAACTTTTAATGCACCATCTTCAGGGAGAGGCAGGGGAGGAGGACGTGGGGGATCGAGTTATGAGGGATCCCAGTCTAGGAACATTTCTGAATCAGTTGATAGGCCCATAGCTCTAGTTGTTCCTATTCGGGCTTATGCAATGAAAGCTAGAGAGGATCAGAGTGCTCCAGAAGTCATAGTTGGTACATTCTCTCTTTTTGATTCTGATATGCATGCACTTATTGATCCTGGTTCCACTCATTCTTATGTTTGCACTGGGGATATGGGTAGAAATGAGTCTACTGTACATGAACTGGAATATGATATTTATGTAACCAACCCTTTGGGTCACAGTGTTATTGTTAATAGAGTGCATAAACAGTGTCCTATTGTAATTCAAGAGAAAGAATTCCTTGCTGATCTTATTGTGTTACCATTCCAGGAGTTTGATATTATACTTGGTATGGATTGGCTGTCTAGACATCATGCAGTGATTGATTGTGAAGCTAAAACTGTAACTCTCATTGGTACTGATGGTGAAGAAACTTTAGTACAGGGCATTCGATCTGAACCCATCGCTAATGTAATATCAGCTATGCAAGCTAAGCGATTTTTGAGAAAAGGGTGTGAAGCTTTCTTAGCACTTGTGCTTGATTCAAGAATAGAAAATGCGAATCTTCAAGAGATTCCAGTGGTGAAAGAGTTTCCTGATGTGTTCCCTGAAGACTTACCTAGTCTTCCACCTGAAAGGAAAGTTGAATTGTCTATAGACATTCTATCTGGTACAGCTCCTATTTCGAAGGCACCATACAGGATGGCTCCTTTGGAATTGAAAGAACTAAAAGCTCAGCTACAGGAGTTGCTTGACAAAGGCTTCATTAGGCCTAGTACATCACCTTGGGGTGCACCGGTTTTATTTGTGAAGAAAAAGGATGGGTCTATGAGGATGTGCATAGACTACAGACAGTTAAACAGGGTAACAATCAAAAATAAGTATCCTTTACCAAGAATTGAAGATTTATTTGATCAGTTGAAGGGTGCTGGAGTGTTTTCCAAGATTGATTTGCGCTCGGGTTATTATCAACTTCGGGTTAAAGATTTAGATGTTTCCAAAACAACCTTTAGAACTTGATATGGGCATTATGAGTTTCTGGTGATGCCTTTTGGGTTAACAAATGCACCGGCTGCATTTATGGATCTTATGAATAGGGTGTTTAGACCCTACCTGGATCAGTTTATTGTTGTGTTCATAGTTGACATTTTGGTGTATTCGAGGAATGAAGTTGAACATGCTGAGCATTTGAGAATTATTTTACGGACTCTGAGGGAAAATCAGTTGTATGCTAAGCTGAGCAAATGTGATTTTTGGCTTAAGGAAATTTCTTTCCTTGGTCATGTAGTATCTTCTGAAGGCATTAGAGTGGATCTAGCTAAAATTGAGGCTATAGTGAAATGGAAGCCGCCTCAAAATGTGACAGAAGTGAGAAGTTTTCTGGGCTTAGCAGGTTATTACCGTCGCTTTGTGAAAGGCTTTTCAGTTATAGCCGCACCACTCACTAAACTTTTGAGAAAGGGTATAAAGTTCGAGTGGACTGATCGGTGTCAAGCAAGTTTTGATCAATTGAAGAAATTTTTGACAGAGGCTCCAGTTTTGACACAGCCAGTTACAGGAAAGGAGTATGCTATGTATAGTGATGCTTCTAGAGTTTGCTTGGGTTGTGTGTTAATGCAAGAAGGCAAAGTAATTGCCTATGCATCTAGACAGTTGAAGCCACATGAACAAAACTATCCAACCCATGACCTAGAGTTAGCAGCAGTAGTGTTTGCCTTGAAAATTTGGCGACATTATTTGTATGGGGAAAAGTGCAGAATCTATACAGATCACAAGAGTCTCAAATATTTGCTCACTCAAAAGGAACTTAACTTGAGACAGCGAAGATGGTTAGAACTGTTTAAAGATTATGATTGTATAGTGGATTACCATCCAAGCAAAGCTAATGTTGTAGCTGATGCCTTGAGCCGTAAGATGATGGCTGCTATGATTGCACATCACTGTAGATGGAAAATTGCTTATGATGGCGCTTTAATAGCACAGTTGAAGGCTAGACCTTGTTTGAGGCAAACAGTGATTGATGCACAGAAACATGATCAAAAGTTGTAACAGATTTTGAAGTCTTTACATGAAGGGACCCAGTCTGAGTACTCAGTGAAAGAAGATGGGGGTGTGTATTATCAGAATCGATTGTATGTTCCTGATGACGAAGAATTAAAGAGAACAGTATTGAATGAGGCTCATAATACAGTATTTACTATGCACCCTGGTGGGAATAAGATGTACCGGGATTTGAAACAAAGTTATCGGTGGCCTGGTATGAAGAAAGATGTGGTAGCCTATGTTTCCAAATGTTTGACTTGTCAGCAGGTAAAAGCAGAGCACCAGTTACCCTCTGGTTTGTTGAACCCCATTCCAATTCCACAATGGAAATGGGAGGATATCACTATGGATTTTGTAACAGGATTGCCCCTTACACAGAAAAAGCATGATGCTGTTTGGGTTATAGTTGACAAGCTGACTAAATCAGCTCATTTCATACCAGTTCGGATGGACTACCCTATGGATAAGTTGGCAGAACTTTATGTAAAAGTGATTGTTAGATTGCATGGCATTCCGGTGTCAATAATCTCTGATCGAGATCCGAGATTCACATTAAGATTTTGGCAAAGTTTGCAACAAGCATTGGGAACTCAGCTTCGATACAGTATAGCATTCCACCCTCAGACGGATGGGCAATCTGAACGGGTTATTCAGATTCTAGAGGATATGATGAGAGGGTGTGTTTTGGAGTTTGCAGGAAGTTGGGATAGGTATCTACCTTTAATGGAGTTCGCCTACAATAACAGTTATCAGAGGAGCATCGAGATGGCACCATATGAAGCCTTATATGGTCGGAAATGTAGAACTCCTGTTTACTAGACTGAATTGTCTGAGCGCAAAGTTATTGGTCCTGATATTGTCAAAGACACAGAAGAAAAGGTAAAAGTTATCAAGCAGAGATTGAAGGAAGCTAGTGATCGACAGAAGTCTTATGTTGATTTAAAGAGAGGAGATATTGAATATCAAGTGGGTGACAAAGTGTTTTTGAAAGTGTCCCCTTAGAGAAAAGTATTGAGATTTGGGAAAAAGGGTAAGCTGAGTCCGAGGTTTATAGGCCCATATGAAATCCTTCAAAGAGTTGGGCCATTGGCATATAGATTGGCTCTCCCTATGGAACTAGCCAAACTTCATGATGTGTTTCATGTTTCTATGCTTCGAAGGTATCGATCAGATGAATCCCATATGATACCAGTTCAAGATGTGCAAGTAAAGCCAGATTTTACTTATGATGAAGAACCTATAGCAATTCTGGCTAGAGAAGTTAGACAGCTTAGAAATAAGCAAATTCCACTTGTTAAAGTACTCTGGCAACATCATTATCTACAAGAAGTTACTTGGGAGCCAGAAACAGCTATGAAGGAACAACATCCTCACTTATTCCAAACAGGTATGAATTTCGGGGACAAATTTCTTAAGGGGAAGAGAATTGTAAGACCTTAATTTAATTTGCATATTTTTATGATTAAGTGAAGGGGATAAATTATCATGCTATTATTTTAATTGCATGAAAATAAAATAAAAGAATATGGTTTAATAGTATTTGAGGGTGTAATTGAAGTAAAAGATATTAATTTGGGGATAATTTGTAATTGTGGCATATTAGTGGCCAATTGGGAATAAAAGAATTTAATTATAGGTTAATTAAAAGGAATGATTAAATTGATAGGCTAATATTTGAAAGGAATTAAATGGAGAGGTTAAAGTTTGACATGCAAATTTTCAAGGGACTAAAGAGGGGATTTTTATGTTGGTATAAAAGGCATGAGTTAGTGGAAATTTGAGGTGTCAAGTATTTGTGTGAAATCGGCAATTGAAGAGTAAAAACCAGAAAATAGATCATCTTCTTCTTCCTTCTTATTTCCATTGTTTTATCTCAAACAAATTGAGGATGATGTTTGTTGATTAAGCAAGAGTATAATGCAGTAAATTAAAGGTAATTAAACTCTTAATTTAACCCTCCATTTTCTTCATCATCTTCTTCTTTTCAAGTTAACTTAGAACAATGTAATTATGCTGGAAATATATGATGATGGTGATGGTATTTGTGAAGGAGAAGAGGAAGGAAGAAGGAGCAAGGGAAAGGATATTGCTAGAGGATGAAGATATAGGTTTTGTCAGCCAAGGTATGGGAATTAGGCTGATCATATTGTATGTGGAAAATAGTTGTTGGAAATTGTTATGATTGATAGAAATTAAGATTTGCATTTTACGGGTTTTTATCGAAGTGAATTTGGTGAACAGTTTGTATCCTTGCTAGTCGTGAAGTTCTTCACGAGTCGTGAACTATTGTCCGAGTCTTGCATCTGTTTATGGGATCATTGGTTTTCACTCATGAATTTTAGTCCGAGTCGTGAATTATAGACCGAATCGTGAGCTTCTTCATGAGTCATGATGTATAGCTTTTCTTCTCCACTCGTGAACTCCTTCACGAGTCGTGAGATTATCCTTATTTGCTTCAATCGTGAAGCTCTTCACGAGTCGAATTCCCCTTCACGACTGAATGACCTGTCTGGAATATTTTGCTCATAAGTTGAGCTATAGAATAGTAAATTGAATGATTCTTTTTGCATTGAAAAATAGACTTCCATACCTATATTTCATATGAAGAAACCTAAGCTTAAATCGGTCTCTAAGTACATGTAATCTAGGGTTGAATCCGGACTTGTTTTCTAGACTGTTCAATGTAACAGAAATTACAATTATGTGCAGAATGTTGCTACACTTGATAATAAGATTTTAAATTTATTGAGACAGATAGTTGCTTATGTGATAGTAAAGTTAATTGAATAAGGCATGTAATATGACTATCAATGAAGGATTTATATGAATATAGATGCATTCAATTGTGTATATGAATAAATAATAGTGATGAAATATCTAACCTATACATGTGATTAGTCTTGTGCATGATGGTCATATGCCAAATTGATATATATACACATGTAAATCCTATGACATAAAAGTGCACATATTGACATGTACCTATGCTATAAAATAGGAACTATAATAGTATGACCTTGGCATGTGTATGTGCCCATATGAAAACATGTTGATATGTTGTCTAGCACATGACTTGAATGATGATAAAGGTATATATATGTGTTGGAAACATGCTCATAAGAATAAATCAACTATATGCGAATGTACCCATAGGTATGTACATTTATGATTATATATATGAGTATATGAGCATGTAATTGCCTTATGAGATAGAAGATGAATTATCATGACTATAAACATGTGAAATGCTTAATGAGAACATGATCAAGTATATGATATGATGATTATATGTCATGCCTATATGTTATGATGCAAATTGTACAATCATACAGATTTGAATAAGCCAGATGCATAACTTGGCATGTGAAATGTGCATATATCTGATTATACACCAGAGAATTCATAGTTATATAAGACTATGTATATGTGCACAACATTATACTATGAATACAATATTAATATGTGAATTGAACACGAATATAGTTCTGCCTGCAATAGAGTTTTAGATGTCGATAGATAGGCGCCTATAGGGAAATTGTAGCTGCCATAGTTTGGCTCGATTGGGTCCATAGTATATATATGATCCCGTTTGGATCATTATCAGCCCCGTTTGGGTTGATAGGCTACCCCGTTTAGGTATGCTTGACCGATCTACAGTACAGTTTAGCCCCGTTTGGGTCTATAGATTTGATATCTTTGGATATCCCTCTTTGATACCGATGTGTATCCATAGTTCTCGTTATCCACCGATAAAGCTAAGGCAGGCTAAACGTTATTCATAGTAATGATCGAAATTAAACAGTTAAAGTTATTTGACTAAAGATTGATATTGTGGATTATAATGTTGTTTTACCACAGGAATTATGTTTTATTTGAATATGTTTACATGGGAAATTGCTGTCTATATGAATTATGAATATGAGCATAATTGTTACTCTTCTGGGTACAATGATTAAGAACATGGGAAAATATGTTATGCTTTAAAGTATTTGTTATTAAAGGCATGATATGTTGCATATGTTATTATTATATACATTGTATATGTATGTTTTGATGACCTGTGTGAGTGGTCATGTAAGGACCCAAAATAGGCCCTAGTAGAATTCAAGGGCAATTACATATTATTAAAGTCTAATTAAGCATTATTTGATGAATTATTAAGAGTTAAGATATTAATTGAGGTTAAAATATTTTTAAGTTATCAATAATTATATGTTAAATGTGTAAAATATATGGTATAAATTTTATAAAGTCATAATTAAATTATTATATTGGTATAATAATAATTAAGGTTGTAATTGAAGTATCAAGTATTAGTTTAGGGGTCAATTTGTAAATTCGGCATCTTAAGGGCCTAATGTGAATGAAAGAGAGATTTGAGAGGTTGATTTAAGAGAAGGAATAAAAGGAAAGATTGATTTAAGAAAAAGAGTTAGTGGAGGGGTCACTTTATAACATGCAAAAGATAGGAAGAAGTTAGTGGAACATGCAAATTTTCAAGGGACCAAAAAGGGAATTTTTCTAACTATTATAAATAGTCTTTTTGCTAGTGGAATGAAAGGGAAACTTAATAAGAGATGGTGGTGGACGAAATTCTAGAGAGAGTTACAGAAATTTCCTTTCTCCTTCTCATCTCTTAAAGCCATAGATGATTTCTCAAGGTCTTCTTGAAGAGGAAATAATTGCATGTTGTTCAATCTAGATCATTAGTATAAAACTATAAGGTAAATATTTTAACTTGATAGTTTATCTCTTCATCTTCATCTCCTTCTTATTTTGATTGATGATGGATTAAGATAAATGATGGAAGATTGTTGTTGAATGAATGAATTGATGCAAAGGATAAAAAGAAGGTAGAAGAGACAAGGAAAAGGGCTTGCAAAGGAGTAAGAGTGAAAGGAAAATTTAAAGAAGATTTGAATTACATGTCCAAGTTTGGGAACTATTATTTCTTGCATGCATTAATATTGTGTTGATTATAGATTTTATAAGTATATTGACTTGAATTAAGATATTAGTCATTAATGTGAAAGTGTTGTCCAGAAATTCGGATTGACCTTCAATGACTAATTTGATCATAAGTTGAGTTTTTAAACTCCGAATTTGATGTTACTTGTTGGGTTAGAACCGGAACTTCTGTTTCTACAAATGTTATAGAAATAACAATAATGAAATTTTGCCTCTAATGTCCTCAAAAATGCCCAAAACAGTAGCCATTAAAAGAAGAAAAGTTAATGAATTTGAAATCCTGAGTTAAGTTTCTATGAACCAGTTTCGGAATTTTATGGATATCTCGAGTTTTATAGCTCCAATCTGGGAAATATAAATTGCTAATTAAACTTAAGACATGGATTTATATTTTTTTAGGAGAAACCTATATTTAATTCTGCCTCTAGGTGCTCCTAAAATTAATTTAAAATTCGGACTGAGCTGCTACCTAGTTGTTAAGAACATGTTATAGTATTTTTGCTATAAATATTTGTTGAGAAGTCGAAATCCATTGAAACAAAATTATGGTTAAAATATACTCATATGAGCATCATTTTCATGAAGGAAGGTTGTTTAAATTCTGTACCTATTTTATTATATGAATTTATTAATTGGTGATAAAAATTGAATTGGGTGCAGTAAAGTGTTGCCTAGGAAACGAGAATGGACTGTAGTAATTTGAGTGTATCTCTTGTTATAGATGTTTAAATGAGATGATTCAAAATTATGATGAAATTAGACTTATATATCTACAACTTTTATGAAGAAAACATAATTTGATTCTATTTCTTAATATGTCAAAAAAATTACTTGAATTCAAAACTGTTGACAGTACTTTTCATAGGATAGTATGCAGTGTTTTGTGTATAATTAATTTTGTAGAGGTCAAAATGCTATGAATCAAAATTATAATGAAACTAGAATTAAATTTCTACAATATTTATGTAGAAATCATGATTTGTTTTTGCCTCTGAATATGTCAAAAAGTAGCCTATATTTAGGACTGTTGACAACATTATTTTCAGGAACAGTTCTCAATGTTTTTGTAATATTTAAAAAAGTAAAAATGATATTGATGTTATTTTTAATGTTCCTGAAACTAGAAACATAATGAATCATGATTTTAAAAGATAATTTCGACCACAAATGTCTTTAGATATGACATAAATAGGTTTTAAAATGAACTTGAAATTCTATCTCTATGCAGAATTGTTTTCTGAGTTTGCCAAAAACCATTTTAAACATCTCTGGAGTATTTTTGTATTATAGCAGCGCATAAAGGGAACTAAATGTATAAACTATATAATAATATATAAATGTAAAGTATTAGGCATGATTATGTGATGACGAATGTGTATGGTGATTGCAATGTTTAGGTGAGTTATTATTTATCTACTTGAAATAATATGAATATAACGCTATATAAGGATTATATGTTATGCCTCTATGCTCATGCCAAAAGTAAAATTACAATGACAATAAAATAGAAAGTATTGCTATATGAAAAGAAAATAATGGATAAAGCATGGTTAGATGGAAGTACGTTAATTAGCGATAATTGAGCAAAGTGCATGATTGCAATTGTTTATATTTGATGAGATGGTGTATACATGTATGCCCACTAATAAAGGTATAACTTTTAATTGATTATTTACATGAGCAAATTGTATAAATTGTCTTATGAATTATGCATATATGTTGATGCACTAGAGAAGACATATATTTGTATATAATGCACAGGAGCAAAAAGTATAATATAGATACAACTATATTATACGAAATAGTTACATGATTGAAAAAGATTTCAAATACAGAATAGTAATATCCAATAGTGAGCATGTTCAAAGGTTTACATAAAGTTACACATGAGCATGTATATGAGTACATTGTTCGTTGTTACACAAGAGTATACATGTGCATATAAGAATATGAATGAATAAAGAAAAGATAACTTAAAGAGATTTTAATGCCTGCATTGAGTCTAGGAAGTGGATAGATAGGCATGCCTATAAGGGTACTTTGCAGCTGCTTCTGAATATTTAGACCTATTTAGGTCCACGTGAATTTAAAAGTATAGTGACCCTGTTTGGGTTTAAAAGTTAAAGTTAATTTAACAACCCTCGTGTGGGTTGTAGCTGACCCCGTTTGGGTCCGCTTGACCTGTCCATGTTATTTGATTGACCCCGTTTGGGTCCATGTTATTTGATTGACCCCGTTTGGGTCCATGTTATTTGTTTGACCCTATTTGGGTCCACCGATTTATCATACAATTTTATCCCTACAAAGGATCATCGTTTAATACCTCCGAGTATCTCTTTGGTGCCTTCGGGTGACCTAGTACCTTCGGGTACCATCGTATAACTGTTATCCACCTCTTTAGAATAGTGCAGGCTTTATTGTCAAAGGTTAAGAAAAGTTTAATAAGGCACGCAAATTCTTAATTGACTTTATACTATTCTACATATGAAATTCCTTTTATTGCACATAAAACTCACATCTAAAAGAATGTGCAATAGTATATGTATCTATACTGCTAGTATCCTAAATACATGCTAATCGTTAATTGATGAATTTGCATTATATTAGTATTTTGATTAAATTGATCATATATATATATGCCTTTGTGATCATAAACCTTATTTCTATATGTATGCCAATACATGATTGATGAAGGAATTTTTATTAAGTCCAAGAGTATTATAAAAGTCTAATGTGCGCAACAATTTTATAAGTGCATATTCATAGTGTACATTAAAGATTATGAAGGTTAGATAGTAACAACCATTGTTTTGAAATATTTTTCTTATGATTATATATATGTGTTCACATTGTTGCATGTACACATTCTTTAACGTGTATTTGCTATTTATGATAATGATATATAAGTGTTATGTTTAGTTGAAAGGCTTATTTTTATGATAAATCTAATATGTTATAACATGAATAACTTGTGGAATATAAAATAAGCCTATAGTAATATAATAATCTCATAGTAATTGGAAGTGTGGATTTGCTATTTAATTATAATGTGTATATATCAAAGACATGTTAAATAGATGAAAAGATAATAGACATTTATGCTTTTAAGGTTTAGTATCAATTCAGAAACTAGACACATGATAATTAGTTGAATTTAAAGCTATAGAACATTAAAGCTTACATGGTTATATATGTTGATTAAAGCATCAATGCAAATTTTATTGCTGAACTTTATGATTTTCGTAATATGAATTAACTGCTGCATTTTATTTATTTCTTGAAACAAAGCTTTGTTATATTTGAGGCATGTTGTGTGCTTGTTGACGATCACTGTGAGTGGTCGTTTATCATGATTTAGTTCCCCACTAAGCTTTATAGCTTAGCACGGGTGTTTCATCTGTGTAGGTTGTTGGGGTGATATCTGCAGCAGGATGGCCAACTCAAGTCAACGAGAGAGACATTTATAGACTTTTATTTTGGCTCTTTGTATATAGTAAAGATTATAGGATAGTGGTATTGGTGATATTATATGTAAAAATGTTAAACAGTTGTTGTATTTTGTAAAGAGACTTTAACGTACACTGAAAAGTTTTTAAAAGTATAGCACTCTTATGTATTAAGTTTGATTATATGTTCTAGGTGTAGTTGGTATATGTTTATGTTGCACAGTAATACATGTGTAATGAGATGGATAAAGTGATATGTATAGATTATAGGATAAGGGTGCTACAGGTCATCCATCTGTAGATATTCCCCACTAAGCTTTATAGCTTAGCACGGGTTATTTTATCCGTGTAGGTTCAAATAGCAAGACTTTTGTTCTCTGCATCAGGAAGGGCCAACCATCCACTTATAACCTTGATGTAGGATATTTTGTAATACAATTATCATATGTTTTGTATAAAGGCCAGTTATCTTATGATATGTATAAAACCTATGTGGAATATTGTAACTCATTAGTAGTAAAGCTAAGACAGATGTGTGTGCATGTGATATACATAAAGTAATCTTCATATAGTTTAGTATGCATGATAATAGGTATGAAAAGGAAAAACATGAATAGACCTGTAGCACGAATATAAGCATATGAAATCATATTGCATGATTAATGGCTAAATGTTGATTAAATGAACATGTAGTATAAGCATGATTAATAGTATTCATGATACATGTTTAATGGGGTATTTGCATAGGGGGTGCTACAATAACAGTTGTGGGGACTTACTATTTGCCTCTTCTTAGTGGATTAGTACTGGAATTAAATAATTGTTATTATGTTCTAGCTTTGTCCAAAAGTATTATTTCTTTCAGTTGTTTGATGAACGATTATGATATTTCTTTAAAGGACAAATGTTGTTACATTTTTAAGAACAATATGTTTTATGCAAAAGCTATCATTGAGAATGGTATATTTGTTCTTGATTTAATTAAAGAAGTACATAATGTGGATACCAAGAGAATGAAACATGATAATCTAAATACCTCATACTTATGGCATTGTCGTTTAGGCCATATAAATGAAAAATGCATGACCAAATTGTACAAGTAAGGTGATTTGGGATCATTTGATTATGAATCATTTGATACATGCGAATCTTGTTTATTAGGAAAAATGACAAAAGCTACCTTTATTGGTAAAGAAGAATGAGCTAAAATGGTTTTGGACTTAATACATTCAGATGTATGGGGTCCAATTACTACACATGCTAGGGGAGGTTACTCCTACTTCATTACTTTCATAGATGATTATTCCAGGTTTGGATATATCTATCTAATGAAATATAAATCAGAATCATTTGAAAAGTTCAAAGAATTCAGAAATGAAGTAGAGAAACAACTTGGCAAAAGTATTAAAACACTTAGATCAGATCGAGGTGGAGAATACTTAAGCCAAGAGTTTTAGGATTATCTTAGAGATAATGGGATTTTATCTCAATGGACTCCACCATATACACCACAACACAATGGTGTATCTGAAAGGAGAAATCGAACACTATTAGATATGGTTCGATCAATGATGAGCCGAGCGGACTTGCCTAAGTCCTTTTGGGGATATACACTAGAAACTGCTATTTATATGTTAAACAAAGTTCCTAGTAAATCGGTTGATGTTACTCCATATGAGATGTGGACTAACAAGAAACCCACACTTTCTCATATGAAAGTATGGGGTTGTCCTGCTTATGTGAAGAGGACATTGTCAGACAAATTGGTTGTTAAGTCTGACAAATGTTTATTTATGGGATATCCAAAAGAAACATTTGGATATTATTTCTATTATCCCTTAGAACAAAAGGTGTTTGTTTCAAAGAATGCTGTCTTCTTGGAAAGAGAATTTCTCCTACGAGAGGACAGTGGGAGTAAAATTGAACTTGGTGAAGTTCAAGACCCACAAATGGAAGATGATCAACTGATTGAACCCAAAACTGAATTTCATAATGATGAGATTGCAGTTGAACCTAATTATACACAAAATCCTAGAAGATCTACTAGGATGCGTTCTATCCCTGTGAGATATGGATTTCATATTGATTCGGATAGAGGCATAACTGTAGTAGAGGACAATGAGCCTATAAGCTATCAAGAAGTTTTGAACAGTTCAGAACGTGATTTATGGCTTAAGGCTATGCAGTCTGAAATGAACTCCATGTATGAGAACAAAGTATGGACTTTAACTCAACCACCTGAAGGGATAAAACCCATAGGGTGCAAATGGGTCTTCAAAAAGAAGACCAACATGGAAGGTAATATAGTTACCTATAAAGCTCGCTTAGTAGCAAAAGGTTATCGTCAAAAAGAAGGTATTGACTATGACGAAACTTTTTCTCCTGTAGCGATGCTTAAGTCTATAAGAATACTTTTAGCCATTGCAGCTCATTATGATTATGAGATTTTGGCAAATGGATGTGAAGATAGCTTTCCTTAATGGAAATCTTACTGAGGATGTGTATATGACACAACCAGAAAGGTTCACATCAGGAAATGGCGAAAAGGTATGCAAGCATCAAAGATCCATTTATGGATTGAAGCAAGCCTCTAGGAGCTGGAACATTCGATTCAATGAGACAATCAAAGAGTTTGGTTTCTCACAGAATGAAGATGAACCTTGTGTGTATAAAAGAGTTAGTGGGAGTGCAATTGTCTTCCTAGTTCTATTTATAGATGACATATTGATCATGGGAAATGACATTTCTCTTCTCCAATCTGTTAAAATATGGTTATCCCAGCAATTCTCCATGAAAGACCTTGGAGAAGCATCCTATATTTTGGGAATAAGGATCTATAGAGATAGATCCAATAGGTTGCAAGGTCTTTCTCAAAGTACATATATAGATAAAGTATTGAAGAGGTTCAATATGGATCTCTCTAAGAAAGGTTTTATTCCCATGGTGCATGGGAAACACCTTTCTAAGTCTATGTGTTCGTAGACACTAGAGGATAGAGAGAGCATGAATAGAATACCATATGCATCTGCAATTGGTTCTATCATATATGCTATGTTATGTACACGTCCAGATGTAGCATTTGCTTTGAGTGTCACAAGCAGATTCCAATCTAATTTTGGAGAGGAACACTGGGCAACTGTCAAGAATATCCTTAAGTACTTGAGAAGGACTAAGGATATATTCTTGGTATATGCAGAGGGCAGTTTGGAAGTAAATGGGTATACAGATGCCAGCTTCCAATCTGACAAAGATGATTGTAAATCACAGTCTGGTTATGCGTTCATAATGGGAGAAGGAACAGTTAGTTGGAAAAGTTCCAAACCATAAACAACTGTTGATTCCACAACGAAAGTTGAGTACATTGCTGCTTCAGAAGCAGCCAAAGAAGTAGTCTGGATCAAAAAGTTCATAACTGAACTAGGAGTGGTTCCTAGCATTGTAGATCCGATTCCTTTATATTGTGACAACAATGGAAACATTGCGCAAGCAAAAGAACCACGGTCTCATCAGCGATCCATGCATGTTCTCAGATGCAACCATCTCATAAGGGAAATAGTAGCTAGAAATGATGTGAAAATAGAAAGGGTTCCCACAGATGACAATGTGGCGGATCCCCTCACTAAAGCACTTTCCTAGATTAAGCATGATCACCATATAAATAGCATTGGTTTGAGACATATGAGTGATTAGCTCTAGTGCAAGTGGGAGATTGTTAGAGAGTATGCCCTAAAGCCTATGTAATAGGGATGTTTTTCATATGTATAAAATTTATATTCTTAATAAAAGGCATCATTCATTTATTAATGATATGTTTAAATACATGAGTTTTTAAATCTTAAATTAATAAATGAAGTCTTAGATATTATAAACATAGTGCAAAGGCAATCATGATGTGAGATGTCTATTGCACGCAAATGTGTTAATATCTAAATATCCCTAGTCATAGAATTAACAAGATAGGACATTGTTATTTCGGACAGACTAGCATATGTTATGCTTTTTGAATGGTTCAAGCAGTGGTTCTCATAAATGTGATTATGAAAGATAATCAAAGCTAACATATGGATGCTTGTTAGAAGAACAAGTTCATTGGAGACCTGCAAAGAGAATCCTTACATGGATATTAAATTTATGTCAGTGAGGAATATCTTCATAGCGGTTGTGCAAATATCCTTAGACTTGAGATCACCAAAGTTATCTTAAGTAACAAGTGGTATACTTTGGCTCCATAACTGATTACTTCAAACTGGGAGTGAACATAGTTAGGAGATTGGGTATATCATGACCTACTTGAAGATAGTTGAGTGATTGACAAAGGATTCACCATCCCAGATTTAATAAGGGAAGTTATCTCATATGATTCTATAATTACCTTGTTTAGAGAATCTTTGGCCAGAGTAAAGTGCCAAGGTGGATAGAGATCCATGGAGCGCATTTTGGGAACAATGGTTAAATTAATAGAACATACATAATCAGATTTATATGAGTTGACAGAAATCCATACTCAGAATCTAATTGAGATAAGAGTGGTGAAAGGAATAATTGCACGGTAACTGTTTCTATGGAAGGGTATAGTCAAACCATATGACTTTCCTGATATTTGGGTAGTCATGATGCCTAGCTAGAGGCCAATCATGACTTGTATAATGATATATCAAAATATCAATAGGGATTGATAAAATGATTTTAAAGGAGTTTAAATCATGTGAGTTTTGAATAGAACTCACAATTACATATTATACTACCAACATGGATAGGAACCCAATAGGTCACACACATATAGAGAAAAAGGATAAAATGGTAAAATGACAAGGATAATAATATTTGATGTTATTATAAGGGTAGAGAAGTTTATAAGATAATAATTAATTTAAGAGTTTAATTAATTATGATCAAGTAAAATTGTCCACAGAACTTTTGAGAAATGTTTTGTAAATTGGACCTAATTGAAATAATGTATTTCATGATTAATTATTATTGTCTTATAAGTGTTATAAGACTACTATAAGTGTTATAGGACTAATATAATAATTAATAAGTCCATTAGAGAAGTTATAAAGGGGCCAGAGGAATGGAGCTGGTGTGGAAGCCCTTCTGTAGAGGGCCACATACCAACTGCATACAGAAAGCCTTAGAGGTATTTTTCTTACACCAAATTAATTTATATATGTTACATAAGTGTTGTGGAACTCACATATTTAATTTGGTTTGATTTGGAATCCATTTGGGTATTTAAATCCAATTAGTTGCACAAAGGATTAGTTTGTGGGTTTTGTGCATAGTCTTTTATGAAAAGGTTTAAATTGGATTTAATTAAGCCCAAATGATTATAATTAATTCCAGAGGCCCAATTAATAATTCTCCATCAATTTTAAAGAGCCCAATCTCATTTAGGAGTTGGAATTTTAACCTAACTATAAAAGGCCAACTAATGAGGAATTAAGGTTAAGTGATTAAATAGAAAAGAAAGACTTTTTCTCTTATCCTCTCTCTCTCTCTCTTTTGCGCCACCTCCAAGCTAGCTTCTTAGAATTTCAGCCAGCCCTAGTTTGATACCAATTTGTTGGTTTAATTTATCGCTCTTTAGTGTGAATTAGTCATTGGAGGTGTTCAATTTTGGACACTGTGCTTTGCGACAACCCGATGCAAAGTAAAATCAACTGTTCAACAAAAATCAAAGGTGATTTTTCTTATTCTCATATAGTTATATTGTGTATTCATGGCAAGATCAGATCTAATGGTTAAAAAATTTTAAAGTTTCGCTCATGTATGCGATGCATGTAATCGTTAAACTCTAACACATTGGCCATAAGTCTACAACTAACTCAAAATACCACGACATACATCCTATCATGCATCTAATGCATAAACAAAAAAAAAGATTTTATTTAGTGTAATTAGTGTATGTTTCAACTTCTTAAAACATTATTCTCTGTATATGCCATATCTTAAGCTATAAATATGTTAATTTAATTAATATAATCACATTATCCTAAATCAAACCATATTAGGAAACTTTTCCATTTTAGAAACTATTTCAAATTTGAAAACTTTTGACTACTTCAAAAACTAGTTTATTGAAAATGCTACTAAGCTTATTTTGTTTCCAATTATTAATCTCATTAATAGTTAGTTATTAGATTTAATTATTTAATCTCATTAATTAATTAAATAATTTATTATTCCATCAATTAATAAATTGTAAATCAATATCAAATTTAAAAGTCAATGGCCAAAAACTAGGTCAAACCTAGTACCCTTTGATGGGCTTTTCATCCTATTTAGATAACCTAATGGGCCAAACAAGTTTTAACCCATTATAGGCCTTAAAATATTTAATTAAACCTATAAATAATCAATATAATGAATTCAAGGTATCTAATTGGGCCCACCAATTTATTGTTAACTTAAAATATAAAATTGACATTTACCATATTCCGGTTCGGCATGCTAAATTTTAGGTAAATGAATCAAATTCATTAAGCATCATAATTAATGAATTTAAATTATGAAAGAACCTCTTAATATCTCATATTAATATTCCTTAATTTCTAGTTCTAAAGCAAAATAGATTAGGTCGAAAAATATACTAACCTAATTTGGCTTGCCTAAAAACCCTAGGTAGCCAAATAAGGCTAGTCAAAGGTTAACTCCAATTAAATAAATTTTCATTTTAATTTTAATTTTTGACAAATAAAAAGTTATATTATGGTTTTCAAAATACATGAAATTAATTTTTCATGAAAAATTAAAATGTCAAAAAATTGATTTAGGGCCTAAAATCTCTCTTAATGGCTCAAAACCCTTAAATAGCCTTAGGGGCCTCTTTTTGAAGTAATACTTGCATTTCTATGGCAATAACTCAGGATAAATTTATACATTCAGAAATATATTATATAATAAATACTTTTAATAATTAAAAATTTGAACTTTATATGGCATATAGAATCAATAAATAAAAATTATACCAATAACACTAAAAGAAACATAACTAAACAAACATTGAATTCTTTTGACATAGCCTTGGCTCTAATACCATTGTTAAGATATTATCAAATTAAATCACATGTAAAGGGTGGAATTTAAAATTTTTAGAAACCAAAATTCATAATCTAGTCAAAATAATTGATTTTCCTAACTAAAGTTTAGAACTTTACTTGATGTGTTTGTTGAACACCTGTTCAATGTCGCTTCGAGTTGTCATAAACCATTAGTGTCATTACTTTAAGGTACATCCAAGGTATTCATACAAGAAGTAATGTCTATTAACCTTCTTAAGGGTCAAAAATGGCTAAAATTGGCTTAGGGACTAGTAAAGCTAATTCCACTTGAAAGGAAAGGGAGAGGTGGCTAGGGTTTGGCAGCTAGAAGAGTTCTAATTTTCTTTTTCTCATTTCTCTTACCCTAATTTTGACTTTGAGATGTAATTATATACCTTATGGCTTAGATTAAGGTTATTTAATAATATTTTTACCTCTTAATTAAGCTTGGACCAATTATATGGGCTTAAGTGATATCCAAAGGCCCAATAGTCCAATTATGTGCATAGGGCCTAAATAAACCTGGCCTCAACACTTGAATGGGCTCCAAATCTATTAAAAATTTATTTATAATCTTATAACATATTAATAAAGCCTAATGATAATTATTTTCTACATCTAATACCAAATAGACTCTAAAGAAAATTCTTTATCGCATAAAAGCCCTATTGAATATATTAGGCCTTATGTGCCTTTTTTATGCGATAAAGTATTTCTTCTTTTATCAAACCTTTAATTTTCTCTTACAAACCTATCAAACATGTTCCCATAATATCCCATGTCATGTTTATACGTTACTTTTACCTCAAACTTTAATTCTTATATGTGTGATACCCTTTGGGTTTCCTTTGCATGCTAGTAGTACAATATGTAACTAAGAGTTCCAATTGAACTGAGACTAAGATTTCTAATTAAATTAGGATTCTAAAATTTCTAATCAAACAAGGACTCTAAAAGTTCTAATCAAACTATGATTCTAAAAGTTATAATCAAATTGTGACTCTAAGAGTCTTAATCAAACTGTGACTCTAAGAGTTCTAATCGAATTGTGACTTTTATGATTTAAACTCTTTAAAACCTTAATATTAATTCTCAATTCATATTTTTCATACATTATTGTACAAGTCGTGAGAGACTTGTAGTCAAGTATTTTGACTACCCAAATAATAGGAATTCAGTGGTTTCCACTTTTACCTTTCCATATCAAGTTTCCATGCAATCACTCCTTTCACCATTCTTCTAATCTCATTCAAGAATTGAATATGTACATGTATCAATTAATTCACGAACTTATTTTATTCTTATACTTTTATCTTTATTCCTAAATTGCCCTTATAAATCTCATTCACGTTGTATTACACCTTGGCTAATATTTTTTGAATAAAGATGTATATAAATACTTGTGATAAAACTCTTTACTGTAACTGAGGTTGTGAATCCTTTATTAATAACTCAAATACCACCAATTAGTTCATGTTATGCCTAATCTTCGAGCCATGTATACCCCTTCATATAATAAAAGCACAGAAGTTAAAATATAACACTTTCTACCTAAGATACCTTGGTGATATCAAGTCTAAGGATACTTGCACAAATGATATAATGAGATAATTCACTAATATAGTATAAGTATCCATGTGAAGTTTCTTATGATAGGTCTCTAATGAACTTATTCTTCAAACAAGCATTCATATGTTAACTTTGATCATCTCAATAATCATAGATAATGAGAACTACTGCTTGAATTATTCAATATGTATAATATATGCTAGTCTATCCATATTAACAAACTCCTATCTTGTTAATACTATGAATAAGGATAATTTAGGTATTAGCACATTTATATACAATAGGTATCTCATATCATAAGCTCTTCATGATTATCTTTGTTTTATTATTTTTATATACCAAGGACTATATTCAATAGTTTAAGTCATATACATGCAAATGTTATTACATAATTACTAAATATTGTATAAATAACTTATTATTATTATTATTATTATTATTATTATTCAGATAGAATGTTTTATATATAGATAAAACCCTATTACATGTGGGCTTTAAGGCATATCACTAATAGAATGGAATTAAGATGTTTGTATTATTTGAGATTAAATAAAGACTTATATTTATTAAATTAATGATTTTGAAATGCTATGATTATTTCCATACATGATGCAAATAAATGAAACATTGTAGGTAGAAGCAAAGTTCACATGCTTAACAATATCAAAAGGAAAAAAGTGTTCTTAGTTCAAGGTCACTTATTACATTATAAAAAAAACTATTTAAGCCTCACCTTTATCTAGATGATGCCCTCGAGCTTGGCAATGATATGTGACCATTGTTTAGCAAGTGTACTCGATCAGCTAGTAATATAGAAAAATATAGATTAAGACCCAACCCAAAGGAAATTATGTAAGTGCAAAATTTAGTTCAGACTTTCAAATGAAAATTTTGTGTAAAAGAAGAAAGAAATCCTAAATTTGATAATGATGAATAATTAACTACAATAAAATAGAATATTAAATAACTAAAGAGATAAAACTAATACAATAAAATAGAAGCAAATAAACTTAAACAAAACAAGTAATGAAAATTGGCAAATTCAATAATAAAAGAGACTTTTACTAAAGGACTTTTCATCTCAATTTATAATGTATATAACTTAGTTAAAGATAATATAAGTGTTTATGGAAAATTGGTAATAAATTTAGATAACTTACTCAAAATATCTTTCTAAGTATTAAACTCTCTTATTAAGAATAATTCAATACTTAGCATAAAAATCCAGTTTATGAATTCCTAGATATCTATTAGACTCATTCTTAAGAGTTCTCACTTCAATCTATTCTTAATTTATCTTTTCTTAGCCTTAAATCACTCAATATTAACATACAATTATCTCATATTCCAAGAAATAACCATGCATCAAATTAGATGAATTAAACTATAAACATGCAAATCCTAGGCCAATATTGCATTTGATCATCAATCATTCTCTAAATAAATTAATAATCAACCCAAATATGACTTAAGATAAGGAATTGCTCATAAATTAAGAAATAATCAACTTGCATTCAGTTAAAAATCAAACTAAGTCACTGCATAAAGAAATATGAGGGTTCAAGTTCCCTTAGCAAAAGCAAAAGAAACTAATCACTCATTATCTTAAAAACTAAAGAAAAATGAAATAAGAGAAATATGATACATATAAAACCCTTTGGCTACTTTTGAAGTCTTCTCGAATCCTTCAATTGTAGCCTCAAAATCCTAAGTGAAACTAAGATAAAAACTTAACTAAATTCATAATTCAAAAGTTTCCCCTCTCAGGTGTTCTTTTGGTCCCTTAAATATCTTGAAAAGAATAAGTTTTATGGCCTTAGACTTCCTATTTCAACAATAAAGGAGAATTTCATCATATGTTGGACTCTTTAGCTTGGTAGAGTGCCAAATCCACTCCACTGAGTGGCCTCATGCTCGACTTCCTCTTTAGGTGACTTGATAGAGTGAGATATCACCCCATTGAGTGCCTTTATGTTACCTTGATCTTCCTTCTATCATCACTCAGTAGAGTGAAGAGTCATTCCATTAAATGGCATGTCTCCGTACTTCCATGAACAAAATTTTAACTCCATTAAAGCTTTCAAATTTTGATTACTTCACTTTAGTCCTTGTATTTTCTCTTTTTCTTCAATTAAACCCCTAAAAAAACCAATTTAAACAATTAAGCCATTAAAACACTCACTTAATAAATTAAATGTTAAGTATTAAATTAATTAAATTAACACTAATTTAATATAATAAACACACTAAAAATACACCAATAGTATAGTATAATTCACACTTATCAACATGAGGCTAAAGGAAGCCTTAATTCTCCTTTTCTGGGATTGATGCTTGTTGAGTGTCAGCCAAATCCTAAATATGATCTCTTAGGGTATAATAATAATTGGTTATATTCCTCGTATGCTGGTGATAAGCACAATACCAATTAGTCCTATATCTAATTTTCCTCTAGCTTATGGCTGGTTTTACTAGTAATGGTTATAACTTCACTTGCCTATTGAGATGAGCGAGGTACCAAGATAGTGGCTTACCTATAATGGTATAATGATTCCTTTTTATTCTTATGGCTGAAATTTTACAACCCCCTTACTGCCCCCACTTTCATTTCTATTATTTTACTTATTGCTATAACTGCCTCTTTATCTCTTCTCGAGGTTAGAAATCTACTTGCAATTTATAAGGTATTGGGTCAGATCTTTTAAAGTCCAACATTTATCTATTAAATGCCCAGTGCAATGATGAAAGGCACAGTACTAGTTCACTCGATGATGTGGCTTTCCTTGTCCTTTATAAGGTTTCGGTGAGAGTGGCTACAATTTCCATTCCTTCATTAGCTCCCTTAGCACCTAAGATACGTGTAAGGACTAATCTAGCATGTTCTGGTTCCTATTGCTCAGTATGATATTTTTCATTCAATAATGTATGCTATATCTCAATGATTCACATTTTAGGTAATTCCTTGTAATTCATAATTTTATCCATGTATAGAAATAGGCTATATGAGTTAAAGTTCTTAGTACATCATAATTATAATTCTATTATTCATCACATTGTACCTTTACATTACATCATTTTAGCAAAATATAAAATTTACAATAATAGAACGTAGCTGAAAGACAATAACATCTTTATAATTGTACTTTTCCTAAGCTTGTGTTTGCTTCAATGTTGTTGACTTTATCCCTTTTAGAAAGTCCTATCTTATGTACCCATATGGATAAACACCCATGCTAAGCTATATAGCTTACTAGGGAATAATAAGTATATGAAGGACCACTCATAGTGGTCATTTTCAAGCACACATAATATGCAATAATAATAAGATACATTTATGCCATTGAACAATATATCACATTTATTTATATAACATTATGGTATATTTGATTAGTCACAATTATCGAATTGTTCTTTATTATCATGCATTTACAATTTATCATAGCTTATGAATGGTTGCCCAAGTTCTGTAGGTGTGGATAACAGGTGCTATGGATATCCGTAGGTATCAAACATATAAATACCCGAAGGTATTAAACTTATGGACCCAAACGGGGCCAAGAATGCAGTCCTAAATGGGGATATATTGTGGACCTAAATGGGGTCAAAACTGTAATGGTTGCAATTGTAACCCTATAGGCATGCCTATCTATCTACCATCAAATTTTATATATAGGCATTGTTAATTTCCCATATCACTTTTTTCATTTTATATAACTCATTGTATTGCACAATTATAAATGCAATTATTCAAAATAATTACAATATTATTCTTTTAACTATCATTGCATAACCACATTTACAATTATGTAACAATTATAGTGTAATTTCATTTATGTAAACATACAGATATGTGTTTTGTTTTGTAATAACTTTATTCTTGTATTTCATTATGCTTTTCACATGTCCAATGTCATAAATCACCTTTAATTTTAGGTTTAAAATGTTTTAAAAATGCTTTGAGAGGTCTAGGTATACTTTAGTATCATTTTGGGACTTAAAAATTAAGTTTACGAAGAAATAGGGGAGGGTCACGGTAATATTTTAATAGGTGTTGACCATGAGATATGTGTTAATTTTGTTCTATATCGATTTTAGACTACCTCATGGCCATTACCAAAATGGTTTTGACCGTGAGGTCTGCTCTATCCTAGAAATATTGAAGACAAATTATCAAGTTAAAAGTGTATATAATTTTAGATGAAGTAAATGCCATTTTTATGCAAAGTTATCTTCTAAAAAGTTATTTCTATATCTTTCTAGTTTTCAGCAGACATGATCAGAGTTCAAGTTCAACTTCCATAATCTTACAAAAGGATTCAGTGTGAGGCCCCTAAATGACCTTAATTAAAACTTTCATGATTTGAATAGGATTTATTTGATTAAGATTAAATTAAAAATGAAAATTTCACATAAGTATGGGACAAGTGATAAATTATTGTGCTATTATATTATTTGTATGAAAATAAAATTTAATGTTATAGTTTAAAATTTCTCAAGGGTATAATTGAAGTATAAAGTATTAATTTGGGGTAAATTTGTAATTACGGCATCTTTAGGGGCAAATGTGAATAAATGAATAATTGAGAGGTCAATTTATCAAAGGGATTAAATGGAGAGGTTGATTTTAAAGATAGAATAAAAGAAGGGGTCAAATTATAGCATGCATAAAGGTATGTGATATTTGAGTGGCATGCAAAGTTTAGAAGGAGTAAAAGGGAAGTTTGCCACTCATATAAATGGAAAGAAGTTAGTGGGAGAGAAAAAAGAAAATCATTTTCTATCGGTATTTCAACTTGGACGGCACCATCTCCCTCTTCATTCCCTTTCATCCTTGTTCTTTTCTCTCAAAAGATCAAAGCTTTTCTTCAATTTTATTTTCAAGAATTTTGATGCATGTGAATTAGTATGAGATAATCTTCGAAATCAATTGCTAAGGTAAGAAGAAATTGAATATTCTCTTCTTTTTCTCCTTCTTTTTCAATGGAAAGATTGTACACTTTGATGAAAAGGAGAATTCTAGATTTTAATGCTAAGATATGTGCCTTGTTGTAGAGGCAGATTGTAGTAAGAAGAATAAGGGCAAAGGAGTTTCGAAAGAGTAGGGATTTCTATTGGTTTCAGCCAAGGTATGGGATAGGTTTATCTTGCTTGCATGTGACTATTGATTGAATGACTACGATGCATATGTGTAATGGATTGAATAAATGGATGAGTTTTGAAGTTAGGATGTGTTACAACAAGGGCTTACATGAATAATTGATGAAACTAATGACTGTAATTTTAAATTATATAGTTACATAAGAGTTATATTTATAAATTTGTAGTTGAAACCTAGAACTAATTTGGCCTCTAAATTATCCTTATATTGATTGATTGTTAGGTGCATTGTTAATTCCGATTTTGAACAGCTTGGGATAAAATCTAAATAATTGTTTGTAAAATGATCAAAATGACATGAGGTTAATTCCTACTCAAAATAGACTTCAAAATCTACAATTTTATGAAGAAAAGTCTAATAATTCCTATAAGATTGTCTAATTTTCACTTGAAATCGGAAATTCTGTGTTGCCTACCCTAATGAACAGCCTTTAGTAAAGTCCATTTATCTTGAGTTATAGAAATGATATTGCAAATATTTTTGATTTTTTAAAAACTAGAAACATAGGGGAATAAATTTGTAGAAGACCATTTTTTCTGAAAATGTCGTTTGGAGGGTCTAAAATGATGTACAAATTGAAGTAGAAAAACTATTTCGCATAAATTTTCTTAAGGCATTATTGGGAGTCACAGCCGAGACCATTTGTCTCAGCTGTGGCCACCTTTTGATGTCAATTTTGGCCTTTAGTCGCGGCTGGGACCAATTGTCTCAGCTGTGGCCCTTTCCTTTTGTAGTCAAACATGATTTTTAGTCTTATCAAACGCCTACACTTACCCTAACATTTTGAAACACATCTAAAGCATGTTAAAACATGTAATTTAATTTATAATATGGCATTAATATATAATTTTAGAACATTTTAAAATATAAATAAGAAAGTTATATGTGTAATAGCAACACATGATATTAATTTAATGATTTATAAAAACAAAGTTATGAAGATATGCTGTCACTATTTATATTGGAACTCTAATTGAAGTACATGAATATGTAAAAGTATGAGGTTATAAAATGATCATTGATTCTATATGTATGATAACATGATTGTATCGTGATGTGTTGCCTAAAGAATAGCATGTTCAGGTATAAGTTCATGATGAGAGGTATGTTCAATCACTCACACTTGAATTTCTACATGTGTGCATAAATGCATGTTTATACAGTAGAGAATTGTGTACTATAATATTAAAATATGCATGTATAGGGTGTATGATATAAGTACAAGCATGTTATTTTAAATTAACATGAAAAATTGTATTGCCTGCTACTAGAGTTTAATTATTGATAGATAGGTGACTATAGGGAATTGCAGCTGCAAGAGTCGACCTTTTTAGGTCCAGAGTATAGTTGATCCTACTGGATCTTGTACAGCCCATTTGGGTTGTTTCTTGACCCGTTTGGGTCCTTGACCGGTCCACCATACAGTTAGCCCTGATTGGATCCATAGTTTTGATATCTTTGGATATCCACCGTTTGATAACCTCGGGTATCCACCGATCTTGTTATCCACTCTTAGATCTTAAGCAGGTTAAAGTAAAGCATTATTGTTTCACAATTAATCAAAGTATAAATTATGCATCTGATATATGGTTTATCATGTTTAACAGTTGTTCCTTAAGCATATATTGGTATCTATTTACATTATGTACAGATCTTCTTATGAATTGTATGATTTCAAGTATGCTGAATTAACTGAAGGGTTATCTTGTTGTGCAAAATATTTTGCTTTATCTTATACTTTTTCCTAACATGTAAATATTATTATTATTCAATTATTTTTGTATATTCTATATTTCTGACGACCACTGTGAGTGGTTTTCTTTCATGTCTAGAATCCCCACTAAGTTGTGTAGCTTAGCATAGGTTATTTTGATCCGTGTAGGTTTTTGGTAGTCAAGGCTTTTGCACAAGAACGTTTTTTGCATCAGGACAGGCCATCACCAGTCTATAGAAGTTGATGTAGGAAATTTTGATAAATTTTGTTTAGTTCCTTGCATGTTTAATATGTATAAGGTTTGTAATATATATATATATATATATATACACGTATGTTATATAGAGGTTAAGTTTTTAATAAGCTCATAGTAAGAATACTAGTATGTGCATGCATCTAGAAGCTATAATTACTTTATTTAAACGTGCCGAAATGCTGAATGCTATGCATGATAGTAAAATGACTAAGATAGCAGGATCTAGTATTATTAAGATAATGGGCTTCATATGGACTCAATATGCTTATTCAAAATGAAATGTACATGAAAGATGTGAGTAGCCTAATTAGAATACTAGTTATACGATTAAATGGATTAGATGACATGAATGCATATAGATGTTAAACGAGTTAATTACTTAACATAACATGATTTTAGTAGATTGCATTGTATATAGTAAAGATGTAGATTGGGATGTTTCATTCAGACTTTGACTTGTTGCTATGAAATCAAGAGGTATAGGTATAGTTTTTTGCTAATTGCTATGAAATCAAGAGGTGTAAGTACATTTTTATCCAACTAGAATTACTCAATTTGAGTTCTTCTAGCTTGAGTTATAGCTAAAAATTTCCTAATAGGTCAATTGAACCATATGATAGATTTTAGATATTTCAAGAATTACTTTGCTATTTCAATTATTTTGTAAAATTAAGGTTGATTTCAATAATGATATGTCATATTAGCCTGTAATATTTCATTCATCACATTACAAATATAAACATACACAGTCAAAGTCATAGGGAGTTCCAATACCTTAAACAAGATTAACATTCTCTTCAATCTTTTTAGATTTTCTTCCCCTTTCTTTTGCTTGTTTCTCTTTATACATAGAAAAGAATACAAATATAAACATATATATCTTCCTTTCATTCAATTCTCATTATAATAACAAAGAAGAGGAGGAGAAGAGGGTATTTTTACCTTAAAACTTTAACTACTAAATTTTCTCTCCTCTTTAAAACCATGTAGAATTTTAGGGTCACTTTTATAGGTTATTTAGGGGTTAAAGTGGCTGAAATTCCAACCTTAAGTGGCTGGCTAACTCTTTAATTAAATACCCTAATTTTCTTTCAATTTTATGAAGGATCAAGAGAAACTAGGTGCTAGCATCCTATTGGTCCACTTGGTTAACTTTAGATAATTTCACTTAGCTCCCTAGTCTTCTTCAATTTCTTATTCTTACCATAAAATTTACACTTTTTCATTTCAATTGAGCCTTTAATTTATATTTTCTCTCAATTATGCACCTATTTGACTTAATGTGAAATGACCATTTTGCCTTTTTCTTAGCAAACAATCTCCTTTGAGTCCCACTTATAATAGCAACAACTACATAAGCACAAGTAAATCATATCATCAATTAGACTCATATATAGTAAATCCCCTGAGGCATAAGTAGGAGCCTTACAGTAAAAGTCTGCGCAAGCTAGAGTGGTGCCTTCTATTTGCCATAATAGCGATCACTTTTGATGTCTTTCCCTTTTAGGACCTAGGACTTACTTCCGTAATAAGGCAAGTGAGATACCAAGATAATGGCTTATTTTTCATGATGTTATATTGCGAAGCTATCTTGATGGTGAATGCTTCAGTGATTTTATCACCAATGCCCTTATTGGAACCTTGGGCATTCTCTATCTTATCTTATCCTTGACATTTACTATAACACATATCATCAGAGCTAGTAAAACTTACTTTTCAAAATGACCATTCCCTATAAATTTCTTATTTAGCATTGACTATGCCTTGGATATGATATATAAAGAGATGACAATTATCATTCTCATGCCCCATATGTTGATGGGAAGCACATAACTAATCTAACCTATAACTTGGCTTGCCATGATCTTTAGTTGGCTTAAATGGTAGGGGTTATAGCTTTCCTTTGATAGCTAGCTGCTTAAAAACCTAAGACAACAATTTACCTAAATTATAGCAGCACCTTTAAGCTACTTTAATAGCTAAAGCTCCTCTTATCCTTTCGGTGCCACTATCGTTGCTAGTATTGATCACAAAATTACCCTTAAAAATAATGGTTGTTATAGGTGTCTCCTCACTAGTGGTTGGTCTAACTCATGTGGTTGTGGAGGTCACAAGCTAAGGTTTAATAGGTGGTACGAGTATTCCCTCAATCTTGGCCAACAATATCTTCTTCAATTTTGCCAGTCTATGGTCTAGCTCTTTTAAACTATTTATTGTGCTTTAGCCCTTTCAAATTTAGGTATAACAACTGTTAGATTCCCTAAATCACTTAGATGAATAGTGTATGATGGTTGAAAAACCAAAATGTTAGAATGGCATATGATTAGTGGCTCATGTTTATGACATATATGCGAGCATGGTGATAATGTATGATTATAATATATAAGATGATGTATGTTAGAGAGTATGCCCTAGAGCCCATGTAATAGGGATGTTTTTCATATGTATAAAATTTATATTCTTAATAAAAGGCTTCATTCATTTATTAATGCTATGTTTAAGTACATGAGTTTGTAAATCTTAAATTAATAAATGAAGTCCTAGATATTATAAACACAGTGCAAAGGCAATCATGAAAGTGTTCATGATATGAGATGACTATTGCATGCAAATGTGTTAATATCTAAATATCCCTAGTCATAGAATTAACAAGACAGGACATTGTTAATTCGGACAGACTAGCACATGTTATGCTTCTTGAATGGTTCAAGCAGTGGTTCTCATAACTGTGATTATGGAAGATAATCAAAGCTAACATGTGGATGCTTGTTAGAATAACAAGTTCATTGAAGACCTGCATAGAGAATCCTAACATGGATATTAAATCTATGTCAATGAGGAATCTCTTCATAGCGGTTGTGCAAGTATCCTTAGACTTGAGATCACCAAAGTTATCTTAAGTAGCAAGTGGTATACTTTGACTCCATAACTGATTACTTCCAACTGGGAGTGAACATAGTTAGGAGATTGGGTATATCATGACCTGCTTAAAGATAGTTGAGTGATTGACAAAGGATTCACCATCCCAGATTTAACAAGGGAAGTTATCTCGCATGATTCTATAATTGCCTTGTTCAGAGAATCTATGGCAAGAGTAATATGCCGAGATGGATGGAGATCCATAAAGGGTATTTTAGGAACAATGGTTAAATTAATAGAACATACATAATTAGATTTATATGAGTTGACAGAAATCCATACTCAGAATCTAATTGAGATAAGAGTGGTGAAAGGAGTAATTGCACGGCAACTGTTTCTATGGAAGGGTACAGTCAAACTACGTGACCTTCCTAACATTTGGGTGGTCATGATGCCTAGCTAGAGGCCAATCATGACTTGTATAATGATGTATCAAAATATCAATAGAGATTGATAAAATGATTTAAAGGAGTTTAAATCATGTGAGTTTTGAATAGAACTCACAATTACATATTATACTGCCAACATGGACAGGAACCCAATAGGTCACACACATATAGAGAAAATGGTAAAATGGTAAAATAACAAGGATAATAATATTTGATATTATTATGAAGGTAGAGAAGTGAATAAGATAATAATTAATTAAAGAGTTTAATTAATTATGATCAAATAAAATTATCCGCGAAACTTTTTAGAAATGTTCTGTAAAATTGGACCTAATTGAAATAATGTAATTTATGATTAATTATTATTATCTTATAACTGTTATAAGACTACTATAAGTGTTATAGGACTGATATAATAATTAATAGGTCCATTGGAGAAATTATAAAGGGCCAAAGGAATGAAGAAGTTGGAGGAAGCCCTCCAAAAGAGGGCCACACGCCAACTCCATACAGAAAGGCTTAGAGGGATTTTTCTTGGACCAAATTAATTTATATATGTTACATAAGTGTTATGGAACTCACATATTTAATTTGGTTGGATTTGGAATCCATTTGGGTATTTAAATCCAATTAGTTGCACAAAGGGTCTAGTTTATGGGTTTTGTGCATAGTCTTTTATGAAAAGGTTTAAATTGGATTTAATTAAGCCCAAATGATTATAATTAATTCCAGAGGCCCAATTAATAATTATCCAGAAATTTTAAAGAGTCCAATCTTATTAAGGAGTTGGAATTTTAACCTAACTATAAAAGGCCAACTAATGAGGAATTAGGGTTAAGTGATTAAAACAAAAAGAAAGTCTTTTTCTCTATTCTCTCTCTCCTTTTTGCGCCAAATCCAAGCTAGCTTCTTGGAATTTCGGCCAGCCCTAGTTGAACACCAATTTGTTGGTTCAATTTACCTCTCTCTAGTGTGGATTACTCATTAGAGGTGTTTGATTTTGGACACTGTGGTTTGCGACAACCCGGTGCGAAGTAAAATCAACTGTTCAACAAAAATCAAAGGTGATTTTTCTTATTCTCATATAGTTATATTGTGTATTCATGGCAAGATCAGATCTAATGGTTAAAAAATTTAAAATTTCGCTCATGTATGTGATGCATGTAACCGTTAAATTCCAACATGGTATCAGAGCTACGATTTTGCCATAGATATACAATTCTATATTTTTCTGCAGAATAAGTTTTTTTTTGTTTTGAGTTATTTATTTCATGAACATTAAAATATTAGATTTGATTGTTCATGAATGAGAAATATTGATTTCTGGTTGTATGTGTGATCAAATAAATTTGGTGGAAACAAAAACGAAATTTTTGAATGATTGAGATTAGGGTTTGGCGTGAAACTCATTAGGTTTCGGCATGAAACCCTAGGTGATGTAGGGACTGTTCTAATTTAATTTCTTATGGATCCATTTAAAAATCATTTAGATGATATTTTATGTGTTTAATATGGGATATTAAGCCGTAGGATCGAACGGAATTAAAATCGAACAAGTTTTGCATGAAAACTAGTTTAGTCGAAGAGTTCGATAAATTGGTGTTCTTCGTGTGTTCTTGATTAGAACGACTTTTGATATTCTAAATCTGATATATATGATATATTAAAGTGTTTTTAATTAATTGGATTAATTAAAATGGGCCTTAAATTAATTTGATTAATTTTAATTTATTAAAACCACTTAATGGGCTTAATTATGTTTACGGACTTGGTTTAAATTAGTGAATGACTTGGTGGGCCCAAGGAGCGTACTTAAATTAAAAATTATAAACATTAATTAAGTTTATTAATGGGTTTTAAGGTCTGGAGTGGGCTTGGCTCATTCCAAAAGGCCCAAATGGTCCAAAAGACACAAAACTAGTTTGTGTGTGAACACAGTTAGGGTTTTTCTTTTGTGGGTTTCGGCCTACATTTGTTTTAAGCCCAAAATTGATTCTTTTAATTATTTAATATGATTAATTAATTAAATAATCAGTTTATAATTAATTAATAATCAATTGGATTGATTATTAAGACAAGAACACATGCATGCAAAAAGGTTTCCTAAAATGAAAGTTTCCAAAATGGAAAAAGTTTCCTAATTTGATCACATCATCAAAATAACTCAAAATATAGTTTCAAAGTTTGAAACAAAGTTAGTAATCCATTTATGGATTGAAGCAAGCCTCTAGGAGCTGGAACATACGATTCAATGAGACAATCAAAGAGTTTGGTTTCTCACAGAATGAAGATGAACCTTGTGTATATAAAAGGGTCAGTGGGAGTGCAATTGTCTTCTTAGTTCTATATGTAGATGACATATCGATCATGGGAAATGACATTTCTCTTCTCCAATAAGTTAAAATTTCGTTATCTAAGCAATTCTCCATGAAAGACCTTGGAGAAGCATCTTATATTCTGGGAATAAGGATCTATAGAGATAGATCCAATAGGTTGCTAGGTCTTTCTCAGAGTATATATATAGATAAAGTATTGAAGAGGTTCAATATGGATCTCTCTAAGAAAGGGTTTATACCCATGGTGCATGGGAAACACCTTTCTAAGTCTATGTGTCTGCAGACACTAGAGGATAGTGAGAGCATGAATAGAATACCATATGCATCTGCAATTGGTTCTATCATGTATGCTATGTTATGTACACGTCAAAATGTAGCATTTGCTTTGAGTGTCACAAGCAGATTCCAATCCAATTTTGGAGAGGAACACTGGGCAGCTGTCAAGAATATCCTTAAGTACTTGAGAAGGACTAAGGATGTATTCTTGGTATATGGAGAGGGTAGTTTGGAAGTAAATGGGTATACAGATGCCAGCTTCCAATCTAACAAAGATGACTGTAAATCACAGTCTGGTTTTGTGTTCATAATGGAAGGAGGAGCAATTAGTTGGAAAAGTTGCAAACAAGAAACAACTGCTGATTCCACGATGGAAGCTGAGTACATTGCTACTTCAGAAGCAGCCAAAGAAGCAGTCTGGATCAAAAAGTTTATAACTGAACTAGGAGTGGTGCCTAACATTGTTGATCCGAATCCTTTATATTGTGACAACAATGGAGCCATTGCGCAAGCAAAGGAACCACGGTCTCATCAGCGATCCAAGCATGTTCTCAGATGCTACAATCTCAAAAGGGAAATAGTAGCTAGAAATGATGTGAAAATTGAAAGGGTTCCCACAGTTGATAATGTGGCGCATCCCCTCACTAAAGCACTTTCCCATATTAAGCATGATCACTATATAAATAGCATGGGTCTGAGACATATGAGTGATTGGCTCTAGTGCAAGTGGGAGATTGTTAGAGAGTATGCCCTAGAGCCCATGTAAAAGGGATGTTTTTCATATGTATAAAATTTATATTCTTAATAAAAGGTGTCATTCATTTATTAATGTTATGTTTAAGTAGATGAGTTTGTAAATCTTAAATTAATAAATGAAGTCCTAGATATTATAAACAGAGTGCAAAGGCAATCATGAAAGTGTTCATGATATGAGATGACTATTGCATGCAAATGTGTTAATATCTAAATATCCCTAGTCATATAATTAACAAGATAAGACATTGTTAATTCGGACAGACTAGCACATGTTATGCTTCTTGAATGGTTCAAGCAGTGGTTCTCATAACTGTGATTATGGAAGATAATTAAAGCTAACATGTGGATGCTTGTTAGAAGAACAAGTTCATTGGAGACCTGCATAGAGAATCCTCACATGGATATTAAATCTATATCAGTGAGGAATCTCTTCATAGCGGTTGTGCAAGTATCCTTAGACTTGAGATCACCAAAGTTATCTTAAGTAGCAAGTGGTATACTTTGACTCCATAACTGATTACTTCTAACTGGGAGTGAACATAGTTAGGAGATTGGGTATATCATGACCTACTTGAAGATAGTTGAGTGATTGACAAAGGATTCACCATCCTAGATTTAACAAGGGAAGTTATCTCGCATGATTCTATAATTGCCTTATTCAGAGAATCTCTTGCCAGAGTAATATACCGAGATGGATGGAGATCCATGAAGGGCATTTTAGGAACAATGGTTAAATTAATAGAACATACATAATTAGATTTATATGAGTTGACAGAAATCCATACTCAAAATCTAATTGAGATAAGAGTGGTGAAAGGAGTAATTGCACGGTAACTATTTCTATGGAAGGGTACAGTCAAACCACATGACTTTTCTGAAAATTGGGTAGTCTATGGAAGAGATTGATAAAATGATTTAAAGGAGTTTAAATCATGTGAGTTTTGAATAGAACTCACAATTACATATTATACTGCCAACATAGACAGAAATCTAATAGGTCACACACATATAGAGAAAAGGGTAAAATGGTAAAATAACATGGATAATAATATTTGATATTATTATGAAGGTAGAAAAATGAATAAGATAATAATTAATTAATGAGTTTAATTAATTATGATCAAATAAAATTGTCCGCGGAACTTTTGAAAAATGTTCTGCAAAATTGGACCTAATTGAAATAATGTATTTTATGATTAATTATTATTATCTTATAAGTGTTATAAGACTACTTTAAGTGTTATAGGACTGATATAATAATTAATAGGTCCATTGGAGAAATTATAAAGGGCCAAAGGAATGAAGAAGTTGGAGGAAGCCCTCTAGAAGAGGGCCACACGCCAACTCCATACAGAAGGTCTTAGAGGGCTTTTTCTTGGACCACATTAATTTATATATGTTACATAAGTGTTATGGAACTCACATATTTAATTTGGTTGGATTTGGAATCCATTTGGGTATTTAAATCTAATTTGTGGGTTTTGTGCATAGTCTTTTATGAAAAGGTTTAAATTGGATTTAATTAAGCCCAAATAATTATAATTAATTCCATAGGCCCAATTAATAATTCTCCAACAATTTTAAAAGAGCCCAATCTTATTAAGGAGTTGGAATTTTAACCTAACTATAAAAGGCCAACTAATGAGGAATTAGGGTTAAGTGATTAAAACAAAAATAAAGTATTTTTCTCTATTCTCTCTCTCTTTTTTGCGCCAACTCCAAGCTAGCTTTTTGGAATTTCGGCCAGCCCTAGTTGAACACCAATATTTTGGTTCAATTTACCTCTCTCTAGTGTGGATTACTCATTAGAGGTGTTCGATTTTGGATACTTTGGTTTGCGACAACCCGGTGCGAAGTAAAATCAACTATTCAACAAAAATCAAAGGTGATTTTTCTTATTCTCATATAGTTATATTGTGTATTCATGGCAAGATCAGATCTTATGGTTAAAAATTTTAAAATTCCGCTCATGTACGTGATGCATGTAACCGTTAAATTCCAACAATGTATAAGTGTGAAGATATTATACATTTGATTTATAAGAGTTGATGCAGGTACATGACATATATGTACTATGATGTTAGTCAATACATGATGATGTATAATGTATGGTACATGTACACTTATGATGCATGATTTTGAATATGTCATACATATAATACATGACTTTAGTGATGCATGAGCAAGGTATACATATGATACATGGGCATGATGTGCATAAATGGTACACATATGATGCATGATTCAATCATTAGAATGATGTTGATGATGTATGTGAATGACATAAATGTAATGCATGGTGTATGAGTGTATTAGGTGTACATATAATGTAATTCCCCAATTAAGACCCTATTAAGAATGTGGCAAAATTATGTCGGCTAGTGATCGATTGGGATACAATCGCTAATAATGAAATTGATTGAGGGTATTATTGTAATTTATAATAAGTATGGTATATGAGTGAAAATAAGGGAAGTTATGGTTATATATGCAATGTTAGTTGAAGTTTTAAAACAATTATGTTATTAAGGGAAGTGATGGGGCTAAATTTTAAATATTATTGGTCAAAAGGTGTGACCAATGGGATTAGGACATTAGTTTTTTTAGTGACATGTAAGGACAAAGCCATTTAAAGGAATAAAAAGAAAGATTTGAGCCACTTTGGCTAAAAGAGGAGTTCAACTCCTCTCTTGTTTGTTTTTCTTACATTTCTCATTTGATAATGGTTACTTAAAGAACAATAAGGAAGCTAGCAAGAATTAAGTGCAACTTGATTAATTTAGGTAGGTTGATTTTAGCCTTTATATTAAGCGTAGCTTCCGTCTTATCCTCTCTTCATCTTTAATCACATATTATGTATATGTATATGTGTTATATATGATATCAATTAGATGTGTTAAGGTTTTGATTGAAGAGAAGGTTTAGGAGAGGTGTGAAGTAAGAAATAGAGGGATATACTTGAAATGAGGTATGAAAAGTTCATACTCTTTATAGATTTTTTTAATTGATTTGATTTGATTAATGTAATGTATTTAATGTATGAATGATTTTTGATCCTAGAAATGATGAAGAAATATATGAAAATGGTGATTAGTGTTTTAATGAATTATTAATTGAAAATCTATCTTAGTGCTCACTTGAACAAATCTTAGTGTAAAAGATATAACTTGATCTATAGATACTAAAGTTAAGTTTATTTAGTTGTAAATGAAAGATAAGACATATATCTAAAAGTTTATGGAAGAAATTGGAATCAAATTCTGCCTTTATGTATATTGAAAATTTGCTTGAAGTTCCATTATGGATGATGCCTTATCATTAGGAGCAGTTTATAGTATTTTGCGAAAATCTTGAGATTTAGAAGCTCCAATGGAATAATTCTAATGATATATAAACTAGAGATATAGGAGAATAAATGTCAAGAAGGAAGTTTTCCCATAAAGTAATGTTTATTAGGTCATAATTGGAGAAAATTTTGAACTTAGAATTCTGCCTTTAGGAATTTTGGGAAGAATGGTGCACACCATAAAGACCCTTAACACCATGTATAGCATTTTATATCAAATGTATAGCATTTTATATCAAATGGAAGCAAATCACACGATTGAGACCATTTAGTCTCCATCTTGTGCCTCTTTGTTTTAACATATACTTGATATTTAAACCCAAAAAAGCAACTGAATAACTTTTGAACTTTTCCAAACACCTCTAAAAAATTATAAACACATGTTAAGGGTCACAATATGATATTATTTATATGAAATACACAATATCACATTGAAATATAAATAATAATTAAGTCTAAACATAAATAACTATTAGTATATGATGTAGTTATATAACTACCCTTAACACCTCCAATGTTTTTAAAAAGGCTAATATAGGACATGAAATATGAATCATATATGTATAAATATACAAATTTAGAAGTGTAATGTTATGAAAAATAATGAGACATAATTGGAAAATTCCATGAATAAGAGCAATTACTAGTATGTGAATATTTTAAAGCTCTTAGAATAGGAGTGAACCTTTTGATTATATCTATATGCATGAAAAAGAGTATGTGTTTATTATGCATATAGAAAGTATGCATGCTTAGTTTTATGGTTGGCTTAATAGTTTCTTGAAGAGTAGGAAAGTAAAGGTGTGTAAGGATATAAGTTTGTTTACATTGAAAATAAACACATACATATACCAGTACTAATACTTATATTGCAAGAGTTAATGAATAAAGTAACATGGTAAAAAAGGTAAAGGCATATTGTTGATTTTTATTGATAGTATAAAGGGATTTTTTTGATGTATATAGTTGATCCCAATAATATATGGATCTAAATGGTGAAATGATATATATAAAAAAGTAATGTATGCATATAGTACTTACTAGTGGATAGATAAGCATACCTATAAGGTGATATTGCAACTGCTATAGTTTTGATTCCATTTGGGTCCATAATTTTATCCCTATTTAGGACAACCGTCTTGACCCTTTGGGTCTATATATTTGATACCTTTGGGTATCTATTGGATTAAATACCTACGGTTGTTCATATGATTGATACCTATGTGAACAAAGAATGAAAAGTTATATGACAGATCATATTGATAATATGACACGGTAATGAATAATTGTACATGTATATATGTAATTAAATATACGTATGAATTGCTAATATTGAAATCATTACATTGATGTTAAATTGAAAGACTTGTTCTATCAACCTTTGACATGGCATATATATATATATATATATAACACCCTAATCTAATGCCTTTATCATGTATCATGTTATACCTTTCAATCACAGAATGGTAGCTTATTAACCCAAAGCTGTATACATTTATCATGTCAAATAGTCTATTTATATAGGTATCCCATGCATCAATTAGGTATTTCCCACAACTTCAGTCTCTTAATTACGTAAGCATAATGGCTTATTCTATAACATACTCATCATTTTCATGTTAGTTATAACTGTCTTAACTTAATATCTTACCATGCATATCATTTATCAATTGATCTAGCATATTTATGCATGCTTTAGCATTTTAGCTACTATATGCATGCATGCTTTAGCATTCTTTTACTAAACATATTACATCACTTACTTCATATTACATATATATATATTTGATAGCTGTATTTATACATATTAAACGTGCAAAAGAACTTTGACCAAAAATAACCAAAAAGAATCCTACATCAACTTCTACGAATAAGGTGTTGGCCTGTCCTAATGTAGAGATCATTCATGATCAAAAGCTTATACAGCAGTACCTACACGGATTAAATAATCCGTGCTAAGCTATAAAGCTTAGTATGGATGCTAATTTTGAAAGACAACCACTCACAGCGATTGTCGAAAACATATAACATACAAAACATGATAATAACAAGAATAACATATTTAAAATAAATAAATAAATGACAGAATAGAATATCATAATTAATAATCAATTCTCATATTTATATTAACATGCTTGAAATTAAAGCATAACATAGAAGGATCAGTATCGAAAGTATCCAACTATCACATATGCAATGGGAAATACAGTTAAACATATTATCTCATGTATCATGCTTTATTTATCTAAAAATTAACTGTAATGTAATAACAAAATAGTTTAGTCTACTTAAGTTCTAAAGGTACATAACGGGAACGGTGGATACCCGAGGGTATCAAAACGGTGGATATCCGGAGATATCAAAACAATGGACCCAATCAGGGCCAACTGTACGGTGGATCGGTCAAGGACCCAAACGAGGTCACGTAACAACCCTAATGTGCTGTGAAAGATCTAAAAGGATTAACTATACTATGGACTTAAAAAGGTCGACTATGGCAGCTACAATATCCCTATAGGCCCCTATCTATCCACAATTGAACTCTAATTGCAGGAAACATATTGTTACATTTTGTTTTCATATACCATTTTTACACTTGATTAAAAGTCAATTTGCATACACATAAATATGTAAAAGATATATTACTACTACTATAAAAATATATATGCAAAGTTCATGTATATTGATACACATAGTTTCTGATCGTGTTAACATTAGTCATCATATTTAGCTTGATCGTAACATGTCATTCAGTTAATATTCAATACCTGTATAAGTGCTCAATCTAAGTCACTCCTTGTTCTTAGAATTTTCCAATATAGCACAACTAGGTGTATGATCATGTAAAAAAAATCCAAAATCTCTAGTTTATGCAAGTACATGTAACAATTTTGCCATTTAACAAGTCAATGTTTTGGCAATTGTGCATATATTATCTTATAAATACTTTAACATGTTATCCATAAGACTTTACATGTGACATTGTCATACTATTATATTACTTATGTCATGACATAAATACATGTCATAATATAGACTTGCTCACCATAAAAGTACATACAAACATTAATCTTACATATAACAATCATACACAAATTTCATCACAAATATATGTTAGATATATTTATCATAACTCCTTACCCATGTACACATGTGAATGTATATGTGTACATATAATCTTGTATTAATAGTCATATTACATGCTTTATCCAATTCATTTTGTAATCACATAAACACATATTTAGCTCAATTAATTGAAAACCATAAGATAAAGTACATTAAAAATCTGCATAGGGCAGCATTCTGGACTCAACTTGTGAGCCACAAATGAATTTGAAAATGTAATTTTTAGGTTAAATGATATGCTACAATCAAATTCCCCTATGTGTCTAGTTTCCATAGCATCAAAATTCACCTTAATATCTTACCTATAGCTCAAGATATTTGAGAAATACTATAGGCTGTTCATAGAACAAAAATAGTGTTTGCTATCACTTCTAAAAATTCATAGTATAAATTAAGGGGGATTTAGACAAAAATTTCTTCATCAAAAATGTGTTCCTAGATATCTAGTTTACCCAAATTTTTACAGCATAATATTTTGGCTTCTCTACTAATACTTACTCCCAAAATACCAAAATCTGTACCTTAACAGTACAAACAGATTCAACGAATTTCATGCTAATTATTTGACATAATTAGAGATAAAAATAGGCATTAATTCCTTCATATAAAATGTTTATTTATGAGTCTATTTTGCATAGGAATTAATATCATGTCAATATAATCATTGTACATATAGATATCTATTTTATTCCCTAACCTGGTCAAGAATCCAAAATTAGAAGTTCTACTAAATTCAATAAATCATAAAAAAAATCTGGAGGCAAAATTGAAGATAGGTTCCTCCTTCAATTTTGTAGGAAAATGTCTTATATAAATACAGAAATTTGATTTGTTACAATTAGAGGTCTCTATTACAACTTACACAAAATTTTCAGTCACTAGGTGAGAATATTCATCTCATCCCTTCATGCACAATTCTTACATTGTACTCTCTTTCAATTACTACAAATTCAATTTAATCACAACAAATTCCAGCAACCATATTCACATCCAACAACCAAATTCACATGCATTAAGGTAGCCCTAATCTCATACCTTGGCCTAGTTTCCTTTAGCCAATTAATCCTGTGTAAGACCTTTTCCTTTGTCTCTTCTACCTTCTCCTTCTATAACTACAATATAAATCATTCTCTAATCCATCATTTCCAGAAGCCTTTCCCAACCAAAATCCAATTAGAGAATGAAGAATATGATGATGATGATGAAGAAGATAACCAAAATTAAAACCATACCTCAATAATTTACATCAATATTTTCGTGAACAACCCACATGCATGAAATTTTCTTCAAGCATTCATAGGTAAATTAAGAGATGAAATAAAATTGTAAGAGATGAAGAGGAAATCTTTTCTTTGGTTTCATCCCTTCTCTCAAACCACTCTCCCATTTCTCTTTCTTTCCACTAAAACCAACATATATATAATAGCAGAAAATATCCCTTATAGTCCTTTAACAATTTGCATGTCATACCTTTAGCTATTTCCTTTTTGCATGATATAAAGTGACCCCTCAACTAAATCCTTCTCTTAAATTAACCACACAATTATTCTTTTATTCACAATTAACCCTTAAAATATAATAATTACAAATTTACCCGTAATCAATACTTTATACTCCAATTACACCCTCGATTAATATTAAACCACACTATTAATTTTTATTTTAATGCAATTAAAATAATAAAAACATAATTTATCCCTTGTCCCATACTTATACAAAATTCTCATTTAATTTTAATCTTAATTAAATAAAAATCATTCTAAAATCATGAAAATTTCAATTAGGGTCATTGAGGGGCCTTACAAATCTCTCCCCCTTAAGGAATTTTGTCCTCGAAATTCATACTTGATTTAAACAATTGAGGATATTGATTTCTCATGGCTGCCTCTAACTCCCAAGTTACTTCTTGTACACCATGATGTTGCTAGAGTACTTTAACCAGAGGAATCTGTTTGTTCCTCAATTACCTGATTTCCTTAGTCAGGATTTCCTTTGGTTCCTTATCATACGTGAAATCCAACTACAATTAAATATCTTGAACTTGTAACTTATGAGATTCATCAGACCGATATCTTCAAAGCATAGACACATGAAACACATCATGAAGCTTGGCTAATTCCATAGGAAGAGCCAACCTATAAGCCTCAGGTTTAACTCTTTGAAGAATTTCATACGGACCAATGAATCTCGGACTAAGTTTTCTCCTTTTCCCAAATCTAAGAACTTTTCTCCAGGGAGATACCTTAAAAAAAACACTTTGTCACCCACCTGGTACTCGATATCTTTTCTTTTCAAATCAGTATATGATTTCTGCCTGTCACTAGCTTCTTTCAGCCTCTGCTTGATAACTTGAACTTTTTCCTCTGTATCTCTAACAAGGTCAGGACCAATTAACTTACTTTCAGTCAACTCAGTCTAGCAAACTGGAGTTCTACATTTCCTGCCATACAAAGCCTTATATGGTGCCATTTGAATACTCTTCTGATAGTTGTTATTATAAGCAAATTCCATTAAGGCTACGTATTTATCCTAACTACTAGAAAACTCCAAAGTACATCCCCTCATCATATCTTTGAGAATCTGAATAACCCTTTTGGATTGCCCATCTGTTTGAGGATGAAAAGCTGTACTGTACTTGAGTTGTGTTCCCAAAGCTTGCTGTAGACTCTGCCAAAATCTCGATGTAAACCTTGGATCTTGATCTGAAATTATAGACACAGGTATACCATGTAACCGTACAATCTTATTCACATATAATTCTGTAAGCCTATCAATGGAATAATCTATTCGAACAAGCAAAAAGTGAGCTATTTTTGTTAAGTTATCCATTATTACCCAAACAACATCATAATTTCTTTGAGAAAGAGGCAAACTAGTAACAAAATCCATGGTAATGTCTTCCCACTTCCACTATGGAATCGGAATGGGATTCAAGAGACCTGAAGGAAACTGATGTTCTGCTTTCACTTGCTGACATGTTAGACATTTAGAAACATAATCAACAATATCCTTCTTCATGCCAAGCCACCAGTAAAATTGTTTCAACTTTTGATACATCTTGTTCCCACCCGAATGCATAGTAAATGCAGTATTATAAGCTTCATGCAACAATATTATTTTCACTTCTTTGTTATCAGAAATACACAACCAGTTATGGTAGTATACACCACCATCTTTTTTCAATGAAAAATTTGATTGATCTCCTTCACAAACTGCTTTGATAATATGTTGTAACTTTACATCATCCCTCTGAGCATCTATCACCGTCTGCCTAACCATGGGCCTAACTTTAAGTTGTGCTAGTAAGGCACCATCCGAAGAAAATTTCCATCTGCACTGTTTTAACATCAATACTGCCATTATCTTATGACTCAAGGCATCGAGAACTACATTCCCTTTTCCTGGGTGGTAGTCAACTATACAATCATAATCTTTGAATAGTTCCAACCATCTTGTGTGCCTCAAATTAAGTTCTTTATGAGTAAGCAAATACTTAAGGCTATTATGATCCATATAAATCCTCAATTCATAGAAAATGATATTTATTCTTCACTGTCACTTTGTTTAACTGTCTATAATCAATACACATTCTCATAGACCCATCCTTCTTCATAACAAATAAAATCGAAGCACCCTAAGGTGACACACTAGGTCTGATGAAGCCTTTATCTAACAATTCATGTAATTGAACCTTTAACTCTTTTAATTCAGCTGGAGCCATTCTGTATGGTGCCCTGGAGATCGGGGCTATACCAGGTAATAGATCAATAGATAACTCAATATCTCTTTCTGGAGGAAGACCAGGTAATTCCTCAGGAAATACTTTTGGAAATTCTTTCACAATCGGTATATTCTCAAGCTTCACTGTATCCCTTTTTGAGTCAATGACTAAAGCTAAAAATTCTTCACATCTAAGACAATGCCTAGCTTGCATTGCTGATATAACATTAGTTGGTAGCTTAGAACGATTGCCTTCTGCTACCATTTCCTTTCTTTCATCATCCCTGAAAGTTATTGTTTTCATTTCACAATTTACCACTGTATGATTCTTGGATAACCAATCCATTCCCAGAATTACATAAAACTCCTGAAAAGGCAACACAATCAAATCTGCTGGAAACTCTCTCCCTTGAACTAAAATAGGATAGTCTTTACACACCTTATTAACAATTATACTATGGACCAAAAAAGGTCAACTGTGGCAGCTGCAATATCCCTATAGGCGCCTATCTATCCATAATTGAACTCTAATTGCAAGTAATACTTTGTTACATTCTGTTTTCATATCCCATTTTTACACTTGATTAAAAGTCAATTTAAATACATATAACTATGGTAAAGATATATTACTACTACTGTAAAACTATGTATGCAAAGTTCATGTATATTGATACACATAGTTTTTGATCATGTTAACATTAGTCATTATATTTAGCTTGATCATAACATGTCAATCAGTTAATATTCGATACCTGTATAAGTGCTCAACCTAAGTCATGCAATGTTCTTAGAATTTTCCAATATACCACAACTAGGTGTATGATCATGTAAAAAAAATCCTAAATCTCTAGTTTATACAAGTACATGTAACAATTTTGTCAGTTAACAAGTCAATGTTTTGGCAATTGTGCATATATTATCTTATAAATACTTTAACGTGTTATCCATAAGACTTTACATGTGACATGGTAATACTATTATATTAATTATTTCATGACATAAATACAAGTCATAATATCGACTTGCTCACCATAAAATTACATACAAACATTAATCTTACATATAACAATCATGCACAAATTTCATCACAAATATATGTTATATATATTCATCACAAGTCCTTACCCATGTACATGTGTGAATGTATATGTATACATATAATATTGTATTAGTATTTATATTACATACTCTATCCAATTCATTTTGTAATCACATAAACACATATTTAGCTCAATTAATTGAAAACCATAAGATAAAGTAAATTAAAAATCTGCATGGGGCAGCATTCTGTACTCAACTTGTGAGCCATAAATGAATTTAAAAATGTATTTTTTAGGCTAAATGATCTCCTACAATCAAATTTCCCTATGTTTCTAGTTTCCATAGCATCAAAATTCACCTTAATATCTTACCTATAGCTCAATATATTTGAGAAATACTATAGGCTATTCATAGAACCAAAATAGTGTTTGTTGTCAATTATACAAATTCATAGTATAAAATTAAGAGGGATTTAGACCATTATTTCTTCATAAAAAATGTGCTCCTAGGTATTTAATTTACCATAAAATTTACAGCATAAGATTTTGACTTCTCTACTAATACTTATGCCTAAAATACCAAAATCTGTACCTTAACAGTACAAACAAATTCAACGAATTTCATGCTAATTATTTGACATATTTTGAAATAAAATTAGGCACTACTTCTTCCATATAAAATGTGAATTTATGAGTCTATTTTGCATAGGAATTAATTTCATGTCTTTCTGATAATTTTACATACAGATATCTTAAATTTTCCCCAACCTGGTCCAGAATCCAAAATTAGAAGTTCTCCTAAATTTAATAAATCATTAAAAATATCTGGAGGAAGAATTGAAGGTAGGTTCCTCCTTCAATTTTGTAAGAAAATGTCTTATATAACTATAGAAATTTGATTTGTTACAATTAGAGGTTTCTATTACAACTTACATTAAATTTTCAGTCACTAGGTCAGAATAATCATCTCATCCCTTCATGCACAATTCTTACATTGTACTCTCTTTTAATTACTACAAATTCAATTTAATCACAACAAGTTCTAGCAACCATATTCACATGCAAAAACCAAATTCATGTGCATTAAGGTAGCCTTAATCCCATACCTTGGCCTAGTTTCCTTTAGCTAATTAATCCTTTGCAAGACCTTTTCCTTTGTCTCTTCTACCTTCTCCTTCTTTAACTACAATATAAATCATTCTCTAATCCATCATTTCCAGCAGCCTTTCCCAACCGAAATCCAATTAGAGAATGAAGAAGATGATGATGATGATGAAGATAACCAAAATTAAAACCATACCTCAATAATTTACATCAATATTTTCTTGAACAACCCACATGCATGAAATTTTCTTCAAGCATTCATAGGTAAATTAAGAGATGAAATAAAATTGTAAGATATGAAGAGGAAATCTTTCCTTTGGTGCCATCCCTTCTCTCAAACCACTCTCCCATTTCTCTTTCATTCCACTAAAACCAACATATATATATAATAGTAGAAAATATCCCTTCTAGTCCTTCAACAATTTGCATGTCATACCTTTAGATATTTCCTTTTTGCATCATATAAAGTGACCCCTTTACTAAATCCTTCTCTTAAATTGACCACACAATTATTCTTTTATTCACAATTAACCCCTAAAATGTCATAATTACAAATTTACCCCTAATCAATACTTTATACTCCAATTATACCCTCAATTATTTTTAAACCACACTATTAAATTTTATTTTCATGCAATTAAAATAATAAAAACATAATTTATCCATTGTCCCATACTTATACGAAATTCTCATTTAATTTTAATCTTAATCAAACAAAAATCTTACTAAAATCATGAAAATTTCCATTAAGGTCATTGAGGGGCCTTACAATATATATATATATATATTGAAAGAGTTCTTTTTGCTACATACTTATCTCACTCGCATGCTTTATTTAATATTAATTGTTATTGGTGATTGTTTTTAGTGTAATCTTTCCCTACTAGTCTTTTCAGATTAGCATGGGTTTTTAACTATATAGGTACTCTAGTAGGATTGCTTTGGAATGAAGCTTGCTAAAGGTCAATGAACACAAAGGCTAGGAATTGAGTATCTCTAATGTAATTTGTTATGTTTATATGTATTGTATGGAAGTACAACTTCTATAAAAGTGTTTAACGTAATAATGTTCAGATAGTAATAATGATAAACTGATTTAATTATTATTTATAAGTTTGTATGTTGTAGCACCCCTTATGCAAATACCCTATTATCACATGTATCATGAATGCTATTAATCATGCTCATACTACATGTTCAATTAACCATCACTTAGCCATTAATCATGCCATACGATTTCATATACTATTATTTATGCCACCTGTCTGTTCCTGTTTTTCATTTCATGCTTAGTATCATGCATACTAACTATATGGATATTTCTTCATGCATATCACATGCACACATGTTCTTTCGTAGCTTTACTACTAGTGAGTTACATTATCCCACATAGGTTATACACATATCAAAATATGACTGGCCATTATACAAAACATAAGATAGCTGTATTACAAAAAAAACATCCTACATCAAGGTTATAAGTCGATGGCTGGCCCTTCCTGATGCAGAGAATGTCCCTGAGCAAAAGTCTTTCTAGAAGGTACCTACACGGATGAATAACCCGTGCTAAGCTATAAAGCTTAGTGGGGAATATCTACAGATGGATGGCCATACACAAGGCCATCAAAACATACATATACAATATGTTCATATACTATAATCAACATGTCCAACATAACATGGCCACAATAACATATACTTTAAAACATAAGCATATTCTCATGTACATAAGCATTGTACCCAAGAGAGAGAAACACATATTTCTTTTTCATAATTCATATAGATGGCAATATTCCATGTGAACATATTCAATTGAAGCATAATTCCTGTGGTAGACCAACAATATAAGCCACATATCAATCTTTAGTCAAATAACTTTAACGGTTTACTTTTGATCATTACTATGAATAACGTTTAGCCTGCCTTAGCTTTATCAGTGGATGCGGGAACTATGGATACACAATGGTATCAAATGAGGGATATCCGAAGATATCGAATCTATAGACCCAAACGGGGCCAACTGTACTATGGACCGGTCAAGCATACCCAAACGGGGTAGCCTATCAACCCAAACGGGGCTGATCATGATCCAAACGGTATCATAAACTATGGACCCAAATGGGCCAACTATGGCAGCTGCAATTTCCCTATAGGCGCCTATCTATCCACATCTAAAACTCTATCGCAGGCGGAACTATATTCGTGTTCAATTCACATTTTAATACTGTATTCATAGTATACTGTTTGCACATATGCATAGTCTTATCAACCTGTGAATTCTCTGGTGCATAATCAGATACATGCACATTTCATATGCCAAGATATATATATCTGGCTCATCTATATCTGTATGACTGTATCATTTGCATCATATCATATAAGCATGACATATAATCATCATATCATAGACTTGATCATGCCCTCATTAAGCATTTCACATGTTCATAGTCATGCTAATTCATCTTCTATCTCACAGGCAAATACATGTTCATATACTCATATACATAATCATAAATGTACATACCTGTGGGTACATTTGCATATAGTCGATTTATTCTTATGAGCATGTTTCCAACACATATATATATATACCTTTATCATCATTCAAGTCATGTGCTATACAAAATATCAACATGTTTTCATATGGCATATACACATGCCAAGATCATGCTATTATTCTCTTTTTCATATCACAAGTGCATATAAAAAGGTGCACTTACATGTCATAAGATTTACATGTATGGGTTCGATAATTCCTTTCTAGTCTTTATTCATATTCGCAAATGAACGCATGTGTATGCATACAATTCCTTCATTGACAATCATATTACATGCCTTATTTATTTAACTTTCTATCACATAAGCAATTTGCTGTCTCAATCAATTTAAGAATCATATTATCAAGTGTAGCAACAATCTGTTCATACTAGCAATTTCTGTTACATAGAGTAGTCTAGAAAACTTGTCCGCATTCAACTATAGATTACATGTACATAGAGACAGATTTAAGCTTAGGTTTCTTCATGTGAAATATAGGTATGGAAGTCTACTTTTCAATGCAAAAAGAATCACTCAATTTGTTGTTCTATAGCTCAACTTATGAGCAAAACATTCAAGACAGGTCATTCAGTCATGAAGAGGAGTTCGACTCGTGAAGGGATTCACGAGTGAAGCAAATAAGGTGATTCTCACGACTCGTGAAGGAGTTCACGAGTGGAGAAGGAACTATACTTCACGACTCGTGAAGTAGCTCACGAGCGAGGAAGAAAAGCTGAACTTCACGACTCGTGAAGAGCTTCACGAGTCGGACTGATGTTCACGACTCGTGAAGTCATTCACGACTCGACAAGTCTGTCTTCTTCAACCTTTCAACGATAAACTTCCAGAAAAACGTAAATTCAATTCTGTAAATTCTATTCACTTCCAGTAATCAATTTTTACATGCAATATGAATGGCCTAAATTCCCATACCTTGGCTGATAAACCCAATGTCTTCAACCTCTATCAATTCCCTTTCCTTTGATCCTTCTTCCTTCCTCTTCTCCTTAGCTTAGAGCCTTAAACTCTTGATTAACCAACATGCACCATTAACATCTAAATGCTTGAGATAAATCTATGGAAATCAAAGAGGAAGAAGAAAATGAATTTCTGGTTTTGCTCTCCACAAATGCCGATTCTCACCATCAAATTCTCTAACCCAAGCCTTTTATACCCACATGACAATCTCCTCTTTAGTCCTTCATCAATTTGCATGTCACACAAATGCCACAAGCCTTTATGCATGTTAGACTTTAACCCCTCCACTAATTCCTTTTCAAACATTAACCTATCCATTTAAGCATTCTTTCAATTTAACCTTGAATTCTCTCCCCCTTAAGAATTTCGTCCCCGAAATTCATACCTGTGTTGAATAAGTGAGGATGCTGTTCTTTCATAGCTGTCTCTGGCTCCCAAGTAACTTCTTGTATATCGTGATGTTGCCAGAGCACTTTGACAAGTGGAATTTGCTTATTTCTAAGCTGTCTAACTTCTCTATCCAGAATTGCTATAGGCTCTTCATCATAAGTGAAATCTGGCTGTACTTGCACATCTTGAACTGGTATCACATGAGATTCATCTGAACGATACCTCCGTAGCATAGAAACATGAAACACATCATGAAGTTTGGCTAGTTCCATAGAAAGAGCCAACCTATATGCCACTGGCCCAACTCTTTGAAGAATCTCATATGGGCCTATAAACCTCGGGCTCAGTTTACCCTTTTTCCTAAATCTTAATACTTTTCTCCAAGGGGACGCTTTCAGAAACACTTTGTCACCCACATGATATTCAATATCCCTTCTTTTCAAAACAGCATAAGACTTCTGTCTATCACTAGCTTCCCTCAATCTCTGCTTGATGACTTGTACCTTTTCCTCTATATCTTTGACAATACCAGGACCAATAACTTTGCGCTCAGACAATTCAGTCCAGTAAACAGGAGTTCTACATTTTCGACCATACAAGGCCTCATAAGGTGCCATCTCGATGCTCCTTTGATAACTATTATTGTAGGCGAACTCCATTAAGGGTAGATACCTTTCCCAACTTCATGAAAAAATTCAAAACACATCCTCTCATCATATCCTCTAGAATTTGAATAACCCGCTCAGATTGCCCATCAGTCTGAGGGTGGAATGCTGTACTGTAATGAAGCTGAGTTCCCAAAGCTTGTTGCAAACTTTGCCAAAATCTCGATGTGAATCTCGGATCTCGATTGGAGATTATTGACACCGGAATGCCATGCAATCTGATGATCTCATTTACGTAAAGCTCTGCTAACTTATCCATGGAGTAATCCCTCCGAACTGGTATGAAATGAGCTGA